>CM070773.1:1865000-3065000 GCA_036346955.1 Dipus sagitta | reverse complement strand
TAAAAAGAGAGTAATTAAGGACGACACTCAATGTCGATATTTGGCCTCCCTGTGCACTCACACCCACACATGTACTCGCATGCATGTGTGCGCACACACGTAGAAACACAATGCACAGAAAAGGAGGAAAGAGAAAGGAAGAAAAAATCAAAAGGCCACGAGGTCAAACCAAAGGTCCAACTCCCCAGCCAAAAAGCTCATCCTCAGTGCCCGCTCAATGAAGGAAGGAAGTAGACAGTTCGTCTACTGGGCGCATGCCCGGCTGCACAGACTGCATTTTCCATTTCCTCGCCACCTGGGAACTCAATTTTAAAGCGACGATCTGAACGTCCAGGACCAAGGCAAGAGACTGCGCTAAAGAGCCCCAACTCTGGCTTTTCTAAGTCATATTTACATTTCCATTTTACCACATAACAGGAATTGCAAGAACGGGCCGCCAGCACAGCCTGCACAATCCTTGGAGGGGACCAGCAATGTGGGCGCCCCGTATGGCTTGCTCATGGTGGGGCTGTGCCGTTGTTCTTAGGATGTTCCCAGAATTGAAACAAAAATACTTACATTCACTGTGTTCTGTCAGCTTCCGGGTTCTCGGCAGCTTCTGTAGGCTACATGGTCCTTCACTGTTACAAATCACAAGATTCAGAACTGGAGGTGTGTCGTCTCTCCTCTCTGGGTCCCTGTCCCACCCTGTCCATTCTGCCTCCTCGGTGGTTTCTTACCACAAGTCTGTGCTTTAGGACCCATCAACTTTTGAATCCAGATACCCAAGGCTCAGCGTTTTAGACTCAGAGATCTGTTTCACTCTCAAAAGCTCCAGGTCTTGCTACGCCTGCTGGCACATGCCTATCATCTTAGCACTCAGAAGTCAGGAGGATTGTGAGTTCAAAGCCATCCTGTGCCTCAGGGTCTCACAAAAAAAAAAAAAAATCCAGACCTTGCTGTTGAAAAATCTATATTTTTCAAGTGTATCTACCCTCCCTCACCCAAAGTGGTGTATGAGGAAAACAGGGGCAGCCCCAGAGCAAAGGAAAGGAGAGAGCTGTCTGCTCCTACAAAGCTCAGGGAAAGGAAGCCTTGGGGTCATTTCCAAATATTATTATATATTGAACCATGGTGTCTTCATATCATGATAATATTCCATATTACCATGTCCCCTGACTCATGTCATCCAACAGTGCCTCCATTTTAATGATCACCGAAGAAAAAAGCCAGTGTCCCTTTTTAAAGACCATCATGAAAGTTGCACAATAATTATGAAGAGAGATAAGGAATTAAACATCTTTTTATGAGAGAGAGTGAGAAAGAGAGAGAGAGAATTGGCACACCAGGGCCTCCAGCCACTGCAATCAAACTCCAGACATGTGTGCCACCTTGTATACAAGATATGTGCAACCTTGTATGTGAAACCCTGCGCTTGCGTCCCCTGTGTGTGGCTTATGTAGGATCTGGAGAGTCAAATATGAGTCCTTAGGCTTTGCATGCAAGCGCCTTAACTGCTAAGCCATCTGTCCAGCCCAAACTAAATATCTTCTAAAGTTCTAAGATGTTCCACTGACACTCATCCCCGTGGGGTGTTGGCCGTTGTCCAGAATCAGGTTAGAGTCCAGAGACCTATATGTAATTCTTTCTGGCTCCCACCATATTTTCCCTGGCAAGATATGGCTACCTCAGGCAGGATCCAGCTTGTGCTCCCTGGGGCCAGGTTCGTTTTCTAAAGCACTACTGACATCCCGTTCTTCTGCCCAGGGTCTCTTCAACGTGCAGAGTAAAGTTCAAAGACTTGGGAGGCAGAGACTTCTTCCTCTGGCCCAGCCGACCTGCTCAGCCTTATCCATCACAGCTTCTAATTAAATTTGATTGTCGGGCCCAACAGGTCAACCACCTGCCCTCTCTCTGAACCAGCGAGCTTCACAGCATGTCTCACCACCTGCCCCAGTCCCACGCGTTCATCAAGGATTGTCACAAACCTCACTTCATCCCCCAGTGATATCTTTGAGCATCTCTACGCGTCTCTACAACATTGTCATTTAAACTGCCAATTTGGCACAAAGTAGCCTTAAATTATCTGCTGTTCATGGCTTCTCATCTACGGTGATTTTGCTTTTAGCACAATTCCATGTCTGGGGCACAGTCTAACCACTCTCGGTTCACTCGGCACACGTGAGGATGTGTTCCTGCCCGTCTGGGTGATAAATTCTATACCTCTTCCCCCTCATTCCAGCCTCTCTTCACAAAATGTGTCCCGCCACGGTGGCACGATGCCTAAGAGATAAGTGCTCCAGGAAGATGAGCTTGATGGAGAGAAGACGAAGGGGACAGATGGAGGAGCGATTGCAAATGAACAGTGCAGTAAGATGGCTGCTTCCTCCGTGCCCGCCCTGCTTCAGGGCTGAGTCCCCAAAGTCACTTCACTTCCCCTTGAGAGGCTGCCTGACACCTGCTCAGTTCCAACCATGCTTCAACCATTTTGCTAAGTAAATCCTTGGCAAAAACCCCCGAGCTGAACTTCCATTTTCTCCGCAGTGAAAATCTAGGGTCGTGGCATGGGGGGAGGCGATGGCAATTGGCTTTTTCCTCAAGGATGATCTGTCCTTCTCAAGGATGATCTGTCCTTCTGAGAGAACTGGCAGTGTCCATCACCACCCTCCTCCTTCTTCATGAAAGTGGGTGGGAGACTTTCAGATTCTCTAAGCAGTGGCAGGAATGCCATCAGGAGCCAACCTGGCCAGCTGGCCCTTCAGCAGCCACGCCTCTGACCTGTGCCTCAGATGAGTCACCATGGCAACTCATGATGTTCTGTTTCTCTTTCTTCACAGAAACCACATCTTCCCACCCGTGTCAAGAGTTGCTATTAGCCAAGTTGGGACTCTCTTTCCTTGGTCTTTAAACACAGGTGTCTTCCATAAAGCTCCGGAAGCTATTTTAGGCACATGTATCTGAATAGCCTCCCTTTAATTAATCTCTAATCACAAAGGACTCTAATTCAGTGTAGAACATTAGCTCAGTAATATTTAGATTATTCCCATTTTGGGTCTGTGTTTATAGCCTATAATAATGAGGAACTGTGAGGTCGGATGACATTTTTAATGGCTTGGATTTACTTCAGTGAGAGCACTGGAGGGTTTTGTAATCTCACTCCAGACACGGGAGGAAGAAGGAGGTCTGGTAGCAGCAGGGGTACCACTTCACATCGGCACTACCCCACTTTCCAGCAAAGGCATTATGTCTCCATGGATTTTCAAAACTAGATTGCAATCCCGGTTCCTCAATGCACTTCTTAATAACATTTTGAAGAGATGACCAAGCCTGCATTGTTGACTTAAATTGCACCAGCTTTCCAAGAATTCTGCTTTCTGAGGCAAGAATGATGAATTGAAGAGTTATTTATTTGGATTTTTGAAACGTGTCTATTATTGAGGCCCCTGGATTTGTGTACAAAAGATTAAAGACACAATTCCCTGAGGAAAATAGACCGAGTAACCTATATGCGGGCCAGTCTAGGCAACCACTCTCTCCTGTTCTTTAAATCCAGGGAGGGGTAGTGGTCCAGCAAGCTCGTACATCAAGAAGATCCATCTTGGTAGATGGGAAGTTGTTACAAGGCTACAAGAGATGATGCCATGTCACTTCCGCCTATACCTTCAAGGCAAAAGACAGACTGTGGGTGAGCCTGGCTTGTGCAAGGCTCTGTGTTAGACCCCCCAGGACCCTCCCCAGCAAGACAAAGCTTATTGACACGGAGTGACATGAGTTCAGAAGACACCTGTAGCAGACAGCTTCAGGTTCGCAGAGATGAACTTCTAGACCAGGCACAGTTATGGAGGAAGGGATATTTATTGAAGCTTACAGATCCAGGGGAAGTTCCATAAATGGCAGAAGAAGCTGGCCTGCCTTCACAGGGCCAAGCAGAGAGAGAGAAGCACAAGCCTAAGAGCCAAAAGCCACACAGCACACTTCAGGAACTCCAGCTAGGCACACTTTGCATATCTTTAGATTGAAATCTGAAACCCACCACCACACCTTAAGATCCACCCAGTGACACTGCCTCCAGCCAGGTGGCTAAAGATGCAAACTACAAACAAATAAACAACTGAATATATTGGGGGCCATCTATTCTAGTCAAACCACCACAACACCCATCCTCAGAAAAGGCCAGACCTCTAGCTCCCCAGATATGCTCAAACACAGGAACACCAGCCCAGAAGTCATGGATATAGAGCCCTAGGTCAAAGGAGACCAAATGGACTCTGTGCTCCCGGGAAAGAAGCTTTCCCAAGAGCCATGGACTAGGGACTTGTGACGTTAGTGCATCACCAGCCTGTGCCTGAGATGTCCCCAGAACACACGGTTTCAGGAAAAGGTTTTATGCAGCCACTATGAAAGAGAAACTGAGGCTAACCCATTCTTACTTGGGACTCCTGGAGAGGGAATGGGGCACATGAGGAAGACAAAGAGAAGGCTCATGGGTGAAAAGAGACAAGGGACCAGGCAAGGCACACATGGCGGGAAAAACATTCAGAGAAACATCTAGCCTTTTTGCACACTAATGGACAGTAAAAGGGGATGGAGACGTGGCTCAGCAGTTAAGGGGCTTGCACGTAAAGCCTAATGGCCCAGGATTCATTCCCCAGGACTCGTGTAAAGCCAGATGCACACAATGGCACATACACCCGGAGCTCTGTTTGCAGCAGCTAGAGACCCTGTTGCACCCATTTCCTCTCTTTCTCTCTGTGCGGCGCGGTGGCACACGTCTTTGATCCCAGCACTCTGGAGGCCAAGGTAGGAGAATTGCTATGAGTTCAAGGCTTGCCTGAGACTACAGAGTGAGTTCCAGGTCAGTCTGGGCTAGAACAAGACCCTGCCAAGAAAAACAAAACAACAAAAACAAAACAAAAGGATGGGAATATTGGGTGAAGAGTTAACAGGAATGGTAACCCGTGCAAATGGGAACCAGGTGAAGAGACTTAGATATGCCTTACCCTTCACTCAGTAGTCCTGTTTTTCGTAATGGAGGTGAGGTGCTTTGGGCCTCGCCTTTACCGACAGCACACTAGATGCCATGGTCTGTGTAAGCAGTAAAGGTAATTCAACCATGTTTCTTGGCCTTAAACAGCCTGGGAATTTCCTAGCAAAGACAGACACATCAGGAAGTGATTCCCTTACAGTGAAGTAGCTATGGATAAATTTCTCACAGAGCCATGGAAACACGGAGGATGTGATGACTACACAGGGCAAGATACGACAACAAAGCCACAGAGCTCCAGGGGCACACAGAATTAAGCCTCTCCCCAGAGACCCTCCCTCCCTGCCCCACGGTGGCTCAGTGAATCCCGTCCCCAGGGCCCCTCCCCGCCCCCCGTATGACTAAGCCACTCCTGGCTATGCACACCCTTTTTGACAGTCTTTCCACACCTTGTCGCACATGAAACACTCTGCCTCCCTCTAATATGCTGTCAACTCCTGGCATTCAAGGACCATGTTTTATTCATGTTTGTCTCTTTACAACCTACAGTATTGTGTTAGATTATCAGTTGATAATAAGTGTTTATTGGAAGGAAGGAAGGAAGGAATAAGGAAGGAAGGAAGGAAGGAATAAGGAAGGAAGGAAATAAGGAAGGAAGGAAGGAAATGATGTTTTCAACTTCTATCCCATACTGCCCCAGCCTGCTGTCATTCCCCGGGTCAGCCCCTCTTCTCCTCCCGGTGACTTCTCCAAGCCTATGCTATTCCCGCCATTCCCGTCGCTGCTTCCTCCTCTCACCCCACTTGAGCCCCCACTTCCCCGAGTCTCACTTTTTGTTTTTCCTCATTTTCTATTCTTTCTTCGCTGCTTACACCACTCCCTAAGACTATGTGTCCTTTTTACATCCTTTCCTAATGCCCACGACTTGCGGTGGGATCAGAGACCTGATATAGCTCAGTGAGTAACAACGAAAGGAAGGATGGGTGGAAACTCACTGGTTTCAAAGGAAACAAGTGTAGGCCTTAGGTCAGTGATGAACAAAGAACTAAGACCTGAGGCCTCCACGGCGGCCAAGGACAGGCCGTGTACAGGGTCAGTCACTTTGAAGGCTTTGCAGCCTAGAGCAGGTGCCGTGGAGAGCCCGGGCTGAGTGCAACAGGCACCCCAGATCACTTCTCCCAGCCGCCTTACCCTTCAGCTTAGAAAAGCCAGGCACCAGAGTCATGAAGTGAGCCTACCCAAGGTCACATAGCAAGCCATGGTTTTTGGCTCCTAGTCCAAGGTCTGCCCCTGTCCGGAATTCCTGCAGCTGACACACAGGGAACCGTTTCTCCTGCTGAGGAATGCATCCAAAAAAGGGGAGAAGGTGACAGCTGGGTAGCAGCAGCTCTGTGGGGTGGCTCTGGACTTAGAACGAGGAATATTATCTCCTGCTTAATGTGTTCTAAGAGAGGAGGGGAAACAGAATGTAATTAGCCAAACGGCTGTTTTTCCCGATACCACCAGGAATTCTCCCGCCCTGGTGAGTAATGCTGAGGGGTCTTTAACAATTGGTTTATGCCCCATCTGAAAGCTGTCACCACTCCTAAGAGCACGGGGACCTGTTTTGTCAATCAAGGGTATCGATTTGAGACTGCCTCCGTGGTCTTTCTTCAGATTCACCAGCTTCCTGAGGGCTCCACAGAGGCTCTCCGCAGTAAGACAAACCGGGCAGGCTCCAGCCTCAGTTTCTGACAGCGTGGCCTTAGGGACCTCCCTGGGACTTGGCCACTCTTCTCTTCTTTCCTGCACATCTCACTGGACCCTTGGGACCTATCTGTTTCCAGGCCCTAGTGACTAGGGGTTGGAGACACAGATATAAGAGTTGAAGAAATACCCCATTCTTAGAAGAGCCCAAAGACAAATGGGCTTCCACTCATCTTTAAACAAACCTCATAGACAAACACCAACCATGAAGCACATAAATTAAGCATAATTAATTCATCTCGTCAACCTAGAAATAGTTCCTCCTCTGTGAACGCCTGGAGGCTTTTATTTTTTACCACCATTATGGCGCTTTTGCTGTTTATATGTCTTCCTGTCATACGTCTGCCCTGAGGTTGTAACTCTAAGCATAAGAGTTAATGAATCATAACATATTCCCACCACACCCAACACTTGCCATAGAGCCACACACGTGGAAAGTGCCCAGTAAATAAGCCTGAAATGCAAAGTAACGGGCAGACTCCATCTCTAGCTCTAGAGGAAGGTGCCCACGTGCAGGGGTGTTGGCTTGAAGTAGGCGGCGCCGGATCCCTCGGAGCTCCCATGCACTTCTTGCTCTCCAGGGGCCAAGAGACCAGATCTTACAGTGAGTAGGGCTTGTGGGCGGTGAAGGAATTGCCCCACGTGGCGTTATTGAGCGCAGCGCACCGTAAGGGCGCAGTGGCAGGGTAACAGTGGAAGAGCCGCCCGCAGTGGACTGCGGACTACCTGCCCTGTCGACGAGGGCAGCTCTGATCAGCCAGCGTTTGGTGCCAAGCAGGGCACCAGGTTTATAGCGTGACAGCTCTGTCACATGGGTTGTGGGTTTTTGTTGTTGTTGTTGTTGTTGTTTTGTTTTGTTTTGGGGTTATTTTTCAAGGTAGGGTCTCACTCTAGTCCAGGCTGACCTGGAATTCACTATGGAGTCTCAGGGTGGCCTTGAACTCATGGCGATCCTCCTACCTCTGCCTCCCGAGTGCTGGAATTAAAGGCGTGCGCCACCACGCCGGGTATTGCCGTTCTCAATCATGCCATTCCTGCAGTGCTCAGACCATAGGCCTGCATGTTCAGAGGCTGAGTGGCCACGTTCGGGGCAGCATGCAAACTCACAGCACTATCACATGCAAACACAGAGGAAACGGAGCCTGCCCTGGCTCCCTGGAGGTTGAACCCAAGCATCGATCATGCCACTGATGACTGCCCGCAGGGGGAAGGGGCAGCACAGTGGAAGGCCAGGCAAGCCAGAGAAGCCATGGACTGCTGCTTCTTGCGTATCTAGCCATGACCTTGAGGGTCTGGACACCACACTGCCACGGACGTAAGAAGGAAGGCGAAGAAAAACCAAGTGATCCAGTTAAAAACTAGACAAATGTTCTGAGTTGACACTTCTCAAAAGAAGTACAAATGGCCAGCCAATACATGGGGGGAAAAAGTTCAATATCATTCATTAATCACCAGGGAAATGCAAATAAAAACTGCAAGGAGACATCATTTCATCCCAGGTAAGAATGGCTCTTACCAATAAAATAAAAGACATTGCTGGCAAGGATGGGCAAAACAAAGAACTTCTGCATTGATGATTGGAATATAGATTAATACAGCCATTGTGAGAATAGAATGGAAGTTCTTCAAAATAAATAAAACTAAGCCAGGTGTGGTAGCACACACCTTTAATCCCAGCACTTGGGAAGCAGAAGTAGGAGGATTGCCATGAGTTTGAGGCCACTCTGAGACTACATAGTTAATTCCAGGTCAGCCTGGACCAGATTGAGACCCTACCTCGAAAAACAAAAACAAACAAACAAACAAAAAAAGCCTAAAGGTAGATCTCCCAGTTAGCTATCCAATCTCTGGTGTATACACAGAGAAGATGAGACCGGCATACCAAAGCGATATCTGCTGGCCCTGATTGAGCAGCACTATTCACATAGCTACGATGTGGATCAGCCTAGATGCCCATCAACATGGGTAAGAAGACTCCTTGCATGAGCACACATAGTATCTTCCAGCTTTATGAAGAATGAAGCCCACTCATTCGCAGCAAAATGAGGTCAACCAGAGGACATTATGTTAAAAAATTAGCCAAAAAAAAAAAAAAAATAGGAAAGCAACTACTATACGCTCTCTTCCACACGTGGAGGTGATGTTTCCTGGTGAACTAGAGGATGCAGTTTGGCCCACTCTCTCTCATATGTGGGAGGTAAAGTCAAGTTGAAACTAAAATAGGGCTACAGAGATGGCTCAATGTTTAAGGTGCTTGCCTGCAGAGTCTAAGGACCCCCCATTTGATTGCCCTGTCCCCACATAAAGCCAGATACACAAAGTGGCGCATTCATCAGGAGTTTATTTGCAGTGGCTAGAGTCTCTGGCACACCCATTCTCTCTCTCTCTTCCTTTCTTTGTCAAATAAATAAATAAATAAGAAAACACTTAAAAAAGAAAATAAAATAATTAAATAGTGACGACTAGGTTTGGGAAAGAGTGAGATTGGGTTTATCGGTACACTGTATGGAAGTATGGAAGTTTCAAACTGAATGCCACTGATATGTACAATTAATACCTTTTAGTAAAAAAGAAAATTAAAGGAAGGTTAAATGCAGGTCTTTCTCTTTACAGTTGACAATGAGGCTTTGGGGGAAGGGCTGCATGTCAGTCACACCACAGGGCTATGCCACTGCCTCTGGGTGAGATAGAGGTGCCCTCAAGGCAAGGCGGAAGTGGAGGTCAGGGGTGATGAGCCTCCCAAAGCCGACCAAGTGCCCACAGAGAGGCCCCCTTCCCAGAAGTGAGCTGAAGCAACCTGCTTCTGCCCAGTGAAAGTCTGTAGGAATTGAGTGTCTGGAAGTCCAAATCAAGCAGGTATTGATCCCAGAGCCACCCTCAGGTAGAATAGCCATAAATTACCAGTCAGCTTTCATTAGCTGGGAAATTAAGATTCTAGGAGCCTGCCTTTCTCACTTGTATTATCCTAATGAAATGCCATGACTCGGTTCCATCTCGGGAAAGCACCCCTGTGAGAAGGGCTGGGGGTTCTGAGCTGTGTACCCAAGCTCCTCGCTGACATCACCCCTGCCAGGAAACCTCCTCCGTGCGGGGACAGTGTCAACGCCAAATCACACCACTGCAGTGGCACTAGGAAGAGAAGGAGGCCCGCCTACATAGCCCCATCTCATGGGCTGGAGTCTGAGCCTGGTCCAGGGAACATTCCAGCACTACAGCAGCTGCTGTACCAGCTGAAAGCACACCCTGAAATTCTGCCTTGGATCACCTTTCTGGATGTACCTGGATTTTATTTCAGTTTTTTTTTTTTTTCCTATTAGTGTTATTGTAGTAAGAACATGCAATGTGAAATGTGGCCTCTGAAAGACATTTTCAATTCACAATACATTATTTCTGATCATAGGCACAAAGTTGTGCAGAAGGTCTCCAGCTATATATCTAGAAGTGTCTCTTTAAAGCAATTTATTTCTAGTTGACATACAATAATTGAACATACTTGTAGGGTGCAGTGCTATGTTTCCATACAGGCATATAGTGTGTCATGATCAAATCAGTAAAATTAGAACATCCATCGGCTTAAACATTTATCATATCTTTGTAATCAGAACATGAAAAACTTCTCTTGAGCCAGATATGGTGGTGCACACCTTTAATCCCAGTACTCAGAAGGCAGAGGTAGGAGGATCACTGAGTTCGAGGCCAGCCTGAGACTACATAATGAATTCCAGGTCCACCTGAGTTACAGCAAGACACTACCTCAAAAAATTAAAAAATAAAAATAAATAAATTTAAGTCTTTTGAGATATACTGAAATATAGATGACATCGCTGCTAACTATAGTCTCTAAAATGCAAAAGAACTTACCCGTGCTATCTGACTGTAGCTTTGTACATATTAATCAAGTTCTCCTCGGCCTCAGCCACCCACTGTTTTTTTCTCTCTACTATGTTCTCTACTAAAACATTAGCATGGGTATATTCCATGACCAAGTGAGATCATGCACAATATTGTTTTTATTTTAGAGAGAGAGAGAGAGACAGGGAGAGAATTGGCACACCAAGGCCTCAACTACTGCAACAAAACTCCAGACACTTGTGCCACCTTATGGGAATGTACAACCATGTGTTTGCCTCACCTTTGTGCATCTGGCTTATGTGGGATCTGGAGAGTCAAACATGGGTCCTTAGGCTTCACAGGCAAGCACCTCAACTGGCAAGCCATCTCGCCAGACTTCATGCACAATATTTTCAATTGTAGATCTTAGTTGAAAAGTCCTATGGTAAAATCATTCATTGTCCACCTCCCCAAAAGTCTTATCATCCACCTAAACTCTGCACAGTAGGTCCCTATAGTGGAGGAGAATGTATGTAATTCCCTGGCAAGGAAATTAAATGCCACTGAGGAGAAGACTGAGAAACCGAACAGGGAATTCCAAGTAGGGAGGAGTCCTGGAGGTGAAGCTTGGCTGTGAGCCCACAGTTTGGTTTATAGAGGTCAGATGAGGAGCTATAGTGAAAGGCGCATGCCCATGGGTAGGGTAAATCCACACCAGAGTACAACATGGTGAGCGATCAACTTTCCTGATACTTGAGCAAACATGAGATTGAAAAGTTTCCTCTGGAGCACTGGGGGGAATTTGCTATCCACCAGACTGCTTCCTGGGGCCAGCTGCTGGGAGACCTTTGTCCTCTAGAGACAAACAAGACGGAGAGCCCTAGATAGAAATAGGCTGAAACTAACATTCTGGACAAGGCTCAAATATTGACCTGATATTTTCTCCACCTTTATTTTTACCTGATATTTTCTCTGTGCTTACTTCTCAACCAAGGAACAAAATATTTATTTAACATTAGAGAGTGTGCTTGATGAATAGGGCTTTGAGTTTTTGCATTTCCAAATGCATGTTTCTTATGAGGACATCCTTGCTGCTTTTAAGGAACAATGCCTACCTCGGGGTAGTCACTGTTATCTTGCAGTATCTTTGCAGGTCTCTTTGTATGAGTCATTCAGAACACACAGTGCCTCCAGAGGTGTCACTGACAAGCTCTACGTCATATTGGTAGATCACTCTGGCTCTTGTCTCTGATGTCCTGAGCTCAAGTCCCCACTCTGCTGTCCACCAGCTGTGGTCCTTGATCAAGCCTTTTGCTTCTCTTAGCCTCAAGTTATTCATCTGTAAAATAATAGTCCAGAGCTGGAGAGATGGCTCAGCAGTTAACGTGCTTGCCTGCAAAGCCTAAGGACCCAGAGTTCAATTCCCCAGTACCCACATAAAGCCAGATACACAAAGTGGCGCATACATCTAGAATTCATTTGCAGTGGTTAGAGGCCCTGGTGTGCCCATTCTCTCTCTGCGTCTCTCTTCTCTTCTGCTTGTAAATAAATAAGTTTAATTTTTTTAAATGCAAAAAATAATAGTCCAAATAAGTAGCAAAGGCTACTTAAAATTTGCCATAAAATTTGCCAAGGCTGCTGATAGTTCAGAAATGATACAACTGGTCTTGCTAGAAGCAATGTTGTGCTGTGCCGTGTAAAGGAGGAGCCGCCTTCCTTCTAGAAAAGTCATAGAAGTCTTCAAAGACGAATAGTGAACCTAGATGCTATGGTTTGAATGTGTCCTCACCAAAATCCAGGGGTTGCTAATGTGATATTACGAGAGGTGGTGTCTTGCAGAGTAACAAAGCCATAAGTGCTCCTATCCATAGAACTGGATTAGGTATTAACTATAAAAGGGCTTGGAAGATAGCTTGATTAGAAGTGTTTGTTTCGTAAGCTTAGGGCCAGAGTTCATGCCCCAGACCCACATAAAAGAATTGGGGGTGTTGGTGCTCACTTGTAATCTCAGCACTGGGGAGATGGAGACAGGAGAAACCCTGGAGTGTGATGGCTAACTCGTCTATCTTAATAGTCCAGGGTTAGTAAGAGAGCTGCCTCACAAAATAAAGTGGAGAGCAGCAATTTAGGAAGACACTCCACATCAATATCTGACTGCCACACACGTGCACTCACACATATACACACATGCATACACATGTACTCACATATATATACACATACATACACATACACTCACATATATATACACACATGCACTCACATGCACATGCATACACACATGCACTCCATACATGCACACCCATACCCACACACACATACACATGCACTCACATACATACATACACACACACACACACACACACACACACACAAGTACCTGAGAAATAACACCCAAGCTTGTCCTTTTCTATCCATATCCCACATTGACCTCTGGCTTACACACACACACACACACACACACACACATGCACACACACACGCACATGCACACACACAATAAATAAATAAATAGGAAAACGCACCCTTCTTGCCTCTGATCTCACCAGATGTGTGTCTTGCTCTTGGGGAGTCATCTTGGACAGGAGCAGGATGAAGACATGTGGTCTTGCTGGGGCTAGAATTAGGACAGAGAGCTGTGGAAGTCGGCCCAGGAAGTGGGACGAGTGGCAGTGGCGAGGAGGGCGCGGTGGGCAGAGCTGCCATCACCGTGAGCCCCTGCTGCCCTGCGCTCAGTCCTGGGCGGCGCCCGACCCTGCGCTGAGCGCTGCTGCTCGTCCTGCCCTCCCCTCGGCGCCGCCCGCCTGGCAGCTCATTATTGCCTCAATTTTAGAAATGGAGGCTCTACTTACAGCTCGCGTGCAAGGGCAGAAGTGAGCACCCTCGCAGGCCTCAGCCTCTCCACTCCCTAGAATAGAAGGCAAGCCTGGGGCTTACTCTGCAGTCTGAGGAGTTTTTCTGGGGTCCAGGCTCCAGAGGGTGGGACCGGATTGACGGCTGTGGCTGGTCCTGGGTTGAAAGGGGAAGAGTCTGCCACTGACGGATGTCAATTCATATCCAGCAACCTGGAACATTCCATAACTTCAGCTGAACTCTGGTCTCTCTCTGCCCAAGAATAAACAGGCAGCCAGCAGCTGTGAGGCAGCTCACACTGTGCTCAGGGCCCAGATGGCACACTTGATCTTCTTTATTTATTTAGACATCATTTTCAGTGAGATTGAGTGATTCCATCACCCCAGTGGGTCTGCTTAGTCTGTTGTCCCAGAACCAGGCAAGAGGCGTGGAGCAAGTCTGAAGTGGTTTTTTAACATAATTTTTATTTTTATTAATTATAATCTTTAATGTATGAATAAATCACATGTTGGTCCCGTTCCCCCTATGGTACCCTCTTGTATCACCTCTCACTAGCTTCCTGTGCGCCCTCCTCAGTAGGGTCGCTGGTATTAGCGTGGGGTCAAGAATGCATCAGTCAGTCTCTGGATATTCCTTCCCACCTTGTGGCTCTTACACTCTTTCCACTATATCTTCCACAATGTTCCCTGAGCCTGGCAGGTGTATTATAAGTCCACTTTAGTGTTGAGCTCTCTGTATGCTCTGGATTTCTGCTTTGATGAGTTTTGAGTGTCCTCAGCTGTCTCCCTAGAGCTGGTTGTCAGGCTAGCGACAAAGGCAGCACTCGTGTTTAAATCTTCACTTCCTTCCTCTGTAATGCCCCCCGGACCCTGGAAGATAGGCTAGAGTGGCTCACCTTGTGCTAAGCAGTCAGCTTTCTTTTCTCATCATATTGATGGATCTTGGTTCTCTCTGGTTTTTGCTGACATCTGTGAAAGAAATAAAGAAAGACAGAAAGAGAGAGAGAGGGAGGGAAGAAGAGAGGGAAGAAGGAAGGAAGGAAGGAAGGAAGGGAGGGTGGAAGGAAGGAAGGGAGGGAGGGTGGAAGGGAGGGAGGGAGGAAGGAAGGAAGGAAGGAGGAAGGAAGGAAGGAAGGAAGGAAGGAAGGAAGGAAGGAAAGGAGGAAGGAAAGAAGGGAAAGAAAAATTCTCCAACCAAGAGTGAAGGCATCAGTTTTTGAAGAACATTTACCCACTGAGTCAGTTCTGAGTGAGCAGTTTATTCAAGGCTTCAGAAGCAGAGGCAGCACACTGCACGAGGGCAGAAGGGAGCCTCTGACCCCATGACTGGCACTTCGGAGAAGAAGTGACTTAATTGTCAAATGTCTTTTGGACAGGGGATTTTTGTAATGACTTAAATCTGGTGTCAAGCAGCAGTATAGTATAGAGCTCAGACGTATGCATTATGAGTCACACTGGCCAAATCCAAATCCTGTCACCGCCTTCTCCAGCCCGTGGGTCAGGGTGAGTTCCTTAACCTAAGTCTCACTTCCCTTCTCTGCAAACAGGCAGTGAATAGCACCCTATCCTCTTGGGATTGTAAGGAGAAAAAAATAACTTAATGCCTATAAAGGTTCAGCACAGGACCTTGCCTGTGTGCAGTACTAAATAACCTGCTACTATTCTGTGGGGCAGACAAATTTGGGGTTTTAAATGACTAATCCGAATCCCCAGGTTGCCTCAGGACTGGGGTGTGGAGCAGCGGTGCCCTCCCTCCTGCCCACACGCTTCGTGCGGGCTTCGTGGCTCCTGGAAGGTCCTGGCAGCAGTGCACTGGCAAGTATTCAGCAAATGGCTCTCCAGAATGGCACCAAGGCTGTGACTCTTTGTCTTTCCATTTGCCAGTTTCTGTCATGTAAATCCTCCCATGGTGGCCAATTATAAGATATCACCTTGAGGTCACTGAGCATGGATTGGGAAGAGATGCCCACAGTTGGTTCCACTATGTCACGTTCCCTAGGGCTCTGAGGAGCCTGGCACAGTAGCCAGGGCATGTTGGAGACTTGCCCAGCACTGGCTTTGCCTATCCTTGGAGCATTGGGGACTGTGGGGTTACACTGCCCCCGATGGCAGGCACGCACAAGGGAGTGAGCGCAGCTGAGCAGGGAGTGAGTTTGGAGCTCAGAGTCATGGGCTTTAATGGCTCTTCCAAATGGCCATGCGTTTGACAGTTCAGTGACTCTTAATTAGCTAAGATTGAATCAGCCGAGGCACTTCCTGGTGCTAAGAGGCCTCCCTTCTAGTGCAGACACTCGGTTGCTGCTAGGGCCCACTGGGCAGCCTGCCTCCGCTGAGGGATGGGATGCTGGCATAAAGCCACGCATGTCAGAGAAAGTCAAGGACAAGTGGTGTGCATTTGCGTTTGGAAGGTTCCATTGCAGAGCCCAGGCCAGGCTGGGCAGACAGTCGTGGGTTCAGCAAACTCAGCAGTTACTCCAGTAGAAAGAACCCTGCGCCCCAGAGGGGTTCAGAGGAGCAGCTTTGGAATGGGAATTTAAGGGCCACGTTTGAGGCACAGTGTGCCCTGTGACTTTGTTTCCCCTTCTGAAAATGTGGGACTCTGGATGCCCCGCCCCGTGTCTGGTTTCCAGGAGTGTGGTGTGATCATGAGACTCTTCTCTGTGACAACTCCGTACAGGTGGAAGAGGCTGTGCCCCACCCACATGACAAATAGCTGAACACCCATTGGCCGGCCAGGGGCCTCTGCAACCAGTCCGTTAGTAGAGCAGGCACCAGGTACCCCCGCCTGTCATCATAAAGAAAAGCGGGTGCACTGCACTGCAGGACTCACAGCCCAGGGCCACCCCCAGAAAGCTCCAGATGAAAGCAGCCCTGCGTCATGCCCCTCGGAGAGACGTGCACCGTGGATGGGCGTCTAGAGCTCGTGTAGGTTCTGGGGTTGAGCTTCTGTCTCTGAACTGGGAGAACAAGGAGCGAGCTGGAGAGCATACCCCTCTCCCACGCACCACACTCCAGGCTGAGCAAGGGTGCTGCCCTGCTCTCCGGACACACCCTAATGCGCCTTCTCTGAATGTCCGCCGGACTCACAGAAGAGGGTTTTCAGCTCTGCTCTTACAATGACGGGACGGACACTGTCTTCCTTCCAGATGCCTATGACAGGACTCAGTTTGCCCAGGCCAGGCTTTCATTTATCTTTTTAAATGTATTACTTATTTGCGAGGAGAAAGAAAGAGAATGGGTGTGCCAGGGCCTCTTGCCACTGCAAACAAGCTCTAGATACATGTGTCACTTACTACATCTGGATTTATGTGGGTGCTGGGGAATTGAACCTGGCTATCAGGCTTTGCAAGCAAGTGCCTTTAACCACTGAGCAATCTCCCCAGCCTCAGGCCAGGCTTTTAAAGCTAAGCCACATAAATTATCGTGGGTCATCCTGTGAAAGGGCCACCTTTTGGCCACAGCCAGGAAGGGGTCACATGACGTCGATACAACAGGGCTACTTAAGATAGGGAAGGCTCCTTTAGGACCAGTGTGGGAATCTGGCCATAGCTGGTCTCTCTGAAATATCCATCTTCCTGGTATATAAGTCCAGTCTTCATGTCCCCTGGCACACTCAAAAGACCTAGTGGCCAGTAGAGAAGACCACCTTGAAGGTCACAGGTAGCATCCAAAGGTTAGGGAGAAGACAGTCTGAGGCAGGTGAGCTTTCAAGGGGAAAAAAATGACTCGGTGTCAGAGCTAAGGCTCTCCTACAAACAAGGACCAAAATGGCAGTCCTCTGTTGAAACTGCCAGCCTCTGTTCGTTGATCTCCCAGCTTGAATCTCGATATACTAAGCAGGGATAAAGAAGTACCAAGGCTTTCACGCACAGCTTCTGCGGAGAATTCAGTGCAGTCTGAATGCGCAAGGTTGACTCACATGATTTTTTTTTTTATTTGAGGGAGAGAGAGAGAGAGAATGGGTGCATCAGGGCCTCTAGCCACTGCAAACAAACTCCATAGGCATGCGCCCCCTTGTGCATCTGGCTGGCGTGGATTCCTGGAGAATCGAACCAGGGTCTTTTGGTTTTGCAGGCAAAACCCTTAACCACTAAGCCATCTCTCCAGCCCAAAGTTTGTTTGTTTGTTTTTTAATGGGACCCAAATGGTCCAGTGGTGACGATTTCATCTGGCTCTTCCCGGTAGGAAGCCCTCAGTACACAGCTTTCCTTTATGCCCTCACTCTACTGTGGCCTTGAACACAAGTGTGCGGTGGACAAAAGGCCCCCTGGCAAACGTCCTGCCCTCTGTCCTCACGGCGTGCAGACTTGCGGTGCTTCGTGGGGACTGAGACTCGGCAAAGCTTCCAGAGTTCTGCATTCCCAGGCCCAAGAGAAGCGCCTTCTGCTTGATCCTGTTGTGTGCTCTCTTCCTTGAATATCAGGAAAATTGCAAATGTAAATACGTAAAAAGCGAGCGGTTCCCATCAAGCTTGTGGTCTTCCCTTGGGACGGTGGACGGCTCTGCGGCTGCTCAGCACTGGCAGTGCCTGGTGGGAGAAATGGGGGCAACCCAAGGACAGTAGCCCAAGTCAACCGTTAGCACGATGGGTGCGGGGTGGATTCTGGATAGGTCCATTTTTTCTTGATTTTGTTTTGTTTTGTCTCGGGGCCTCTTCATCTTCTGCACAACAAAGAATGGTTCCAATGAGCTTTCATTCGCCTTGGCACCAGTGACCTCAGAAGTGAGGCACACAGCGTCCCGATCACCATGGAATGAGGTACAGCCAGGGGGAGCCCTGAGCCAACCCTGACGGTGAATAGGAGGTCCCTTCCTGCACCCCCTACCATGCTTGTCCCTGCTGGACTCGGCCCCCTTTGTAGATACCACTCCCCCCAAATGCTCTTGAACGTTCCCCTTTTCCACATGCTCTTGTACTCCTCACTACTGCACAGTCTGTATCCTCCAGCCTCACCTCAAATATACATACATATATATATGTATATATATATATATATATATATATAATTTTTATTTATTTATTTGACAGAGCATGGGCCCAGTAGGGCCTCCAGCCGTGGCAAACAAACTCCATACTCATGCGACCCCTTGTGCATCTGGCTTACGTGGGTCCTGGGGAATCAAACCAGGATCCTTTGGCTTTGCAGGCAAACACCTTAACCGCTAAGCCATCCCTCCAGCCCAGCCACACCTTCCTCTCTCCCTTCATGGTCTACTTGTCCTGGGGTCACCATCAATAGATGTATGCAATCTGCCAGCCACTGATTCATTCAGTATCCCAATGTCACATCACCCCTCTGGGGCCTCAGCTTTCTCATCTGCAAAGTAAGGAAATTCATGCTTTATCTGTGAAGAAGTCCCCTGAGATTTCTGTCCTCTGTGCCTTTGCTTGGGTGTGCTCTGCACTGTCACTAAGCAGGCACGTTGACATTGTGGTGGTGATGCGGAGAGCCAGGCTGGGCAGGGCTCCTGGCAGAAACTCATCCTTCATTGGCCCTGAGGTCCTCACCAGCTGGAGACTGCTTCCCATGGTGCCCAAGTACCGCTGACCTGCTCCCAGCTTTGAGGAGCATGTCTGCCTCTCCTCCACGCCTACCTTCCACAGCGCAGAACAGTGATGCCTCTACGACATTTCATGGGCTCTTCTCTGCACTTGTTAGTGTCTCCGGTTGAATAGTGAGGGTGAGGGTGCAGGACAGACAGGAAAGGGGCTTCCAACCACAGGCACACCTGGAACCAGAGCCCAGCTGTCCCACGTTAGCCCAGAGGCCTCTGCAATGCAGCACCTCCGCACGCGGGGGAAGCTGACGAGATAGCCGTGGCCGCCAACCCAGGCCTGCTGGTAGAACGGGCTTCCCTCGGCCTGGGCCAAGGAGATTCTGAAGACCAGAGACTCAGTAGGAATCTTGGATAATATTTCCACATGTGCTCGTGTGTGTGCACGTGTGTGGGGCCAGAGTTCAATGCTCAGCGTCTGACTCAGTCTCCGTCCATCTTGTTCTTGAGGCAGAGTTCTTGCCGAGCCACCCACCGGCTAGTCTAGCTAGCTGCTGAGTCCCAGGGATTCCCGACCCCTGTCTCCCCAGTGCTGAGATTCTAGGTGAGCGCCGGGACACGCAGGCACTTTATGTGCATACTGCGGTCTGACTAAGATCCTCCCGTTTACATGGCAAACTCTCTACCCAGTGAGCCATCTCGCCACCCGGGAGAAGTATTTGGTACCCTCCTCCAGCGCTCTCCCACCTCATTCCCGTGAGAGTCTCTCACGAAACCTGAAGCGCCCCATGCTTTCAGTGAGACTCGCTGACCAGGGAGACCCTCCTGTCTCCACCCTCTTCACTATTAGGGTCACAAGCCTGTGTGGCTGTGCCCACCGTTTCATGTGGATGTCGGGCTTCAAACTCAGGCCTTTGTGCTTATGCAGTAAATACTCTCACCACTGAACCATCTCCCCAAATCTTAGATAGTAAAGGCTACGTTCTGTCTGCCATGTGGCTCAGCCCCGGTGGAGTGACACTTTTCTCTTTGGCTTTGTCTAACGAGACTCCTCCACTTCAGGAGTAAGTGACCACCTTCTTGTCCTGGTCCTCCCCCAACCCACGGAGGTAAACAGATTACACTGAGCCCGCTTTGGCCTCCCCAGCCTCCGTGCACCTCATGGCTCCTCAGTTGGGATCTTCAGAAATCATCAGCTCTCTCCTGCATCGGATCAGATTTCCTGCAGGTTAGAAGTAGGGGTGCTCTTTTTAATCTCTTAAGGCTGGGCCACGCAAGTCGCAGGGTGTGGCCAGTCTAGGAATTAGATAGCCTGTGGCTAAGTCAGTTGTGGCACGAGCCAGTGAGGTCTCATGCAGAGGCGGCCCTCCAGGGACTCAGACATCCAGTGTTGGCCTCTGCCTTTGCCTGGCTTGCTTCTCCTCTGCCATTATCCGGGGATCCCTAGAGGCCCATCGTGGCCCAGCCCCATGCTCAATGTCTTCATGAGCTTTCAGTGAGAATGAGGCTGTGTTCCTCTGAGCTTCCATGCAATTCAGCCCCCACCAAAATGTTTGCCATCCACCTCTAAGAAGTCTGTGTTAGTTCAAAATTTAAAAACGTGATGCAGGGGCTGAGGACTTGGCTCAGTGGTTAAAAATATCTTTCTCTGCAAGCTTGCTGAGCTTGCACAAGACACCAAGTGCCTTGTGGTATGCACATCTATAACCCCAAAGTGCCTATAGCAATGAGAGACGGTGCCAAGAGGATCCTGAAGCTCACAGGCCAGTTAGTCTGGCCTTCCCAGCAGCAAACAACACTGCAAGAAAGCTTGTCTCGAACAGGTGGAAGGAGGGGACCAACATTCCAGGCTGTCCTCTGACCTCCGCATGCGTTCTGTGGCATGCACACACACACACACATATGCACACGCAATGATGTGACTCAGTATTGATGTCAGGCACCATGGCGTAGTGTCTCCATGAGCTCAGGCAAGTGGCTTATCTTGTTACACTCGGTTAATCATATGTATAATGGGATAGTAAGAGACCCTTTCTCAAAAGGCCTCTGTGAAGAGCTAACGAGGCTGTGTCCAGCAAGCTCTTAGTGCCTGACCTAGCAACGGCTTTCTGGCTGCTTTACAGTCCCCGCCTCCCGTTGGAGTGGGCTGCAGGACGGCATCTCTACAGGCCTGGATGGGCAGTGGAGTCAACCTTTTTCTAGGGGCTTGCTGGATCCTAATTACTAGGAAGCAGTGGTATCCCCAGCCTGCAGGGCAGACTTCCTGTTTGTTTTTGACACCACTCTGACTGGTGTTTTCGACAATAGGCCTCAGCCTGGGTTTTGGCCTCTGCGTGTTTGTTGCCTCATCCAGAGAAAGTCATTTCAAAGTGCTTGCTTGTGATTGATGCTTTCTAGGCTGGTATGCATGGGGCAACATGAGCTTAATAGTCCATTACGAATCACAGTGGGAAAAATCAGAGTGTATTATGCTAAGACGTTGGCGCAGCATCCACCAGGGTAGGGGACCGTGGCTGAAGGGAGCCGTTCATCTAGACAAACCAACTCCGCGTTCAGGAAGCAGAGCTCCTCTGTGCCTGGCCTGTTTCAAATCCTCAGGGCAAAAGTGAAAGGCAGCTTTGCCCGTGGCTGGTGGGCTCTCTTGCCATTATTTCCAGCTCTTGGGGAGCATCTTGCCAGTGACATAAAGGAGGAACAGTGGCCAGGTGACTTCTCACTGAGGGGCCACGTGAACGTGGACAAGGCTGGAGATGTGGCTTTTACACGAAGCACCGGGGATGTGACACAGTCAGAGAACAGCCTGTGGTATAATACAGTGTGGTCTGTGGGGAAGGCGCCGAGCTGGGCAAGTGTAACCAGCACCTGCGGGGGACTGCCATCGTGACTACGAAGAAGCACGCTGGCGCCTGGCTTGGTCCAGGAATCAGTGAGCTAGGAGCATTGCTCCCTCAGGGAGGACGAGGCAGCCCCGAACCTTGAAACCTTGGAGGATGATTCCTTTTTGTTCACTTGTTTTGTTTTGTTTTGGTTTGGGTTTGGTGTTTGTTGTTGTTGTTGTTGCTGCTGTTTTGAGGTAGAAATTCACTATGTTGTCTCAGGCTGGCCTCGAACTCATGGCAGTCCTTCTATCTCTGCTTCCCAAGTGCTGGGATTAAAAGCGTGTGCCACCACGCCCAGCTTTGGAGGGTACTTCATAATCTGTAAGAGATCTCTAGCTGGCAAGACTGATGAAGTATTGAGCTTTAGGCAAAGACTTGGACAACTGGCTTGGTCTTTTAAGTCTTAGTTTAGAGCCTGACCAACCTGAATTGTTGCAGTGATCTGGCCTGCCCTGTTCTACAGCCCCAGGGAATTCTACGTAAGATCTATCGGGCCTGCGTGAAGTAGTCAGATGAAATTTCCTTGTGAACTTGAAAGAGCTATTCTAACATAAGTGGCTATATTATTTAATTCCACATGCTAGAGGATGTTGTCCTCATGCTAGCAGACATTTGTTGTCACCAACGAAAGGTTAGTGGCCCCTTGGTGATCTCAGTGGACCACTGGTCTTGGAGAGGGGATGGGCGGATGTGAAGATCCTGGAAAGTGAACCCTTCTCCAGAGCTGAATGTCTGTCCAGTCAGCAGGACCCACAGAGATAGCTTCTGCTGGCCCTGGCCTTCATCAGGAGCCTTCTGAGCTACCCCATGGTACATTGCTCTGAAAGGCACCCCGAGTACCTGCTCTAGAGTAAGCTCAGAAACAGGGAGTACAAAATCCAACACTGCCCATGTGTTCACTGAGGAATCCTGATTGAACCCAGGTCTCTTTCATAATGAACTCTCAGTAAATACTGCTTACCTGACAGAGAACAAAGCTAAGGATCAGTCCTTACAATGAAAATTGACAACAGTAGAAGATGGGTCCCCTCCATGTCTGTCTCCTCTCATCTATGTGGTCTAAACAAGAACCACACCTCTAATAGGAGTCATCTCTATAGTTGTACAGAATTCTTACAAAGATTAAATTTCATATATGGCAAAGTGCTTCAAAAACTGGTATCTGGGCTGGAGAGATGGCTTAACAGTTAAGGTGCTGGCCTGCGAAGCCTAAGGACCCATGTTCAACTCTCCAGATCCCATGTAAGCCAGACGCATAAAGGTGAGGCAAGTGCAAGGTTGCACGTGCCCACTAGGTGGCGCAAGCATCTGAAGTTCAATTGCAGTGGCTGAGGCCCTGGTGGGCCAATTCTCTTTCTCTCTCTCTCTCTGTCTCTCTCTATCTCTCTCTGTCCCTCAAAAATAAATATATAAATAACTGGTATGTATGATATGATCTTTTGGTACTGTGACTCTCCTAAAAAGAAAGTCTTGCTTCTCACCAGGTAATTGAAGTGGCTCATCTGACTTTGTAAACTGTTATCTCTGAGTTTCTGCTTATAAAACCTAAAATGACCTTATCACCTTGCTTTCTACTGACCTGATGGTCCAATCTGGTGTAGAGCCCCCATGAGCTCAGGCCCATGGGTGCCAAGAGGACGCCTGGCACACCATATGAACTGAGGACATTTATTATTACAGTAATTGTGCTAAGATGCCCTCTCCAGAGAGCTGCCATCACTTTACAGACACAGTTCATCCATTTTCATAAGCAGACCCAGATGGACCACCCTGGGGGACCATCTGGCCAAGTAAAGTGTGCCAAGTCAGTCTGTGTGCAGTGGAGACTTGGGCTCACTAGAATGGGGTTAGGAATCATGTAACCCACATTCTTCCAACCCGTGCCTCTCGGCAAGAGGAGCAGCCATATTGCCCATGAATTTTCCCTTGTTATTGGGAACCAGAACTTCACCCCACATCCAGTTGGTTGGAAAGTCTTCAAACAGACACAGTTTCCCAAGGCCAAACCTTGTACTGAGACCCTTGCCTCAGAGGTCCTCAAGGTGCAGATTCAGGGCCAGCACCACCAGAATTTGCATCGTTAGAAATGCAAATTATCAAGGTCTACCTTAGACCTCCTGAATTAGACAGTAAGGGTGTGTAAAGAAGCGTGACTTTGATGCATGCTGAAATGTGAGAAGTTAGTTACAAGTGCAAAGGTCGCCTGGGGCTCGAGGAAGGTATTTTCTGCAGTGTGGAGAGTCAGCCCTGTGGCACCTCATTCACTGAGCTGTCATTAGTCCCACCTGTTACCTCTCCACCCCGTCCTTCCACGTCAGTGCCCGAGTAGCCAGTGCATCTTAGGAGTAGATTAGACCATGCACTGAGTTCTCTTAGAACGGATAAGATGTAAAAAGAAGACAGGTTTCTCGTATCCTTTGCTTGAAGGTCTCAAGTTTGGAACTCAATCTCCACATGGTATCTCAGCGAGGGACTGAGGTCTCAGCTGCGGGATGACCACATCCTTGTCACTCTGGCCCATTCACAGCCCACACCAGCCAAACCAAATGATCACCTTCAGTAATCTCTCACAAGTGCTTCTGGAAATGCTCCCACCTCCCGTCGCTCAGCCGGGAAATCTGCTCTTGATGGGCAGTTAATAACCGCACTGTGATCCGAAGCAAGCAGACACGTCTATTTAGTCTGGCATCCCTTGACATAGTGACATGCCTGGTCCGAGAAGCTTGGGGACAGAGACCATGTCATAGCTCATTTTCGCCCTGCAGTTGCATGTGGCATGGAGAGGTGCCCTGTCTTCATGAACTAGGGCTTCTCCCCCCACATAAAATAGCAGAGCCTGAGTGGAGAGGCGTGGTTGGTACCAAGCTGCAACCCCAGGACTGGCAGGCCTGAGAGATGTGAAACAATTCATGGCACAGGTCCAAGCGACTAGGAATCAAACCCAGATGGGAGCCCGAGACTGGCTAAGGACAAGCAGTGACTGCCCTCAAGGTGGCAGGATTGGTAGGGAAGGTGGTGGAGGGACTGACTCGTCAGAGACCTGCAGTCTGGTGGTCCATGGAGCCGCGACCTCGCTGTCGCCTGTGGTCTAGAAGGCAGCCGCCGCGTCTGTGCCGGCACACTAATGTTCCCCAGATTGAGACTGTGTGCGGGCTCTCTGCACAGCGTGGGCCTCTACCCAGGGGACTTTGGGCTTTGCACTGAGAACCCTCAGGACTCACTAAAGCCACTGAGGATCCTTGACAGAGACCGTGTCTTCCCGTGTTCCCAACAAGAAGCCTAGTGGGGACAGTTTGCAGACCCGCGGCAGGGGGTCCATCAGCATCCCCGCTGTCTTCACCATTCACTTGGGGCTTCTCTGCCATTAGAAGGCAAGGGACAGGCTTGGGGGATGGCTCCGTGGATAAAGCACTTGTCATACAAGCATGAGGATCTGAGTTTGGATCCCTGGAGCCCATGTAAAATGTCACATATGGCGATTCATGCACTGGGGACACAGAGACCGGGAATTCCTGTGGCCTTTTGGCTAAGCTAGTAGAATGTCAGTGAGCTCTGGATTCACTGAGAAATCCTGTCTCAAAATGTGAGGCACAAAGTGCTAGAGGAAGACCTTAATGTTGACCCTGGCCTCCCCAGGCACTTGTACCCGCATACATGTGAACCCATGTGAATACACATGTTAAAAAAAAAAGAAGGGGGCTGGAGAGATGGCTTAGCAGTTATGGCACTTGCCCTTGAAGCCTAAGGACCCAGGTTTGATTCTCCAGGTCCCATGTAAGCCAGATAGACAAGGTGGTGCATGCATCTGAAGTTCATCTGCAGTGGCTAGAAGCCTGGTGTGCCCATTCTCTCTCTCTCTCTCTCTCTCTCTCTCTCTCTCTCCCTCTCCCTCCCTTTCCCTCTCCCTCTCTCTGTCTCAAATAAAAATAAAAATAAAATAAATAAAAAAGAAAGCAAAATACAAGGCCTTGGAGACATTAAGCTTAGAAATAAGCAGACACAAGAGAAAAGTGATCCCAGATTCCATTTACACAGATTATGTGAATTTTACTAATGTGATTTTTTAAGAATTAAAGAGGGTGGGCACAGCTGGCTAGACATTATACTGGTGGTTGGGGTCTCCTCCACCTGCACAGTGCTCCACCTAAAACAAAAGTGGGGAGGGTATAAGGGCTTAAGGGAGTGGACATGATCCTTCTCAAGCAGGGTCAAAGACGCCACCCTTAGAACATTCTAGAAAGAGCATTGGACTGGTGGCCAGAATACAATGGTCCCAACCCTTCATTACCCCTCACACACATCTGACCTTGAGCCAGTTTCCTCCTCTACAAATGACGGTGGACGTCAGGATTAAATGAAGTCATTTATGTTGTTGAACTCCAAAGACTGGAGAGCGCTGCGCAATGAAGATCTTCATTACTCGGAGCCGCTGCTCCTTAAGGAAGACAAGTGAGGTCGTGGGATCCAGTGAAGAGCATCAGGGAAGAAATCAGGAGTGAAGTCATCCCGCTGATTGAGACAAAGGCCCGAGCAGCGCGCTGCTGAGTGAGCACTCAGCTCCGGGGACCGTCTTGCCAGGTCCACTGCTCGGCTTCACAGGTCTCCTCCCCGCCCAGAGCCTTCCGCAGACGGGGGCTTCGCTTCCTAGTGCAGCCAGGGAAATGGCGGCTGGGGAAAGTTTACAGTTTACCCCGGAGCCTGTAAATCCAAACTCCTCCGCCTTGTGTTGTGCCTGGAACATATTAAATCTGGCATAAGATGGGCCATAAAACATATCTGTGTTTAGCTGATTTGTTAATTTAGCTGTCAATGGAAATCAGATGTTGGGATTCACTGCAGAGAGGAGCAGCAATTTGTGGCTCTGTCAGAAGCACTAGTCTGCGCCGTGATCTAGAGACCTCATGCCAGCGTCGCAGCATCTCAGGTACGTGGTGCCTACAGGATAGCGGTCCTCCCACGGGGACACCCACCTCTGGGCAACCGGGCTTCTTCCAATCTTGATTGTGCAGGATGAACTTAGGAGCAGGTCAGACGTGTAGATGGTACCAACTCCCAGAAGACAAAATTACACCTCCTTGTGTCACTTTTTTTTCTGTCTAAAGATGAATACAGTCCTCAGCCTGCCCGTCCCCTGAGTGGACTGTAAGAAATTGGACATGAAAGTGCCTTGAAGAGCGTTGTGACTAGAAACACGGGGTCAAGTAGGTTTCCTTACAATGTAAACTGCTAAGAAGGGAGAAAGAAGAGTTGACTTATTCATGCCTCTTTTTGAGTAATCTTACTTCGCTTTCTCTGATTATGTATTTCCATTTTGGAGCACATAAATTCAGAAAGTATAAAGAAAGAAAATTCAAAGCATTCATAATCCTCCAGCTCACCAGTAACTTTGGTTAACAATTCCATATATCTCTCCTAGATTTTCTTCCTGTGTGTAGATGAATGGGTGTTGTCATGTTTTCCAATATCCACACATACAGGAAGGTTATGGGGGTGGTTACCAAATGCATGTGTGCGAGTGAGTGTGTGTGTGAGTGTGTCTGTATGCATGTGTATGTGTGCATGTATGAGTATGTGTGCATGCATGTGTGTGTGAGAGTATGTCTGTGAGTAGATGTGTGTGTGCATGTGTGTAACAGTGTGAGTGTGTGTGAGTGTGTGTGTGTGCATGTGTGTTGTAAGAGTGTATTGCATGTGTGTGCACTTGTGTGTGTCTATGAATACGTGTGTGTGTTGCATGTGTGTGTGTCTGTGTCTGTGAATACGTGTGTGTATTGCATGTGTGTGTATTGTGTGTGTGCGTGTGTGTGTGTGCATGTGTGTGTGTGTGTGTGTGTGTCTGTGAATACGTGCGTGTATTGCATGTGTGTGTATTGTGTGTGTGTGTGTGTGTGTGCATGTGCGTGTGTGTGTGTGTGCACACGCGCACAGGGGGCAGAGGACAACCTCAGGGCTTGTTGCTCAGGAACTGCCCTCTTTATTGAGACAGAGTCTCTCACTGGCTGGAACTTGACAACGAAACTAGGCTTTCTGGCCAGAGGTCCGCCGAGGCCTGCCTGTCTCCGGCGCCCCGGGGCTGGGGTTATGAGTGCACACCACCCCCGCAGCATGCTCACGCGCTCTGTGGGGACCAAGCCCAGGCCCTCCTGCCTGTAAGACAAGCACTTCACTGGCTGAGCCATCACCTCAGCCTGGGAAGGTTGTTCTTATTTTGTTGTTTCATTTTTTTTTTTTTTTCGAGGTAGGGTCTCACTCTGGTTCAGGCTGACCTGGAATTAACTCTGTCATTGTTGTTTCATTTTACCAGCTAATTGGTCATGTAATTTTTCACATGTGAGTAAAACGTCCTTAAAACTCTCTCCTTGCTTGATGTAAGTGTTCCAGGTTTATTACACCACTGGACTTCTGGGTTTCTCGCGTTCAGTGTGCTATAGTCTATGATGAGCATCTCTGGAAAATGTCTGTGTAAGCCTCTATCTCTGCAAGAGAAATTCCTTGGTGTGGAACTTTGCAGTCTAAGAGTCTGGATAGATTTGTAAGGTCCTTTAAACATATTTTCAACTTTTTTAGAAAAAAAAAAAACACTATTGCTTCATATCCCCATCTGTATTACAAAGGGTCCCTGACTTTCAAGGGCTCATTTTAACAAATGTTCACCCTCACAACGTTGAAAAGGCCGTACATATTCACTAGAAGCCATCCTTTAGAAATGCCGTCCTCCCCCTGGCTAGCGATACGTGGCATGATAGTTTGTAAGGTGTTGGGCAGAGGCCACAAGCCACAGCCCCAGGTGGCCACACCATCCATCACTGGGGAAGCACCGGCGCTCACAGCGCAGGGCAATGGAAGCCCTGATGCTCACTGGGATGCCCGTTAGCTGTGTTACCAGCCTGCGATGTTTCCCGTTTGTGGTGGGCTCGTGAGGGCAGAGCCCCATCAGAAGCTAAGAGCATCCAGACACAAAGGCCCTGAGTCACCACATCCTTCCTAGGACTGAGGACTCTGTGTATCTTTGGGAACCAGATGTAAACAGATTTTACAAATCAAATCCTCAGTAACTGGCATGTCTGCTTCAGATGGAGCATTCTAAGAAATGGCTACATGAGCTGGGTGTAGTGGCAAGTGCCTCTAATCCAAGCACTGGACTGCAAAGCCAGCCAGGGCTACGAAAGTGAGACCCTGCTCCATGAACGGGATAATAATGGTAACAAACAAAAACATAAACAGTTAAGTGAATGTGCTATTACATCGATTCTACAGATGCATGTGAGAGTGTTGTCAACTACAGCACTTGTGAAGACACACAAAATACTTTCGCTTTGAGCTCAATGTCAGAAACAGCATTTATTATAAACACTTTGAACCTTAAAATTGATCCTGTTTCAAGACTAAAGAGATGGCTCAGAAGTTAAGAAAGTTGGGCTGGAGAGATGGCTTAGCGGTTAAGCACTTGCCTGTGAAGCCTAAGGACCCCGGTTCAAGGCTCGATTCCCCAGGACCCACGTTAGCCAGATGCACAAGGGGATGCACGCGTCTGGAGTTCGTTTGCAGTGGCTGGAAGCCCTGGCGTGCCCATTCTGTCTCTTTCTCTCTATCTGCCTCTTTCTCTCTCTGTGTCACTCTCAAATAAATAAATAAAAATGAACAACAAAAAAAGGAAGTTAAGAAAGTTGACTGCACATCATTAAGGCCTGAGACCACCCAAGTTCAATTCCCTGGCAGCCATGGAAATAGCTGGCTGTTGGTGGGATCAAAGGGGCTCAGAAAGGAAGGCTGAACAGGGCTCAAGAAATCATAGGAAAATTCCCATTTGTGTTTGAGCATTCTGGGAAGGCAGTGTTCTGGGATGGCTGGCACAGAGCCCCACATACATATAAAATAACTTCATGCTGGGCATGGTGGTGCATGTCTTTAATTCCAACACTTGGAAAGCAGGGGTAGGAGGATCACTGTAAGTTCAAGGCCAACCTGGAGCTACAAAGTGAGTTCCATTCATCCAGGTTGTCCTGGACTAGAATGAAACTCTACTTCAGAAATAAACAAACAGAAAGAGAAGAGAAGAGAGGGGAAGAGAAGAGAGGGGAAGAGAAGAGAAGAGAAGAGAAGAGAAGAGAAGAGAAGAGAGAGAGAGAGAGGAGAGGAGAGGAGAGGAGAGGAGAGGAGAGGAGAGGAGAGGAGAGGAGAGGAGAAGAGAAGAGAAGAGAAGAGAAGAGAAGAGAAGAGAAGAGAAGAGAAGAGAAGAGAAGAGAAGAGAAGAGAAGAGAAGAGAAGAGAAAAGAGAAGAGAAGAAGCTTTGCCATTGGAACTGGCTTTGACCCTATGAGCATGACTTCTCCGTCATGAATGGATTCCTCATGATCTCGGGACCCTGCCACTCCTGTTTGCTGCCCTCCAGCTCCTCAACAGGGTCAGCAGAGAGCAGATTTTGAAAAGCCCCCCAGGAGCAGGACACATGGGCTGGATGGAGTGCCCAGCCCCCAGGCTCTTCCCCCTGTAGTCAAACATGTGGTTCGCATCAGGTCTGAAGAGGGGTGGTGCCCCCCCCCCCACGTTCACAGGCGGCAAAGCCATGCTCCACTTGTACACAGACCCTCTCAGAATGCTCAAACACCACAGGGGGCTCCCTGTGCCTTCCTGAGCCCTATTCAGACCTGCCTTCTGAGCCTCCTGGATCCCACCAAGCTACCCTGCCTGGCCCAGTAGACTCTGCAGGAAGCAGGGGTGGGCAGGGCTGACACACTGCCCATGGTACAATAGAGACCATCCTGGCTGGTGGTGGCCTGTCTTTGCAGATGAAGATTTCCGTCCCACCACCTTTCTTCCTATCCCTCACTGAAATATCATGCAGGCCCACACCCTGCCCTGAGCCGGGCCTCCCTGGAATCCTCCCTTGCCCTCAGACATGGGCCTCTGCACTCATCCCCTTCCCGGCCTCTAAGGCACGATCTGGACCTAGTGTTGCTCTTTTCTCTTGTCGCTGCTGAAAGCGTTTTGATTCCCTTGTCGCCTGTGGGTTTCACAGTCCACAACCCTCCCTCTTCTCTATTTCTGAGCTCTTAAAATAGTGTCTGACACACTGGTGATTCTGGCAGATTAAGATTCTGAGCTTCGGGGTCAGGCAGACATAAGATACTCCGCCAGTGCTCTGAGTCCTTAGAAACGGTTGCACAAATCCTCGGGTTCCAGTTTCCTTCCCGGGGAAATGACAATTCCTCCAATCACTTGCAGTTTGGTCTAAGTACGAAAGGACCTATGAAACCTAAAGCCTGAAGTCTTTGGAATGGCACTCGGGCTTCGTGAATTGGTTCCTGACGGTTTCCTCCGTGTGCTCCCCATGCCCACCCCAGCCTGGCTCATATGTGGTCACACTACCAACTGGAGGTTCTATGAGCCTGTCCTCCTCTTTCCCGGCTGTTCCCTTGGTCTTTGTGCTTGTTTGATGACCTCCAGCCCATCCTTTGAGCACAGTGCAAGTGTTGCCTCTTTACTGGCCCTTCCTTTGCCCCGCACCTCGGTACCTCTTAGTGTGCCCGTCACGCATGCATTCCACTTACCCATTCTTGTCTGTTTGTCAGCAGAAAACAGCCCAGCGCATAGAGGCTTCAGACACCCAGTGCTGAACCGTATCATATAGTTTTGTAGAGCAATGGTTCAAACAAGAGTCGATGAGGTCGTTCCTCAGTTTTTCTTGTTCCAGCTTTGGTAGAGTTGCACACTTGCTCAGAGGGCAATCCACTGGTGTAGGGGGGGTTGGGATGGATTTTCTTCATGACCTCTACCTTGGGAGAGAGGACAGGTATTCTGGGCTCAACTGGAATGGTCACTAGGAAAGCCTACGCTTGACCTCTCTCTCCAGCCAGCATCATTGCCTCGGACTTGCAGACTTCTTACACAGGTGCCCAGGCTCCAAGACTGCATGTGCCTGAGCAAGGTGGGGCGTGCGTAGTGTTCCACGGTCTGGCATCACAACTCCTGGAGTGGCACCCAGCAAACGCAGGCCAAGCGTAGCCTGCACAAAGTCAAGGGCAGACCACAGAAATCCCACCCTTCAGTGACCTTCACCAGAGAGTCTTACAACACTCAGGCTGGGCACGGTGACACCCATTTGTAATTCCAATCCTCGGGAAGCTGAAGCAGGGGGATCTGGAGTCCAAGGGCAGGGAGGTCCCAGCCGGCCCGGGCTGCACAGTGAGACAAAGTCTCAAATAATCAAAAATGTAAAAAGTCAACTCAGGAAAGTTTAAAACAATACAAACACATACACCTTGTGCCTCATATTGTTGACTCAAGCATAGGGGATGGCGTCAACCTCACAGGCCATGTTCTTCCTCGTTTACCATTCACTGAACACTTACGGTGAGCCAGCACTGAGGCTGATCAGTAGCTTTCCTCAACCTCAAAATCACTGTGTGAGACAGATGCAAAATCTCAGGACAGTTAAATACCTTGATTAAGGCCAAATGGCAGAGCCAGGATTCAAGTTGGAACCAACTGTCCCTCAGACCAGGCCTCCTTTCTCAGCCCCCAGCCCGTTCTCAGCACGTTACAGTGGAGACTGAGAAGATTGTGCGGCCTGAAAACTTTCCCCCGGCTCTTTAAAATGGACTGATCTCATGCTTCCGGGGTCACCATAGCCAGGAGTTTATGTCTGGCTGCCTTAGAAGGTTTTCCTAAATGGAAACAGGTTATATGCCTGAAGCTCTGACCTGTAGGCATGTATGGTCTCTGGAGGCGTCCTCACAGGCCAATCCCAGCAAGTCTTAATCTGTTTTCTCACCTATTTTCTCTAACACAATTGTGGAGTCTCCGGTAGCACTTCACTCTAAAGTATTTAGTCCACTGCAGAAGCCTCCTGGGTGTTTGGGAAAGATTCATATAAGTGGGAATGGAGCCTTGCATGACTAGAGGCACGCTGGGCCTGAATACGCCCTCCACATGACAGTCCCCAACTTTGATAGCAAAATCGGGGCCTTGAGGCTTCCAGCTGAGCTGGGAGTCCCCCCGGAAGCTTTCTGAATTACAATCCACACTTATCACCATGGCACCCACAATGCCTTCCTTCCTCGTGTGGGAACTCTTCACTGTTCACAGCCGGCTGAGACCATGATCCGTGCCGGGGAGGTGGGCCCCTCGGCGCCCCTGCTCCAAGCCCATCATCTCACAAATGAGCGGGCAGAGGCAAGAGCCTCGTCTACAGTCCATGACAGTGTCGTGCTGGATCTGAGGCTGCCCCAGTGCTGGCTCGTTCCAGCTGTGCCCACTGGCTCCCACACCAGCGTGGAAACAGAAGGGGCATAAAAGAAGGAGGAGGAGACTTAGAGGCCCTGCAGACATCTCTTCAGGACTCTGCTTTCAGCTGCTTTGGATACACACACACAGAGATAGATGATAAATGATAGATAGATAGATAGATAGATAGATAGATAGATAGATAGATAGATAGATAGATAGACAGACAGACGGACAGACATAGTGTTAGAATAACTATATCATATGATAATTTTATAAAATTTGTATGTGTATATGATGCCTGTTTATATGAACACACACATACCACGGCACACGTGTGGAGGTCAGAAGCCAGCCTTGGGGTGTTTCCACCATGACGGAGATAGGATCTCTCTTGTTTTGCCACTGAGACGTTCCGACTAGCGAGCTTCAGGATTCTCCTGACCCGCCTCCTCTTGCTTTGGGTGTGCTGGGGTTACAGAGGTGTTTGCCACTTCTGCATCTGGCCTTACATGCTGGGGAGCCTAACTCCAATTACCAGGCTTGTGCAGCAAGTGCCTTTAGCCACTGAGCCATCTCCCCAGCCCCCAATGGTTGTATTTCTCTGTTTTCTGAGGAAGTCATCATACTGCTTACTGTCCACTGCACCACTGCACAGCCCTACCACTGCACAGCCATGCCACTGCACCACTGCACAGCCCTACCCCTGCACCACTGCACAGCCCTACCCCTGCACCACTGCACAGCCCTACCCCTGCACCACTGCACAGCCCTACCCCTGCACAGCCATGCCACTGCACCACTGCACAGCCCTACCCCTGCACAGCCCTACCACTGTACAGCCTACCACTGCACCACTGCACAGCCCTACCCCTGCACAGCCCTACCCCTGCATCACTGCACAGCCCTACCCCTGCACCACTGCACAGCCCTACCACTGCACCACTGCACAGCCCTACCACTGCACACTGCACCCTACCTGCACCACTGCACAGCCCTACCCCTGCACACTGCACTGCCTACCCCTTACACTGACCCTGCACAGCCACCACTGCACAGCTCTACCCCATACAGCCCTAGGCCCAGCACTGCACAGCCCTACCCTGTACAGCCTCTACCCTGACTCACTGCCACTGCACCTCAACTGTCCCCAGTAACCCCATGCAAGCCTACCTAGCACACTGACAGCCCTACCCTGAATCCTATTACCTCACCATGCACAGCTACTCCGTTAAGCTTCCATCCCTGGCACCCGCATGCAGCTCCCCCTGCACAGCCTGACCCTGCACACCCTACCCTAGACAAGCCCTACCCCTGCAACACTGCACAGCCTTACCACGGCACAGCCTACCCTTGACCAGACTTCTACGCCCATGAATGCAAGCCTACCCCTGCTACGCACTGCCCACCTCCCTGTACAGCCCACCCTTGCACCACTGCCAAGGCTAACCCTGTACAGCCCACCCCTGCTACCCTGCACAGCCTACCCTGTCACCTACCCCTGCACCACTGCACAGCCCTACCCCTGCACAGCCCTACCCCTGCACCACTGCACAGCCCTACCCCTGCACAGCATGCCACTGCACCACTGCACAGCCCTACCCCTGTACAGCCCTACCCCTGCACCACTGCACAGCCCTACCCCTGTACAGCCCTACCCCTGCACCACTGCACAGCCCTACCCCTGCACAGCCCTACCCCTGCACCACTGCACAGCCCTACCCTGCACAGCCCTTACCCCTGCACCACTGCACAAGCCCTACCCCTGTACAGCCCTACCCCTGCACCACTGCACAGCCCTTACCCCTGTACAGCCCTACCCCTGCACCACTGCACAGCCCTACCCCTGTACAGCCCTACCCCTGCACCACTGCACAGCCCTACCCCTGCACAGCCCTACCCCTGCACAGCCCTACCCCTGCACCACTGCACAGCCCTACCCCTGCACAGCCATGCCACTGCACCACTGCACAGCCCTACCCCTGCACAGCCCTACCCCTGCACCACTGCACAGCCCTACCCCTGCACAGCCCTCTGACCCCTGCACAGCACCCTGCACAGCCCTACCCCTGCATCACTGCACAGCCCTACCCCTGCACCACTGCACAGCCCTACCACTGCACCACTGCACAGCCCTACCACTGCACCACTGCACAGGCCCTACCACTGCACATGACCAGCCCCTACCCCTGCACAGCCCTACCACTGTACAGCCTACCACTGCACCACTGCACAGCCCTACCACTGCACCACTGCACAGCCCTACCACTGCACCACTGCACAGCCCTACCACTGCACCACTGCACAGCCCTACCACTGCACAGCTTTACCAACAATGCACAAGGGCCTCAGCATCTTCTACACCCTCACCAACACGAGCTCTTTCCCATGACTTCTACCTCACAGATCTTGCATCCTTCAATTATGTCCCTTCAAGGAACCAAGCGAAAGACAGTACAGATAAGGGACTGTAGCATAGTCAGTACTCACTGAATATTCTTATATTTGTAATAGCAGTAATTATTGTGGTGGTAATTAGCCTTCCTCCCTGGCCATCATCGCCTTTTTATTTGCTTTTTTTTCCTCACTTTTGTAGTTCTGGGGTCAGGCTGTAACCCGAGAATCTTAGAAAGGAACTAAACACTAGAACATGCACGGACATTCACGGGAGATGCAGTCCTTTCCAGATTTCTCTGCCTGGATGGAATAATATGGAAGCTCTTCGCATGTGGCGGGCCCACACGTGCTTGGGGCCACGCTCTTGTTTTCTGCCTAGAAGGTGAAGCTCTTCCTGGCTGTCTCCCAGCCCTCCGTGCTTCCTGTGGGCCAGCCACCTGTCCTCGCCGGGTGGCACAGCTCACGGCCTGTGGCTGCTGAGGCTCCACCAGCCCTGTGCAGGTGCAAGTGGGCAGCCATCCACCTACGTGGAGGTGGGAGTTGAGAGCACGGAGCAAGGTCTTCAGAGGAGGTTGTGGTCGCTGCAGTAAGCCTCTACCTGAACAGCTTCTCACGGAGACAAATCCCAGCTTTGGCCGCATTCCTTTAGCCAAGGGAGTTGAAAACGTGGGCATCCTTGTCAGTGAAATGCCTTTTCTCTCAAATATAACCTCTAAATTGTAAATGGAGCACGAATCCTCCTCTGAGTCCACTACCCAAAGAACTTGCTAAAGAGCTTTACTCTGTGTGTGCGTGTGTGTGTGCGTGTGTGTGTGTGTGTGTGTGTGTGTGTGTGTGTAAGCCAAAGGTTGAAGTCTGGTGTCTTCCTCAACCACTCTGCACCTTATTTATTGAGCCGTGTCTCTGAGTCTGGAGCTACCCAGTCCCTCTGGTGTAGCTAGCCAGCTCACCCCAGGGATCCCTTCTCCACCTCCTGAGTGCTAACATTACAGTTGTAATGCCTACTTAGCACTTAAATGGGTGCTGGTAACCCAAACTCAGGTCACCAGGCTTGCATGCCAGCACTTTGCCCAGTAAGACAATTTCCCAGCCCCATTATTCTTTTTTTTTTCTTTTGATTTTTAATATATTTTGAGGCAAGCTCAACAGTCTGGCCATTTTTCGTAAGCCAGAGAGGGAGAGGGAGAGAGAGAGAAAGAGAAGTGATTCCCCAGGGCCTCCAGCCTCCACTGTAATCAAACTCCAGACTTGTGTGCATGTGCAACTTTGCGTGTTTGTGCCACCTTCTGCATCTGGCTTATGTGGGACATGGACAATCAAACATGGGTCCTGGGGTTTGCAGGCAAGCGCCTTAGCTGCTAAGCCTTCTCTCCAGCCCCCATTACTCTTTCAAAAGTTTTCATTGAGCTTCAATTCTATCCCAAGCCTCGTCCTAGTCACAGCTTATTCAGCAATGAAGATGACCTAAGTTCTCCATCCCTGAACACTAAGCAGAGAAACAGCGCAACAAAACTAATAAGGAACATGAACATTGTCCAACACGAGTAGCAAGGAGGATAGGGAGACATCAGTGTCTGGTCTGGGGCTGGGCAGGGAGAGATTTTAGATAAAGTCATAGAAAAAGCCTTGCTATGACAGTGACATTTCAGTAAGGACAAGGAGGTAAGAGAGACTTCTGGTTTCAGTGAGATCTGTGTATAAATATGAGGGGTGAGTATTACAAATAAAGTACTAGTCATTTACTAGCACTAGGTGTTTCACAAAACACTTCTCTGTAATTATCTCATTTGATCATGTATGGTTTGTGTCTGATGACAGACTTTACAGAGGCTGTCTTTTAAGAGGCCAGATGTAGCCTAAAAGGACCTGGCCACAACCTCTGCAACTTCTCTTTCATCCCAGAGAGAGGTGACAAAATCCCCACTGTGATATTAGACTACATAGGTCCAAGGCAGGAAGACAAGCCCAGTCCCCTGCTGTCCAGGCTGAAGCAACCTTGAGTTATAATCACCTACCTATAAGAGCAAGAAGTTCCCTTCAATCCTTAGAACTGAACTATCTCCCCCCACCAGTCAACCCCACCCTACACCCCCACCAACATGCTTGCCTGTGGCATAATGCTAAAGTCATCTCGTAAAGCTCCAATCTGAATGGCAATTTGTCTCAGCACTTGTCCTTCAAATCTACTATCAACCAACCAAGCAACTTGCTTAACGTTCTTACAGCTTAAATCTAGAATGTTCTGCAGGCTCCTGCTGTCAGCACTTGGTCCCCAGCTGGTGGGCTCTGTCTTGGGAGGCTGTAGAACCTTTGGGACATGTGACGTAGCTAGCAGAAGCAGGTCACTAGGGGCGGGCTTTCAAGGCTGTGTCCACTTCTGGTTCTGGCCTGAGCTTTCGGCTTCATGACCCACCAGAAGGTGAGGAGCTGCCACCTCGCTCTCCGATTGCCATGGACAGAGCCACTCCAGAGACGAGATTTTGCCTGGCTCATGGAGATAGACTATGAACTGTGATTAGTCATTTCTGGGTCACACACATTACTTCCTATTCCTGAACTTTGTCATAGTTCCTATCTAGTAAAGCACTTCTCCAAAAATTTCTCAACAACGCTTTGAGAGATTAGAGTCCTATTCCAGATTCCCAGACAGCCTCACCCTCTAGCCTGCCACCCTCCATGGGTACCTGAGACCATCAGCCTGCTGAGCCTCTGACTCCAGACTGCTTTTCTGTTGTGGTGGTAATGCTGATGGTTGGGACAGGCTCTATGTAGCCCCAGCTGGCCTGGGACTTCTGATTCTCCTGCCTCTGCCTCCCAAATGCTGGGATTACATGTCTGTGCCACACTCGTGTCTGCCTCCAGTCTGTTGTACGCCTCCTCTCTGGTACCCTTTGCCTTGCTGTCCACAATCCTCCCTCTTGCTTATTTCCAAGTCTTCTGTAACGGCTTTTCCCACCCTGATGGGTCTAGAATGTTGGTTAAGAACATGGCTTCCCAATGAGGCAGCTATAAAATGCTAGCTCTGCCGAATGCCTTGACCTTGGGAATGACCTCTCAAGTCTTTGGAGCCCTGTGTTCTTCCAAGTAAAAGGAGCTGATCGCCAGGTGCAAGCGAGGACACCTGTAATCCCAGCACTCAGAAGACAAGGGTGGGCAGTTCATGAGTTCAAGGACAGCAGGGGCTACACAGCTAGGTCTTTCAAAAAGTTGCCAGGAGGCAATGAGCATTTCATATATTTTTGGAAAGAGCTAAACAAAATACTGCACGTAGAGCCTTTCATGTGGACCTACAACACTAGAACCGTTCAATATGCAGTGTGGAAGAGGCTGTAACAGCCATGACGGGCATCTCCACAGGTCCCTGATGGTTATCCTGGCTCTTCAGCAAGCAGCCTGACCTTCCACCTGGGCTACCTCAGAATGAGCCAAGAGAGTCAGGGTAACTTTCCATCAGGCTGTATCCTAACTGGGGGCACCCAGGGACTACCACTCGTGGCAAGCCCCCTCCCCAGTCTAAACACTTCTTTCCTTCACTTTTCTCTCCCAAGCAGCCTCCTGTGCGGCGTAATGGGAAGCTGGTCCCCCACAGCAGCCTCTCTTGTAGCTGTAATTTGTTTGTGATTAGTATTAATTCTCCAAGGTACAATTGGAATTGCTCATTGTTTACTGAACAAGTAATAGAAGAAAACGACTTATTTTATGGAGAGCCGTGGTGCAGAATGGTTAAATATCACCACGTTAGAGAGATTAATGGTAGCATGTTCACAGAGGTCATTTATAATATTAAAAATAAAATTATTGGTGTGTCTTTTCAGCAAAAGCAATGAAGATAAATGTCAAATAGGGAAACCTTCGGAAAAATGGTCATGCAACAGAATAAAGGGGCTTCGGGGGAACGAGACATTTTTAATTTCTTCAGAGAACTCAGCCGTGAAAGCGAAGCAGGGCGAGCCTTCCCCCCGTCCCCCCCCCCCAACACACCCCAGGGCCTCAAGGAGTCTGTGTGGCCCTTAGGAAATTTTTAGGGAAACTTGAATTTGAAACAAGCCCTGGGAGCTTGTTTGCATTAGCTGGCAGGCCTGGTTTCATTCTAAAGCAATCCTCTGAGTTACCCTCTCTCTCACCCTCCCCTGTAGGCCACCAGTCCTTTGCTTCACCATCTCCAGCCTCATCCAGGCCACTTGCATGCCCTGCTTGGTCAGCCACAAGGGCAGCCTTCCTGCTGGTTTCCCCACTTTCACTCCCTGTCCAGTCCATTCTCCCCGAATCACTCAAGCAATCAATCATTCTAAAGACCTGCTGGTTTTCTCCTTCAGTGAGTTGTTTAAATTCCTTGTATGAAACCTATTCCCTCAACCCCAGTTTGAAGGGTCCTGCCTCTCCCTGAAGACAGCCCTGGTGGTGAGCCTCTGTGACCCTCCCGATCCTCACTCTGTCTCGAGATCATGACATCCTTCCCATCCCAGCTCCTCAGAGCCGTCTTCTCATCACACCAGCTCATGAGCCACCTACCCTTCACTGTTCTCAGCTGCAAAAGAATCAGAAACTCCTAACAGAACGAAAAGAAATCTTACCTCACATCATTCCACTTCAGCTTGGTGATCTAGTCTGCCCTCCTTTGACATAAAATTATTACTTGATATGTGCCAGAAATTCCCCATGAGCTAAAAGAAGTAAGACAGACCCCACCCCTCATGCCCCACCTGGAAGGAGATTCCTATCTTCCTTCCAAGTGAAGAGCCAACAGAACGGAAGCGGCATCTGAGATAGGAGGAATTGCTCAAATGGAGATGATTCTAGGCTACCAAACCAAGTCACACGGACCCTGAAGAAGCTCTGGGTCACAGTGTTTCATTGGACTCAAAAGGGAAAGGTACCTGGGCTGGAGAGATGGCTTAGCGGTTAAGGGGTTTGCCTACAAAGCCAAAGGATCCCAGTTCAATTCTCCAGGACCCACATAAGCCAGATGCACAAAGGGGCACATGCATATGGAGTTCATTTGCAGTGGCTGAAGGCCCTGGCGCACCCATTCTCTCTCTCTCTCTCTCTCTCTCTCTCACACACACACACACACACACACTGCCTCTTTCTCTCTTGCAAATAAATAAATAAATAAATTTTTTTTAAAAAAGAAAGGCAGGAAAGAAGCATTATGGCTTTGGTTTGGATCGTGCGCTGTGGGAACCAGCAGGCTGTAGTAAGACACGGCCTTGAAGGAGCTGGATTCAGAAAGCTAAATCTGGCCGTGCAGCCACTCAGGAGGCCAGCAGTACTCAGAACCCATCATTGCAAATATGGTTTTCCATAACTATTATTTTGGCTGGAAATTACTTTGGGGTTTGTTTCTAATATAATTTTTCTGCAAGGGTCTGGCTTGTAGAGCCGTGTGATTTGAGGGCTGTCCAAAGCCTGTCCCCAACACTGGTCCTGTTCCCCCCTCCCTGACCCTCCCCACCTGTCTTTCACCACTAATTCTTTAAACCCCTTGCCTCTGAAATTAGTTCAGAATAGGAAGCCATCTCATGTGCTTTTCAAAGGAATCCTGTAAATTAGATAGCACACCCGATTTCTAGAAGGGAAGTCCATATGTCGTGTCAGCAATCACCTTGCTAACTAGTAGAGACTAGAACCTACTATACATTTTTCTACACCTTAAGAATATTTTCAACACAAACTGAGCAGAAAGATATCTTGGAGATGCTAGAGTCGTTACAGAAATGCAATCTGGGTGTAAAAGGAACGTGGACCATCGAGTGCCTTAGCACAGTGACAGTGTGGGTCAGTGGGAAGTGCCCGAGGACATTGGCTCCCATAAAGGAAGAGGAAATGAAGGATCCATTTTTCTAACAGCAGAGGCTCCCAGATTGGAGGACATCAAGTTATCACACAAAGAGCTTATGGAATATGTGAGTTCAGGCCTCCTTCTAGTCGGGGTGGTCCTATCGGCCTGCAATGGGGTCAAGGAAGCAGCTAGATCACCCAACGCCCACAGGATTCTGCTGTCGGAGGGCAGAAGCCTTGCAGTAGTTGTCACCGGCGGTAGATGTAAATGCCTGGCTTGAGAGAGTGAGAGAGATGAGGGAGGGCTGGCTTGTGATCTAGCCAGCTCCCCTGCTGTCTGCAACAGTGCTTTCCTTCCAGACCGCTGGTAGCCATCTGCAGTCAAGCCTCTCCTTTGGAGTAGGAACCCAAGATGCCAGGTCTTTAATGAGGCTGTCCACACTACAATTTATGAGACCCAAAGCCCTCCACAGGACTGGTCTCTGCCAGGCTTAATTTACACAGTCCACAGCCCTTCCAATACCCCCATTAAAGTCAGCAAGAGAGCCACTGCTGTTGGCCCGCACAGACCACTTGATTACATCCTCGTCATGTCGCCATTCATTTTCTGGTCTCTGGACTTGTTTACCCTCTGAGCACCTGGCTCGCCTAGCCCTGGAAAGCGTCCACAGGGTAGAAGCCCAGTTCAGTCCCTGAGTTCCAGATCCCAGCAGGTGGGAGTGCAGCTCAGTCCCTGGACTCCAGCTCCAGCCGGGGCCCAAATTCTCTAGACACAAAGTTCTTCCACACATCAGCTCTCATTTGCTTTAATTGAAGAACAAGACCCCCTTCTCACTGAATCAGCTCTCAATCCCCACCCTTTAATGAATGTCATCAGTTAGGCAAGAGCAAGCAGGTAGGAGATGGCCAGAAAGCTGAGACAAATGTGCCTTTTTAAAATGCCGTATAAATCACCTCAATTAAAAATTAATTAAGTGCCCTAAAATTTGACATTCATTTAAAAAGAAATTTGAGTAAGAGGGTTGCATAGACTTTGCGGCATCAAATCTCCAAGACCTGATGGAAGGAGGGGAATATCGTGGGTTTCTGTTTCGAATGCACAATTAGGGAAAGAAACCATTCCCAGCGCGTCACCCACGGCGTAGAACAGCGACTCGTGGAGCCTGACCTGGGCCACACGTGCCGCTGAAGCAAGTCTGAACTAATTTCTGCAACATCCACTGAGAAGATAAATAGGCAAATAATGCAGCACGCTGTTTCAGAAGAGATGTTCCAAGATGTAAATGACAGAGGGCTGAGGCCGGAAATGCCAAAGCGAGGCAAGCTCGCTGGGTGAGTAGTTTAGTAAAGCAATGCGGGAGGGCAGAAGGCATGGCAGGAGAGCCCCTCACCAGTGTAGGCATTAATCAAGTTGGCACCAAGTGTAGCAAATCCACCTCACATATAGCCTCTAGGAGCCATTGCCTGGAACCCTACCAGGAGATCAGAGCTGGCAGGGATCTTGGAGATACGATCTGATGTCAGCGCTCAGTGTGCGGTCGAGGCATAGAAGGAAGGACCCACCAAAGACACAAAGGTGCTCAGCCCTGGATCCATCAAACCCCCAAAGACATTTAACTGTGTGCCCCAAGAACTACCCCCCCCGGGAGCCTTGAAAACCACCAATGTCATGGGCCTCTCCCCCAAAGACTCCGATGACGCTGGCCCAGGCAAAGCCTGGACATCAACAGGGTCTCTCACCTCCCAGGTGACACTGGTGCACATCCAGGCTCTGCTCACGGCCTCCTAATGTGAGTCGTGGGATAGGACCTCACCCCAGGGTCATCTGGGTAAGTTCTGGTCCCACAGCTGTGGGGTGCTCTCCGGGAGAGATCAGGCAAAGTGCCCAGTAAGCAAGTGGATGTAAGTTATAGTAAAAAGCAGTGGGCATTACAGAGGCTCCACCTTACCATCAGTCAAGTGGAAACCGTAACTGCGCGGCTACGCAGTGTTTTGTTTTGTTTTGTTTTGTTTTCTGCATTTTAAAGGGGTCCCCAAGAAGGTTTTTGGTTTTTGTTTTTTAGTTATGTAAGTTATGTATACAGCCATGTTGGTACCATCGTTAGCCTCCTCCCTGTCCTCCCCCCTCCGCAGAGACCCTCCTCGTTGGGGAATGTGGGTCGTACATTGTGGGGTTAGCCTTCAGTTAAGGGTAGGAGGATTCTATCAAACCTTCATGGAAGAACTGAAACCAATTTTTCTCAAACTGTGCCATACAATTGGAGATCAGGGAAAGCTCCCCAACTCCTTCTATGACACTGCTATCACCCTAATATGAAAACCAGGCAGAGATGCCACAAGAAAAGAAAACTACAGGTCTATTTCCCTGATGAACTGAGATGCAAAGATCCTGAACAAAATCCTCGCAAACCGAATCCAACAACGCATCAAAAGCATTATCCACCTGACCAAGTAGACTTCTGCTATGCTTTTATGAGAGTCAAAGAAAGAAGGTTTAAGAAGACAAATTGCAAGTTATTAAAATGCTATGCAAAGATAAGGAAAGACACCAATTTACTGCCCCCAGTGACTTACGTTGTGAATATGGGGGGGGGGGACATGTTTCAACGTAAATTTTCATAGTGGAAAACATTATTAATGAAAGATCCCAGCACCAGCCCCCCACCACTGGCTTGATCTCAGGCCTCAGGTTCCTGCGACAGTGGGAATCAGGGCTGTCTCTTCATGGCCAAGCCCAGCCCCTTCCGTGTTGCTCTAGAGACAGGCTACAACCACCCCGGGCCACAGGGTACCCTACTCCATAGGCCGAAACAATCATTGTACAACCACAGAGAGAATGTTGTTCAGAAAGCTCGGGCCCTTGATTAAAATCATTCACCAAGGGTACTTTCCTCCTTGGAATTTATGAGCCCCATAAAAAAATAGAACTTGCGGAGACAGAGCGGTTGTTTTTTGTTGTGCCTCATTAGTTTTGAGTTTGGGCTGGCAGCAGAGATCAGACAGAGCGCCCAGCGTCCATCTCATTGAGCCTCTGGTAAGCACGAAGCTCCCCCCTCCATCCAGGGCCCACTCTGCCCTGGAGCCTGGAAATCTCCAGCTAGGGGAGGCAGAGGGGCGGAGCCGCCAGGAGCCTGAAGGAAATAGCCAGTTTCTCAGAACTTCTGCTGTGTCTGAGCCCAGGAGGGAGGGGTCCTGGGGATAGAATGCATGGATCCAGGGCTGTCCAGAGAGCAGACGCAGCCCTGCCCTCTGCTCCTGCACTGCTCTTTATCTGGGTGAGGGGCAGGGGGAGTGAGAGGGAATTACCCAGGAGAGGGCCCAAAAGAGGGGGTGGAAAAGAAAACTTCCCTAACAATAGGGCATGCTGTCATTCTGTGTCCACTGTGAACATTCCTGGACTCATCCACAGACAGAAAGGGGACAAAACAAATCAAGAACAAAGTGTCAAAAACTGGATTTTGGGCCGGGCATGATGGTGCACGTCTTTAATCCCAGCACTCAGAAGGCAGAGGTAGGAGGATCACCCGTGAGTTCGAGGCCAGCCTGAGACTACATAGTGAATTTCAGGTCAGCCTGGGTTAAAGTGAAACCCTACCCTGAAAAACAAAAAAAAAAAAAAAAAAAAAAAAAAAAAAAAAAAACTGGATTTTTGGGCTGAAGAGATGACTTAGCGGTTAAGCCAAAAGACCCAGGTTTGATTCCCCAGGACCCACATAAAGCAAAATGCACAAGGTGGCACATGTGTCTGGAGATCATTTGCAGTGGTTGGAAGCCCTGGTGGGCCCATCCATATTCTCTCTCTTTCTCTCCCTCCCTCTTTCTGTCTCTCCCTATTGAATTAATACATAAAAATAAACTATTTTTTAAAAACTGAATTTTCTTAACCATTAAAAATATAAAGAAATAAAAACGGATTTTCACCAATCCTTCTGCATACCATGTGACTACACTAGGCCTTTGAATTCTCAACTGTAAAACAGATTTAATAACACCTTCCTCAGCTGTTACAGAGGATGCGCTCAGTTCCTGAATATGGCAGTGGGGGAGAGAGCCTTGTGCCAGGCACTGTTCTGGAAACAAGGCTTGGTGCCTCCCTTCACGCCGCTTACACAAACAACAGAAAGCTGAGAACGCTTGGAGACAGAATCTCCACGTTAAATGCTAGAAGTGTTGTATCCCAAAAAACCAACTGAAAGAGTTATCTGGGGAGGTGGAAGAATCCGTGAATATATAACAAGTGATTCCCCTACCCCTGAGAGCTGATGGTGGGTGACCCCAAGGAGGAGGCAACCCCAAAACATTGACTACCAGTCCCCTAGGGAACTTCTCTAAGCATGAGAGAGAGGGAGCGCAATTGGCAGGGGCAGGGGGAGGAGCTAGGGGAAATCAGAAAGTGGAGAAAGTCACCGAAGAAATATTAGAGTACACTGAAACTTTTAACTTTAAATTCCTATATAACAAAACATTTTACAAACAAAGTGAACATATGCATGGGCCAGAGACATGGCTTAGCGGTTAAGGCATTTGCCTGCAAAGCCAAAGGACCTCAGCTCGATTCCCCAGGACCCATGTAGGCCAGATGCACAAGGTGGCACATGCATCTAGAGTTTGTTTGCAATGGCTGGAGGCCCTGGCATACTCATCCTCCCCCCCGCCTCTCTCTCTCTCCCTCTCTCTCTCATAAATAAAACATTATTTTAAAAAAGTGAACATATACAGAAATACTTAGGAATAAAATGCACATCATACCTAAGAGGTTCAAGTCTTTACCAATGATCTCACACAAATCAGTACCAAAATCATGGAGAGCCAGGTATGGTGGCACATGTCTTCAATGCCATCCCTCAGGAGGCAGAGGTAGGAGGATCCCTAGGAGTTCAAGGCCATTCTGAGACCAAATCAGCCTTGGCTAGAGCGAGACCCTGCCTCGAAAAAAAAAAGGAAGAAAGAAATGAAGTTGTAGCTCATGCATGAAGCTCTGGGTTACTCTCCAGGCCGGGGTGGGGGGAGCTAAACACACACACACATTCCAACTTCTTTATCATAAAAATTCAGAGTAAAACAGCAGGAAGATGCCTTTAGTTTCAAATAAATTTATGATAATACCCAGGGTTGACCAGGATGTAGAACGAAGGATGTGTGTGTATGGATACAGCTGGTGAAGAGTGTTAATTGGATTAAATTCTAGAAAGCAATTTGGCAATATGTATCAAGAGCCTTTAAAATGTTTATACCTTTTGATTCAGTAATTCCACTTCTGGGAATCTATCCTATGAAAATAATCTGAAATGCAGGCAAAGGTTTATGCACGAAGATATTCTTCAAAGGGTTATTATAAACAGACTAGCAGCCCAATCATTGAATAATGTTTAAATAAATGATGGTGCATATCACACTGTATTGTAGCTATTAAAAAGTATTCTTTGGGGGAATTTTTAAAGCCCTTGGAAAAGCATGCACTATAACCTTAATCATTTTAAAACCTGTGTACATATGGCACGTCAGTACATACTTTTATAGCATAGGCAAAGTAAAACTAAATTAAAAAGAAATCAACAAAGATGTTGAAAAACAAAAGCTGTCCTCTGGGTGGCAGGATTCTGGGTGTTCTTTTTGTTTGTTTTTACCCTGATTTCAAGCTTTAGCCAATAGGTTCATATTTGTTAGGAAAGAAAGCTGTGAGACTCATTTGAGGATGACAAATAATTGGAATGTGAAACATTCATGTGTCCATGAAGACGCGCAGTGCAACGTAAGGTACGAGTAACCCCCAACACAGCTTGGAACGTCCTGTGAGATGAGGGAGACTGTGGAGTGTTCCGTTTCCTTGTGTTTCTGTGGAAGGCTGGGGTGAACCTCACACATCCCAACTGTGTTTACGGATCACCCTGGGGCAAAATGCTTTGAAAATGAAGTCACTAAGCGCATGTGAAGGAAGGCTTTTCCTCCTTGTGCTACTGTCTTGCCTGTAGCTCATAGAAGTCCAAACAGCATGGTGCTGGCTCAGGCGAGGCCCCCTTAGGCCCCTCATCATGGCAGAAGCAGGCACGTATGGCTGCCTCTTTAATCTCTTTTCTTTTTCTTCTTACACCAGCAAGTTTCAATCATGTCTGGGAAGGGCTCCATTCTAATGACCTCATCTAGTCTCTTCCCAAAGGCCTCACCTCCATCACACATAGTGGGAATTAAGTTTCTGCAATTTATACTCTTATTTGCTTGGTTTCGCTTTCGAGGCAGTGTCTCACTCTAGCCCAGGATCACCTGGAACTCACTTTACAGCCTCAGGCTGGCCTCCTATCTCAACCCTCTGAGTGCTAGGTAAAGTCCTTGCTGTGTAGGCAAAAGGATTTGAGTTCAGAACACACGTAAAAATGCTAGGCATAGGATGCCTGTAATCCTAGCCCTTGAGAGGTGAAGATAGCTGTGGTAGTTTGAATCACATGCCCCCCATAAACTCAGGTATCTTGAATGCTAAGTCCCCAGGTGATGGCAACTTGGGAAGGAGAGTCTTGCTGGAGGAGGTGTGTCACTGGGGGTAGGCTTAGGGGTGTTATAGCCAGCTCCCCCTTACTAGAGTTTGACTCACTCTCCTGCTATGGTTTTCCACCTGCTGTGGCAGAGGTGATGCCCAGCCTCTGTTCATGCCATACTTTCCCCTGTCATCATGTAGCTTCCCCTAGAGACTCTAAGACGTAGTAAAATCTTTCCTCCCATCAGCTGCTTTTGGTCGGGTGCTTTATCCCAGCATAAGAAGGTAACTACGATAGGCCTAGAGACTGAAACCTTAAGAAACAGGTTAAAGGAGTTACTCACAGAAGGATGGGTGACTCAAATGTAGATGCATCAACAAAAAAGCCCACCCCAGCGTGGGTGACAGCTCAGCAAAAGCCACATCACCTAAGAGTCGCTCCTCTCTAGCAATTCTTTACTGTTCATACAACCTTGGGGGTGGCAGTGAATCTTGGAATTTTCAGAGCTTCCCGAGCCTTCTAGATCTCACTAGCTTTCTTTCAGTCTGAAAAGCCTGCCTTCCACCTCCAGCAGGAATGTTTCAATCCAGAGGAAAGAGCTAGACCAGCCATCTGGGTCACCTGATAAATGGAGGCTGCCTTGGGCTGATCTTCTCCAGCACGTCCCTTCTATGCGATGGAGAGATCAACCTTGCAGTCTGACAGGCCGGACCCGAATCTCACGGCCTGGCTGTGAGACCTTAGACAAGTCACTGAACCTCTCTGACTCAGCGTTCTTACCTAGAACGTGAGCGATGTTAAGAACTGTGTGGCTTCCTCTCAGGAGCTCAAGATGCCAGGGTGGGCGGAAGCATCCCTGACAGCGTCGTGTTGTTGGGATGAACATCAAAACCATGCACAGCTCTGGGCAGGAAGGGGTTATTTCAAGCACAGAGAAGTTCCATCTTTGGCGGAAGCTGACTCCCATTCATAAATCCAAGCTGAGAGAGAAGCCAGCACCAGCCAGCCACACCAAAACGCACGCAGCACAAACTGAGAGCAAGCAGGAGCCCTGGCAGAGCTCAAACTTCTCTCCATACCTTTGGGCTGCAGCTTAGATCTGTACCCCTTACACACACCTTTCGGCTAGACCCCAGGATCTGTCCCCAGTGACACCTCCTCCAGCCAGGTGGCTGGAGGCTCAAGTTACAAGCTTTGATAAAACACCTGAGTGCTGGAGAGATGGCTTAGTCATTAAGGCACTTGCCTGCAAAGCCTAAGGACCCATGCTTTATCTCCCTCCAGATCCCACATAAGCCAGACCCACAAAGGTGACAAAAGCACAAGGTCGCACATGACCACCAGGTGGTGCAAGTGTCTGGAGTTAGACTGCAGTGGCTGAGGCCCTGGCACGCCAATTCTCTCTTGCTCTTGTTCTCACTCTCTCTCTCTAAAACACACACACACACACCTGAGTCTATGAGGGACATACATTCAAACAACCACTATCAGTTTCAGTGAATCAGAATTTTAGCTAGCAAAGACCATCTACCCTAAAGAGAACCACATCAGAATCAAAGTTGGGCTTTTCAGCCAGAGTTGGGAAGCCCACCATATGTGAGGCTCAGAGAGAGGGTAAGAGACTGGTGAGGCACCAGTGACCACAGAGAGTTCCTGAGGACAATACCACTGCACTTGGGCCCTGCTGCTCATGTCGATAGAGCCCAAAGCCTCGCACCCCACGCCTACCGAGAGCAGAGTGACAGGAAGCACCACCCGGGCCCCTCTTCCCCTCCGTTCAGTAGAGGTGGTGAGACCAGGCCAGCGCGCTTCTCCCCTCAACCCGGCTCTCTGGAGCTTGCAGAGACTCAAGTGGCCACAGGCTAGTTAATGATCATGACACTTCCTTGTTCATTCGGAAACCAGCAACTGCTGATGTGCTCATTATAAACGGCCTGGTCTCCTTCCTCCTCCATGACGGGGTTTATCTAAGAATTTCAACACCGGAGCAAACCTTAGAGATAGAGTCAAAACTCCATCCTTTTGTGGAAGAGACAAGGGCCAGACAGAGAAAGGACAGAGCCAGCCTCATAAATCAGTCATGAAGGAGCCAGATCTAGAGCCTGGACCCACTTGTATCGATGGTGTCCTCTGCACCTCACAGCAGAGTGCTGTGTGTCATCGGGGGCCATACTGCCCTGTTTGATCTCGGAACCTAAGCAGGGCTTGGTTAAGACACAGCTGTGAGAAAGTTCTGTGCTTCTCTGGAATCCACTCAATCAGTCACTCCACTGGGGTCAGGGTGTTGCAGTCAGGCCTCCGTTGCCGGGATGAACATCCAACCAGACACGGGGATTTATTTCAGGCTTACAGAGTCCAGGGGAACACCATCAATGGCGAGCAGAGCTGCCTCCTTTACTCAGATGCAAGCAGAGGGATCCACCAACAGCCAGCACCACAAACATCCACCAGCTACCAGAGCTCAAATTGCTCTCAACACACCCAGTAGGGTTGCACTAAAGATCTGCCCCCCAGACACACCTTAGAGCTGGACTCCAGGATCCTCGTCAAGTGACATTCCCCGTTGTGGCAGGAATCTGCTTGCTAGGGGCTCAGGTAGAAGTTTAGTCAAAAATGACAGAGTCTGGGGCTAGAGAGATGGCTCAGCAGTTAATGTGCTTGGCTGCAAAGCCTAAGGACCCAAGTTCGATTCCCCAGTACCCATGTAAAGGCAGATGCACAGGTGACACATGTGTCTGGAGTTCGTTTGTAGTGGCTAGAGGCCCTGGTGCACCCATTCTCATTCTCTCTCTCTCTTTCTTTATTTTTCATAAATAAATATTGAAAAAATGACTGAGTCTATGGACCCATATATTCAAACAATCACACCCAAACTACCACACTGCCACACTGGGCGTGTGTACATAGTGCCAGCCAAAGTTTGACCTTGAGGACAGAGCTGAGTGTTTACAGAGGACACTTCACCTGGAAGCTGCCCTGCACTAGGGTGTGCAGACCCCAGAGGGCTTGAGAAACATGGGCCAAAACCTCGACCACATTGTTCCTCACCATTCCTGAAGCGTGAGATTTCCAGTGCACTGTGGATATGCGTGAGGGACTTTGACTGCCCCCACTGGCCACTTGGTTGGTCACGTGGAGATTGAAGTGCCTCAATCAGTCCACAGGACATGAGTAGTGTGACAGCTTTTCCATGAGGCCAGCAAACACCTGAAGCCACCCAAACTGACAAGGGCCATGTGTCTGTGCTCTCTAGGAACATCCCCAGGCTCCAAGATGGCTCTGCAGAGCTCCTTCACCTGTTGGAACGGAACAGTCCTCCAGCTCGGGCAGGCTTGTGACTTCCACCAGGACTGTGCCCATGGAGAAGACGAGGACCAGCTGTGCAGTAAGTAGATGGGGGTGTCCCCAATGTGCCCTACATCTTACCTCCCTCCTATCTCCATGCACAGCCTTCCTGACACCCAGTGACTCTTGTGACTGCTTGTCCGGGAGCACATTGCCCATGCGCATGGTCTCTAAGTAGCACTGTCCTCCGTGGTCTATGGCCACACAGACTAAGAATCAAATAAGAGCTCAGAATATCTCAAGGTACATAGGAAATAGGCGAGATGTGGTCTAACTGTGACATAACATCAGAAGCCTTCCAAGCCCAAACGTCTCCCAATTTCCAAGCCCTGTCTTCCTGCCTCCCTCACCCTCCCCACCCTGTGCAACCCTATCAACCCAGCTCGCAGCCCCCTTGTGCCTCCCGTTCTGGTCAGGGGGCCTCCACTGCTCCAAGCATCACTCCTTCCTCAAGCACCTCTCCGCCTTCACGACTCAATGTCATGGCCCCAGTCTTCTGAGGAATCTCGGATCCTCTCGCACTAGTGTAGCTGGCTTCTCCTCTGGACCATTCCCTGCAGCCGTGTATCCATTCGTCCATAATCCATAAACATTTCCACACTTTTTGTTAATTTTTGTTCTTAATTCACTCATTTAAAGTGTACCATTCAATGTCCCTTGATGTACTTATAGGGCTGTACAACCATAAGCATGATCTCATTTTAGAACCTTTTATCACCCCAGAAAGAAACCCATTGCGATCTCTCCATTTTCCCCAACGCTTTCACCACTAGCCCTGACCACTAATCCCTCTGCCTCCATAGACTCGCTTGCTCTGGGCATCTCACAAACACACGGAATCATATAAGCTGTGTCTTCCATGATGTGTGTCTTTCATTTAGCCTAGTGTACGTGAGGTCCAGCCACACCCCGCAGCATGGATCAGTGCTACGTTCCTCTCAATGCGGAATGCCATGTCATCGTATGGCTATACCACACTTTTCCTATCTACTCATTAGTTCATAGACATTTGAGATGTTTCCAGTTTGGCACTACCATGAATTACGCTGCTGTCAATATTCACATACGAGTTTTTGTGTGGGCATATGTGCTGAATTCTCTTGGTATATGCCAGGGATAGGGTTCCTGAATCATATGTTGTTAGCTCAACATGTAACATATTGAAAAGCTGTCAAAATGTTTCCCAAAGTGCTGATGCCTGCCAGCAGTATACGAGGGCTCAGCTTTATCCATCTCTTTGCCGGCACTTGCTATGATCTGCCTTTTTTATTTTAGCCATCGTAGCAAGCATGTACCCGCTTGGCTTCGTGGAGATGTGTTGCTTCCTTCCATGGGCAGACAGGGCCTGATCATCATGTCAGTTCCAGTTTCTCCCCTGATTCCTGGTGCCAGTCACGGGATTGGTGCTCACACCAACTGTTGATTGAAATGAATGCGTCGGAACACTTGAGCTCCCTAGAGAAAAACAAATTGCTGTGGGCACGTTGATAGCTGGGGACGGAGTAGACTCCCTGCCTGTGATTGCCGCACTTGAACAGTGTGCTCCCAGCAGCTGAGCTTCCTCTGTTTAGCCAGGGAAGCCACAGACGCTTAGAGAACACGCATAGCGAGCTAGAAAACGGGCTCAACGCTGGAGCTCGGGCAGGTTACAAAATGTCTGCGCACGAAGCAGTGGAAACCCAAGACAGGCGCAGAAGACGAAGCAGCGGAGCCTGCTTGGATGAGGAAGGGGGAGGCAGCGCCATCTGTGCCCAGGACATGGTGGGTCCCAGACCAGGAGCAAGTGCCTCAGCTCTCAGTCACACAGGACGCAGACACCACTGACCTGTGGTGAATTTGTCAAAAGAGCTCTACAAGCTGACCCAAGCGACTGAGCATTCTCCCAGCATCATGAGGTGTTTTCTGATGGACAGTAGCAGGGAAGCACTTTCCTTGTCTCCAGCCTCTTCTCTCCCGGTCTTCCTGCAGAGTTCTCACCACACAGCACAGTGCAGCCAAGCCTGCCCACAGCGCCCCGGACAGTAGCCTGCATGTGCGTCTCTACTAACTTGTGTCTGCAGTATTTCCAGCACTGCCTCTGAGCTCTGTGATCTTGCAGCTGCCTTTTCAAAGCATTTTCTGATACCCACTCTCCAGCTGGGACATAAGTTGGGCAGGCCATGCCTGATTTGCGACTGGAGAATGAAGGCAGGGAGAAGGCAGTTGGTTTGTTCAGGGTCACAGGGCATGCCTAAAGCACAGCTGTGACCAGAGCACCAAGCCTTCAGGATCTAGCCCATTACTGGGCTCCTGCACATCCCTTGCCTTCTGACCTGGTCATCGTGGGTTTCTGAGGCCAACTGCAAGCTTCAGGGCAGCCCAGCTGTGTACCAAGGTCAGGATTGTGGGGCCCGGTGGCCTTTTCCGCCACACTTGAAAAGCTGCTCTGACCAGCTGTCAGAAAGACAGCTCCTCTCTGGCAAGCACCCACCCAAGTCCAGGGTGCCAGAAACCAGAAGCCAGTTGCTAGGAAGGAAGGTTCAACACAAGAAGAGAATGATTCTAATCTCTTTTCCCACTGTGATCTTGGCAAGGCTCTTCACAAATACCCTCCCTTTATTCAGGGGTCCTATTCTATCTGGCACTTAGGTCACACCATTGATTCTGGAAGCCATCACCGTGATTGTGACAGCAGACAGGAGCATCTACTGCCCGCCCAAAGCGCTCTTCTAGCATGAACCTAATCCATAGCCACAGTGAACCCATGGATGCCGTCATCCCCAGCTCGGAGACCAGGAAAGGGCAGTCATCTATGATCCCCCGGAGCTCGGGGAGACAGATCAGCGGGTAGAGCCTTGCCGAGTCAGCGTGAGTGCCGGAGCTGGGCTCCCTGGGCCCTAGAGTGGTGCTAGCACCTGTAATCCTCACATGCCTAGGGAAGCTAGAGATGGGAGATTCACTGTAAGCTCACAAACCAGCTAGCCTGATGACCACAGCAGTGAAAGACACCCTGCCTGAAGGTGGAAGGCGAGGGCTGACACTTCAAGTTTTCACACTTATAACACACACAGAGACAGACAAACAGAGAGAGAGAGAGAGAGAGACTCAAATCCAGTGCTGAGCAGTGCTTCAGCCTGACTCCAGAGCCCATGTTCTGAACCTCTGAAGGCCATGTGCCTCTGCTTCATGAGTCAGCAGAATTTGGCCGTGCTGAGCACCAAACTGAACTATGACCTCACCTGGCACAAAGGGGGCAGGAAGAGCTCTGCCCGCCTTCCTGTGGGGCAAGGGTCTCAGTTTCCCATCTGTAACATAATCCCTGTCAACACCCCTGTGTTTCCTATTAGAAATATCATGAAATCCAAGTGAGATGTCCCAGATGTGGTACCCCGCTGCAGAGTGACTGCTAAAATCCCCATGTGTCATGCCAAAGGCGTCAGTGGCATGTGGCTCCCCAGAAAAAGGCAGGGCCCCCACTTCATTCCCCAGTGAGTCACTGAACATTTCAGGTAGGTCACTTGACCTCCCCTTCCCAGGACCCAACAGTCTCATCTGTTTTGTTGGGGATACTCTTCCTGCTAAGCAAAACCAGTTTTTTTTAAAAGTTATTTGTTTATTATAAAATAAAACATACCGGCTGTAAAATGCTTGGAAAATCTAGAAAAGTGCACAGGAGAAGAAAATACTGTTGCCTATAATCCCCCCTCTCAGACATTCCCAGATAACCATAATATTTTGATGGATTTCTTCTAGCATTTTTCCCATGACTCCATATTTTCAAGGAAATGTATAACACATATTTATCAAAAATGTTAACAGAGTTGTCACACAGGAAGGAAAAGAAGTGTCATTTGGCTCAGAGTTTACACTTGGCAGCTTCGGCAGCGGTGTCTGAGGTCATGTCCCAGTGACTCTGCCGATCTGTCTCTCTTAGCGTGGAATCAGGAATCATAATTGCCAAATGTGGCAGGATTGATTGACCCCCACACCGCTGCACTTGCCTTTCAGCCAATGAAATGCCTGGCGGCGGCCCAAGGAAGGGGTCTGTGCGAGCCAGGCCTCTCCAGCGCGAAGGGAAGGTGCCTGGGGATTCCCTGGGGAGCTTGCTAAGCAGGCAGATTCTGACCCGTAGACTGGGTGGGGCCTGACAGTCCACTCCTCTGACTGCTTCATGGGCCACATGGACGGGCCGGAGGTCCCCGGATCCCGTTTTCAGTGACCAGAAGTTAAAGATGGAACTGTTTCCCATTCGTTCGTGGAGTAAATACGGAGGCCCTGCAACGAGCCCGGTACTCCGTAGAGGCTCGCTCGGGGTGAAGGAGAAGAGAAGGCTCTAACCAAAGGCTGAGCTAACTCCCACAGGCCGAACTTTATGGGCCACTCTGCCGTTCAGTACCTGGCCTTAGCAGCACTCAGCCAAACCTTGGAGTCTTTGTTTTGATCACCCCCCGCCCCCCCCCCCCCCCCCCGCCAGCCCTCTGGGGAGTGGCTTCTTGCTGAACACACTGTCCTGATGTGCTTAAAATGATGGAGATCCTCCCAGCTTCCCCTCCCTCCCTTCAAGGTTTAATCGTCACATAAACTAGTCATTGACCTTCCTCACTATCTTGCCGGCCTCCTCCCCCACCCTTTTCTTTGCCTGTGCATGTGTTGTGTGTGGTGTGTGTGCGCGCACCCAAGTGTGTACATATGCATGTACGTGTGGGGGGGGGTACACGTGGGGGGAACCTGAGCATGCGAACACATGTGCACCTGTGTCTGGAGGCCAGAGGTAACATCAGATGTCCTCCTCAGCTAGTCCCCACCTTACTTATTCATTTATTTATGTGAGACAGCGCTCCAGGGATTCTGTCTCAACCCCGCCCGCCCCTGCCCCAGTTCTGGCACGAGGGCTGGCACTGTCACGCCAGCCGCTGTGAGGATGCTAGGAATTCCACTTCCGGTCCCCACGCTTGCCCAGGAAGCGCTTTACCTACTCAGCAATCTCCCCAGCAACCCCCCCACCTGTATTCAGATAAAAAGGAATGAACCCTCCAAACCCATACCACCCGAGCCCCCACGCAGTTAGGACAAGGATGGGTTTCCAGAAGGAGAAGAACGTCCCTCCTGTCCCTGTGGAAGGCAAGTCTAGAGTGGCTACCTTAATGACCTGTCCCTACCCCCCCCCCAGGATAATGCCAGCTGTTTGAACCCCTACAGTGACTTCCCCTGACCCAGGTATGCGTAGTCATTTGTGATGCTACCACCTTCCATTTATACAACTCTGGCCATTTAACAAGTGTTTCTATACCCTTTTCCTTATTTTGTCCTAAAACTAACTCTGAAATTGATGCTAGTGTTCCCCCTCACTTAATCTGTGCAGAGCAGGAGGCTCTAAGGAGAAAGTGACTGACCTAACGTCACCCAGCGGGAGGTGAGGCTGGGACCAGAGCCCCCAGGTTGGTAGGAATCCTGCAGCTATAGTACCCCAAAAGTCAGGAGACGCATGTCGAGCCCTTGCTCGGCCCTGCCTCCTGTTTCCACTCGCTCATCACCTGCAGGACTCTTCCACTATGGTCCTCAGCGATCAAAACTTGCTTTCCAAGGGTGCCCTGTGGGAGGTCACTTCCAGAAACCAGCTGGTTCCTGTGAAAGAAGTGGATACAGGATCCCTTGAGGGGAGAGTAAACAAGAAAACAGAAAACTCTCCTTAGCTTTTGGATTTTTAATCAGAGAAACACACGTGGCTTGGGGGGAAAATGATTTCTTCAGGGGGGTATAAATGGAAAGAGATGCTCAAAGTCAGTGACAGCCTGTTTTAATTTATAATTCTGCCTCTGTGTGAAACACGCAGAGAATCGGGGGGAAATGAGTAATAATTCACTAAGGTGCTGTCACATCCAGGAAGCGTTAGAGCTCTCTGTTAGCCGGCTGCTGCCAAGGAAGCTGAGACAGAGGAAGGACGTGGAGAGCCTGGGGTCTCTTAGAGAGCTCCTCCCTCCATGGGGACATAGCCTTGCTGCTTCCTCACAGCCTGCCCTGGAGCTGCTGCTGGTTTCCATCAGGATAACCTGGAATAGCCCGCCAGCTCTCCTTGGTGAGAACCAGCCTGAACCATCCAAGGAAACAAGAGAAAGCGGCTCTCTTTAGCCTCCCCTTGCCTCTGCCTTCTGCGGGCAGCTGGCGTGCAAGGCCAGCTGCTGCGCTCTCTTCACTGGGACCTGACATCAGGCTTGGGTAGAGAAAAGGGTGTTGGGCCCCTGCTGCAGAGTCTGCCACTGTGACGTGTTTGAGCAGGAGTGGCCAGCTGATGCTACTATCATAGTCATCCCAGAACGTCAGTGGCTTACGACAGCATTTACAGCACCTGTCCAGTGAGAGCTGGGGCTCCGAACAACTGCCACTCGCAGGAGCCCTCGGGCAGCCAGGCTGGCAGAGGGCTGATGCCATCACACCAGCGCACTTAGAAATAAGAGCTCTTCAGGCGATACAGCGAGAGAGGGGACTAAAGGTTTAGTGTGTGCACGTGTGTGCGTGTTTTCTGTATGTATGCATGTTCATATGTGTATGTGTACATGTTATTTGTGTGGGTGAACATCCACGTGTGTGCGTGTGGCGTTCAGAGGACAATCCTTTTAAATTTCTTTATTATTTATTTGCAATCAGAGAGAGAGAGAGAGTAGGCACCCCAAGGGCTCTTTCCACTGCAAACAAATCCCATATTCATGCACCATTTTGTGCATCTGGCTTTATGTGGGTACTGAGGAATGGATCCTAGACCATCAGGCTTTGTAAGCAATCGCCTTTACCACTAAGCCATCTCTCCAGCCCCAGAGGAGTGTTATCCCTAGGAACATCATCTGCCTCTTTTTGAGACAGGGTCTCTCATTGACCTGGAACTCAGCAATTAGGCTAGAATGGCTGGCAGTGAACGCCAGGGTTCCATCTGCCTTCAGCGCCCCAGTGCTGGGATTACAGGGACTCACCGCCATGCCCAGAAGTTTTGCATGAGTAATGGGGATTGAACTGGAGTCCTCATTTATGAGGCGAGCATTTCACCAACTGAGCTATCTCCCTTTTCCTACGCAAGGGCTTTCACAGCAAGCCATACCAAACCCCCAGTGACATCTCATTGCCCAGAACTAGTCATATGGCTTCACTTAACTGCCAGCAAAATAAAGGAGGCAAGTAGAAGGCTTTGAACGATGCGTGCCTCTGCAGACAGGGACGATGAGGGACCTCACCGCGGGCTCGCGCCCCCTCTGCCTCCACCACACTCGTCGCTGTATCGACCATTGGAGATGGACAGTATGATGCCCCACCTGGCCCTCTGCTGGGCCACATTCATGGCAAATCAGCATAAGACCACAGACTCGTGAAGCAGAGCGTCGTGGATCGAGTCCCAGCTCTCTTTCTCCTCGCTGCCTGACTTTGTTCAGGTTGCTTAATGCTCCTGAGTCTCTGCTTTGTCATGTATCAAACCCGGCCACCAACACCTATGCTGAGGGGGGCTATTACTACATTTTATTTTATGAGAAAAATTAGAAGGAAAAAAAGTAAACCAGCATATCCCAAGGCCTTCTTCTGGCCGTGACATCCATCATGAGATGTCACTGTTCTCACCGGGTGGTTTGGTCATGTCTGCCAACTTGGCCTCATGTTGGCAGGGTTTGCCAGTAGCGTGACGCTGCCCACCCTGTGTTCTCTCCACAGAGAAGCTTCCTGCTGGCTTTTACTGCAACTTCGAAGACGGCTTCTGTGGATGGACTCAGAGTACACTGTCACCCCACATTCCCAAGTGGCAAGTCAAGACCTTGAAGGACACCTGGTCCCAGGACCACCAAGGTACCGCCCTTCTCTTACCTTTTCTCTGGTGTCCACGTGGGCAGACGAGAGATTTACGTCCCCACCCAGAGCAGCTGGGCTTCTCCCCATCGGCCACATTTCTGTCCAAAGCCTCCTTTCTTCATTACTTCTGGGACTTGAGAATGACTGACCCTAGCCAAGTTCAAGGTCTCCGCTTGTTGCATAAAGTGAGAGCTTTGAGGAAACCGTCATCACAATCCACTCTTTCATTCTTGGCTAGGCGCTCCCGTGAGTCAGGCACGTTCACTGGGAAGAAGGGACGCCGTTGCCCCTCTATGACCAGGAAGGCGGCGGTGTAGAAAGGTCTTGAGTCATTGCTCGGCCTGTGCCCTGGGACACCTTGCTCGGCTCCTCAGCTACCTCCACCTCCCACTTTTCCTTTGGTTAGCAACTCCTAGGCTTTGCTCCACGGACTCTCCCTCGTCAGTAGCCCTGCCTGACGACAGAGAGACTCCACGCCTCCATGACTGCCACCCTCACCTGGGCTCATTGATACCTGACTCAGAGACACCAACCTGGGAGGCTTTGGGTCAAAAAAGAGTCTGTGAGGCCAGCACAGTTCCCAAGGTCAGGCCGCCACAGAGGCCAAGTCAGCCAGTCGTAGTCTAGCCTTGCTCTGTCCAGAGTGGCTAGCCTCGGGCAGGTCCTGGCACCCATCTATGGGCAGGACAGACCTGATAGAGGAGGGCCTGCTTCCGTCTCCTTGTCTCCTTTTCCCCTCTCCTGTGTGTGCCTTCTCTTGGTGGAGATGAAGATTCTCTTAGCAAGTCTGTCTTTTTCCCAACAAACATCACACATCCCATGGATTCTGTTAAGATGTAAGGCTGGTAATAAAAAGTGTGTGGAGGGACAGCATCCAGGCCAGCCCTGATGGAACCCAGAGCCCGTGTAGCTCTGTTTTCCATCTTCAGTGGTAGCTGCGGCCAAGGGAGTTGGCTTTGGGCCAGGGCATTCTCACAGTGGCCCTGCTAGAAAGAAAGCTGGGTTTCCACAGCTGCGGGGCAGTTCCGCAGGCGCCCCTCGCCACATGCAAAGGACCCAGGAGTGCCCACTTCTCCTCCCACCTTCCTCACTTCATGGCGTCATCTTAACACCCCTAAAGGAGCAGAAAAAAGAGGCAGGTAAAAGCCAGACATGTCCTTCATGTCTCTGCTTCACGTGGATAATTCCAGCACCATAGCAAATAAAGATCCAGCCTTGTTGGATACCACTAGCCAGAGGTTTCTCACATCCCCTCAGTAATGCATCCCATTGTCAGAGCTTGGAGCCTCAGCTCAGCTGCCCTTGCCTCTCTGAATTCATAGTGCATACATAGTGCATGGTATCCCCCTGGAGCCCCGCAGATCTACGTTACCCCCTGTCCCAGGATGGCAGGCCTTGCAATGTTTGAAGGGGATTCTTGTGATCCACCTACTGAATGACAGCTTTTTCTTTGGCCAGCTTCTAAACACCAGTTCCTTGAATCTTCTTCAGGCTTGGTGAGATCTCTGGCCTATTCTTATAATTCTGCCCTGGACCTACCTGAATGTGTTACTTGGTAGTAACTCAATAACAGACTTTACTAAGCGGTGGAGGAAGGTTAAAATGAAGGAATAGAGTCATGTTTGGGGTTCCACCGAGCCCTGAAAATATGGGAACTCCATGTGGTTCCCAGCTCCACAACGCTGACCATCTTCAAATGTTCCTCAGTGTGCCTGGGCATTTAGGAACATTTCTTTCTGCCACCAAGAGGGTTGGCAGCTCCTGGTCTCCAAGCTTCTCAAGCCAAGTAGCACTGAGAAAGCCCAAGGAATAAGTCTCCCGGAGCAGGACATGGGTCACCAAGTGGCCTGACCTCTGGAGCAAGGCAGAGAGAATGAAGGTTCCCGGACCCCCGGGGGGGGGGGCAGGTGCTGCTGTGGCCTGTAATGAGGATGGCGGGGAGGAGAGACCAGCCTGCTTCAGGTGGATCCTTGCTTAGTCTCCTTGGGAAGCGGGAGATGTAATCCCAGATGCTCGGTGCTGAGATCTCACAGGTAGTTTCTGATGAAGGTTTCAGCATGAGCCAGAGTTTAATGACAATGATTAGTGGGGATCAGGAACCTCTGTAGACCAGTGTCCTCAGAGGTGTTCTTGGGCTAGATGAGAACCATGCCTAGCCCCCAAGTGCATGCCTGGGCCCTGGCATTCGTGCAGATGGTACATTTGTGACTCTCCCCCCACCAGGCCGTGCCCTGCTGCTCAGCACCACTGGCGCCCCCACTTCTGAGAGTGCTACAGTGACCAGCGCCACGTTTCCTGCGCCAATGAAGAACTCTCCTTGCGAGGCAAGTGTCTTCTGTCCCTCTGGTTCTCTGACTTACCCTGCACCCCTTGCTCATCTACAGACGAACCTGAGCAGATGAAGAAAGATGCCTGGCTGGCTGGGCTTGTCACTCTCCTGTGGGGAGGACAAGATAGCGGTTTTTGCCATGTTGTACGTAGAGGGCATCCACCATCACGGCGAAATCCCCCCAGCAGTCATTTGTACCGAACTGTGCACAGTGGACCTGGACTTTAGCAAACCCAGAAAGCTTTCCCAGAATAGGGATAGCACTGGGGAGTAACGGGACTTACAAACGTCTTTCTTCAGCATCCTTTTTAAAACTATCAGACTCTTACATTACATCTCAAATACTAGACAGCATCAAAAAAAAATTGTATTTACATAAATTTCACTAAGACATCAATGGCATTCTGTGAGGTACAACAAAGCCACTTACCCAGATGATTTCTGAAGCTACTGTGTCTTTAGTGTGAGCACCGGAGGCTTGGGGCCATATTCCTTAACATACGATGATGTCCTGCAACAGTAAGAAATGCTAATGAGACCTCAGCAAGGAGCCAGGCGTGGTGGCACACACCTTTAATCTCAGCACCGGGGAGGCTGAGGTAGAAGGATCAATGTGAGGTTGAGGCAAGCCTGGGCTACAGAGTGTGTTCCAGGCCAGCCTGGGCTAGGGTGAAACCCTGCCCTGAAAAAAAAAAATAAAAGACCTCAACATGGCACAGTGATTAACGTCACGAACTCTTAATCAGGGACCTGAATGGGAGGCAGATTCCACCCTAATCATCTATACAGATTGTTTGTGCCACCCACTGACCTACGAGCCAGACAAACTAACGGTGTCTGATGCAAAGAGAGGGGGATTGCATAGGTCTGCGTGTATAGATCCAAGTGCACATACAGAGACAGATGCAGATGTAGATGCAGAGATAGATAGTGATGATATACATGCAGATGCAGATGTAGATATAGATGCAGTTGTTCTGATGTAGATGAAGATATACGTACTTATCAGTGATGTAGACACATGGAGAGTTTTGAAGGGCAGGTGGTCACAGAGCCAGCGCTGCAGCCGTCAGCCGGCAGTGCCTGGCACCCTCTGTGAAAGCTCATAAGGGGACTGGCAGAAGATGGACGGGCTTTCGGCTGAGCCTGGCACTCTTCACCCCCCATGGCTCCTGCCCCGCCCCTTGCATGCAGTAGAAAGCCAGCGCAGAGCTCAGATGGGACCAGTCCTTTCCTTGTGGAAACCCACAGGGGCTTAGGTCCAGCTCTGTACCTTCTGGGAAATTTGCTTCCTTTACAGTTGCAGACATTGTGAAACCAAGCAGCTTTCTTTCCTCTTTTGTATGGTAAAAAGTTCAGTGAGGTACAGACAACAAGACTCCTGGCTAGGGCAAAAACTTTGAACCCTCCAGAATTCTTTTAAAATAAAAACTCAGCCATAAAAAAGCATAGGAAAGGCAAATTATTGTTTAATCAGATGAATGGTTAAATTACAGCCGAGGCTCCCCCTTAGTCAGGAAGTGAGGTTTCATGATGTGTAGTTGGTAGCTGCCTGGTTTAAAAAAAAAAAAAAAAACTTTTTTTTGTTTATTTTTACTTATTTATTTGAAAGTGACAAACAGAGACAGAAAGAGGCAGAGAGAGGGAGAGAGAGAATGGGCGCGCCAGGGCCTCCAGCCACTGAAAACGAACTCCAGACGCGTGCGCCACCTTGTGTATCTGGCTAACGTGGGTCCTGGGGAATCGAGCCTCGAACCAGGGTCCTTAGGCTTCACAGGCAAGCGTTTAACCACTAAGTAGCTGCCTGGTTTTATAGCTCAGCGTTTACCCCTATCTTCCTTACCCTCCTGGTTTATCTCATCTTACTACATTTTGTGTGTTGCTGAGACACCTTAACTCCCTTTTTGGGAGAAGTCTGGGCAGAAATAAGTCGATTCATTAAAATAAGCTATATTTGAGAAATCTTGCTATCTGATGCAGATGGTGGAATTCCACAGTCACTGCTGATGCACCTCAGAAGGCTCAGAGCAGATATCTCACAAAGAAAGTTCTCAGGACGCAATCAGAAGGAAGACAGATGGTTAGCCCACCTGAGAGGACAGGAGCCTCCTTCAGAACATTTGGTCTTCAAATTTATTCTTCCCTGAGCTTAACATAAGCCCAATTTCAGAGAAAGAAATGTCAACACAAAGGCGTTATTTTTCTAATACTTCATTGCTTCTCTAATAACCTTTGAGTTGATCAATAGCTGAAACAGGAGTTTTCTATTCCTTTACTCCCCTCCAGTCAAATCTGCTCTGGGCTGCTTCTGCTATTTCCTGCCCTTTCCCCTCACTCAGTGGAACAGGCGCAGTGAAGGGAAGGGCGAGTCCCTCCCACAGCCACTGCGCATGTCTACGTGTGTTTACCTTCACATGGTTTCACAGTCAGCCCTGCAGACCTTCCTTCATCCAAGGTCGATGGGCTTTTGAATTCCCAGTGCCGAGAGTAGTGTTTTATCGAGACAAACAAATTAATAACCGAAACAGAAATACGCAGTCCCGGGTTTGTAAGGCTCACCGTTTACTGTATCCAAACCCTCAACGTAGAAGACAGGAAGTGGATTTCTTTCTCCCAGGGGAGCCACGCTCTGGTGACAGGGAAACCAGGCCACGAGGTTGGCTTTTAAGCCCCAGCAGCCCTAAAAGGACCTCCCTAGGCCGTGTGGGACTAACGCAGGAAGGTAGGCATTAAACAGAGGAACGGGTGATATTCCTGATGAGAGACGGATCCACAGGGCCTGGCAGATGGCCAGCCTGGACTAGAAAACACCTAACCAAAGGCAGCTGCTGAGAAGAGAGGGTTTAGTCTGGCTAACCGTCTCAAGGGGAGTCTTCATCATGGCAGGGGGAAGGATGGCATGAGCAGGTAGACAACAGCAGCAGGAGAGAGCAGAACTCTGGCAAGGGGGAGCTGGCTATAACACCCCCCAAAGCCTACCCAGCAACACACCTCCTCCAGCAAGGCTTCACCTCCCAAAGTGCCACCAGTTGGGAAGCAAGCATAAACATGAGTTTATGGGGGACCTCTGAATCAGACCACCACAGTACAGAATTTCTCAGAATATTCCTACCCTGTACTCCCCAGCAGAATCACATAGGAGAACTGGGATCTACTGTAAAGTAAGAGGCACAAAGGCGGTTTTTTTAGAGAGAGAACAGCGCTCCTGAGAAAGGAGGGGCTATTGAGCTAGAAAAGGCATGCACCCCAAATCCACAACCATGGTCATTGTCTATGAATTTTCTTCAAAAATCTAGGAATGAACTAAGTAGAAGCTCATGTTGCTCATGCTTCTCCATCTATATTCACCTGGAAAAGGGATGAAGGGGGGGTCCCACCTCTGGCCTGCTGAATGACATCACTAATGGGGTGCAGCTTACCGACCTTGGAGATTTGGCTGAATGCGTGTCTCCCAGTGATGCTCAGATTCACCCTGAGTCCACGCAGAGTTTTTCCTCCAATACCTGTATCCCCACATGATGCAATATTCATTCTCTTTAGAAACTTGAGTGTGAAAAGGGGTTGGAAATGGAATGTGGACAAAGGTAGAGGAGACAGAGTGCCTGGGAGAACATAAGGACCCAGGAGAGATGTCCACTGACACTGGAGACATAGCCAGTATGCACCCTCTGCCAACCCAGCTTCCAGAGCCTTCCAGAAGCCTGCCAGCTCCCATCTAACCCCTCCCCCAGCCCTACTGCCACCTCTCCCGGCCAGCCGCTGCAGCAGGCACCACTTCCTGGCTCTCTCCACCCAGTTGCACATGAGGTATGAATATTTAAAGACCTCCACAAACACAAAGAGCATCGCAGCTTTTGGGTTTCCCCTCCCTGCCACAAGCTATTCCCTTCAGGAAACCAGGGAGCCACTTACAATATATTCTGATTTTATTTTATTTTTATTTCACCGAGCTCCAGTTCAAATAATTAAAGTCGCCCACAGGGGAGGGGAGCCTTGCGGTGGTTTTCATGCGCTCAGCGCTGTCAGACCTGCTCAAGTCCGCCCTGGCTTTGAGACACACTCCGCCGTGTCTAGCATCGCAGCTGCTGCTAATGCAGAGGCCTGGAGAGTGGCAGGGGCTGTCCCACTCCTTCCCCCTGCCTCTCACACATCCTGGAAGCCTGGCTGTCTCTACAAGCCCCGTGTGGTTTGAGATTCTGCTTCATTTGAATAGCGAGCCTATGACTAGAATTATTTAAACCAAGTTCTCAGTCCAGAATAAGGTTTGGGGCCGGGGTAGGGGAGCTTCCCTCATTTTCTTTACACCCCCCACCCAAAATATGGGAGCAGTTGCCCTTCCATGAGCTGCAGGAATGTGAGGAAGTCAAGAAGTGAGGTACGAAGTTTTGTGGTGGTCAGTTCCCAGCTGCTGGTTTCTGACCTTGCAAGAGATCTGGCCACCTGTCCCCTGACCTTACACCCATGCACACGCACATGCGCACTGGCTTTCTTGAACACAATTAGACATTTCCACCCTGAGCTCAGCCAAGAGTAGCACTTAGCTCGCAAGCCGTGGGGCTTGGCCATGTCCAAGTAGCCTATCTCACTTGGACGGAGTGACCTACACTCGATGCCATGTGACGCAGAGGGATGTGATGTGGGGTGAAGACGGGCATGGGCAATTGCCTTCTGCCATCCTTTCAGCCCTGCTCAAAGCCCCCGAAAATGATCCCCAATGGGGACGGGGCCCGGAAGCCTGGCAGCAGGGAACTTCAACTGCTGTCTGGTTGGTTTTGTAGGACTTTTCAGGGTGCTCCGCATCATTCCTAAAATGAAGGCTCTTCCTTTCCCTGCAGCCTCTCAGTGTGACTCAGAGCAAGATAAAGTGACAGTCAGCGGTGCTGATTGGACTTATTCAAGGCTTCCCTGCTTCCTCAGGCAGGCAGCCACGAGGACTTTCAGGATGGGAAAAGAGGAACTTTTCTGATGGCTGTGTTTTTCAAGTTGATCACTCAGCGGCAGAAATCCCCTATGGGAAGGCAGGAAAAGGAAGATCCGCGTGACGGTAGTGTCAGATGCTGGGGGTGAAGGAAGGACACAGGCAGAGGGGCTGGGGGCTCAGCAGGCCCCACGCGAAAGGCAGGACAAGGGGGAGTTTCTTCAACACCCTTCACCGAGCAGACCCCACAAATGTGTGTCCACGCGTGTCAGAGGCTTCCCTGCTTGTGATGTGGGGCAGGGTGTCTGCTGAGCTGTCGGGCGGTGGCAACAGCCTATCTTGGTAGGGCAGGAAAGAAATGTACCCGCAGACGCAGCGAAGCAAAACCTCCCAGATGCCCGGGCTCTCAGTGCCACGCTTTCTGTCAAACTGCCCTGTGGGACAGATGGCTCTCTCTCAGCTTAGGGAGAGTTGGCATGAGCCTCCATAGTGTCGGGCACCTCCCTCGCCTAGCTAAGAGCCCCACCAAGCTTGGCTGCTTGCCTGTGGAGGAGGGCACTCCTGCTCATCCACAAGACCTAAATGCCCTTTGTCCCTGGTATGGGCCTTCAGCCCCACATATTTAGCTAGCATCAGCCGACCTGGGAAGAGAAGCTACTGTGTTTCCAGAACCCTCTACCTTTCACAGAGAGCACGTATCCATGTCAGGGAAGGAATGTGTCCTCTTCCCTCCCCTACAGCCTGTGTCACGACTGAGATCGATCGGTGGGAAGATAAGGCAGCCCCTACCAGGATCAACCTGGGCTGAGCCTCTGCCCTTGTGTGGCCAAGCAGTGCTATACAAGCACTTTGTGGTCATTGTAGAAACCCCCTTTGTAAGTGGGTGGGGGGTAGCGCTGACCTATAGGAGACTTCTGGTCAGGTACTTAAGGACCAAGAGCCCCACCCGGCAGAGCTGTGGCTGTCCTGGGGTCATCTCTGCAGCTCAGTGTCTCGGGCGGCGCCTGCCCCAGTGAGTGGCAAGTCCAGCTGGGTCTGGCCAGGGTTGGTCTTCCCGCTTGCTGCTCTCTGCACCTGCGGTGGTTCTTTGGGAAATGCCTCCCTCCTGCCCTGGAGCCAGGCCCAAGACTGCATGCTGGACATATGACCTCTGTCCGGATCATCCATTCTCTGCCGAGGAGGACGTAATGCAGACACAGGCAGGAAGCTCAGGGATGGTGGCCCTCTGACTTCCACAGAGCGATGCCTAAGCAGGTCAGAGAAGCACAGGGCTCCAGGTCCCGCCTGCCCCAAGACCTAACAGCCATAGCATCTCCTGTTCCCAAAGGAACCCAGGTGACCTTGTGGAGCCTACAGCTCTGGGATAAAGACATTAACCTCAGAAAGCCTTTGACTTTACAGGGGCTAGGCAAGTGCTTCCCTGCCTTGGGGGATGGGGGAGAAGGCCTGAATGGCTCTGGAGGCGTTTTCCAAAGGGCTTTCCTTTGGGCCCACTGTATCTAGGATTCAGAGCCACTGTTTAGGCCTCTAACATCCCACATGCCTGTAATGATGTCACTACAGTCAGAATCCGTGACACGTCAGGATTACACAGCCATATGACACCTCCCCTGTTCTTCAGATGAAGACAAGAGAGAGGTTGGACTTGACTGCTTAGATGCACTTACAGATACCTAGTGGAGGGAGGGTGGAGCCACGAAGAACCCAGAGGAGCCATAGTATCGTGGTGATGAGCCACCAAGTGCTCAGCCACGTGACCAGCCATGCACAAAGCCCCCGGTTTCTGGAATCTATTTGTGGTATTTATTCAATGGAGAAGTTCAGACAACTTGCTTTCAGTATACAAGGTTCCGGTCTTTGGGTCTCCTGTGGCTCGCTGCATTACGTTAAAAGCCAGCCAAAAGTCCTTATTAGAGTCCTCAAAGACCCTTATTCTTTGCACCATAAAAGAAATAAATCCCTCCTTAGTCTGGAGCTGGAGGAAGGGATCCTAGTACGTGTAAAGCTCACTCAGGGCGTGCTTGTTTCTTTTTAATGATCCCCTAGCTCTGCATTTCGCCTTCATCGCCTCATTATCGAGACAGCCTTGTGAGGAAGCGCAAACCCCACTGACTGGGGCAGAAACTGAGGCTTAGGCAGCTTAGCATCATCTTCCCTGAGGTCAACCTGCTAGCAAGTGGCACAGCCACAGTTTAAGCCAGGTCTGTCCAACTCCAAAGTGAAACTGTAAACACTCCAAGGTCACTGGATTTGACTTAGGTGACCTGCGTTTAAATGCCAGCTCTGCCCCACTTAGGATCCATCTGACCTCAAACAAGTCACAACTAATCGAGGATTAAAAACATTTTCCTCCCAGCACTCGGGAGGCAGAGGTAGGAGGATCGCCATGAGTTCGAGGCCACCCTAAGATTACATAGAGAATTCCAGGTCAGCCTGAGCTAAAGTGAGACCCTACCTCAAAAAACCAAAAAAAAAAAAAAAAAAAAAATTCCTGTTTTACTTGCTATAGCAGACAGCTCAGGTTCACTGAGATGAACGTCCAGACCAGGCACAGTTATGGAGGAAGGGATATTTATGGACGCTTACAGATGCAAGGGAGTTCCATAATGGCAGAAGAAGTTGGCCCCTTCTTACAGGACCAGGAAGAGAGAGAAAAAGCCACAAGCCAAAAGCAAAAAAGCCACACAGCACACATCAGGAGTTGCAGGAAGAACTGGGCACTTTGCATATCTTCAGATTGGCATTTCAAACCCACCACCACACCTTAAGATCTGCCCAGTGACATCTCCTCCCACCAGGTGGCTGCAGATCCAAACCACAAACTAATAAAACACGGAATATACAAGGGGCCATCTATTCAAACTACCACACTTGCTGTGTGAGATTTTTTACCAAAGTCAGGGGACAGTTTTTATTGTTGCCTCTTTTCACTCTGCCCAGAAGCAGGCGCCTCACTGCTTCAGACGTGTGAGTTCTCACTCCTCTGCAGACAATCAGCATCATTTTACTAGCAACAGACGCAGGAGTTCATGCCCAATAGACCCAATTAATCAATAATTAATTAATTGGATAATTACACCTCAAGGATAAGGGCTAGCAAGACGCCTCTTCTTTGTGTCTCAGAGAGCCGACAAACAAGGTCCTGTTGAGATTTCTGAGCCAAAGCCATTCTTAGCTTAGCACCTAGAGCCAGGAGGCCGCTGGGGCCCAGTGTTCTGTCATCCCTTATTGTGATGTAGTTGGCTCTGCCAGGATGCAAGCTAATGGGCTCAAGTAATCAACAGCCATTATAATTGCAGTTGGACATAATTAATGGAATACCTGTGAGCCATTCAGAATTAATGCCTTCTCCCCATTACATGATGAAAAAGAGGCATACGTAGAATGACTGTCAAGAGTTGGAGGTGTGAATGAAATCTTCCTCGGCCCTTAGCATGGACATTAATCACAGCCCTGATGGCTCCCACTGGTGTTTCTTATGACATGCCCACATGGCCCACATCCAGAGGAACAGCCTGGTGAGGACACAGACACATCCTGGCTGTTGAGGGACACACCGGGATCATCATGTCTCCCGGCAGATGTTCATACGGCTCCTTGAGTCCCCACTCTTTTCTACAGCTGTCTGTGAAGGCTGTAGGAGTTTCTTTGCCTAGAGTCAGTCTTGTTCTCCAAGAGCATTTCCACAATGTCTTCAGTGCCTTCTCCAATGCACTCAGAGAAACTGAGGCACAAAAGAGGCTAATTGCCCAGCGTCACACCATTCGATATCATTACACTGTGTCCTAGAAAACAAAATCAAAACAACTTTTTCAGGACTTGAATGATATATCAGTGAGTAAAATGCTTGATTTACAAGCATGAAGACCTGAATGCGATCCCCAGAACTCACATTAAAAAGCTGGTCATGGTGGCATGCATTTGTAATTCCAGAGCTGGGGAGGTGGAGACAAGAGGACCCCTGAAACTTACTAGCCAGCCAGACTAGCTTGATTAAGTGAGCTCTAGGCCAATATGGACCCTGTCTCAAATAAGGGGGACAGGTACCTGAGGAAGAGTACCCCAAATCGTCTTCTGGACTTCACATACATGTACACATGCACGGAGACACAGAAAGAGAGAGGTCATCTTTTTCCTCACATAAAATAGAAAGATAATTCTCAAAGGAATCTAGAAGGATTAAAAAAGCTGGACTAAAGCCAGCATGGTGGTGCACGCCTTTAATCCCAGCACTTGGGAGGCAGAGGTAGGAGGATCGCCATGAGTTCGAGGCCACCCTGAGACTCCATAGTGAATTCCAGGTCAGCCGACCTAGAGTGAGACCCTACCTCGGAACCTCCCCCCAACAAAAAAGACTGGACTGAAAATTCAAACACAGAATCTTTCACTTCACCTTATTCTGACTATTTTGATTATGCCTCTAGCATGTTGCTCCCTGCCTACTCTTCCCAACACAGGAGAATGAACCTAACATTTAGCAAGTGTCTTTGCTAAACTGGACATTGTGTTGTATAAGCTGGCTTATATAGCTTTGTATTTTTATTAGCTTATTTATTTTATTTATTAATTTGAGGGAGAGAGATAATGAGCAAGCCGGGGCCTCTAGCCACTGCAAACTAACTTACAAACTCCAGACACATGCACCAACTTGTGCATCTGGCTTTACGTGGGTACTGGAGAATCACACCTGGGTCCCTTGGCTTTGCCAGCAAGTGCCTTAACCACTAAGCCATCTCTCCAGCCCTTATAAAACATTTTTGTGGTGCTGGGGATATAACCCAGGGCTTCATCCATGCCAGGCAAGTGCTCAACCACTGAGCTACATGCACATCAGAGTTCATATCATCTGCTCAAAGTCCTGCAAGGAGAAGAAATTTGGCCCCATTTTACAGATGATGACAGTGAGGCTCTAGGTAGTCTGAAATAAGTAAACAGTAGACCATGCTTTGTGATGTGCTCTGGTCACAGCACTATGCTACCTTGTTCCTCAAAGTTCCCACTTGTCTTGGGTCCTTCACAAAACCTAGAGCTCAGGCCCTCCCTAAGGTGGGTAAAAGACAGCATTTTCTTTTCTTCCCTCACTGCCTTTTTAATATAACATTTTTCTGACTATAAAAGTACTCTCTGTTCATTGCAAGACATTACAAAAAACACAGTAAAATACGAATAAGAAAAATAAAATTGCTCACAATCCTACCCACCAAAAATAGCACCTATTACCAGGTAGGCACATTGCCTTCCAGGCAGGTACATAAAAGATGTGAACACAGAGACAGAGGAAAGGTCGTAGAAATTTGCTATCAAACCATATAAGCATGCTGTATCTTTCTCCTTTATTTAATTTTATATGTTCATGTGTCCATGTTATTCCTCATAAACATGCTTTTAATAATTGTATGCCCTATTTATTTTATAGTCATTACTCTAGTTATCAAAATTCATATATGTCCAATAAAAAATAAACACCTTAAAAATGAAAAAAATCCAATAAGAAAAAGGAAATATCTGTAACTCCATAACATTACATTACATTACCACCCAGGGATCCCAAGGTTATTAGTATTTATAATATACTATATATATATACACATATATATATACACACACACATATATATATATATATATATAGTCTTCATGTTTTTACTATGTATGTGTGTGTGTGTGTGTGTGTGTGTAATCTTCATGTTTTTACAAAAGAAACATATGAATATCCCTGGCTGGGATTCCCTTGTCTTTGTTCTGCCCTCAGAAAGACACAAGGCTTTGTTTTCCAAAAAGATCCTGCTCTTTAAGCCTCCTGAATGATCAGGAATCCAACATTTCTTAAGCTTCCATAATTGCAAGTACTTTCCAGCATCACATTTTATTTGCTTTTTATCAAAAGTTCTGCATCTGGCCAGCTTCTTGCTGTGCTGGGCCGATTTTTCCCTAGGCTATTTATAGTTAGAGCATTGGTGTTTATTTTTTCCAGGTGAATTAGAAGATGGTGAGCAAAGACATTGGACTTTGCCGTGCCTCATACTCTCAAGCTGAAGTTCCTAAGATGCCATGCTGAAATCAGAGAGCTCCTTCAATCGCAGGTTCACAGCCAGACTCACCTCTCTGTGGCATCTTAGGTCAGGGAGGAGCCTTGATCATGTGTCAGTTACTTTCCTCGCTGGTGTGACAGAGCACCTGACGTGGGGAAAGAAAAAGCCCTAAGAACGGAAGGATATATTTGGCTCAGTTTCCTGGAGGAGAAGGCAGGGAGAGGCTCCTGCAGACAAAAGCAGCTCTGTCCAGGTTGGCGGTGGCAGGGTCTCTGTGGGTCAGGAAGCAGAGCCCAAGCCAAAAGTGGAGCCAGCCTAAAACTGTCAAGCCCTACTCCTATGGTCCCACGTCAGCCAACGATGTCCCATGTCCAGAATATTCCTCAGCCATTCAAAACAGTGCCATCAGCCAGGGACCGTGCAGAGACACCTGCATCTAAACCATACTGACCTACAGCCAGAGCTTACTTGAGTGTCCTGGTAACAATTCTAAGGCCAGTCCTCCATCCTCTGTTCCCAATGCAACTCCCCACGTGAGGGAGCACCCAGTTACCTGCCATGCCCCAGCAAGCTCACCTCTGCACGTCTCTGTCTGCTCAAATGGGTTTCCCTCTGTTGATATGAAATGCATTTGGGGACATCCGTCTTTGATCTTGTCCCTACTACCGGAAGTCCCTCCGCCACCCAGAAATGTGATTAAAGATTGCAGTTGCTCCCCCTAAGCATTTCGTACATGTAGGTTTGCTGCATGTAGCCTGGACAGTATTTGATACCACTGAATCTTCCAGCCTAAATCCTATTATGATATTTTTATAGGCTCAAAAGATCGTTCCAAAGCTGCCTCAAGGTATGCATAGCAAGCCCGGGGCTCATTCTAGACATAAAATTGCAGTAATTACCTCTGGAGGAGGGAAGGGCCATGAGTGAAATAACAGGGTTAGGCCTGGCCACAGTGCCACTCCTGCTTTACATACAGGACTTTAATTAATAAAACGACAAACGCTGGTACCTCACATCTTCTAATTCACCTGGAACGTCTATCGGGGCCCCAAGGAGAGGCAGGAAAACTGGCCGCTGTGAAAGGGCCAGCTGGAGCCAGGAGATACGATTGCGGTGGCTCCTGGTGGAGTCTCTTTCCCCTTGCCGCACTGGCTGTCTGCATGCCAGAGAGTTTATTAGTCAAACGCTGCCTTTATAACATATATCTATCAGGACACATCCAGAAGGATCAAAAGTTTTGTGGTTCATAGGCTTGAACAGGTGTTATTTTTTTCTGTAAATGTAATTCCAGATTTGTACACGCATGTACACACTCGACTGCTAATAGGCTGGCAATGGGTGAGAACGATTTAAAATCTACGGTCTCACTAACTCTTCCGATATGAAGGACGTTCACAGATTTGTTCAAATGTGAATTCTGCTTCAGTCAAGCTGGGATGGAACTGAGGTCCTGGCTTTATAGAAAGCTCCTGGGTGATGTCAGTACTATTGATCCACATTTATGCAACAAGGATCTAGAAAACCTTTACCTAGGCCCCAAAGCCTGACACCTTTCCACAATATGCCGCCTGCACACAGAAGGGCAGGTGTGGCAGAAAGGGCATGGAGCAGTGTGGGTTCCCTGACGGAAGGGTGTGGCACAGTAGAGCTGCTTACTCCAGAGCAGCCGGGAAGCCAAGACTAGTAAAGGGATGGCTGGAGAGATGGCTTAGTGGTTAAGGCATTTGCCTGAAAAGCTAAAGGACCCAGGTTTGATTCCCTGGAACCCACATAAGCCAGATGCACAAGGTGGTGCATGCATCTGGAGTTCGTTTTCAGTGGCTGGAGGCCCTGGCGTGCCCATTCTCTCCCTCTCTCTCTCTCTCTCAAATAAATAAATAAATAAATAATAAAATTTAAAAGAGTAGTAAAAGGAAGGAGGTCGGGAAAGATATACCTCTCAAAGGCATGTCCCTGGTAACCTGCTTCCTCTGACCAGCTCACACCTCCTGCTCTCCTTCACCTCCGTCACACAACACCTCCCTCAAGGAACACATCTATTGATTAGCTGGCAGCACCCACAACCAAATTACCTCCTACAGACTAGATCCACCTGCTGGGGGCTCAGCCTTCAATCATGAGCCTTTTGAAAGGGACACTTCGTAGTCCAATCACAACAGGCTATAGTGATACCTAAATGAAGGGATGCTGTGGGTTTAATAAGACAGCATCTGTAAGTGCCTAATACAGCTTTCTGGCATTCAGTAGTCAATTAGAAAGTGACCTCATAGGCCACCTGGATATTAAATATACATTCAGATCAAATTTCAGGAGTGTTTTGTGTCTTTCATGGGCACTGGGACCATGCAGTCAAGATCAAGCTGTTTGAAGCTGGGGCACTAGCTCAGTGGATAAAGCACTTGCATGCAAACATGAGGACCTGAGTTCAGGTTCTCAGCACCCATGTAAAAGCGGCTCATGGTGGCATACACCCCAGTGCTGGAGAGGCAGAGACCGGAGGACCACTAAGACTTTCTGCCTAGCCAGACTGGCTGAATCAGTGAGCTTTAGGTTCAGTGAAAGAACTTGTCTCAAAAGGTAAGGTGAAGGGCAATGAGGAAGACACTCAACACCAACCTCTGGTCTCTGCATGCACACCTATGCACACACGCCTGCACACCCACACACATATAAACACTCATACACACACATATGCATCATGCCTATCACACGCACATACATATGCAAAAAAAAAAGAAGCTCAAGCTGGGTGGACACAGCATAGGTACATATTGTAGAATGACCTCAGAGGGGCTCTTTAGGGCCAGAGGAGGGAAATGGAAGACACTAGCAGGAACTTCAGCCTACAGTTCGCTTAGGAGCCACTTTCAGACACAAGTAACTAACAGGAAATGCTCAGTGAGTCTTGACATTAGTCCTCCAGTGCTTTTTCTAAATACTTTATTTATTATTTATTTACAAGTAGAGGGACTGAGAATGGGTGCACTGGGGACTCTTGCTCCTGCAAAGGGACTCCAGATGCATGTACCACTTTGTGCATCTGTTTTTACATGGGTACTGGGGAACAAGACCCAGGCCATCAAGGTTTGCAATCAAGTAAAACCACTTTAACCACTGAACCATCACTCAGCCCCTGCCAGCTCTTATCATTAAGAACGTGGCGAGAGCCTTACCCTGAAGATTCGAGAGGAGAACTCTGGCTCAGGTCATTTTGCTGCCCCTCGGTCCTGGGGGATCTCACTGCCTGGGCTGCTCTCGGTCTTTGCCTGGAGATGGAGCAGCCCCATGAAGGCCCCTGGTAAGGACGGTGTCCTCCCCTGCAGGAGAAGCACCCCGCTATGCCTTGGTAAAGGCACATTAAAGCCATTTCTTAGTGATTAAGAATCACTTCTTACTCCAGGTCCAAGTTGAAAATGGACCCCTCACTGAGAGGACCTGGCTGTACTGCCTGTACTAAGCGATCCTGTCTCTCCAGTGGCCTCAGCCTGGCTGTTCTTCAGAATCACCTGGAGGGATTGTAAAGCTTGTCAGTACCCAGAATCTAGCAAGTCTGCTGAAAGCAGAATCTCTGACATGGCATTCTGGAAAACTCCCTATGCGATACAGTTTGCAGCAACCCAGGTTGAAAAGTTCTGGCTTCCTACACCATTTATAGTATCATAATCTCCATCTCACTCAGTCTTCATAGTTCCCTTGGGAGGTAGTCAGGGAAGGTATAGGGATGGTCCGAACTAAGAAGAGGCTCGAGGTGGTAGACAGGAGGCTTGAGGTCGCTCAGTTAACAGCGCTTTAATCACGGAGCACAGACCCAGCCCAGCCACAGTCGACAAGCCAGGAAGTGAGAATGGTGTGGAAAAGCCTTGGGGATTCGGTGCTGATGCAAAGGGCAGTTGCTCCCAGTGTGTTCTGTAAAGATAGTGAGGAGTCACAGAGGCAAAGGACAGAGCCCCGGAGGCCCCCCTCACTCAGCATCCCTCTGCAGATTCTGATTCGACAGGACTGCGGTCAGCCCAGAGGCTCTGCGTGTCTAACAGGTTGTCAGTAACAAGGGCGATACTGATAGGAAGATCAGCTTGTGGGCAGAAAAGCTGTGATGGGCTCAGAGGTCACAAGCACAAAGCTGCCGCTAAGGGGCAGGCCAAAGGAAAGATGGCCGGTTCTGAACTCGCGACTCTTGAAGAAGTACTTCTGCCTGGGCATGCCACCTTACTGACTCAGGAAGATGGAAGAAAATGAACCCATTTACTAGACATTTACCAGCTGCTAGTTTTCATTCTTGTTCCTGGCCTTCCACGTCTACTTTGGAGAGCAGGCATATTGAAACTCAGTGTGTGCTTTGACTTGCATTGTGGCTACGGATGTGTGTTTTCTGCTGCAAACATAGGTGATGCCAGTATAAAATGAAAGGAAAATTGTGTGTGTGTGGGGGCGGGGATTGAGTGTATGTGTGTGTGTGTACTCATGTATGTGTATTATGGTGTACGTGTATGGTATGGTGTGTGTGGTATATGCATGTGTGTGCAGATGCATGTCCCCACGCACACGCATGTGGGGAGCAGAGGAGAATGTTGGGTGTCTCCCTCTATCACTCGTCTGCATGTGTTCTTGGGACAGAGTCTCTTGCTGAGCATGGAACTGCTGTTTCCTTAGGCAGGCTGGCTGACCAGGTGAGCCGCAGCCGCTCTCTGCTCTGCACCCCCACAGGACTGGAGGAGCAGACATGTGCGGCCTCACCCAGTGTTTTACCTGTGCGCTGGGAAATCCAACTCGGGGCACATTAGGCTTTCTCGGGCCTTCAGTGCTTGTGCAGCAAGCACACTTACCTGCTGAGCCACCTTCATAGTCGTGGAAAATTAGTTTCTTTTACTTTATTTTTATTATTATTATTTTTTTTTTTTTTTTTTTTTGGTTTTTCGAGGTAGGGTGTCACTCTGGCCCAGGCTGACCTGGAATTCACTATGGAGTCTCAGGGTGGCCTCGAACTCACGGCAATCCTCCTACCTCTGCCTACCGAGTGCTGGGATTAAAGGCATGCGCCACCACACCTGGTATTAGTTTCTTAATTCTCCTACTTATCCATAACTCACAACAATTGAGGCAAGTGGCTGTCGTGACCCAAGTCACGATAATATCAACTGGTTTGTTTTGTCATGTGTCTTTTGTCTTGACTGTTAAGTAGCTCGGTAGTACACTTATTATATGTTTAAATTCTGGCTTTCTGGCCAGATATAAGGGCAGGGAAGACATGTGTACAGTGAATCACAAAGCAGGAATGCCATAAATATTTAGGAATGAATAACTGATGACCTCACATCTTCTTATGAGGCTCCTCTGTCCTCTCTTCTTTATCTCTCTTGTCCTCTTCCTCACCCTGATTAACCTAAAATACAGTGCAGGTATATGGAGAAACCTCTGCAGTGCCCTGGTCTGGGCCCAGCCCAGGCATGGCAGGCAGAGCTGATCTCCCTGACAAGTTCATGCCACTAACGAGCTCTACTTCAAACCCAAATTTTCCTAAGAGCAGCGGAGATATAGGCAGTTGAGAATATAGCCAGAGCCCGGGGGGCAGGGGGTGATTCAGAAAATACAAAAAAGTGTAAAGAAAGTCCACAAGATGGAAAGGTGATTAACATTCCAGACGGTCCCTAGCAAAGGCAAGATGGCCACCTGCGTGTGTGTACCTTTCTACTCATTCTGACATTGGTGCCTACTGTGCACCCTCTTTTGATGGTCACTGCATGCAAGATGCTTAAGGCCGGTCCTGCTTTGACCTTGGGTCCGAGGGGGATGAAACACAGGAGGAGAACCCCCCCCCCACACACACACAGCCTCAGTCACAGCACTTGAGGGGAGGCAGAAGTCACTTCTGAGAGTGCCAGTAAGAAAGGCTTCCTGAAAAGGAAATGGGTTTCCTTTACTTACTGGGAAGAGGAAAAGGGCAGGTAGAGTGAATGGGAAGACATGGAGCACTAGAACAGACGGCTGCAAGGCGGGCACTCAGTGGCCTGTTGTGAGGGACGCGGGGAGCTCTGTGCACTGAACAGTGTGGGCTGCTGGGTGGACACTAGGGCAGGCCCCACAAGCGCCCTGGACGCTCTTAGGCTCAGTCACTTCAAATGAAGAAACACTGCCTCATATGGTCAGTGGAACCCCATCTAGCTTTCAGGTCATGGCATCTTTCCTCCCCGTCCACAGCCACCAGAGTTGGTCTTGTGGACAGCCTGAGGTCAGGGGCAGGGTATGGTCAGTTCAGTGACCTCTCTGGCTCTCCACCAGCCTCTCTTCTTCTTTGGTCATAGTGATGATCTCTGACCCTTTGGGGCTTTAAACACAGGCAGAGAGAGGTAAGGGAAGTGAGAAGGATTTTGCTTGCCTAGGACTGTTGAGGTAAGCTGGCTTTGGTGTTCTTCAAACGTACAGTGTCTGAGACCACCTGCTTCTCAAAGAGACACTTCTGTGGTTCCCTGGAGATCGGCTTTCTCCTCAGCACTTCCACGGTGGTTGGGAGGTGTTCATCCTGGCTAGAGCACATGTACGAGTGGTCAGTCACTCTCCCTTCCCTCCACTGTTGGACCTCTCAAGATACCAGAAGTTTCTTTCTTCTACCATCTGTTTGCCTCTCCAGACAGCCATCTTGGATATAATCTAAAATGCGCTCACATCGCTCCCTAGCATGTGGCTCACCTCTAGAGTATGCACAATATTTACGTGTATATATTTGCCAACTCTGGAAGCTCAGGCCATCCACTCGCCTCGTTCTGCCATCGGAGCAACCTTAGGTTTCCAGATAGAAGGCAGTCCATTGCGTTCCCCAGACTACAGTGACTAACTTGAATATTCAACAGATGACAACCAGGCCATTCTCCCAGCTTTGGGTGAACAGGGAATCTCCCCAACTCTTAGCAAGACAGTGAGATGGAATTCACGATATACTAAAATTGTTCCAAAAACTCTTTACTAACTGTAAAAAAACGTTATTAGCCAGTATGGGAGTAGGGTTAAGAATTGCATAACCAGCTGGGCGTGGTGGCACACGCCTTTAATTTCAGCACTTGGGAGGCAGAGGTAGGAGGATCGCCGTGAGTTCAAGGCCACCCTGAGACTCCACAGTGAATTCCAGATCAGCCTGGGCTAGAGTGAGACCCTACCTCAAAAAAACAAACAAATAAACAAACAAAACAATTGCATAACCTATTTCCCCCACTTTTCTTGAACATCCTACATCTCTGGGCTTCCACACTTCCTCTGACATGTACTATCTAGTGCTTCGGGCCTTTCACCAAAACTCTTTCTTAAGTTTTTGTTACATTGTTTATTACTTCATTCCATGGGCACTATAACCCTGTGTGATAGATTAAACAATTCCCACCTTTGTAAATAGAAAGCTGGGCCTCAAAAAGATTAAATAACTTGACCAAAGGGGCAATAACATGTTTGGGATCTAGCTATCTCTGATCCTGGAGCACTTAAATCACTCTAGAAGTGAAGAAATGTGTGACTCAGCCTAAGTGCTTGATCAATATGCATTGAATGACTAAAATGCCCATTTCCTTCCTTAGATGACAGAGAAGTGTGACCTCCTGGATTCCTTAATGGGAAATGAGAAACCACTGAAGGCTGCTGAGCTTTCAGTCACAGATGGTCATAATAAACAGGAACATGTGACAGAGGAGCACAAGAGAATGCAGGAGGGAGAGAGAAAGGAAAAGGAGCCGTGGAGTCTGTTGTAAAAGACACAGTGAGACTTCTGTGGTGTAGGGTAGTAAGGCAGTGAGGATAGACGCTGGGTTGAAAACAATTTAAAGAAATGGGGATATAGCTCAATAGTAGAGTGCTTGCCTAGCATGCAAAAGGCCCTAGGTTTGATCCCCAGAACATAAAAGGAGAGGAGACAAGGAAAAGGAAAAGGAAGGGAGGAAGTGAAGAAAAAGGAAAGAAAGAAACCCATCATGATGGAGCACACCTTCAATCACAGCACTCGGGAGGCAGAGGTAGGAGGAGTCTTGTGAGTTCGAGGCCAGCCTAGGACTACAGAGTGAGTTCCAGGTCAACCTGGGCTAGGATGAGACCCTGCCTCGAAAAAACAAAATAAAAACAACTTTTTAAAAGAGAAGAGAGAAGGGCTAGAGGGATTGCTCGGTGGTTAAGGCGCTTGCCTGCAAAGCCAAAGGACCCAGGTTCAATTCCCCAGGGCCCACGCAAGCCAGATGCACAAGGTGGTGCATGGTGCATATGTCTAGAGTTCGTTTGCAATGGCTGGAGGCCCTGGTACACCCATTCTCTCCCTCCCTCCTCTCTCTCTCTCTCTCTCTCTCTCTCAAATAAATAAGTAAAAATAAGAAATAAAATGAAATAAAAAGAGAAATGAAGAGTGTGGGAAAAGAAGAGGAAAATGAAGGAAGAACTTCAAGAGAGAAGGGTCAACAAGAAAACAGAAGTATTAGTTAACTCCCAGTTTCCCAGGATATCATCATTTAATGTTAGAAGAAATGGGTTATAAACCAGAGGAGCTGTCAGGATCAAAGGAACAATGGTCTAACCTTTGTAGACAGAGGAGGCAGAAGGTAGAGACTGAAGGTGTCAGAGGAAGGAGCAGAATGACTGAACCAACAAGGGCTAGAGAAAATGAAGTGGGAAGGGTTTAACAAAAAAAAAAAAAAAAGAAATGGGCTAGAGAGATGGCTTAGTGGTTAAGGCATTTGCCTGCAAAGCCTAAGGACCCAGGTTCGATTCCCCAGGACCTACATAAGCCAGATGCACATGATGGAGCATGTGACTGGAGTTCATTTTCAGTGGCTAGAGGTTTTGGTATGCCCATTCTCACTCTCGACTCCTCTCTCTGTCTCAAGTAAATACGTAAAAATCTTTAAAAAAAATAAAAGAAAGAAATGAGGGTGTCTCTTGATCCTAGACAAAAAGGAAGGGAAGGAAGGGAAAGGAGACGTGAACAGATTCTGCAAAAAGTAGAAGGACAGAGATGGTATCTGGTTGGCACAAGTTTCTCAAAAAAGTGAAAATCAAATTAGTAGGTCAGAAGTTGAGGACCAGGAGGTGCAGTATCACTGTCTGAGGGAGAGTTTGAAATGTCCACTGTGTCACGTGTGTCCAAAAGCTAAATGCACAGATCCACAGAGAATGAGTACGGTCCACCTGCCTTCCAAGGCACTGAGGACTAACAGTATGAGCTATAGAAGTCTACGTCCACAAGAGTCTGTGGCCAGGGAGCAAGAGGGGGGAAAGCGTTGCCATTCACATGACCCCACGCAGGACACCGAATGGTGTGGACTGAAGGACGAGAGAGTTTAGCATCAGCAAGGATAGGATTGAAATTAAAATTTCTAAATATGATCCAGGTGTGGTGGCGCACGCCTTTAATCCCAGCACTCGGGAGGCAGGCAGAGGTAGGAGGATCGCTGTGAGTTTGAGGCCAGCCTGAGACTACATAGTGAATTCCAGGTCAGCCTGAGCTAGAGTGAAACTCTACCTCAAAAAAAAAAAAAAAGAATTGAAATACGGCATCAAGACTCACAAGAAGCTGAGGGGGAGGGGCCAAAAACATTGACAAATTCAATTAATTACTGTGGCTTTAATGTAGGTAAGTAGTTTCCTCCCCTGGATATAAGGAAATGGGAAAGGCGTACATGAAGAGGCTGGGTTAGAGCCCAGGCTCTCCAGAGAGGGGTCCCAGGATCCAGACATGGCTTTGCTCGTGGTGATGGGTCTTGTAGACCAGAGAGTGGGAAGTTGTTAGTTGTTATGACTGATGGTACTTGAGCTCTTGCATCAAATTGTAAGGCAACCATCAGTCAGTGGCTGGGAGACAAAGGAACAGTGATTTACAGAGAAACAGCTCTTCAAACAATAAGAGAACATGGGGTACTATAGCTAATGAGAACTCCAGCTTGCCACAGGACATATTCTTCCCCCCTTTTTTTTTCTAAAATAACCATTTTTAAGAGTCTGAACAAGAATATTGAAGACAATGATATGATACAGTTCTCTGAAGTTTTAGAGGTTGTTTATAGATTACTTCTATCTGACATACAACCTCTATTATTTTAAACACAAGGATAAGAAATCTTATTTGTAGTGCAGACTGCCTCTGAACATGATTACATTTAAACTTTCCTAGAATGGTTGTTAATTACAAATCCCTTTCTAATGTCTAGGGATGCTGCCATAGAAATCTTTCATAAAAACACAATGAAAGAATATGATTGTCATCTCCTTTGGCAAAATAGGCATCCTCATTTTGGAAGACAACTATATTAAGAGATCATGATATATCGATATCAAATTATATGTATGTGTGTGTGTGTATATATATATATATATATATATATATATATATGCAATTTTGCTTACCAAGTCATAGGATTTCCAGTTAACTAACATCTGGTGTAGCATTGTTCAAATAATATTGTTATAATTAGAAGGAATAAAAATCCATTAGGCTCAAATCACTAAAAGAAATTTAGTGCAAAAAAATCACTTATATAAGGTCACAAATGGAGTTGAAGCCACAGACAAAAATCTCTGGCTACATTTTAGAAAGTTCATTGGATACCTCCCTGTTCTACCTCAGAGGTAGAATCTTGTGAAGTTTAGGATGGTATAACCATCCCGAACCATGCCTCCAAATTACCCAATGCTGGTCCCTGCCCAGCTCCTTGAACTTGAATGAAAGTTTGCTGAGCTGATGGAGATCAGATGGGGAGCATCCTGTTGTCCTCGCTGGACCAGCCACATCCTTGAGGCTTCAACTGAGAATTCCAGGAAGGGAATCTGAGGTTTCCTTTCAGTGCTAATGTCTTGTGCTCTGGCCCCTCTCTCCCTCACAGCTCCGAATGTCCTGGCTTATCCGTGGAGTTCTGAGAGGGAACGTGTCCTTGGTGCTGGTGGAGAACAAAACTGGGAAGGAACAAAGCCGGACGCTCTGGCATGTTGCCACCGACGAAGGCTTGAGCCTGTGGCAGTGGACAGTGTTGCCACTCCTCAACGTGTCTGACAGGTGGGCCTCCACCCATCCTCCCCCAGTTCCCATTCACTTTACCAGGTACGATGCAGGAGCAGTCCAGTCCCCCTGCCCCCAAGCCCTTCACCCAAGGCAAACACATTAATGACTTTTCTAACTGCTGTGACAAAATACCTGGCAACAGAAGCTTAAGGAAGGTAGGATTGATTTCGGCTCACAGTTGGCGGTACAGCTGATCGTGGCCCGGAAGGCACGCAGACAGAAGCATCTAGTCACGGACAGGAAGCAGAGAGATGAATGCCACTTCTCGGCTCACTTTCTCCTTTTCGTTCAGTGGATGGAATTGTGCCACCCACACTTACAGTGAATCTTCCCTCCTCAATTAACCCAGTGTACAAACTCGCTCAGTGATATGCTCATAGGTTTGCCTCCTAGGTGTATCAAGATCTTGACATGGTGACAATATTAACCACAGAGAAAGAGAGAGAGAGAGAGAGAGGCACACCTTCTAGTTAACAGGATCGTGAGATCCTCCAAGGGATGTTGGGGCTAATGAGCATCCATCTGTGCATCTACTTCTGATTACCTGCCTCCAGTATCCATCTGTAGGGAAAAGATGTTAGTGAGCAACTCTCATTACTCCCAAATAGGAACCAGTCTTCATATCTACATGGCATTTTCTCTTACTTGATGGACTTTTCTCTTACTCTCCCATTTGACAGTTTGTTTTTCCTTATTAACAATGAAACTTTGGCAGGTAGGAATGGCCGTACACTTATTTACCACCCCTATTCTTTCTGAAGGGGAGAAACTGAAGATCAATGGGGCAACGTGCCCACAAGTAGGCATCAGAGTCAGGACTGGCACCAGGCCCTAACCTGGACTCACCGCTCTGTCAAGTCCCACCCCAAGGCAGGAGGGCAAAGGTAGACGCCAGACTCCTCAGTAAACAAAGGGGAGCTTCTGCCAGGGGCCCTGCTTCCTACTGGGGTCCTCCACGAATGGCCTCTGTGACCTTGAACAAGATCCTTGACTCCTTTGAGCCTCAGTTTTCTTACCTCCAGATGGAGAGGGATGGCTAGGAGAGCTTCATCTCTGCGTGGCACTGGGATGGAGCAGTCGCCCGCAGAGCTCAGCTGCCACTTGTCTCCCCAGGATGGCACTACTCTGCCACCTGCAGTCAGCCTAGAGCAAGCAGCGCTTGAGTCAAGATGGCCTGGCCGACCAGGACTCACGTGGCACTCTGCTGTGTCATCAGGCTCCATGGGCGGTGTGGATCTGTTCCACACCTAAAAGGGCTATCTGATACTTTCTACAGAGGGGACAGGTAAATGGGAAAACCATCTGTAATTGGCTAAACATCAAATCCTACCATCTGGAGCAACTTCCACATTAGTCTCCTAAACTGCATTCCAATTACCATCCTGGTACATCTTTCTCTGAAAACTAAGAACCAAGGGCTCAAGCAAGGTGGAGGGTGGTGCCCACTGTCATGTGACTTTCTAAGCGTGAAGCTAGGCTTCTAACTGCTCTCGCTGGCCCCAGTCCTCTCAGTGTCTGTCCTAACCCTGGAGCTTCTAGCGGGAGATCTGCCATCACAGGATGAAGAGTTAGGAGTCCCTCTAACGCTAACCAGCCACCCACTCCTGCAGATGTGTGTGGAAACATCAAAGCCCACAGACACCTTGAGGCTCAGTGACCCTAGAGCCAATGAGTTTAATTAACATGGAGGAAAGAGGACTAGTGGGTGCTGCCCTCTCTGATTCTTCTATTTGTCTGGGTTGTGAGGGAGGGCTGTGCGGCATGGAGAACTTGCTGGTGACGCCCGAGCCCTCCCTCTTGACAGATGGGAAATTAATTCAGATGAATCAAAGGGATTTTCCCCTCTCCTCAGCCTAGTAAGCTTTCTTTCTTTCATAGACACTCCGGGGGATTTAAAGCAAGTAAGATGTTGACTCTGCTCACTTTCTCCCGCTTGCGATTCGTTTGAAGGCGCCTTTGTTCTCAGCCTTCCTCCTCGTTGCTGAGGGCTGTTACCAGACTGACATTTTCAATATTGATACCCAGACAGAGCCGTCCAGTGGGGGATCTACACAAAGGCCAGCTCGGTTTGATAATGCTTCACGACCTGGTAACTGTGCAAATGCAGAAAAACAGAGCGCCTCCATTCAGGAGAGGCCTGCCCGCCCCGACGTGGCCTGGTGCGTGGCCCTCCCAGAGCTAGAGAGAGTGCAGGACACACGGGACCCATAGCACATGGAACTGCAGAGAATACGGCTGCCGCTTTTCACTTGCCAAAATCAAACTAAACTGTAGGGGTGACGGGAGTGGAAAACTAGATGAGAAGTGTGGGTGAAAGAGTGTTTACAGTCAGATAGTCCCAAGTTTGAAAACTGGCTCAGTCCCAAGTTCTGTGACCACATCCTGTTATTTAACCTCGCTGAGCCTCAGCATTCCTGCATGCAAGCTGACAGCTCCACCTGATTGTGAAGGGGGTAAATGAGCTGATTATCGAAAGAACCGATGCACAGTAAAATATCTGTGAATTTTAATTCCAGCATCTTTCGTCTTCCCCTGTTGAGTGAGTGGTCTCACTAATTATTTCTTGATCCAGCCACTGATCTTCCAAGGTAAACCATGCTCTTTAAAACAGGGATACACATGGCTGGAGAAATGGCTTAGTGGTTAAACGCTTACCTGCAAAACCAAAGGGCCCAGGTTCAATTCCCCAGGACCCACGTAAAGCCAGATGCACAAGGTGGCGCATGCGTCTGGAGTTCAGGTGCAACAGCGACAGGGGAAGTAAAGTGTGGAGTGACTGCCTGTCCCACAGCAGATGCATGGGCAGTACAAATTGCATGTAATGACTATAGCACAGTGATGATAATAGCTCCTCACACCATGCTTCAATGTAGTATCCAGAGCTCCAGAAAGGAGGTAAAGGTGGTATTCTTGTCTTGTGAGGGTGTGGCTACCATGTCCTGTTGGCTCTTCTTGGGAAGTCCCGGTGGAGAGGAACAGGGAGTGAGCTCCTTCCGGGAGAGTGAGCCCTAGCTGTCTGGATTTGCATAAAGTAAGCATGGGAGAAGGGAGAAAGCAGCAGAAGAAAATAAATAGGGGGAAAATAAGATGCACAAAAGACGATGTAAGACAGCTCCCCTTCACACCAACGCCATGAGAGTTCTGCCTCCTAGCTGTCCCTCAGCACCTGCCTCCTGAGCAGCTCCCCAATCCTGGACCTTAGGGGTGCCAGAGCTCTGTTCCCTGTGTGGTGTCAGATCTCCTCTGGCCCCGGGGTTCATCACTCTGTGTACATCACAAGGCTGACTTAAGCCCGCATGCGCTCCCAGGCTCTAGACGCTGATCGTAGTCCCTGAGCAGTCAATAAAGAGTCCTTTCATCGAGAAATCTAGTTATGTTCTCGACTCTTGTGATTCTCAGAGTACCTTCCAAGCTTTTTAATAAAACTTTTACTTAGTCTTATATGTGATATGTCCAACCCTGAAATCATCATCCCATATCATTCTCCCTGCCGCACTCCGCCCAGAACCACACTGGTTCTCTCCACTTAGTTGTGCCGTGGTAAACATGTTAACCTCTATGTGGCTGCATCTGCCAATCTCTGCACCTTAACCCCTGCCTGCCATGCCTCTAAATACCACGTTTCCTTCACTTTCTAAAGAAGCTTTCTCAGACGTCTAGACCGGGTGCTCCGATGTAGTCCCGTGACTCTCGAGACATTCCTACAATAACTTGTCCTTCTTCATTCTTTACCCATTTGTGAATGTGCACAGGAAGGCAGGGATCATGTCTGTCTTGTGTACCATTGCTTCATGAACCCAGTGCCATGACTAACACATAGTGGGCCCAGTAAATATGTGTGCACAGAATGATTTATTGAGGGAAAAACTGATTAGACCGCCAAATTCCAGCTCAATGAACCGAGAATTTCACTGTTGGGATCCATCTACCACTCATCCTCTGTTGAACCTGTGTCCAACAAAACAGACCCACCATATCATAATAAACAGGGCTGCAGAGCGTTCTGTATGTCAAAGCAGCACCGTGTCCTGTCAGAGGAACCAAAACAGCATTTGTGACCCTTGTGATAAGGAATTCTCTCTAGGGACTTGCCTGGTACCTGTGCTTTCTTTATCTGTGGATACTCTCAAAAATCACTTTATAAGAAAGACTTGGATGATAATTGTGTGCTCTGATGCTTGTGAGTCGGCAGCTACAGCTGAGCACCTGAGGCCAAAGAGCTGTAGTCAGATTGTTCCACAACAGTCCTTCTGCAGCCCTTGGTGAGCCTGCCACGGGCATCAAAGGCTGGCAACTGGGAGACATGCATCCACAGAGCATCTCCTCTGCCCACTCACAAACATGGGAAGTGATACAGGTCACTTAATAGTCCGTCATAGTTACCTTCTTGCCGCTGAGACAAAACATCTGAGGAAAGGCAGCTGATTTGAGGAAAAGTCTTGGTTTCAGCTTACTGTCTCCAGGGGAAGTCTCTTGATGGCAGGGGAAAACGAGGCACTAGCAGGGGCTGAACATCACCTCTGCCACAGAAGTTGGAAAACAGCTGCAGGGGACTGAGCTAAATGTGGCGTCTAGGGGGTTCGAAGCCCGCCCCCAGCGCACCTCCTCCAGCCAGGCTCCACCTCCCGAGCTGCCCACAGCTGGGAACCCAGCATTCCAACACACGAGCTTATGGGGGACATTGAAACCTGTCTGTCATTATTATGAAAGGATAGTAACTCTACAACCATACTATAAAAAGTAACTAGAAAAAATTCCCAGGAGCAGTGTCCAAGATGTTCTGAGCAGTGGCTACATGCCTGGAATACAGATATATGCTTTCAAGGTAATTTTGAAGGATGACTCTGATTCACATATTGGTTTGATACGTGCTTAAAAGCTGTGTCACAGTTTGACACCTTCGTTACGCACCTGCTATGTGTTCTATGTGTTCCTTCATCTCTCCCCGACTTCGTGACCCCCTCCCCAACTTGGCTGCCATTCTTTCCGCTGGAAGGAAAGCAAGCTCTCTCCTGTTCTGCCGTCTTGTGGGGACTAGCTTTCCTGTCCGCAATCAGTCATCTGTCTTACTGGGCAGCGTGCTCCCCCCGCCCCACCCTCAGCCCTGACACGCTTTCAGAGCAGAAGCTGCTGAGAAGAACTCCTTAGGAGGCAGGTTTGGAAATGCCATGGCTCAGATCATGTCCCGCAAATCACCGCGGCTGGGCAGTCAGATAGAAAGTAAGGAACCCATCACACCTGGGTGGGCTCCATTCCCCGCACGGCCATTAGAAGGTTTTTAGCCATGCGCGATATACGTAGACAGACATCGTCTAAGAAGAAAACTGTGCCCACGGAACGTATTTAGGCTTCCTGCTCGGTTTTACGCCCGTTGTCCTAAACAAGGGGTAAGTTCCACAAATGTGTCTTTCAGATGAGGTCACTTAAACCTAGAGTTATGTCCTCATGCGTTTAGACCAGAAATTCCATAAAACCAGTGTTGTTGTTTTGTTCTTTCTGTTTGACTTTTGGGTATGTCCGTGGCTTCCCATCTTATATGGGTGCAGGCAGTGACAGCGCTCGCCCTTTGTGGGACGTCTTTCTGACATCAGGAAAAGCATTATAGGGCATTTTTCTCGTTGCTTACTCTTGCCTAAGGAGAGAAGCAGCAGACCCCAGCGAGTGGCAATCCAGAGAGCCCGCGAGCCTTGGGTTTTCGGGTCTAGACACGTCCCTGGAACAGTGGTGTCTAATTCAAGTTTTTCATAAATAGCATCACAGCTTCCTCTCACTGCCACCGACGAGTTTCATATCATGCTCGGAGCCAACATTTGTGCAGTGCTTACTGCGGGCCAATCATTGTAATAAGTACTTAACATGCATTATCTCATCCCATCCTTAAGACAGACCCTTGGGAGAGATGCTATAATTAATCTCCCTTTTACATGAGAAATCTGAGAGCTAAAGAGGTTAAATAATTTTCCTTTAACCCTTATGCTTGTCTGCTGCCGAGGGACTGCTTGAGGGAGTGCTGCAAGAGAGCTGGTGTGATGGTGGCCTTTTTATGGCCCAAACAGTTGGTTCTGGGTTGTTTTTTAGATGACACATGTTCATTTCAAGTTAGTTGCTTGTTTTTCCTTTGTTTCATCTCCCCTTACATTACATACCTTTTAGATTGTGGGGGGATATGCATGAAGGTGGGTGCATGTGGAGGCCTTAGGGGCCATTCCTCCAGGCACTGTCCACCGTTTTGTAAGTCAGGGTCTCTCACTGACCTGGAACTGGGCAATTAGGCTAAACTAACTGGCCAGAAAGCCCCAGACATCTGTCTCCACCTCCCCAGGACTTGGATTGCAAGCATGCACCACCGCGGGCACTTCGTTTTTGGTAATGTGGCTTGCAGGGATTGAACTCAGGTCCTTATCCTGCTACTGCAAACACTTTACCAACTGAGTTGTCTCCCCAGCCCTAGATTTAAAACAACATAGACATAACATTTGCACATCTTCACAAGTTAGATTGGGATAATGTTATCCTTATCCGCAATAATCAAATGGGGTAATAAGCACTTGGATTCCCTCAGTTATCATTTCTATGTACTGGGAACTTTCGTTCTCTCCTTTCCTTGTTATTTTGAACCGTAAGGTAGATTTTTATAATAATGGTATAGAAAACCAGAACAAATTCGCCCTCTCTGCGCTGCGGGGCCCCTTATCCTTCCTGATCCCCACCACCATCTCCCTCTGAAGGTCCTGCTTGGCCCATCCTGCCTGCCTTTCCTTCCCACACACCTCCAGTGGGTGACATCACCAAAGAGGGGGTTCCTCCTCTCCCTTTCAGACCATCGTTCCCCACGCCCCACCCCCACCCCTGTGTCTTCGGGTCATCATTCTAGCCTGCCTTTGGCTGTCACCACACCATCTGTTCCCACTCCAAAACCAAACATAGATTCTGACAGGCATTTTTAATTGCAAATATATTAATGTGCCACATGTAACAAAGGCATAAAAATGAAATACATTTAGCTATACATTTCATGAATCTCCCTGTAGTTGGAAATGAACTCCAGTGCCGTAAGGACAGTCACAGGAAATCAGGCCATGAGCTGGGACACGAGGCTGGCTGGAGCCCTCCTGTGTCCCCAGCAGAGCGCAGTAAAGGGGCCGGACAGGAGTCCCCACTCTCTGGCCAGCCATCCAGCATCCTCCCTTTGTAACTAGTTTTCCTCCTCTCCCACCCCCCCCCCCGCCCCGTTCCTGCTCCCCAGAGAAGAAGAAAGCCAGTGGGGAGGAAGGGGTGACGCACTGGCCAGCGCCTGCTGCCCTCTGCTGGACAGGGTTCTGTGACTCTTGCAGGGGAGGGGGCTTCACACCTTCCCAGCAAGAGGCGCCCACCAGGCCCACACTGCTGGGCACATGGAACCCCGGCTTTAGATGAGAAGACCGAGGTCCGGGTCCCACTGCAGTCTCTCGGTGAAGGTTCTCCTTCCAGCTCCTGCTTAGCCAGACAGGATCCCATGCAGACTCTCAGGGTGAAACGGAGTCAGCCTCGGCCTCACCCAGGCACTGTGTACTTAGTTATCCAGTGAGTATGCGCTGCCCTATTGGTGCCCAACGATGGGCTGCTGGGGAGCTGGCCCAGTGGGCCAAAGCTTAGTTACCACAAGCATGAGGACCTGACTTTCGATCCCAGCACCCACATAAAAGCCAGGCAGCACACACCTGAAATCCCAGCACTGGGGGGGGGGGGGTGGAAACAAGGATCTCTGGGGCTTTCTGGATAACTCTAGGTTCATTGAGAGATATTGTCTCAAAAAATAAAATGGAAAAGCCGGGCATGATGGTGCACGCCTTTAATCCCAGCACTTGGGAGGCAGAGAAAGGAGGACTGCAGTGAGTTTGAGGCCACCCTGAGACTACATAGTGAATTCTAGGTCAGCCTGAGCTATGGTGAGGCCCCATCTTGGAACCCCCCCCACTCCAAAAAAAAAAATGGAGCCAGGCATTGTAGTGCACACCTTTAATCCCAGCACTCTGGAGGCAGACGTAGGAGGATCTCAGTGAGTTCGAGGCCACCCTGAGACTACGTAGTGAATTCCAGGTCAGCCTGGGCTAGAGCGAGAGCGAGACCCTACCTCAAAAACAAAAACCATTTCATATATATATAATCAACGGAAGAAGACACTCAACATCCACCTGTCGCCACTCCACGATGCACGCACACAGGTGTATGAGCAGCTGCCCCGCCGCCCCCCACACACCCAGGCCAGAGGGGCAAGCCCTGTTTATAGAAGATAACCCATGCAATGATCTGTCCAGAGGCACATGGGTAGGAGGCAGGGAAAGCAGACTCAGGCAGAGTTCCCCAGCTCAGAATCCAACCTCCTTTTTCAAACAGCTGCTATAGGGTCAAGAAATGTCTCCTATGGGTGTCAAGGATGACAGGCAGCTAGGTTACCTCCCAGTAGGAGCAGACAGGAAAGAGCCATGACGTGGATCCTGAGTCCAAGGTCGTCGGCCATGCGGAGCTCCTGTGGCAGTGCCCAGGCTCCTGGGAAGGACCAAGAGAAAAGACTGGGCCTGCAGGCAGAGATCAGGCATGCCTGGGTAGAACCGGGATGCCACATAGGCCATTTCAGACTGGGCTGTGAACGTACGATCAGCACATGGGTGTCAAGCTGGGGACAAGAGGAAGGTGCAGGCCTTCTCGATAGGCTAGAAGTGAGTCAGGCTAAGTGTGCAGGACTCTTTCATGAGAGAATAATAGCCCGGATTCCAGAGTGGGAAGACCACTTTCCTTCCATGCATCCTGCCTGGCTTGCTGGGGGTACCCCCTCCTAGGGCAGTGCTGGGTATGCAGCAATGGGGAAGGGAGGGGATGTGCAGTCTCCTAAAGCCAGTCAAGGGCAAAGTTCACCCATCACCTCCATGAGCAAGGTAGGCACCCAGCCAGTTGTGACAGGAGTGTGGTACACCCCTGAGTACCTAGGCTCACACAAGCTGATTTCTTAATTGGAGTATCACCGCCCAAAGACCAGCAAACTGTCCATCCTCAGAGCTGCATAAGAATGAAACCTGTTTCTTGTTCATGTGAAATCAAAAATGGGTGTGGCTGGTGAATGGCTGGCATGGTCCTTTGGGAACCCAAGCTCCCTCTACCCTGGGGTGTCACTGTGCTCTCCAAGCTTGGATCCTCTGCGTTCAGCCTGCCAGTGGAGGAACAGGATGAGGAGGAAGATTTTTTTATGGGGGGGGGAGTTTCGAAGGTAAGGTCTCACTCTGGCCTAGGCTGACCTGGATCTCACTCTGTAGTTCCAAGCAGGCTCAAACTCAGTTACTCTCCTACCCCAGCCTCCCAAGTCATGACTTCTCACTTTTTAAAAAAATCTTTATTTTTATTTATTTATTAGAGAGAGAGAGAAAATGGGCACACCAGGACCTCCAGCCACTGCAAATGACCTCCAGATGCATGCGCCCCCTTGTGCATCTGGCTTACGTGGGTCCTGGGGAATCGAACTGAGGTTCTTTGGTTTTGCAGGCAAATGCCTTAACCACTAAGCCATCTCTCCAGCCCATGACTTCTCACTTCTTATTGGCTAGAACTCAGACATGTGGCCACCTACTGCAAGGGATGCTGGGAGATGCAGTCTAGGTCTGAGCCCAAGTAAAAGAAATATGTCTGATTTTAAAAAGAGAGAGAGAGAGATTGTTCCTGGAGCAAGCCCAGGGATGCCGCGCCCATCTGCTGGCATCCAGCGCGCGTCACTTGAGAATGCTGCTCCATCGTTTAGCGACTCTGAGCATTGATCAGGCTGCTTCTCTGCGCGCTTCACAATTCAAGGCTGAAATCAATTCTAGGATCTATTCCGAGGTATGAATGTTTCATTCCCAAAATTTTATGATGCAGCAAAATCTTATTTTCTGGCACAAAACTATTTTTGGCCCAGAACTTCTCTTGCAAAATTTTTCTAAAAGCAAAAAAAATAAAATTAAATAAATAAAGAGAAAAGGGTATTTTTTGCAATGGTTCTAAGCTACCAAGAAGGCATAGAACGATGGTTCACAGGTTGGAAGGAACATTGTTATCACCTGGAAACCCCTCAACCCCTCTTCCACCCAGAAAATCTCTGTGCCCTGCTCTCAGAGAGTTTCATGTAGGTGACCTATTGAGCTTGGAATCTGGACTTTTACAAAGTTGCCCAGGTGACTTTGATGTGCAACTGTGTTTGGAAGTCACTGGCATAAAATGACAGATTTAGGTCTCGTGTGGGCAAGACAGGAAACCTAGCAATGTCTGGAGAGGTGTGCTATCTGTCAAGTTGTCAGTAAACAAATATTAAGCCACCATCATGCATGAGGATAGAAAGTGGCCTACGACCAGCCTATTGCCAAGTGGCCAGACCTGAACGCCCATGAGAGCACAAGGCACGTGAATTCAGAGTCAAACAGGAACCTTCCAGCATGGCCCAGGCTCCTACAGAGTATGACTAGTGTTCAGATGGGGTCAGAACCTGCCAGTACCCAAGCCATCAGGGAGCTCACATGGGCAAAATGGACTAATAAGCCAACCATCAAGAAAAATTCACCTTTAATCCCAGTACTCAAGAGGCGGAGGTAGGAGGATCACTGTGAGTTCAAGGCCACCCTGAGACTACATAAGTGAATTCCAGGTCATCCTGAGCTAGAGTGAGACCCTACCTTGAAAAAAAAAAATTCAGATCTTAGGGAAATGAGTAAAAGGCCAAGGGCATTAATTTCAAAAAGCACCTAGGCAAGCAGAATATTTTCGGTGAGTTCGAGAATAGTCAACTGGGCTGCGTAAGAGTATGGTGGGCAGCTAGTCAGAATTAGCGAGGTGAGAATGAGGCTTTGAACTACAGGCCTACATATCAGAGCCCCCAGGAAGTCCAGAGCTAGGTCAGAGAGTGGGCCAACTAGAGCAGGGAGCCTAGGGGAGGCCCCAAGGAGGAGCTCCATGTGAAAGGATCAGAGCCTCCGGTGTAGCTCAGGGAGGAAGGAGGGAGCCAGATGGTGTCTCTGTTGCTTTCTAAAGCCCAGTGTTGGCCAGGGACAGCCTTGACTCTGCCCTCGGAGAAGAAGGCAGGAGATGTGGCTGCTGGCTCAGCAGGCAATGTGTACGCAGGCATTGACATGTACAGTTCAAACATTCATAACTCTAGAAGGATCTGGCCCCATTTCTTTCTCAGAAAATATCCCAGATCATTGGAGCAAGGAATAGATTAGCAATTCTGAGCTTTAAATCCTATTTCTAACACTGATTTACTGTGACGTTTGGGACAAGCTGTTGCTTTTGATTGCTAAGTTCCCACAATCAAGGGTGCAAAGCAGTGAGGCAGATCAGGCCCCTGAGCCTGGTTTAAGAGGCAGTCGCTCAAAATGGCACTACGTGAGCCCCTTTAGAATAACGGATGTTCAGATCTGCTCAAGATTATCTCGGTAACATTCACAGCTCAGTTTGCAAATCAACAGATGTGTATGTTTTTCATAACTTACGATGCCTGTGAAAATGTAACCCTGTGCTCTCAGCCCTTCTCCCCTAGGCACAAAGTCTAGAATTTAGGGGATAATTGAGCATCTGATATTTGAAGCAAAGTGAAATCAAATTGATCATGTTCTTTCATTTCCATCCAAGTCCTGAACCCTCATTTCCAGCTGTCTGATCGGCATCCTGTGACATCACAGCATGCCCCCCATAAGCACTCCCATAACTCTACCATTCTCCTAAACATTCAGTTCTCCAACATCTTGCTTGACTTTTCTCTCACTATCAAGGGTCCACGTGCTTCCTGGCTTCTGTAGACCCTAGCTCTAAAAAGGGCAGAACTGAAAGGAACTCCAGCAATCCCCTAGTCAGTGAATAATATAAATTACATACCTACCAAAGTCCTTGGGGCCAGGTCTGTACCAGCTGCAAGCACAGGGATCGGCTCATGGCAGGAGCTCAGTCACTTTTGCCGCCTGGCAGGGGAGGAGACAGGTCCTTTGCTGCACTAACCAGGGAAGCACAGATTTGTAATGAAAATGGACTGTGGAGCAGGAACAACGAAGTAGAGCCTCTCGTGCTAGAGAAAGGCTTCCAGTGTGAACATGCCCATGTTACATGGACTTCTAAAAACCAAGATGGCACTGATGAAGTGTCAGTGGTTTGACCAGCAAGGTAACAAGCCCATAGGCCGGTCTTGCTCCATCCTTCCTCTTGAAACTCCACACTTCCCAAAGCCATGAAGACTGCTCATTCCCCCTCCTGAACATGTTCTTTTTAGGGACAAAGGAAGCTAACTCCATCTTTTTTCCTGGTCCTCTCTTCACTGGGATGCTGTCACATCAGGTATCCTCTCAGCCCTCCAAGCCACAAGCCAATAGAGACAGGAGTGCAACAGAGGCCATTGGGAGAAATGTCTGATATCCTGAGACCTGGGAGTAACAACCCAGTCTCTGGGCAGGTTGGATGTGGGGCTAGGTGAGAACACCTAGTCAGGCCCCTAAGAGTATGGAATATGTGTGGGACCAGTTGAGAATGAGCAAGTTAGATGGTTCTGCATCCGATGGCAGAAAATTAGTCCTCAGAAGTGAGAGGCCCTAGTCCTTGTCTTCCTCTACTATTTCCTGACAGGTAACTGGCCAAGGCAAATTCTTGATGTGCCCAAGAGATCGCCACCATTCTTCAGTGCTTCTGTGTGGGACCACACATGCCTGAGTACCTCCCTCCTTCCTCTTCCCTCTCACCACCTCCTTCTCCCTCTTCCCTGTCTGTCCCTCTGCCTCTCCCTGATTCCCTTCCTCCTGCCCATGATTCTCCTCCTGCTTCCCTCCTTTCCCTCCTTCTGTCAAGGACACAGCACATCCAAGCCTGAAGGTCAGGCTTATAGCCACTCACCCACTGGGCCAGGGCTCCAGAAAGCAAGCTCTTGCCTTCCTCTGTCTTTCCCTTTAAACTTGCCCTTCCCATGGCCACTGGAATGAAGGAGACGTGACACAAGTGAGGAGGGGGCAAGAACAGAGCAGGGCTTTGCTGGAGACGGGCTCCCACCCGCCCTACAGGCCTGGGTTCTCTGGGAGCGGGCTTTTCTGATTGGTGTCATGCTAGGGTATGTGGGGGACTGCTCTCCAAAAGTGAGCATAGAAAACCAACGCTTGCAAGACTCAGCGTAGAGGTATGGGAGGGCCTGCAAGTCTTTGGGTTAGCTCAGCCCATCTGAAGACTCTTGCTTCTTTCCTGAAGGGTCCCTCACGGCAGCCAGATGCACAGGGAAAGAGAGCTCTGCGGCCCTTGGCAGCCCTGGAAAGCCTATGGTGACTTTTCTTGTGTTCTTGGTGTTTTGCCCAGAGGAGAAACCAAGTCAGGAGGTCGTGAGTTACCTTGGAGAATAGAGCTGAGTGGGGTGGGAGATGCGCTGAGCTCCGGATCCTGAACTTGAATGTGGCCCGTCTCCACTTCACTGCCCAGGAGCCAAAGAGTCCATAGTGTCATAACATACGTCTAGCTCTGGCCAGGCCACGCCAAGCAGGGCTGGGCCGGGGAATCCAAAGCCATCCATCAACCCTCCTCTCCAGCCAGTAACTGCAGTCAATTACGCAGATAACAGGACGGCTGTGGCTGAGCTCTTTCATCACGTGCATTATTCTGATAGAAATGCACACCGTGACCTGAGCCTTGTGACAGTCCATTTCAGAAGACTTTCACTGAGGAAATCAACTGCACAGTGAGAAACTGGAGAAAGTGGGTTTTTTTCTCAGCAGTACCTGCCAGTTCTATCCAAAGCAGCCAGATCCTAGACAAGCCCCAGCTGCGAAAATGGACGCAGAACACCCCCCCCCCCCCCTGCTTCAGATCCCACTAAATGGTGCTGGAGGAATCTGAGCCCCGGCGCCCATCCATTAAGTGTCTCTCACACCACCCAGCCTTGTTTCCCGCTCGCTCACCAAACCCCTCGCTATTCCCCCCTTCCGCTTTCAGACACACACCTTTTTGCCAGCTACTTCGAATCATTAAGTGAACTTAATTAGGTTTGTCAATCCCTAAGGCTGGAAGGTGGTGGATAAGCCCTTCCAGTCACTGTCCGTTAACAGTCTGCTGCCGGAATGAGATGGTGCGTTTTCCGAGCGGCGTGTGAGCAGCATTCACATGTCCTTGGCAGAGATCTGCCAGCGAGTCTGGGAGGCGCCCACTTCCAAAGCTACTGCCTCTAAACTTGGCCCAGGGCCCAAATGGACACCTCCCAGAATCCTCCTGGGCCAATTATCAACAGGCTGCTCTGTAAAACTGAGCAAGATGGAAGTGTGGATGCATTCTTATGCAAAGCCAGGCTCCAGCTAGGATCTCTAGCCAAGTCTGTTTTAGCAACGATCTCCAAACCCCTCTGGCAGGGGAAGAAAAGGGAGAAGGAAGGCATCACGCAGTGTAAGCTCAAGTGTGGGCTTCAAGAAACAGGAAGAACTGAGCAGACCTGATGACACGGAGCCAAGGAGAGGGGAGACTCACCCACCAGGCTCCTAAAGAACACGATGTGGGGGGGGCAGGAGGAGCCCCCAAAACTCACTCTGCCTTGTTCTTGACTAGGAAAGAGAGGGCTCTTCTAGCTAGGGCAGAGGGGGCTGGAGGACTTCCTTTCTTTCACCCAAGGTGAAGACCTGGTTTATTAGACGCAGCTGGATGAAGTCTTGACAATAATGTGGCAAGGACCTTACTCCCACCAGCCATACAATGGTCTACCTATGCTAGACCCTTCCTTCAGCCCCCAGAGAAAGTGCTAGAATTCAACACCTGAGAAGCCCCCGCTCGCCCTAGAGAGTGACCTGGTGTCGCTGTCTTTGGGGAACTGGCTGGAAAAGACTGGCTCTCATGAGAACTCTGAGAGCCCCGAGGACGCCTCGCCCTTCTCCAGCAGGGGCACGATAACAACACGAGGAGCAATCTCTTCTTCACGTGAAATTGAGGCAAAGGCTGGAGAGGTGGCTCGGTGGTTAAAGGCTCTTGCTTACAAAGCCTGACGGGCTGGGCTGGATTCCCCAGAACCCATGCAAAGCCAGATGCCCAAAGTGCCCCATGCATCTGGACTTTGTTTACAGTGGCAAGAGGCCCTGGTGCATCCATTCTCTCATTCTCTCTCTCTCTCTCAATCTCTCTTGCAAATAAAGTAGACTAAGGCTAAATGTGGATGGGCCTGATGACCACCTGTCCTCTTGGCCAGTCTGTCACAGAATAATGCTGACTACTGCTTCGTCATATACCACTCAAGACCTCGTTTCCAGGGAGCTTCTATTCAACCCCACCTGTCCCACACCTGTCACCTGTGTCCCACCTTCACCTAACGGTTGCCTCACTTGTGCCTTCCCTGAGCCTCTGGCCCCAGGCTGGACAGAAGCAGGTGCGGCTCCGTCCTCTCTGCTTATTATGAGTGCTCCGGACACAAAGATGGGCCATCATCGGTGCCAAGCAAGTGCTCTCATTTATTTTTTTTAATATTTCTTCTATTTATTTGACAGAGAAAAGGAGAGAGAGAGAGAGAATGGGCATGCCAGGGCCTCTAGCCACTGCAAACGAACTCCAGATGCTTGCGTCCCCTTGTGCATCTGGCTAACGTGGGTCCTGGGGAATCGAACCTGGGTCCTTTGGCTTTGCAGGCAAATGCCTTACCCTCTAAGCCAATGTGCTTTTAAACAGCAGCTGCTACTGCTGTCGCCTCACAGAAGACATTAGAGGCTCTTCTACTTAGAAACCGTTCGAGCCCCAGCTTGCATCAGCCCGTCCATGCTAAGAGACTCGGTGGCTGTTAGGGAGCTACACAGCTCTAATCTCTGTTATAAAGGATGAAAGCAGAAGGAGGGGAGAGGGAGGAACAGAGAGAGAGAGAGGAGACAGAAGGGGAGGTGAGGAGAGGAGAGCTAGGAGGGGAGACAGACAGGCAGTTTCTCCAAGGGCCCATGGAGGGGACAGTAGAGATTTTGCCCCGCCCCCTGCTCTGTAGGCACACAGGTGGTTTTCTTGCTTCTGCCCGTCAAGGTGTGCTAGAAGGTGTGAGGATATAGCTCACCGCTGAGATAAGCTTGCGGGCTGGCCCCGGCCCTGTGCATGGCAGGTTAGGAGACCACGCGGGGGAGGATGGGCATGTGGGCTGCTGTAGCCTGTGTCCACGCTGGACCACTGAGCAGCTCTGTTCCTCGTGGTCCCACCAGAGAGTGGACTTCTTTCTAGTCGCCCTTCTGAGGAGCTTTATTTGTTTACATTGTTTATTTTATTTCTTAAGTCTGTTCGCTTTTTTGTTTTTCAATATATTTTCTTTATTTATTTGGGAGAGAGAAAGAGGCAGAGAGAGAGAGGGAGGGAGGTAAGGAGGGAGGGAGAAAATGGGCGCACCAGGGCCTCCAGCCACTGCAAACGAGCTCCAGAACTCCAGATGCACACGCCCCCTTGTGTATCTGGCTTACGTGGGTCCTGGGGAATCAAACCGCTATACCATCTCTCCGATCCTATTTTTTCTTTTGAGACAGGGTCTCATGAAGCACAGGCTGGCCTGGAACTTGCTATGTAGCCAAGGATAACCTTGTACCCCTTCTCCTGTTGCCTCTAACTCCCAAGTGCTGGGTTGGAGAAGTGTGCCTCCCTGTCCAGCACAACTACCTTTAAATGGCTGTTTTCTTGCTGGCATCTCCTTGACACTCGCATGTGCTTTAGAGGAAACAAGACAGCAGAGTCAGGGCTCTGGGTTTTCAGATGAGAAGCCCTGGCCTGGGCTTCCTCCAGGTTACGCAGGCTCAAGCCAGGAGCTGCTGCAGCGGTGGTGTCCCCGCGAAGAGCTGGGAAATCGCACTGTGCCCTTGCCAGGCCCACTTGGGAACCTGATGAAGGCAAGTCAGGCACCTGTGCGGGGCACCCCAGCAGTGCCTCTCTTGCCCCCACGCCTGCCTTGTCTCTGCCTTCTTCCTCTTTCCCTATCGTGATGACTAATCTCAACGTATTTGCCTAAAGCAAAAGCGGTGTCTGGTCAAAGTCACAGTGGAAATGTTGCTCAAAGGCATATGACCAGGCTGAAGAGATGACTCAGCAGTTAAGGCACTCGCCTACAAATGGGGGTTCGATTCCCCAGTACCCGCATAAAGCCAGATGCACAAAGTGATGCACGCATCTGGAGTTCGTTTGCAGTGGCTGGAGGTCCCTGCATGCCCATCCTCTCACTCTCTCCTTGCAAATAAATAAATAACATAGTTTTGAAAAAGGACATAAAACCGACTACCGAGGGCGGGTGAGTTCCCAGGTTCTCATCTCACTCCACATCCACAAGCGTCCTTGAGTGGGATTTGGGGCTCCAGCACCAGGCATCCTCTTTCCATACCCAACCAGTCACCCCCTCCCTCCGTGCTGGGAGCATAAAGACCCTGCCATGGAGAACGTGGCCTGAGGGCAGGAGGGCGTTGGCCACAGGTATTCAGTTGTTCAGGCATTTCTTCTTTTGATGAGTTGATTAATTAACTGATTGATTTACACTGAGAAAGGTCTCATGAGTCCAGGCTGGCCCCAAATTCACTATGTAGATGAGGATGGCCTCGACCTCCTAACCCTCTGCCTCCTGAGTCCTCGGGTTAAGAGTGCTGGCCCCCATGCTTCCCCATATGCTAGGCGAGCATCCTACCTACTGAGCCACTGAGCCTCATTTTCTCCTTAGAATTGAACAAGGTTTGCCCTTCAGACAAGAAGGACTGGGACAGAATTTTACAAGACAAATGAATGACAGGGTTGGGAATAGTTTAGTTGAGAATAATTGGTCATGAGCTAGGGAGATGGGTGTTGGTAAAACGCTTGCCACACACATACGAGGACTTGTGTGAATTCCCAGTAAGGACGTAGCACTCAGGAGGCAGAGACAAGAGGATTCTTGGGGCTAGCTGACTTGTGAGACTTGGTGAGCTCCGTATTCAGTGATTCAGTAAATAAGGCAGAGAGCAATTGAGGAGGACACCCATTGTCAGCCTTTGGTCTCCGTGTGTGTGTGTGTGTGTGTGTGTGTGTGTGTGTGTGTACATACATACACATGCATTCTTGAACACATGTACCCACATATATAAACACATTTACAATGCACATAACACACACATACACGTGTGAAAACAAGAATAATTTGTTGCAAACATGCCGTTTAGATAAAAGTTCACTTCTGGGATGGAGAGATGGCTTATCAGTTAAGGCACTTGCTGAGCCTAAGAACCCAGGTTCAGTTCCCCAAGACCCACGTTAGCCAGACGCACACAGGGTGGCGGAAGCATCTGGGTTTCATTTGTGGTGGCTGGAGGGCCTTGTGCACCCATTCTTTCTATATCTCTATATATCTGCCTCTTTCTATCGCTCTCAAATAAATAAATAATATTTTTTAAAAGTTCACTTCTGAGCTGGGGCATGGTGGCTTTAATCCCAGTACCCAAGAGACAGAGGTAGGAGGATTACTGTGAGTTCAAGGCCAGTCTGAGATTGTATCATAGTGAATTCCAGGTCAGCCTGACCTAGAGCAAGATTCTATTTTGAAAAAACAAAAAACAAAAAATTTTCACTACTGATTTCCAAGCTCAATCACTGGTTGACAAGGGTCACGGCTCATGGTTATGGGGGGGCTCCCACCCCCACTGCCGTTTAGTCACTGACTAAAGCTTCACTTCCTCACTGTGGATCGGTGGGAACAGATGTCCTTTTCCTTCATGTTTCTTCTTGTGCGCCTCTCTTCCCTCCTAAAAGCTGTGTCTTCTTGTCCTGTAAAAGCTGTGTCTTCTTGTCCTGTAAAAGCTGTGTCTTCTTGTCCTGTAAAAGCTGTGTCTTCTTGTCCTGTAAAAGCTGTGTCTTCTTGTCCTGTCCCACCCGCCCCGCAATACCGGTCCCTCCCACGCTCAGCTTTCCCCTCTTGTAACACCTTTCCTACTTCACCATGCTATCTCGGTCTCTCTCTCCCCTCTCTTCTCCTCTCCTCTCCTCTTCTCTCCTCTTTTCTCTCTCTTTCTCTCTCTCTCTCTCACACACACATACTCAGCTATATCAAGATATAATGTACATTATCATACATTCACCATTCACCCATTTTAAGTGTACAATTCAATGACTTTCAGCAAATATATAAAATTCTGCAAAGAGCCACACAATTCAGTTTTAGACTTTCCCTCACCCCGAGATGAGCCCTGTTGCTGGTCGGCCCAGCCCAGCCACGGGCAACCGCTGGTCTGCTTTCTGGCTCCACACATGCCCGTTCCCGCTGCTGCCTGTGCTCAGAGTCACACGCGTGCGCTCTGACTTACTGCCTGGCTTCTTTAGCTTAGCAGACTGCTTCTGAGTTCCATCAAGTTCCCAGCATGGCTCCTGATCCGTTCTGCTGTACTGCAGAGTCGCACCCCAGTGCATGGCTGTGCACCAGAGAGCTGTTTGCCCTCGCTGATTGACAGCCATGGCTTCCCTCCCTCGCTATGTCAACCTCTGCACCAGAGACTGCACGCTGCCCTGCAGGTCATTCGGGATCGACTTTCTGGAAGGTGGGGAAGGGTTTCCAGGGTTCTCACAGGGCACCTTCACTTTGTCATAGAAAAGGGCTAAGTGACCAGCAGCCTTGCAGGAGGGAGTGTTCCCAAGAAACAAACAGGAAACAAATGAACCCAAGGCAAAGCTCTGTTTGTCTCAGTCTAAAGCCTTCTCTGTCCATAGTCAGAGGACCTCGCCCCTCCAACCCATGAAAAACTCGAGCACTCGGTGAGTTGCTGCTCACATTGTATGGCCCATTCCACATAGGCTACACACACTCCCAGGAGCAACAGTCAGTCATCTCATGTTAACAAGCAACTGGGAAACAGCAACTGAAACTGGACAAGACCAGGATGCCCAAGACCCCGGCTGTGCAAGAGATTAACAGTTTGGTTGCTGGTTAACTGGGGAAGCCCAGGGAAGAAGTCTGGTTGCTTCTAACAGTAGACCGAGACGGGTGCTTGATCAGCGGGTATTCTAATCTTTTAATAATGGCTTCGGCATGAGCTGACTGCCATGCCCACTCACTTCCACCCACCCAGAAAGCAAAAGAAGTCTCGTTAGGTTACTAAGGTGTCCTGTTCCTAGGACCAGAACTCAAAAACTGGTTTTAAGAGCCAGGTGTTGACCGTTGGAGCAGCCCTTCAGGAAGGCAAGTGTCCGAGGTGAGAGGACCTGAAGCCAGGGAGGGGTTACCTGCTCTCCTCTTGTCGCTGGTATGCGATCAACCAGGGCTGATCAAAACTAAACTGCTGAGCTGAAGATCAGACACACTGTCTAGACACTGAATCCTTGGACCTGACGCACTCAGGGTGTTCCTCACACACATTCCTCTTGACACATACAGGTTCTGGCTGCAGTTAGTCACATGGTGGGGACAAGGATCCAGGGCCACGGTGGCGTTTGACAATATTTCCATCAGCCTGGACTGCTACCTCACCAGTGAGTTCACACTCCCCCTGGCACTTTGTTCCCCGAACCCCAATAACCCATGCCTTCATTACCCACCCCCTTTAACCCTGGCCATATTGCCCCCTCCCCCACCACCACCTTTCCCAGTGGGAACTCATCTCATTCCCTGAAACCAAGCTTTAAGTAACTTAGTCTTCTCTGTTCCAGTCAGCGGGGAGGATAAGATACTCCAGAACCCAGCACCCAAATCCAGGAATCTGTTTGAAAGAAATACACACACAGAGACAAAACCTAAGGGAAACGGACCAGAACAGGTTCCCATCTTCGACCCTACAGGTAAGGGTTCAGCTGGTACTTATGACACATCTGAATGACACAGCTTCTTATTGCAAAGAATGAAGAAAGGTATGTGTGGTGACTGGCGGGGTGGGGGGGGGGGCTGTGCTGACGAACGGCATGTTCAGCCTCCAGGAGGAGCATCATCCGCCTTCTTGGGGGCCCCAAGAACAAGCTGGGTGGGTCTCCCATGGCATGAGCAATGGAAGCCACTGGAAGTTGTCCAAGAAAGCAACTGTCCACCTGCGAGCTCAGGCCCTCAAGCAGATCTGCCCTCCTCCCCGTTCGTCAAAGGAAGCAGATTTTACCAGGTCTCCTCTCTGTATAGAAAGGGCTGGGGCCAAAGCCAAGGCCACCCTTTGCACAAGTTAAGCTATGCCGTGGTGGGGGAAAGATCCAAAGCCTTCATCTGACACACTTCCCCAGAGCTGGACCTCCTGCAGAGCTGCTCTGACTAGCATCGCCCAGGCTGGAGGACTTGTCTCCATGGGGCTCTCACTGCCTCAGACCCTGGTCATAAACCACGGGGACGATTTCCCAGCCACACTCCATCAAGGGCAAATCTGTGAATCAGCCTCTGCAGCCTGTCGATGTTCCAGCTCACACCAGAGCAGTGGAGTGGAATCCCCAGCACGCTGCTCTGGCCACTGCGGGGAAGTGTCACCCACTGCAGGCGAGCACATGGGCTCAGGAGGACACGAACACATCCAAGTGCATACAACACACACACACACACACACACACTCCACATTACACACACACACACTCCACATTACACACACACACACTCCACATTACACACACACACTCCACATTACACACACAAGTGAAAAAAAAATGAGGTAAATAAATAGAGGCTTGGGGCTAAGGAACTAGGTCAGTCAGTAAACTTGCATTATAAGCAGAAGGACCTGAATTCCATCCTCAAAACCTATGCAAATGGCAGGCATGGTTATGAGCACCTGCAACCCATCACTGAGAAGACAGTGACAAGGGGACCCCTGGGGCTCTCCAGCTAGCCAGTCTAGACTAATTGGTGATTGGTGAACTCCAGGCCAATGAGTGGGCCTGTCTCAACCCAAAAAAAAAAAAAAAAAGAAAGCATGGCCCTCACATTCCTGAGGAACCACGCCTGAGCTTGTCCTCTGGCTTCCATGGGCACACAAACCCACAAACACATGAACCTGCACATTACGCATATAAATGACAGAGGTTGTAGCTTTGCCACCAAATTTGCTTGCTTTCTGTTGATTAAATTTTAGTTTCGCCTTGTTTTTAAGAAAGACAAAAGCTGATTGAAACTGCCTCTCCTCCCTTCCTGATCCCTTCCCTTCACCTATAAAATAGAACCCCCCAAAAGTCTTGTCATCCTTCCCCATGGATGGGCTCCCAACTTACAGAGCTCTACTTCCCCCAGCTGCTGGGGTTCGTGGAAATGTCCTTTCCTGCCACCCAGCCCCAGACATTCACTTCCATCTGTTAGCCCTTGTGATAACTTCCTGAACTTCACACGTCCATACAGTCAAGAAGGAGACCAGACGTCCCCTCTTTGCTCAGTATCCTAAGTGCAGGTGGCAGCCACCTCCCGCCCCGGCTTCACCGCCAGCCGGACTCACAGCAGGAACTCCAGGGGCATCTATTGATTGACCGCTAGGCAGCTCGAGGCTTGAGCGGGCTTCTCAGATGTCAGCAGCCACAGCCCCGCAGCCAGCATTTAGGAAGCAGCCATCTACCCTACTCAAGTCTGGGTTTATTGCCACATAACTCCCACTGTCCCTAAAAGGCGAATCGATACAAGCCCCGATGGCCACTCAGGCTAATGAAATCACACGGCAGCTCACAAGTGGCTGTGACTCCCCCACCACTTCCGAATGGAATTAGAAGCCAGCAGCTGCCTAAGGGGCTGGTAAGGACTCCGGCTCAGACACCAGCCTTCCCTAGTGAGGCGCAGGGGAACGCCAGCCCCTGAGCCCAGCCTAAGAGCAAGCCAAGCAGGAGACTCCGGGTCAGGGCTCTGTCCTCCCTCGGGGATGACTCCGACTTAGAGGAAAGAGGAAATGGAATAAAATACATCCCTCAGTGGTCTTGGGAGCCACCAAACCAGGAGCTACTGTTTCCCAGGAACCCGCTTCCACAGGGGGAGCAGCTTAGGAAGAAGGGAGCAGCTGGGCCCAGCTCCCACGAACGCCTCCCCATGTGCTCCAGGGACAGAAGACACCCTCTCCATCATGACCTGGGTCCCCCACACCATCGCAGCGTAGCTCCCTACAAGGGTGTCTTGTGGGGAAGAAGCGTGTCTGTTTTCTTTGGAGGCTTCCAGTTAGCATGGCCATCTTCCCTCACTACTCACAGGCATGTCACCTGAACCCCTGGACTTGGCTTCACGGTCAGGGAGAACCCACCTCCACCCAGCCCAGACCTCACTCACCCCGTTCATCCAGCCCCGCCTGCAGCCCTCGCACACTCTCTCTGCCACTGGCTCCGTGCAGAGATGCTGAGCAGCACGGGATCAAGACAGAGCAAAGAACTCCCCAAGTAGAGAGGAGAGGGCAGACAGCAAATGACTCAGCCACAGCAACATGCCAGCAACCAAGAGGACAAGGTGTGACACGGCCCCAGGAAGGTCAAAGCCATACCCACTCACTAATAATCACCCAGGAGACACATGTGCCCAGTGCTTCCCTGTGCCAAGCACTGTGTGGGGCCCTGTGTGTACTTGCTGTGCTGAAGCTTCTGGTCCAGGGTAGGAGAAGAGCTGTGGACCAGGAAGATGTGTCTGCAATGCTGGGCCTCGCCCCAGCTGGGAGCTTCAACCTAGACAGGGTCCACAGAGAAGTATCGAGTCCTAGAGGGTACGGGAAGGAAAGGGGGGAGGAAGAAAGACAAGAATGGAAGTGGAAATAAGGGAAGGGGAAAGGAGGGAAGGGAAGGGAAGAAAATGGAAAGGAAAGAGTACTTGACTCTGAGTTAGGAGGTTTCACGCATCCCTTTAAGTTCATACTGGCCCAGGGACCATTACTATCAATACTATTGAAAGGAGAAGAAAACAAATGGCATAAAAGAATTTAAGAGTCTAGGGATCAGGGCCAGGATGCGAGTTCAAAGTGCAACTTTACAGTCATTCAACTAACTCAGTGACTGCTAGGTAGGAAATCCTCCAATCAGAGAGAAACACTGAACTAGGAAAGAGGCTGCAGAGCCCCAGCTGAGAGCCCCACGCGGACATAAACAACCAGCCAGCTCACTGACAAAGAATCAGGGAGACAAGACAGTGAGGTTTCCTCTCCAAAGTCCATCGTTGTCACTTTCCACTGAGCTGGGACAGGTGGCCGATGGCTTTTCAACCCTCCAGCTAGAGCAGCAAGTGGGAACACGAAGGCTAAATCAAACCAATACTCTCAAAGCTTCCAAAGTGCCTTGAGTTCCCCAAGTCATTCCGCCCGAGTCCTGAGGCCTTGGGCTTCCTTTGCCCCCGGCCCAGAGCTGCAGGGGTCTGCCGGCCAGGGCAAGCCTGTCCAGGTGGCGCACGTGAGTTCTCGGAAGCCTCTGAGTCATGTTAACTACTCAGATGAGGAGGCTGGAGGAGAAAACGGGGTGGGTATTAGTCCAGGGAAATCACATTTGTCAGCTTGCACATGCAATTACGCCAACCAAATGGTTGGCATAACGCAATTACAGCTACAGATCCGAGTTCTTTCTTCCCTCCCTCCCTCATGCCTCCTGACCTCCCATCTCCACCTCTGTCGCTGTCTCCAGAGGTAACAGATGATGCTAGAGTTGAGGAGGTACAAGAAGGCCCAGGACCTTTCTCCCATCTCCTGGGAGCATAGACGCCTGTCAGGAGCTGCAGAGGAAATGTGATCCCAGCTTGTGGAGTCACAGCGCAGTCAAAGCCTTGCCTCCAAGTCTGGCCACGGGTGGGTTGATCGCTTCCTGCGTGTGCATCTTTGGTAAAAAGGGGGAGACAAACAAAACTGCATAGGATCCTGAAAAGAGCCCTGGTCTAGGCTTCAGAGCCTCCATTCTGGGCCCTGGCCAGTTTGCACAGCAAGCCATGGTCCTGGGGCTGTTCGGCCTCACGGGGCCTTGCCTCTGCATGCCAACACACCCACTAAGAACATCACTCATGGAAGGGCTCAGAGGAGCACAGGTGGGAACAAGTAAGCCTGCTGCTTCTAAGAAGTCAGGGCTTCAAGTCGAGTCTCCCAGGCCCTGGTCATTCCCAGCTCCCATGACTCAGAGCAGATGTGATCTGGCATAAGGGAGTCGTAGCTTTCTCAGGCCACTCTCCAATTAACCCATGGCCCAGCTAATGTGCCCAGAAGTCAGGATGACAGACTGTCCCTTTCCACACATGACTCCAGAGAAGATGCCAATTCCAATGAGAAGGTTTGATGTGTTTCACATAAATTGATTGGGTCTATTTCTGCTAAATGCATTATCCATTCACTGCAGAACAACTATTAGAGTTAATAGAATCTGTAGCTTGAGCCATTATATTCTAAGCATGCCCTTTTGGGGACGACAGCATCTCTGGAAGGCAGGCTTCCCAGGACTGGGCTCCTCCCAAGAACCTGGGTCCCCACTTACTAGGGATCTTTGTGCCCCTTGGAGCCCTCAGCACTCAGGAAATGTAGGCTTGGTCAAGTTTGCTTCAGCTGTCCACCCCGCTAGTGAAGGACCCTTTCCCTTCCAATTCACCCTCTTCCTAAATAGATGATATACTCTAATCCAGTTCTAAATATTTCTGTCACCTTCTCACCTTTAAAAATGATGTGTTCATTTGACAAACAGAGATAGATAGGTGGCAGATATATAATAGAGAGAATGGACATGCCAAGGTCTCTTGCTTTACAAATGAACTCCAGATGCATGTGCCACTTGGTGCATCAGGCTTTATGTGGGTACTGGGGAATTGAACTCAGACTGGCAAGCTTTGAAAGCAAGTACCTTTAACTGCTCAGCCATCTCTCCAGCCCCTTCTCAGCTTTTTATTTTTTAAATAAGGCAGGGTCTCACTTTAGCGTAGACTAACCTGGAACTCACTCTGTAGTCCCAGGCTGGCCTCAGAATTTCCAGTGATCCTCCGACCTCGGCCTCCCGGGTGCTGGGATTAATCACCTTTTGACATTGAGGACAACCCCATGCTGGGCTGGAGGAAGAGAAGCCAGGATCCCTTCTTAAGCCATGGCTCTTCACTGTGAGCTAGTTTTGAAACCAGGAAATGTCAAAATGTGTGAGGTCAGGAGACAAGAACCCGCCCCCCCCCCCCGCATCCTTGGGAACATTGAGATTTCACTCCTGGGCTAATTGTGTCATTAGTAGCTGTCCCAGAAATGCCTGGTTATGAACACATGCAAGGACTTCCCCCATCTAGTTCCTATGAGGAGACTGAGGCCTAGAGCGGCTACATAACTCCTGTAAACGGCTTTTTAAAAATTATGTCTTAAGACTTGCGTAGGAAGTGAAGTCTTCTAAACCATGTAACATCTGGAAGGGCAAAATGATGATAAAGTAACCTTGAAGGGTTCTCACCATGGAAGAGGTTTTCTGGGAGACCTCCCTTGTCTGAAAGCCTGTTTCTTTTGTCCACTTTTCGCTTAAATCGAGTTCACCTGTCTTCACTGACATTCAAGACCGTGCACTGGGCAGGCAGCACAGCCACGCCACGTAAGAAAGCTGACCTTGGCGTGCCCTCAGACCCCCCCCCACACACACACACATGTTCACCTGGAAGGGCTTCTGCTAACAGCCATTCAGTTGAGGGGAACCACTTTTTTAAGGGACGACAGGCAGGTAGCCATAGGTACAAGCGCTGGAGCCCACTCGGGGCTCCATGTCCCTACTGCTGAGTCCTGTTCTGCCAGCTTGGAATCATCACCTGTTCACAGTAATCATGTCAGTGGTGCTGCACAAAGCGCCGGCTTCACAAGGCTCGGGGCTCCCGTCCCTGTGCAGGTTCAGCATCCTCCCAATTAACGTGTCACTCTTCATTTGGGTGCGTCTCCCTTCCCCGGGAGCTGGTGTGGTTATGCTTTAGGAAGAGGTGATGTGGAACTAATTCATGATTCATGATCCTCATTACTGAAATCAACAAGTTTCTTCCCTTCCCATAGAAGAGGCCTTGCATACCCATGAGCTAGGCAGTCTGCATTCCCAAGTGGTGGCTAGCTCCAAGGACTAGGGTCCGCTGAGAGGCCAAGGAAGGGAAAGCGCTTCCCTAGAAGCCTGAAGACAGGGAACACAGAGGTGAAGACTGGGTTGGGGGGCAGAGTACCCACCAGCAAGAACCTCCCAGCGCCCATCCCACCACCTGTGGGCGACCCTCTTCCACCCACACGGGCTGACAGCCCCTGAGCACTCACAGAACCTTTCTTGGTTGATTTTGGCAGATAAAGGATAGACATCACTCGAGGAGGCAATGTAGTGGAATTTTCAGGAGCACAGAGCTCCTGGGGTGGAAAGCCTTGTGTGCTGCTCGTATCAGGCAATTCCCTGCTTCTGTTATGCTTTGATTTCTTCATATTAAGAAAATGTTTTTAAAAAAATATATTTAGTACTTATATCTCATAGGTTTGCTATAAGGATCACATCAATTAATACAAGGCATGGTCCAGAGAGGTACCTGAGACGTAGTGAGCTAGTGAACCTTAGTTATTTTTCCCCATTAAAGAGTTGAGGAGGCTGGCGAGAGGGCTCGGTGCTTCCTGAGTAAGCATGAGGACCTGAAGGGGCCTGAGACCACCAGAGTTCAAATCCCCAGGTCCCATGTAAACAGCTGGGCCTGTGATCGCAATCCCACAGGAGAGCAGACACCAGAGAATCGTCAGAGCCCCCAAGCTCCAGAATCTGTAAAGAGAGATGCCCCAGCTCAAAGCAAAGACAGGACAGAGGAGTAATGGAGCGGGGACACCCGGCACTATGCTCTGGCCCCCATAAGCAAGCTCCTCCCTCCACAGGTGAGCAAATGGGGTCCCCACCATACACATGCACACTACATTGCACACGTACACCCAACCTTAGTAAATACACTAACTTAACTTACTGAAGAGTTGAGGAAAAGAGAGTGGGAAGGTAGGTGACCCGTCATGCTGAAGAGTCAGCGCTCACAGTCAAAGCTGCTCCTCTGGACCCTTTCCCGGCCCACACCCACACCTGTCAGGAACAACAGCAAGCACCACCCCGTTGTTGTACCCAAATCAGCCGTGTTCTCTTTCCGCTCAGAAGAGTCAACTCAGCATTTGACGCGCATGTCACGACTTTCCCTGAAAGCCAACGCCAGAAGAAGAGTCCTTGTAGGGTGATGTCACCAGCATGCGTTGGGCACATGCGCTGTGCCAAGCCCTGTGCTGGACGCCTCCAGTCCTATGGCCATGAACAAGTTACCCCTTCCGAAAACTGCACCAAAGAAGTGGGTACCTGAGCCCTGTAAGAAGGCACTGTTCTGATCCCGTCTACAATTAGAATGAGTGCCCTCTGTAGAGTCCTCATTTTTCCTGTACTAGATGGTACATGGCAAATTAGTCTAAGCCAGTCATCATGTCTGGAGAGAAGCCTCGGGTCCTAGAAAGCAGAGCGTCCACACTCTTACTTTAGAACTCCCCAGCCCTACATGGCTCTGCTGGGCTCTGATGAATGACCAGCCCAACGCTGTGAGGTGGAACCGTGAAAGGTTACTGGCAGAACACTTCAAGACATGCCCTAGCTGCTATTCCCAAGCAGCACATAGCAGCCACCACCATCCTCTCCCACTGGCCTCAGAAAACACGTTGTTTTCTCCCCATTTGTTTCAGTGACAGGTTACATAAGTGGGAAACAATAAATGATCCAGGAGCTCTGAGCTCAGCACGCCCTGATTAAGATCATTTAGCTCCCAATTGGCAGAACACACAGGCCCTCCATCAGTGCAAATGTAGTAAGCGCTCGTTGTTTAGGAAGGCCGCTTTTAATCACAGCCTCCTCCCAGACTCACTGCTTCAGCAAACCAGCACCGCGTCCCCCGTAGTCTTTTCAGCCCACTCTTGCTGCTGCCGAACTTCCATGACCTTGACAGACAAGTGGTGTTTTGTTTTGTTTTGTTTTTTGTTTTTATTTTTTTTTAATTTTTTTTTTTTGTTATTTTATTTATTTGAGAGCGACAGACAGAGAGAGAAAGAGGCAGAGATAGAGAGAGAGAATGGGCGTGCCAGGGCCTCCAGCCACTGCAAACGAACTCCAGACGCATGAGCCCCTTTGTGCATCTGGCTAACATGGGTCCTGGGGAAGCGAGCCTCGAACCGGGGTCCTTAGGCTTCACAGGCAAGCGCTTAACCACTAAGCCATCTCTCCAGCCCCGTTTTTTGTTTTTAATTCACCTGGGCCAGGAGGTAGAGTGAGGCTAGAGGAGGAAACGTGGTCTAATACTAAACCTTCATCACAAAGGGTGTCCTCGCTGCTTGCCCCTCCCCAACAAGAGGAAAAGAAACACTGGGTGGAAATTATCTATCACTCTGCATCACTGAGTAACACTCATGGATATACATATCATGTATGTTTCACTTCCGTATCACTCGCTGATGCATATATCACATGCTTTACACTTCTGTACCAGGAGTAACACTCAAGGATGTAGATCTTGCCTATGTTTCACTGAGTCCCAGAGAAGAGAGAGCAAAAGACAGAGCTCATCCAACCAGGGCCGCCTTGTCAAGTGCAAACAAAAAGAGCCAAGACCAAGGAAAACCTTGCTGCTGAGGGCAGACACCTTTGAGTGGTGGGATAACTATCTGTTACTTTGAAACAAACTATAAATACGTTGGCTTAGACAGCACACGCTTGTCTGTAAGTCTGTGTGTCAGAAAGCCAGTCCCAACTCAGCTCAGCTAACCACACTGGCGTCTTTGAGAATGCCCGACTGCGCAGTTCCTGGAGGGGGCGGGACTGAGGACCTCAGTTCCTAATCATCCGGAGGTCACCCTCAGTGCCACTTCACCTTGACAGCCTGCTTTATTTCAACTAGTGAAGTAGGGTGGGCAGTGAAGGACGTAGGGAAGGAGAAAAAGAAAAAGTCTGGCCGGACATGGTGGCGCACGCCTGTAATCCCAGCACTCAGGAGGTGGAGGTAGGAGGACCACCGTGAGTGTGAGGCCAGCCTGGGACTACGGAGTGAGTTCCAGGTCAGCCTGGGCTAGAGTGAGACCCTACCTCGTGTGGGGTGGGGGAACGAATCTGCTAACAAGGCAGAAGTTACGTTTATATAATTATGAAATTGGCATCCTGTCACCTTGGTATATCACATTGGTAGCAGCAGCTCGCCAATCTCACTCACACTCAGAGGCCAAGGATGGCCTGGGTGTGAACGTCTGGAAATGGAAACCAGCTCAGACCACGCCTGCAGTGGCTTTCACGTACCAGAGCAGCCAATCGCCAGGAGGCCCTGAAGGCCCGCTGGGAATTTGAGGGTTCTTTTTATTTTTATTGACAACCTCCATAAACACGCACATCATACGAGGATCATAATCCCCTAAACCCACCCTCCTTTGTCCCCCTCCACTGAATCCCTTCTTCCCTACTAGTCTCTGCTCTAGTTTGACTCATCGTTTTCCCCTCCTATTATGCAGGTCTTGTGCTACCAGGTAGTGACAGCCACTGTGAGGTCATGAGTGCAAAGGCCACTTAGTGTCTGAAGGATGTATTACAAAACACTCCTCTCCTTCCCTTGGCGCTTACACTCTTTCCTCCCCGCTCATCCGTAATGATAGAGATGTCTCATTTAGTGCTGAACCCTCCACTGTCACTTTTTCTCAGCACTTTGATGAGTTGTGAGTCTCCCACAAGGCCTGTTGATGGGCAGAACACCCAGGCTCAGTCACAAGCTTCAGAAGAACTACCTGGAAAGAAAGAGGACTAGTGACATCCCTTCAACTGGCCTTGTGACCTTCATCCCACGGGCAAGTCCATTCAGTCTATCCACTGATCCATCCCATCAACCCTCGGGTCAGTGGAGTGTCCCCACTATAAGGAGTGGGACTCAGTCCTTCTCAGAGACTACAGGGCTCCCTCATTTCAGTTAAGTGTGTGTTGAGGGGTGGTGTGCATGTGCCTACAGGCTCCTGGGGAGCCTACCGCCTTTCATTCATGGCCTCCAACAAGTCTCCAGTTATACCATCAGAATTCCTCCAGTTAACTGACTTCGGTTGCTCTAATCTAAGACAGAAGGTACAAGGGGCTAACTGCTCATTGATCCCTTATGCATGAATTTCCCCTGCTAGCCACTAAGTGGGCTGGGGAGCTGGTCTGTGACCTAATCACTTATTTCTATTGTGTTTTCTTTGTCTTTCGGTTTTCATTTAACAACGATGTATCAACCACCTCATGTGATCTGCACTGTTATAGGCCCTGGACACGGGCAAAGGACAAAATAGACCCAGCCCAGCTCACAGAGGCTTTACACACTACAGTGTAGGCAATGTGGCTTCCAGAGGTGATGTGCTAAACAGAGAAAGGAAGCGTGTTAAGGCACCACAGGTGGCAGTGGCAGAGGTCTGCAGTGTGTTCAGGCAGGCTGTGACGATGCAGTGCTGGCCGAGGAAACTTAAGGGTCCTTCAGGTGTGTCAGGGAGGAACCAGGAACATTCTATCGACTAGCAATACTGGGATCCTAGTCCTTACTCCTAGTCTGCTGTGGCCTGGGGAAACCTTCACGACACGCCACGGCCTACCTATACACGCATATGCTCGAAAGGCCTTGACCATACCGTGTGTACTGAGAGATAGCAGAGGGTGGGGGGGAAGGGGCTGGGGCCCTCTGATAATCTAGAACAACAGGAGTGTCTGTGGGCCTGGCTCGCCACACACGAAGGCAGGTTGAAGAGCACCGGCAGCACGTGAAGCTGCCTTCGAAGCTGCTCGCTCCATCCATGTTGCTGTCTGAGGCCTCATATGTGTCCTCCGGCCAGTGATCTTTTCATGGCAGGCAGGAAGGAGGCCTGGACTCTAGCAGGCTCCGTTCAAGCTGAAGCGAGGCCCAAGAAAGGCTCCAGTCTCAAAAAAATGAAAATTTCGTAAATAATTGCTGATGTCTGGTCAGTGGCCCTGTAAGTGACTAATGCCATCAGCTCAGAGCCTGTGGTGTCAAGAGTCACATCCACGTGACTTTCTTGGCCCTGTCCTGATGCTTGTCATCTTGGGATGCCAAAGTGGCTATTGTATCTGCAAGCACCAGGAGTGCACTGCAGGCAAGAGTGGCACAAGAATGCCCTGCCCTTCTTGCCTCTAGTCTCCTAGCCTCACACACGTCTTCCTTTTTGGACCTGGTGCTTCCTCGCTGCTCTCCTGTCTACCGTTGGCTTTGGGACTCCTCGCCCCTCACGCGTCTCCAGTCTGTCTTAGAAGCTCTGAGGCCCAAACCCCCGCAATGAGAGCATTCATTCTTGCCAGCCTGCACTGTCCTGACCAGTCTAGCTGCCCATATGCACACTTCCATCTGCCCGTCCACCAGAGGGGTTACGATGCCAGAGGCCTGGAAGTATTTTGCTCGTGATGAATGAAGGCCACACAATGAGCAGGGCTACCAGGAGCTAAGTGCTGGGGAGGAGGGCTCCCGCACTTGGCTTGTTTTTCTGAGTGACGTAACCCAAACAAGAACTCACTAGATCAAGTCTTGTCTGCCAGTTTCCTACAAGAACTTATGAGGGCAGAAGTCTATCATCCTTTAGGCCTGAGTGGGGCCAAGTTAGTATTTGAACCACCACCAGTACCCACTTAAGCCTCCCCACTGAATCCATTATGAGTAACCCGCAGATGGCTGAGACCACAGTACCCATGTCAATAGCAAATACTTTATCAGCGATGCTCTGGCCTGAAGCCAACTGGGGAATAACTGCATTAGCTCCGAAGCCTCTCTTAACTTAATTTTTACAGCTCTGCTTTCAGGGTAGTTTTGGTGGTTTGTTTTTCCTGTGACCTTTTTCTTCTCCCATGTGTGACTGACTTTCCCCAGGGAGCAGGGGTGCCTGGGAACATGACACACTAGCCGTCGCGGATGCCATTAAGCTCCTGCAGCTTGCTGGGTGTCCAAGATGGTTAGCGTAATTAGGTCCTAAAAGCAGCTTTTATCTCAACGGCCCTGACTTGCCACCCAGCTGATGGGGTGGCCCCTCTCTGAGAAGGGGTTTCTATCTCCCAGCAGACAGAGAGAGGCAGAGGAGGCGGAGGGATACCTCGGTATGGTCAGGCTTCTTGTGAGCAAAGAAGGCCAAGATGTAAAGGGAAGAGTCAAATGAGAGCTTCTGTGTTAGCGCATCTAGAGGAAGGTAGGGCTGGGGCTACAACTGTTGTCACTACCTAAGCTCCTCCTCACCATCGTCAGGAAAGAACAAGAGAGCCGGCCACACAGCTTTGCACAAACAAACAGTAGGGAGGGAGTTACACATGCACGGGCGCACACACCAGCACATATGTGTGCACATGTATGAGTCATGCATATTTCTATGTGTGCATATATATGTAGATAAGTAGCATCCATCAGAAAAAAAAACTAGAAAAATAACCTGGAAAATTCAACTGAAAACTGTGCTATATATATAAAAAAAATACAGGGCTGGACAGATGGCTTAGCAGTTAAGGTGCTTACGTACAAAGCCTAAGGACTCAAGTTTGACGCTCCAGGTCCCACACAAGCCAGACACACAAAGTGACACAGGCATGCAAGGTCACACATGAGAACAAGGAGGCACATGCACCTGGAGTTCAACTGCAGTGGCTGGAGACTCTGGTACACCAGTTCTCTCTCTCTCTCACTCTCTCTCTCTCTCTCTCTCTCACTCTGTCTCTCTCTGTCTTTCTCCCTCTCTCTTGCTCTTGCTCTCTTGCACTAAAAATAACCCAACTATGACACATCTTCTGAGCTGGCCCTCCTCACTGAACCTCAGATTTGCTCTGTAATCACAGTCCTATTGTTTAACTTCTCTGCGTGGTTCATTGTCTCAAGAGGTAAAGGAAACAACTCTTGCCCTTCCTTCTCCCTGACCTGACAACTACAAGAACTGAAGCATCACTAAGGCTGGAGATGCTGCCCACAGGTACCACAACCAAATGAGCTCAAGGTGAAGTTCTAGACACGATCCCAACCCTGTTCACTCACAATCGTGGTGGCATCCATTTACCTGAGGTTGGACCTCTGGTACCTTCCACCACCCACTAAATGTGAACGCTAAAATGTAAGTTCATTCTGAATCTATGAAATAAAGGCCAGGTACCCTTCATGCTGAAACACGGAGTGGACAGGGTTGCCCTCACTCTATCCTGATATTGGAAACAGAATGCAATTGAGCATAGGAGGACATGCTGAAGTTCTAAGGGGAAAAAGAGAGAGAAGAGAAAATGAGTCCAAAAAAATATTTATACCTAAGACCATCTAGTCATGATCAAATAGCACTAAATAAATAACTTATTAAGTCCACATAGCACTACCAAGAAAAGGTCAATACTTAGTGGATAGTATGCCCCAAAAGAACATAATATAGTGGTAGATTCAAGGTCATGGTCATGGAGATATTCCTAACACACCTGCTGCACGAGGAGCAGAAATGCAGGTGAGGGGTCTAAGTAGACAGATGCTAAAAGAGCTAATCACAATAGCAAACAGGCTATGTTGTTTATTTGATTTGTTTTGTTTTGATTTGTTTTGTTTTATTTTGTTTTGTTTCTTTCTCAAGATCTCTAGGGAAAAACAGGGATGCTGGTAATTGCACAGAGTGGTTGTCTTTGTTTGTTTGCTAGCTAATATCTCTAAATCCCTCCATTTAAAAAAAAATTTTAAACCAAAACTTTGGACTAATTTCTCCCTTGCTCCCCGAAAGAGAAGTGAGTGGGGACAAAGCACCCCCTTACAGCACGACCAGCAGACCCGGCCTGCACGGCTGCATCAGTACAAGAGTGGGCAGGGGGAAAGGACAGAAAGCTGGTCTGAGACTGGGAAAGGCTTTGCCAGTCTGGAGGGGCATGAGTGCAAGGGGGGCAAGGCAAGCTCTGAAGAGGCCAGGGTAGTGTGGCCACCACACTTCCGTCCTGGGAAAGCAGCCACACGAATAAGAAATTTCTGGAAGTGAAATCAGTACTGGGAGGAACAGAGATACTAGAAACAAAAAGCAAAAAAATGTCCAAGGAACGTGAACAAACAGGAAGCCTGAAAGCAAGAGGCTATATTGTTAAACAGCTCCTGACAACGAGAGAGTAGAGCGAGCGGTCGTGTTGTTGAACACCCTTGACAGCGAGAGCACACGGAGTTTCTGGAAAGCTAAAGACACTCCCGAAAGTTAGAAAACTAGAAACTGCACAGCAGAAAAGTACTAGATGCAAAATTACAATTAAGAAAATAAACAAAACCACATGCACAAAGAAAGTAAACAGAGGGCAAAATAACTCTTCTATAGAAAGCATAAACATCCCAGAAAGGTCTACTCATGGAATAGCTCTAATCTGTAAATTTAAATTACAAAATGATGTAAGACATTCAGAAAAGAATGCAAGATATAAGAAAATGGCATAGATTGTCATAAGAAAAGCTCAGAAATTAGATGTTAAATAGCATAAAAAATAAAAAAAGATGTTTTCAGAAATGAAGTACTGAAATAGAAGAAGTGAAGAGCAAACAAAGCAGTTAATCCCTCACCAAAAAAAAAAGAAAGAAAATGAAAAGAGGACTTTTGAAAAATGAAAAGGATGATGAACACCAAAGAGAAGCGAAAAAGATATAACACAAAGATCATATCTGAAGAAGAAACGAAAGAGTGGAGTCAGGGAGAGGCCACTGCATGAGATAGTGGGGAGAACAAAGTGTGGGGGGGGTGGCCCTCATGTGTGTGCAGGTGCACATGTGTGTGGGTGTGTGTGCCCATATGAGTGCACACATATGAAGGCCAAAGAGTACCCTCCGCCTTCCTTGAGACAGGATCACTTACTAGTCTGGAGGTCACCAAGTAAGCTAGACTGGCTGGCCAGTGAGCCCCAGGGACCTACCCATCTCTGCCTCCCCACTGCTGGGATCACAAGTATACCACACCTGGATTTTTTCCATGGGTTCTGGGATCAAACTCTGGTCCTTATGTTTCCTCAGCAAGTATCTTACCAATTGAGCTATCTCTAAAGCCCAAGAGAGAACAATATATCTAGGTCAAGGAAAATACCCATATCAAATCATCTTCATATACCATACACCTAAAATACTAATCCAGAAAGGGCAACATCAAAACCCATTCTAGTAAAATTCTGGGCTTTAAAGAAAAAAAATAGTTTGTTGCCTAAGGAAAACAAGTGATTTATTAGAGAATAAAATTTAAATTAACAATAACACTTAAAACATAAAGTAGCATATTTATATATCCTTGAGGGAAATATTATCAGTGTCCAAAAATTCAAGGACTATTTTTCCTATCAACCATTTCTATACAATCAACTTAGAAATGGGGTATAGGCAATGAAGATAGAGAAATAGGACTGACATGAACATTGAATATATAGTACTTATAGAACTAAGATGAAATAAGGAATAAAGAGGTAAGAATATTGTATGTAATGACTACCTGCCCAAACAAGGGAGATATACAAAACTGTAAGAAATGGTGGGACAATGGAGTTCACATATGCAAAAAAAAGTTTTTATATTCACAATTGTGACAGCAAAATAGTATTATCATTATACTGTTGTGTATAAAGAAAGATAAAGTTGGGCTGGAAGGATGGCTTAGTGGAGAAGGCACTTGCCTGCAAAGCCAGAGCACCCAGGTTCGATTCCCCAGGACCCACATAAGCCAGATGCACAAGGGGACACATGCATCTGGAGTTTGTTTGCAATGGCTGAAGGCCCTGGCACACCCATTCTTTCTCTCTCCCCCTCTCTCTGCTTCTTTCTGTCTCTCTCTCAAGTAAGTAAATAATTTTTTTACAAAAGAAGAAAGATAAAGTAAATTAATAATTATAGGATATTCTAATTCCATTATTACATTCTTAAGAAAGAAATACAGATGTAATACAGAAAATGTCAAAAAAAACCTTGAGTCCTGAGGTGTGTTGAAAAATTCAGTATGAACTCATGCTACATGCATGCACATAGCCCATTCCAATGTGTGCTCATACTGATACACATATATGAATATGTGTTTCCTGGCTCCGTTCACTGGCAATGAACTGAGAGAGCACCCAGGTTCTGTGCTTAAAATACCCTTGCCATTAAGAAAACCATGGTTTCACTCAGAAGGCAGAGGTTGGAGGATCACCATAAGTTCAAGGCCACCCTGAGATTACATAGTGAATTCCAGGTCAGCCTCAAAAAAAAAAAAAAAAAAGAAAAGAAAACCATGGCTTTAAAGAAAATGTCCAATTCCATGGCATGAGAAGAAGCATTTTGTCATGCTATATGGCAAGGAAACTTTTTCTTTAAATTTTATTGGTGTATATTTATTGTACATAGTATTGTGTTTCATAATTTCTTTCAAGTTTTTATATATTTTTGTCATCCCCATTTCCCCTTTCTCCCTCCTCTCCATCCCCCATCCTGCTAATCTCCTTCCTTCCCAAAGTTTCCCTTTTGCTTTCAGATCACATATATGCAGGAATAGTTTTATTCATTTATAAAAAAAAAACCTAGGGTCCATAAATGAGAGAAAGTATGTGATATTTGTCTGTATTTGGCTCATTTTGCCTAGTATGATGATCACCATTGGAATCCATGTTCTACCAACTGACATGATTTCATTCTCCTTCATAGCTGAATAAAACTCCACTGTGTATATATGCCACATTCTCTTTATCCATTTATCTGTTGATGGACACATAGGCTGATTCCATAACTTGGATATTATGAAAAGTGTTATAATAAATATGGATATGAAGGTTTTCTGTGGTGTGTTGACTTAAAGGTCTTTGGCTATAGACTCAGAAGTGGTACAGCTGGGTCATATGGTACTTCTACTTTAGTTTTGGAGGAAATTCCATACTATTTCCATAGTGGCTGGTTTAATTTACATTACCGGCAGTGATGTGTAAGGGTTCTTTTTCCCCCCATATCCTCACCAGCAATCATTTGTTTTGTTTTTTTACAATAGCCATTCTGAATGGGGTGAGATGGAATCTCAGTGTAGTTTTAGTTTGCATTGCCATGATGGCTAAAGATGACTATTTTTCCATTTGTTTCTTGGCCATTATGGTGGTTTGAATGAGAATGAATGTATGCCATACATAGCTTGAGGTATTTTTGACTAAGATTGTCCTTGCATCTTGAGTCTCCAGCAGGTGGAGCCCTGTGGGGCAAGTGGGTTGTCAGTGGGGCAGACCTAGTAGTCCATCCCTCAGGTGTGTGTAGAGCCAGTGTGAGTTCTGGCTGTCGCTGCTTGCTGGCATTGGTTAGTTTCTGTCTGCTGTGGATTCTGAGGTGAGGCAGCTTCCTCCACCATTGATGATGTTTCCCCTGGAATCTATAAGCCTGAAATAAACCCTTTTCTTCCCAAAAGCTGCTTCTGGTCAGATATTTGTTCTAGTAATGAAAAAGTAACTGCAACAGAAAATTGGTATCCCAACTGTGGTCATTTCTGCGATGACTCTGATGAGTGTGTTTTGGGCTTTTGGAGTGTGGAAGGACTTGGTGCTTTGAGGTGGAGAAGCTTTGAAGTGTAATAAGCAACACTTGGTGGGCTATTCTGGTGAGGATTTCAAAATTCTAAACACAGAGAGGTTTGTGGACTGTGAAGACTTGGCGTATGGACTTCTTTTTTTTTTTTTTTTTTTTTGGTTTTTCGAGGTAGGGTCTCACTCTGGCTCAGGCTGACCTGGAATTCACTATGTAGTCTCAGGGTGGCCTCAAACTCTCGGTGATCTACCTTCCTCTGCCTCCTAAGTGCTGGGATTAAAGGCATGCGCCACCACACCAGGCACCTATGGACTTTTAATGGGAAGGAGGTAACTTTGTTGGAATTGGATCCTGGTGAAAAAGCTGCTTGCTTCTACCCAAGACCAGAGAGTTTGATTAAAATTGAATTTAAAAGTGATTGGCTGGTGTGCTTGGTGGGAGGTGTAGAACAGAAAGACATGAGAGATGTGTAGTTTATCACAGGAAAAATTCAAGCAAGTTTGGAGTTATAGGCACAGAGACTGCTTTTAGGCTACTTAAAATGAAATTGTTAAGAAGATTACCACCATTAAAGGTGAGCCAACTGTTTTGCATTGAAACACTGGAGATGATGCCCTGAAGGTAAGCCATGGAAAGCTTAAGCTAGTAAGAATGCAAATTCCTTTGAAAAGAGGTGGCTTGAAGGAGTATCCTCTTCAAGATCAAGTTTGTTTTCTCCCAGAATTTGCAAAAGTGGCTCTGCCCCTTACCTGGTACTGATTTGGGAAGCATGAAAAAATGCAGGGAAACAGTTCACAAAGTGCACACAATTCTAGGATCTGCTGAAATTTGGCAAAGTGAAACAGAGTTAAAATCCCCATGTGGAGAAGGCCCAGTAAGGCCAGAGTATGGCGCTATGAAGGTGAACTGTGGTTTGCAGGGAGGGGGGTTAGGACAGCTGCCAGGAGGAGCTGCTGGCTCAGGATGGAGATTTTCCCAGGCTATGAGCAGCCCAGCCAGAGGGGTAGAATCGAAACCCAAAGACCTTTGAAATTAGACTGAATACCATTTGCATTGTGAAATGATCATGAGTCTATGGAGACAAGGGGAAGAATGTGGTGGTTTAAATGTTAATGTATGTCACCTGTAGCCTGTGGTATTTTTGATTAAGATTGAGCTTGAAACTTGAGTCTCCAGTTGGAGACGAGGTGCATCACTGAGGGCAGATCTCACACGTCCAGCCCTCCTAGGCATGGAGAGCCAGTTTGAGCTCTGGCTGTTTGGGCTTGCTGGCTGTTGGTGGTACCTCTCTGCTATGGATCTGGGGAAGTGCACCAGCTTCTTCCACCACGATGGAACTTCCCTGGAAATCTGCAAGCCTGAAATAAACCCTTTACTGCCATAAGTTGCTTTGGGTCGGATATTTGTCCCAGCAATGAGCAGGTAACTGCAACAGATATTTATACTTCATCTCTTGAGAACTGCTTGCTTTAATTCATTAGTCTGTTGATTGAATTATTTGAGTTTTGGGGGTTTTTGGAAGTTACTTTTTTGAGTTATTTATGTAGATCTTAATCTCCTTTCAAATGCATAGCAGCAAATATTTTCTCACTTCTGTAGGCTTTCTCTACATTTGATGTATTGTTTCCTTTGCTGTGCAAAAGCTTTTTTGATTTCATGCAATCCCATATGTCAATTCTTGATCTTATTTCCTGAGCTACTGGAGGCCTTTGGAGGAAGTCTTAGCTTGAGCCTGTATTTAGAAGGGTTTTCTGGATGCTGTCCTCTGGCACAAGGAAGCTTTAATGTCTTCCAGGGCCATTTCAGAAGAACTGCAGTGGCTCCCACTGACCAGAGATGTGAATTTCAAAAGGATAAAAATTGTGATTAATTAAAACTCAAAAATACAATTACATCCATGGATTCATAATTATATGCAAACATTTAACTGGGTGACTTCAGAGGATGCCAGGGAACCAATTCCATTTCATAAAAATTGGAAATAAAGAGAAAGAATTGGGCATTTCTGCAGCCTTTCTTATGCCATTCTTAACATTAAGTAACCAAATTGTAATTGAAGAACAGCATCTCTTTGCATTCCCAGCAAATGGGAAAATGATATGATTAAAATAACAACTCCCAATACATAAGTAGTTATATGCATTGAACCTCAGCAAGTGCTAACGTTAGAAGAGAGAGAGGCAAAAGAGAGAGAATGATAACTGGACAGTAAGTGCCTCCTACTGACAGTGGCCTAGTCGGTAATGTGCAAGCAGGGGAACATGCTAACCTGTACCAGGGGATGCAGCCCACAAGCCACACTTAGAAATGCTGCAAGTAAATCCTCCGATTCTTTAAAAGACAACATACAGAAAAGGAATAAGTTAAGGAGTCCATAGATTTAAGGGGGAAAACCATTTAAAAAAAAGTAAAGGCAGGACTGGTGACACTAGCCTGTAATCCCAGCAACTCAGGAGGCTGAGACAGGAGAGTCACAAGTTCAAAGACAACCCATGCAACTTCATGAGACCCTGCCTCAAAATAAGAAGTGAAAAAACAACAAAGGCTATGGAGAAATCTCGGTGGTGGAGTACTTGCCTAACTTATGCAAGGCCCTGGGTTCAATCTCCAGCACCACCAAACACAAGAAATTAATAGCAAGATAGAGAACCATACTTAGGAATGGTGCACACTTGGGTGATAAAACTATTGAGAAATATAAGAAGAGACCATCACATAATTTTGGATATGGTTTGTTAAGAGTAAGAAAGAGGTTGAGATTGGAAGAGTCATCTCTTGATCTAGACAATAGCTGAGAATCACTTTATAAAAGCCCATTAAGTATGTATACAATTGCTATGTTTGTTTTCTATATCTCTGATTTATTTTAAAAATTAAAGGCTGAATTTTTCTATCATCACTGAAGGGTCTCATGTTATACAATTAAATAGAAAGAGCTTAAGTCTTTCTTAAAATGTTTTATTTTTCTTTACTTATTTGAGAGAGAAAAATAGGAAGGGAGAGAGAGAGAATGGGCATGCCAGGGCCTCCAGGCACTGCAAACAAACTCCAGATGTGTGCGCCCTTTCGTGCATCTGGCTTACGTGGGTCCTGGGGAATTGAACCTGGATCCTTTGGTTTTGCAGGCAAGGACCTTAACCACTAAGCAATTTCTCCAGCCCCAGGAACTTAAGTCTGAAGTGCAAGGAGTGGATTCTTTCCTTCGTAGCATTTGCAATAGAACAAGCAAACAAGCCATAACCTTTACAAAGAAAGATACTTGTTATAATAATATATACTAGGGGTCTAATTATTCTCTGCGGTGTTTGGCCACAATTGTAGTGCCAAAATCAGGCTGATTACATATTTAGGAAGTGGCATCACTCCATCAGACAAAATGTTGAGACAGCTGGTACAGTAGTTTGCATCTCACCACTGTTACAAGTGTATTACATTATTTTCATTTTGCCCTAATAAGAGAACAATTGAGTTTCACCAAGCATACCAAAACAAAGGCCATTTTTTTTTCCATTTCTAATAAGGAACATTCATCAGAATTTGGTCTGACTATTAGTTAAAAGGATCTGGGGTGCCTGTGAACATGGATCAGTAAGTGTGGCCTCAATGATGCTTAGCTCAGTCAGTGGTTATAGATAAAATTCAATTCCAGGGATCAGAATCAGAATGGCACAAGTGATGTGCCTAAGATTCTGAGTGCTTCTCTTTGGGACAATGCACAGAGTCCTTCAACCTGAGGCAGAGCCTCATTGTTGTGATTAATAGTGATAGTGGAGAAGTTATTTTCCTTGGAATCACGCTTTATTTCTTTGCATTGAATTGAGCAGATGAGATGTCTTAGCAACAGTAATAAAACCAGCACAATCACTGTCTAGCCTATTTTTTTTAACATTGTGCTATATATTACTAATTGATTTGTTTCTTCTTGAAGGGCTCTGCAATATACTTGAAATGAAACCCACTGCTTAATGGATTTTTCTTTACTTGGCTGTCTATAGGCAATCAGTGTTCTCATGTTTGTGGGTTTTTGTACAATTTAAATGTGAATGAATATTATAAACTATGTTACCAGTGTGTGACATGTATAAGAACAAGATAAAGCTGATATTTATTCCATAAGTGACTTTTAATAATAGGGATTTTTCATTTGTTTTAAGTAAGAAAAGGTAGGAAGAGGTAGGCTACCTTCCTTTCCCTCAATCCCAGCTCTACCCTGGAAACCATTCCATCCTCCCATAGTTTCTCAGGGCTTCAGAAGCCAGGGCGGACCCTTGGCAGGGAAAAGAGGGGCACACTTGTCCCCTCATGTTGGCAGCTCAGCTTCATTCTGACTCCCTGACAGTATCACTGTGACCTTGATCTTCTCTCTAATCCCAAGGCTATGCCATGTTTCTTTGTGGTGGAGTCTTCTCCCCACCCATCCACTCCCCGGATAAACTTTCTACATACTGGATTTCCCTCTTGACCCCACCTGGATGACCCAGAACTGGATCTCTTGCCCTAACCCTCTGCTTCCCTTGTCTGGGTCCTATGACTCTGTGAAACTCATCACAGTGGGATAAGCTACTTGTGGCACTTCCTGGTAGTCTCTCACCTGTTCCTTCATGGTAACCTGACTGCCATCTGAACCTGAGCAAATTTGGCGTGGTCTTTCCAGCTTTGACTGCTGCCCCAGCAAGGGATGGAAGGAAGAAACCGGACACATAGGAAAGTCCCAGTGAAGGAAGGTCTGGTAATCCGAGTATCTTTTAACCCTTACAGTTGGTGTGACAGATCGATGTTGAATTCCTGATGCTGATGTCTTAGTTACTTTTCTCCTATCTGTAATAAAATGCCTGGTGAAATCGCTTACGGAAGGCAGTGTTTAAAGGGTTGTTTCGGCTCACAGTCACAGCCCCGTGGCGACAGGAGCACGAGGCAGCTGGTCACATCACAGCCACGGGCAGGAAGCAGAGACGAATGCAGGTGCTCAGCTGGCTCTCTCCTTGGGATGCAGTCTTGGACCCCGCGCCATGGAATGGCGCTGCCCACATTCAGGGTGTATCTTCTAGCCTCAATTTACCTATTCTAGAAAATACTTAATAGACATGCACAGGGGTTGTTTCCATGGTGACTCTGAATCCTGTCAAGTTGACATCACACCTTGCTTAACCAGTAATCCACAAATTCTATGCTGCACTTTGCTTCTCTGAACTTGAATCTCCTGATTGTGAAAGTGAATAATGTAGCTCTAGGTCTCAGGCATGACAGTTTTGGCAAATTCAAAGGCATTTAATCTGTGTATGAAAGCACAGTATCCGACCCGCACATGTGCAGTTAATACTGGCAGCTTCTGTCCCCTTGGTGAGCAGACCCGCCTCTCGGGTGGCTCAGGTGCAGCCATCCATGCACATGCCCAAGAGGAAGACGCAAACAAGTCAGGAAGCAGCCAGCTTCTACCTGGGGATCAAAGTGCGCCTCGACTTCTGCTCTCTAGAGCCACTGGGCTAATCCTCTTGCCTCTGGTTCTGTCTCACATCTACCTTCCCTTTAGTGATTCTATTCTACCTTGCCTTAGAACTGACCTCTTGCCTACATAGCCTGAAGAGCCCTGCCTCTAGCATCTCCTGGTCCCGATGCTTTCTGTGGGGCCTCTCAGGCCCACAATGCCAATACCACTGTTCAGTGCAATTCCGCACACCACGGGCAAGGATCTAGAAATTAGTAGTTTGTTTCAAACAACTGCCTTCAGAGAGTACTTAATAAAGCCAATTAGCAACTGTCCCTTTAAACTAAGTCATGGGTGCCTATAGTTCATTCTTGGGGACCCATCTCAACAAGAAAATTCTAGCCTTAAAGAAGGACTCGTGACAGACACAGGGGAGCAGGGACTCATGTGGAGACTATCTGAAGGGGCTCTAAAAGTCTCTGAGGCAGAAAGCTGGAAAAATCTGGTCACCACCGGGGGCCCCTGGATAGAAAAGGGATAATCCTCAATTTTGATTCTTATCTAATGCTAATATGCTCAGAAGAGTCACTCCTCTCTCTAGAATGTTCTTTCTTCATCTGGACAATTAGGTAGGTGGGCCTAGTATACAAATCTGGTTGAGAATCAGAGTCTATTAGAAGGGATTTCACCTAACATAAGGATTGCCTCTTTGTCCCCAGCTAGGATCTGCTGAACGTGAACGCCCAGAGCCCTGGAATGTGTGTTTTAAAGGTCTCAGGTTGTTTGGGAACACTGAATTCAGTTATCTCCAAAACCTCATTTGACTGTCACATTTGATGATGTCTGTGAGACTCCAGACACAGCGAGCAAAGAGAGCCGATGAGGGGAAGCTTGAACAAGACAAGCCTGCACGTGAGGAGCAGGACAGTCCTTGTACAGCAAGCAGTAAACCCACAGGGTCCATATCCCCGAGAGGTGGTGATGGAAAACATAAACAAATGGGGCAGATTTATGAGGCCAGAGCCGGGTGCCAGAGCAGGGAGGGCAAGGAACACCGCCCTGCTATGAAGGCTGCTGGGAGCAGCAGTTCTGGCTGAATGGTTGAGCCTGACCTGGGATGGCAAATCCTCTCTGCCCCCATGGAATCCACCTCAGAAAGAGTTTTCTCTCTGGACGTCTCCATCAGAAATTGCTGAAAATAAAAACAGTTTGTGTACAGAAGCCACCTGAGACTAATACATGTCCGTCAAGTTGGGGAAATACTGTTCTGTACTGAGGAGTCTCTCCTTCATGTGGGGGGCACAACCTGGAGAATGGGCGTCTGACCCCCATAGTGAGAAACTGAACGCAAAGTTTTACCCTTTTTAAACAAGATTTGTGTACATCTCGAATGCAAGTGTTTGGCTAAGCACCTGGCTTGAGTTCATCATTTCATTTCACAGAAAGTCTGAGTACTGACGGGCATGATCTCCACGTGGTCAGATCAGAAAACCGAGATGCAGAGAGGTCATGGAGTTCAACCCAGGGATTCTGGAGCTTTGTTCACTCACAAGCCCCTTTCGCCTGAGAAAATTATATACGCACATAACACAGTATAAATATCAAATATTAACTGATAGCAAATCATAAAGGAATTTGTTTCAAAGTAATGCTTTGGTGTACATACATTTTTAGCATTTATTAAAGATGAAAGCAAATTTGCATACTGATGGGATAGATGTGCTAGCTTGTCTAACACAATACAATCCAAAGATATGCTAATTTATACTTAAATGCTGAGAAATGACAGTAGGAAAATAGTAAAAGTTTTTGTTTTCCTTCATTAAGAAATTATGTTTTATATAAGCAGGAAACAGTATGTACGACAAAGTCGTATTGAAGGTGGCAGTCACTGGCATTACATAGTGACATGGCATACACAGTATGAAGTGTGTCTGCTGAGTGTTCAGAGCAGACGCTGAAGTGAAGTCACAGACAGCAACCCAGGGAGTGCTGCCAGAAGGTCCCTAGACTCATTGCTTGAATTTGAGTGGATGTCTAGTCATTGTTCATTCTGAAACCTTTCCCCACTGCCAAATGTTTCATGATCCACACATTCAGTTACGCCCCATATGGGGTCATGAGTCACAATTTAAGAAGCTTTGACCTAACCCAGGTCTCACAGGTAGTCAGAGGCAAAGCCCAGAATATAAAAACTGTAGACACAGATAGGTCTGCAAATGACTTCTGGCTAGAAGAAGTGGGAGGGTAGGGCTTTCAACTCACTTTCTAAGTTTTTCTTTTCCTGTCTGCCCCATTCTCACACCCAACTCGCTGTGTTTAAATTCCCAAGTGCTTTTGGCATATGGAAACCATAGTCACAAAGATCCCCTGGGCATATTTCCCACCAAACTTGGATGGCAGAAGCCATTTATAATGGCTCTTGGTTTTAGAGTTTGGGACTCTCCAATGATGTTTTATACTCCCTTCCTTCTGCTACCATGCCAATCAGTTCCTTTCATAGAAGAAAGAACTAAATCGAGGACTTACAACTGATCGCTGGCTGTCCCCGAAACTAGGTGTTCTCACTGATTTCAAAGTCTGGGCTCTTCTACTTTGTGCCTCTGGCAGAGCCCACAGGTCATTTGAGTCTGAAGCAAACAAAAGTCTGGCCAAACAAGTTCTGCTAAAATACCTTTAGTCAGCAGGTGCAGTGGCTATTGCCTGTAATCCCTGTAATCAAGAAGCTGAGGCAGGAGGATTGCCGCAAATCCAAGCCAATTTGAGCTAGACCCTGTCTCAAATAAAATAATGAAGCCATAAAGAGGTCCTTTGAGCTCAGGAGATAGTTCAGTCAAAAAAGTACTTGCCTTGCAACCATGAGGACCTGAGTTCAATCCCCAGAGCCCACATTAAAAAAGGGGGGGGGGCTGGAGAGATGGCTAAGCAGTTAAGGCACTTGCCTGTGAAGCCTAAGGACCCATGTTCGACTCTCCAGATCCCATGTAAGCCAGACGTGCAAAGGTGAGGCAAGTGCAAGGTCGCACATGCCCACTAGGTGGCGGAAGTGTCTAGAGTTCAGTTGCAGTGGCTGAGGCCCTGGCGCTCCCATTCTCTCTCTCTCTCTCTCTCTCAAAATTAAAAAAAAAAATTAAAAAGGAAAAGAAAAAAGGCTTAGTGGGCCACTTGTAGTCCCAGTTCTGGGGAGGCAGAGACAACAGGATCCCTGGGGCTGGTTGGTCAGCCAGTCTAGCCTAATTGGTGAGCTCCAGGCCACTGAGACCTCCTGCCTCAAAAGAAGGTGGTCAGCATTCCTCGGCAACGACACCCAAGGTTGTCCTCTGACTGCCATGTGCCCATGCGTTCACATTTTTTTTTTAAGTTAGGGACTTGGGGAGATGGCTTGGCGGGTAAATACTTGCTATGGCAGCATGAGCACCTGAGCAGATCCCTAGACCACGTGTATAAAGGCCGTAGCAGGCTTCTGTGATTTCAGATGCCTGTAGCAAAATAATAGGCAGACAGAATTTTTCAGACATTCTGTTGAAGCAGCAGTGAACAAGGAGAAATCCTGCCTCAAATGAGGAGGAACGTGAGGATGGACACCCAAAGTTGTCCTCTCGCCTCCAAGCTTGTGTGGCGGCAATACATGAGGGAGCCTGCGCTCACACACGTGAACATACACACATACACACACCTACACACACCAAAAAGCTCTTTGATTTAATAAGCTTGCCCTCTTTCTAAAACAAACAGACCAGAAAGCTAGCCATTAGCCTCATACTCATACCCAATGCACTCATTACCTCCTAGTCCTTGCAATGACCTTCAGAAACCAAATGAAATAAAAAACTTCACGTGGAAAAGTGAAGCAAGATATGGGAGTTTTAAATGGCTGTGTGCACTGGAATCCCACTGGAACTTCAGTCTCTTGACTGAAGGGCAGGGGACTCTGTCACAAAAGCCTACTCCACATGGCCCGGTTTTCATTTTACCAGTCCTGCCCAGAGTCATCTACATCTCATTGTTTATCATTAACAACTCAAATTAACCCCTTCATTTTCATCATTAAATTAGCTTAAAGTCAAGAAATGTTTGCTTTAATGTTTTAGCAAGAAATACAGTGTACATTCAAATTCACTTTTCCATCATTTTCTATGGGTAGGATTTGACTCAATCTCTCTAGAGAGAAATCATTTTTGCAGTCAGAAAATGAGGTTTATTTTAAGTAAAAGTCATTTATCAAGAACACATTTTTTTAAAGCTTTTGTAAGCTGTAGAGAAAAAAAAAAAAAAAACAAGAATTATGGCCTGTAACAAGTGATCTGACCGATCCCCAGTGTCGAGCCTGGCTGAAAGGAAGTTTGAAAGCAAATGTCCCAGTGTCAGGAAATGGTGATGGTTTGTGCTGTGTTCACATGGGGTGTCCTAGAGTCCACCAAAGGAGGTTGTGCTTGGACAGACCACAGCAGGACGTGAGCGAGGGTCTGGGAAAGGAAGACAAAATTGTCAAGTCTAGCCTGTTTGTCCATTTGTGGTACTCTGTTGCTGGCAGAACTCTAAAGCCACTGGTTTCTTGCGCCCTCAACCCCATGTGGCTGCGGCAGCTTGCTCACGATCCCCGAGGAGGGCTTGTGGCTGAGAGAGTGTCTCATGAAGCCATGGCCCGGGAATGTGAGGTTCCCTGCCCCCAACCTGCCTGGGTCTCAGAGACAAGGACGGGGTCAAGGCTTGGGACGTGACACTCTACCCGACTCGCTTTGCCCAACTTCTTCACGCTAGAAGGTTCCTGTGTGTGCACGCCAAAGCTTTGGGAATAGCTTGGCTGCAGCTCAAGAGCTTGGCACCAGCAACTAGGGTTTGCCCCCTTCCCTGCTCGACTTGGGGAGACATCGGGAGAACGCTCAGACACTGCCCAGCCCACCCCTTCTGAAAGGGGACAGTAGTCCCACCTCTGACACTACAGTGGTCTGCTGGTGGCTTATCTCCCCCTCACTGTCTTGAATTATGGTTGGTTCCCTCTCTCAGTCTCTCTCTCTCTCTCTCTCTCTCTCTCTCTTCTCTCTCTCTCTCAGGTTCTAGAGGGTCCAGGCCTTCTGCATCATTTTCTCTCCCCTGGTATCTGACTCGGGGTCTGGCACACAGCAGGCTCTTCTGTCAATTATTTATTTACTTTTACCTCTGTGTGTGTGCCTGCATATAGGTGTATTCATGCGTGTGCAGATGCACGTGCACATATGTGTGTGCATGTGGAGACCAGAGGACAACCTCAAGTGTCATACTCGAAGTCACCATCCACCTCTTTTGGAGACAGGGATTCTCACTGGCCTAGAGTTCACCAATTAGGCTAAACTGGCTGGGCAGCAAGCGCCAGGGATCCATCCGCCTGTCTCTGCCTGCCCAGTACTGCCACCACTCCCAGCCCTGTTTTGTGGGTGCTGAGGATCGAACTCAGGTCCTCACGCTTGCAAGGCCAGTGCTTCACCATGTGGGCTGTCCCCCGAGCCCTGCACAACAGGGTCTTGACAGAAGTCTCTAGTTTGGATTATTTCTTACCCTAACCTTGGTGCTGTCTTGAGATGTGTGCTGGAGTAGAAAGCTTGGAGACAGCCCGGGGAGCAGTGTGGGGAGGGAAGGCCAGACCAAGTGACTGACTGCCTCTCCTCTTGTGCCACAGTTCACTGGCTGTTCACCACGTGTGGGGCCAGCGGGCCGCACGGCCCCACACAGGCCCAGTGCAACAACGCCTACCAGAACTCCAACCTGAGCGTGGTGGTGGGAAGCGAGGGGCCCCTGAAGGGCATCCAGATCTGGAAAGTGCCAGCCACCGACACCTACAGGTATGTGTGGGGAGAGAAAGTTCGAGCCATACCATTTCCCCTAAAGAGGACTCGAATGCTGATGTGGGCGCCCTGTGCCTGGAGTGCCCAAGCATGCCAAGGGCCACAGACCCCAGCACACAGTGGACTGTAAGAGCTGGGACGGAAGTGGCAACAAAGAAGACGTCCTTTATCCTCAAAGAATTCACAGGCATTAGTGGAGACAATCTACACACATGGGCCAGCCTCAGAATTACTACTAAATAATTCTCATAATAGTGGACTGATCTTTGAATACTACCTGATGCTCTTCCGTGAGACAGTACATGTAAAATTTTTGCTCAGAAAACAAAACCTCAAGGCTCATGAAAGCTGGTGTTTCTTATTCTTTTTTTTTTTAATTTCTTTTTGTTTATTCTTATTTATGTGAGAGCAACAAAGACAGAAAGAGGCAGAGAGAGAGAGAGAGAATGGAACGAACTCCAGGCGCATGTGCCCCCTTGTGCATCTGGCTAATGTGGGTCCTGGAGAATCGAGCCTCGAACCGGGGTCCATAGGCTTCACAGGCAAGCGCTTAACCACTAAGCCATCTCTCCAGCCCATTTCTTATTCTTAAATCTTCTTTACTGGGCCTTTGCTATTTGCATGGAAAGCCAGCTGCCCTCTGAAGTTCATCCTTACCCAATCCAGAGCACTTCCAAAATCAGACTGGTCCCACACACAGTAGTTCCTGACTTTTCTGTTTCCTATGACTTTATTTTGACTTCTTCAGACAGGCCCTGAGTTTTGAAAGATTTGGCCTGCCACACAAACTACACTTATTAAGTAATAATTAATTCATTCGCCTATTTATTATTAATCACAGCCACGTCTAAGTCTAGTCAGGTTTCTGGTCTGCATGAAGCTCCCAGTATTGCCACGCTGCGCTGATAGAATCCCAACTAAAGTCAAAGCGCGCTTCCTGCTTACTGCTCTGAACACTGCGAGGATCCCAAGCCCCCACTTGTCTGTCGATTGCCTCACTGGAAACACATACAAGGAGCCAGTTTTCCATTGAAGCAGGACACTTTGAAGGAGTCAAGTTAGTAAGGAGAACATTACGATCTGGTCTAAGGTAGCCCCTTATCAAAGTGGGAAAAGCAAAGCAAAAAGAAATTGCGTTTTTGTCCCTGCTGTTGAATTCTAGAGCGCGACTCTAACACTTCCTCCTCCCCACTTACTTCCTTCTTGATCCTGGATGACGCTCAGAGCTCTGGTGGAAATGGCTATTGTATTTGTAATGATTTAGTAACCAAAGTGCACAGTTAATGATTTGCCTTTCAGACCACATCAAAGTGTCCTTAAGTCAGAGGAGCCACACGGGGGAACTCGGTATCCTCTTCCGAGGGCCTTTTCCTCCTGGTAGCTATTATTTAGTAAGTACAGGTCATCTAGGAAGGTCACAGGACATGCCAGGGGACTTTGGAAAGGGATCTTTGGAATCAGAAAGTGTGGAATCCTTTGCCTTGTAGCATCCATCTCTTCTGCAAGTGTGGTACGCAGCTGGTGCTGACTGGGGCCTGCTACTGTTCAGGGAGGGGTGGTTAAGAAAGGAAGCCAACGCCAGACGTTACTGCACACCAAGGCTGACTCTCCAACCCTCCGGCTTCCTCGGGGCTCTATGCAGTTGAGAAGACCCCTCCCACTCTTTCTTCTTCCTTTGTTCCTTTTTGTCCTTCCTGCCTTCCTTTTCTCTCTGGAGACTGAGCCTAGAACCTCTCGCATGCTAGACAAGCATTCTATCTTCAGCGACCCTTCCTTCTTTTTCTCAATTGATTGTGTGGCATAATCTCACAAAGTTGCCCAGGCTGGACTTCAAGACCCTCTGTAGCCTAGGCTGGCCTTGAACTTGCAACCTGATCCTCCTCAGCCTCAGTTTCCCAAGTAGCTGGAATTCCAAGGCTGGCTTCCCTCTACTTTCCGTTGGAAATTTATCCTGGACTCACCCCCCCCCACTCCCTTCTCCACCACAACAAAGGAAGGGACCCCAGAGGAGGCAGAGGAATGAGCGCTGAGAGGAGGCCACAGTAGGCTGGTATACTCTGGGCTTTCACTTCACCCCCAACCCCAAGCCCCTAGATTTGTCATTTCCAGGTAAAACTGCCAAAGGCCAGGTGTGGTGACACACACCTTTAATCCCAGCACTCAGGAGGCAGAGGTAGGAGGACCGCCATAAGTTTGAGGCCACCCTGAGACTACAGAGTGAATTCCAGGTCAGCCTGGACTAGAATGAAACCCTACCTCAGAGAAAGAAAAAAAAAATACTGTCAAAGGTCACTGGGTCAAGACTTCAGGCCTGTGAATACCAGGCTGGAGTCCCGGCCCCCAAATGGAGCCTCTCACCTCCCAAATGCCTTTAGCTCCCCCTGGTGATAGCCGAGGGCAACAGCAAAAGAAAGCAGTCTACAGGCAATAGGTGAACCAGGGAAGAAAGAAACAAAGAAGGCCAGCCAGGAGGAACAGAGCCAGGAAGGACATGGGAGGCTGAGTGGAAAGGCTTTGAGGATGGACAGGATGTGGGTGGGAAGGGCACTTCCCAGAATGACAGCTACACTTCTGGCCTGAAAGGTTAAGGAAGCCGGGACAGTGAATGGCAGCTACTCTCCTAAGGAGCTTGACTGAGAAGGACAGGCAAGGGTTGGAGAACAGTGAGAAGGGCGTCTGGTTATTGGAGCAGGTGGGCATGGCTCTGCAGACATGTAATGCCCTCTGGAGTGTGCCCCATGTCACAGGGTGGGGGTGTCATGGGTGAGTGTGGGAGGTCACCATGAATGAGGGTGGAAGGTCACCATGGATGAGTGTGGAGGGTCATCATGGGTGTTGGTGGGGGGTCACCATGGATGAAGGTGGAGGGTCACCATGGAGAAGGGTGGAGGGTCATCATGGATGAGGGTGGGAGGTCACCATGGATGAGGGTGGGAGGTCACCATGGATGAAGGTGGAGGGTCACCATGGAGAAGGGTGGAGGGTCATCATGGATGAGGGTGGGAGGTCACCATGGATGAGGGTGGGAGGTCACCATGGATGAAGGTGGAGGGTCACCATGGAGAAGGGTGGGAGGTCACCATGGATGAGGGTGGGAGGTCACCATGGATGAGGGTGGGAGGTCACCATGGATGAGGGTGGAGGGTCATCATGGATGAGGGTGGGAGGTCACCATGGATGAGGGTGGGAGGTCATCATGGATGAGGGTGGGAGGTCACCATGGATGAGGGTGGAGGGTCATCATGGATGAGGGTGGGAGGTCACCATGGATGAGGGTGGGAGGTCACCATGGATGAAGGTGGAGGGTCACCATGGATGAGGGTGGGAGGGTCACCATGGATGAGGGTGGAGGGTCATCATGGATGAGGGTGGGAGGTCACCATGGATGAGGGTGGGAGGTCACCATGGAGAAGGGTGGGAGGTCACCATGGATGAGGGTGGGAGGTCACCATGGATGAGGGTGGGAGGTCACCATGGATGAGGGTGGAGGGTCACCATGGATGAGGGTGGGAGGTCACCATGGATGAGGGTGGGAGGTCACCATGGATGAGGGTGGGAGGTCACCATGGATGAGGGTGGGAGGTCACCATGGAGAAGGGTGGGAGGTCACCATGGATGAAGGTGGGAGGTCACCATGGAGAAGGGTGGGAGGTCACCATGGATGGGGGTGGAGGGTCATCATGGATGAGGGTGGAGGGTCATCATGGATGAGGGTGGGAGGTCACCATGGATGAGTGTGAAGAGTCACCATGGATGAGTGTGAAGAGTCACCATGGAGAAGGGTGGAGGTCATCATGGATGAGGGTGGGAGGTCACCATGGATGAGGGTGGGAGGTCACCATGGAGAAGGGTGGGAGGTCACCATGGATGAAGGTGGAGGGTCACCATGGATGAGGGTGGGAGGTCATCATGGATGAGGGTGGGAGGTCACCATGGATGAGGGTGGAGGGTCACCATGGATGAGGGTGGGAGGTCACCATGGATGAGTGTGGAGGGTCATCATGGATGAGTGTGGGAGGTCATCATGGATGAGGGTGGAGGGTCATCATGGATGAGGGTGGGAGGTCACCATGGATGAGGGTGGAGGGTCATCATGGATGAGGGTGGGAGGTCACCATGGATGAGGGTGGAGTGTCATCATGGATGAGGGTGGGAGGTCATCATGGATGAGGGTGGAGGGTCATCATGGATGAGGGTGGGAGGTCACCATGGATGAAGGTGGAGTGTCATCATGGATGAGTGTGGGAGGTCATCATGGATGAGGGTGGGAGGTCACCATGGATGAGGGTGGGAGGTCACCATGGATGAGTGTGGAGGGTCATCATGGATGAGTGTGGGAGGTCATCATGGATGAGGGTGGAGGGTCATCATGGATGAGGGTGGGAGGTCACCATGGATGAGGGTGGAGGGTCATCATGGATGAGGGTGGGAGGTCACCATGGATGAGGGTGGAGTGTCATCATGGATGAGGGTGGGAGGTCATCATGGATGAGGGTGGAGGGTCATCATGGATGAGGGTGGAGGTCACCATGGATGAGGGTGGAGGGTCACATGGATGAGGGTGGAGGTCACATGGATGAGGGTGGGAGGTCACCATGGATGAGGGTGGGAGGTCACCATGGATGAGGGTGGGAGGTCACCATGGATGAGTGTGGAGGGTCACCATGGATGAGGGTGGGAGGTCACCATGGATGAGGGTGGGAGGTCACCATGGATGAGGGTGGGAGGTCACCATGGATGAGGGTGGAGGTCACCATGGATGAGGGTGGGAGGTCACCATGGATGAGGGTGGAGGTCACCATGGAGAGGTGGAGGTCCCATGGATGGGGTGGAGGGTCACCATGGATGAGGGTGGGAGGTCACCATGGATGAGGGTGGGAGGTCACCATGGATGAGGGTGGAGGTCACCATGGATGAGGGTGGGAGGTCACCATGGATGAGTGTGGAGGGTCACCATGGATGAAGGTGGAGGGTCACCATGGATGAGGGTGGGAGGTCACCATGGATGAGGGTGGGAGGTCACCATGGATGAGGGTGGAGGTCACCATGGATGAGGGTGGAGTGTCATCATGGATGAGGGCGGGAAGTCACCATGGATGGGGGTGGAGGGTCACCATGGATGAGGGTGTAGGGTCACCATGGATGAGGGTGGGAGGTCACCATGGATGAGTGTGAAGAGTCACCATGGATGAGTGTGAAGAGTCACCATGGAGAAGGGTGGGGGTCACCATGGATGAGAGTGGGAGGTCACCATGGATGAGGGTGGAGGGTCATCATGGATGAGGGTGGGAGGTCACCATGGACAAGGGTGGAGGGTCACCATGGATGAGTGTGGAGGGTCACCGTGGATGAGGGTGGAGGGTCATCATGGATGAGGGTGGGAGGTCACCATGGACAAGGGTGGAGGGTCACCATGGATGAGTGTGGAGGGTCACCATGGATGAGGGTGGGAGGTCACCATGGATGAGTGTGGAGGGTCACTAGTGATAAGGGTGGGAGGTCACCATGGATGGGTGAGGAGGGTCACCATGGAGAAGGGTAGGACTTCACCATGGATGAGGGTGGAGGGTCACTGTGGATAAAGGTGGGAAGCCACTGGTGCCACAGAAAGCATGAATTCTCAGGTTTGTTTGGGGTGGAGGACAAGAGCCTGAGCCTTGTCATAAAGGGAGCAGATGATGGCCCAGCTCTGAGACCCAGGCCCCCGAGAGGAGTGTGTGAGGCTCATGCACAGTACAGTCAGCGGCGGCAGCACAGGCTCAGCGGACGTTGGCTGCAGCAGTTCATTCTGTGATGGATCTTTCATCTCTTTCCCCGTCCAGCCCTACTTCCTTCCCACCTTCCTGCTTCTCTGAGGATTCAGCATACTTTCTGGCCCCCAGTCCTCTACACACACACACACGTCACATATGAAAACATTTCTGAAGCTCAACTCTCCCATGGTTCACTCATTCACTCATTCACTCTTCAGGCAATGCACAAGAGGCCCCAGGTCCCAGCTGGAGCCAATGATCTGGGCCCCAGCTGTTCCTGATGCTCTCCATCAATGATCCCGACACTCCTCACCTGGCTCCAGGGACTGTGTACAGCTGGATAACATGATCCAACCCGAACTATAGACAACTAGGGGACCCTTTTATGGGCCAGGCATTGAACTTTGGGCTATTGTGTGCCCAGCGCTGAGCTGTGGGACCCCCTACTGTGTGCCCAGCACTGAGTAACTATTACAGGACTCCTAGAGAGGGTTCAGACTCTGGAGCCTGGCAGGTTCTGGAAAGACCAACTACAATTCAATAACAGTCCACAGTGCCAATCAAGCTCTAGACAATAGTAGAAGAGATGTCACCAGCATGATGAATTGCCAAAGTAATTGTACAGATAGTCATCACTATAGAGAACACAGAGCAGGCAAAGTCAGAGGTGGGGGATTAGGAGAAGATCAATGGGCTGCAAGCAGAAGGAAATTTGAATCCAACTTCTGCGCCCCCCCCACAGGCCATGTGACCTTGAAAGTCACCTTCCCTCTCCTCTGCAGCTGTGAAGGGCCCCAGAGAGGCAGTTCTGCAGGGTTTCCCAGGCCAGCTGCGCAAGAGCAGCAGAACCAGGTGGCCTCACCAAGGTGTTCCTGCCACTGACCCCTGCCACACTGGCCCGCAGGCATGTCACCTCTCGTGACCCATGGGATTACATGACTCTGCACGAAATGGCAAGGTTCCTACTGACCCTGCCCTATTATGCTCCCCCAGTGACCCCGTAGGGTGCATAGGCCACATCTCACCATCCCCAGTCACAGGGGAGAAAGCAGACAGCACAGAAAGGGACTCACCCACAGCCCCGCCCGAGAAGAAGCAGAACCCGAAGAAGGGGGCCGCACATCTCAGCAGGTGCTTCATGTCTCGCTGAGTGGGGGTCTCCCCACAGCACCCCGCCTATGTTGGCACCACCACTACCAACATTCCACACCCCAGCTGTGCAGTCATTTCAGGATCCAGCAGGCAGCCACTTTGATTCACAACTAATTCCTTATTTAGAAAAGACTCACAACTCAATTACATCAGGTAACAATGGCTCACAGTCAATAATACAAAACGTGAACCCAATAAACATCCATTCTGACCAGGGGACATGGATTCAGACAACAGCAGCAACAACAAAAAAATTACAGCATCAACTCGTTGAAAGCTCTATCTTGTAATTTCCAGTAAATTGGAATCACTGGGAGTCATTTTCCCCACTTGAGTGGCAGGTATATTAATTTCTTGTCATTTGTCAACTATCAAAAATAAACTGTTTACAAGGGTGGGAGGGAGTGTCAGGGACTCTGGCTGCATTTTTTTTCTTTCTTCACATGGGTCTGGGTAGCATGATTCAGCAATGCCAAGCCACCCTGTGCCTCACTGGCTCCAACACAGGAGGGATGTGGGTGACGCAGAGCAGCTTTGGCCCCAAGACCCCCGAACCTGCTCTGGCCCACACACTGCTCCGCACTCATTCTAAGTTCATCCCCTGCAAGCAGCCACACAGAATGGAGCCCCGACAGTGCCTGCCCCGCACCACCTGCTGACGGTGCCCTAGGTAGAGAGTCAGACCCCTCGCAGGCATTACGTCCTTGAATTCTTACCACCTTCTTTCCAGATAGGTATTGCTCTCTCCCTTTCACATTCCCAGGAAGCTGGGCTCCAAGAGCGAAAACAATCCACCCAAGAGCACACAGCTACTAGGATTGACAGGAACAGACACTGGAAGTAATCTGGGGCACAAAATTTAAGGAGGGAGTGTTTGTCAGGGTCACCAGTACAGGGTCAGCACCCGGAGGGAGTGTCTGTCGAGGTCACCATTACAGGGTCAGCACCCGGAGGGAGTGTGTCACGGGGTCATCAGTACAGGGTCAGCACCCAGAGTGAGTGTCTTTCGGGTCATCAGTACAGGGTCAGCACCCAAAGTGAGTGTCTCTCGGGGTCATCAGTACAGGGTCAGCACCCGGAGGGAGTGTCTGTCGGGGTCACCACCACAGGGTCAGCACCCGGAGGGAGTGTCTCTTGGGGTCATCAGTACAGGGTCAGCACCCGGAGGGAGTGTCTCTTGGGGTCACCACCACAGGGTCAGCACCCAGAGGGAGGAACCCAGCTGTCCCCACTCCTGGCTCTGAGGTGCAGAGCAGGGATTTCAATTGAGGGCTGTAGGCAAGCAGGCCCTTGACTTTCTTCACTGTTATGTGACCCTCGCAAGCAAGGTCAGACTTGGAAGAGCAAAGGAGCAGAGGAGTTTTAATGGTGGGGATTTCAGGTCTCACGGGAATGAGGAGGAAAATGTTCCTTCCCACGACCCCAACAATCACCCCAGGCTGCCACCTTCCTGCTCCTCATGATCTTAAGCCACCCTGTAGTCCAAGGTGGAAATGTAGGACTGAGGCCACCACCAAGGGGAGTCAGCTGACACTGACTTTGGAATCCACAGAGTCAGCCCCAACCCAGAGCCCAGCCTTGGACTTCCATCAATTTGCTGCCTTTTCAAACCCTCCATGTCTCCCCACCAATGAGGCATGGTTCTCCATGTCTTTCTAGACAATGGAAGCTGAGGCTTGGAGAGGTTGACCGAGTTGCCTCGGGTCACACAGCCAGCGCAGCGAGGCCTGGAATCACTGTGAGGCTCAGAGCTCACTGCCAAGTACTGGGCAAAGACCCAAAGGGAGCTGGTGTTTGGATCCAGTGGAGAGACAGGGAAAGCAGGAAGGAATGAGGAGTCGGGAACAAACAACTTCCGAAATATAATAATTTGGCTAAATTTAAACATGCGAAAGAGTTCAGAATGATTCATAATACATGCAGATTGATGAAAATGACTATGCAAATGATGCAGACAGGAATGAGCAGGGTAGAGGTAACCTCTCAGCCCTAAGCGGGAGCAGGCAAGGTTAAGGACTTAGCAGGAGCTTTCCAAGCAAATCACATCTTCGGGTAAAACCTTCTTCTTGATGCAACCTGTGTTACTTGCGTCTCCCGTTGCTGCAACAAAATACTTGAAAAGAAGATTGAGAGAGAAAGGGAGAGAGAGAGGGAGGGAGGGAGGGAAGTTGGTTGTGGACTTGGAGGGTGTGGCCCATCACGGCTGAAAAGGCGTGGCAGCAGGCTAATGGAGGGGCTGCTCACACCTGGTACATCCGCGGGCAGGAAGCAGAGAGCGATGGAGGCTGCTCTTCTGCTCCTCTTGATCAAGCCCAGGACCCCAGCTCATTGAATAGTACCTCTCACGTTTAGGGTGGGTCTTCCCACCTCAGTTATGTAATCTAGACACTCCCTCACAGTTGTTTCCATGGTGATTCTACGTCCCATCAAGTGGACCACTGAGATGAACCACCACACTGACCCGGAAGCCTGGCGGAGTGAGAGTCTGAGCCCCATGCACATTTCTGTCCCCAGAATGCACTTCCCGTGGTAGCCGGCCTGCCACCTCCACCGTGCCCTGCTCACACTTCCCTTCACTAAGCTGATAATTCTGCTTCCAGGGCTGGAGAGATGGCTCAGCAGTTAAAGGTGCTAGTTTGCAAAGCCTGCTGGCCTGAGTTCAAGTCCCCAGTACCCACATAAAGCCAGATGCACAAAGTGGTGCATGCTTCTGGAGTTTGTTTGTAATGGCAGGCAGTCTTCATGCACCTATATCCACTCTTCTACTCTCTCTGCCAACCATCTCTAAAAAAATTTTAAAAATTCAATTTTTTGTTCTTTTTTTTATTTTAGAGAGAGAGAATTGATTCACCAGGGCCTCAGCCAGTGCAATCAAACGCCAGACACTTGTGCCACCTAGTGGGCATGTGTGACCTTGCACTTGCCTCACCTCTGTGCATCTAGCTTATGTGGGACCTGGAGAGTTGAACATGGGCCCTTAGGCTTCACAGGCAAGCTTCTTAACCACTAACACATCTCTCCAGCCCAGTAAAATATTTAAAAATAAATAAATAAAGTCAGGCATGGTGGTGCACGACTTTAATCCCAGCACTCAGGAGGCAGAGGTAGGAGGATCACTGTGAGTTCGAGGCCACCCTGAGACTACATAGTGAATTCCAGGTCAGCCTGGGCTAGAATGAAACTCTATCTTGAAAAACCAAAATAATAATAATAATAATAATAAATCTGCTCTCATCACTCATCAACAAGCTCTCCTTCCTGTTTCCTTCCTCATCTTGCCCATTTCTCATGGATCGGGCATGCTCATGTGAGGCTGGAAGGAATCGTGGTGCTTGCGTGTCCTCTCCCGGGTGTACGCAGAGGAAGGCTCTCTACAAGGATGCCTGTACCATATTCTGCCACTGGCCAGCTGTGTGGCCTCAGAAGAATTCATCTCTCCAATCCTCAGCCCATTGCTTACTCTCGACGTTGTATGTCATCGGGCACTATGCTGAGCACACTGGAGGGTGTTCAATGCCTGGTCCCCATTTCTCTCTCCACACCTACGGCACTATCCTCCACCACACCAGCCACCTGCTGCGGTCAGACACCCAGAGGCTGCCTGCCTCTTCACTCCAGCCTCACGGGCCCTGGCTCCCACGCTCCACCCCTCTCGACTTGCCTGAGACCCTCCCTGTCACAAAGCTAAGCTCGGGCCTCTGTCTCACCCCAGCACCACCAACAGAGCCCCAGCAATCGTCAGGCCTCCGCTCCCATCATTTGTAGCCACTTGTATGGTGAAGGTCCTCTTTGCCTAACTGTGAATAGTTCCCAGTTTCTCCATGAGCTCTTGTAGGGCTGGGAGCTCATCTCAGGTCTCCTTCCACCCATGTTGTTCCCTGTATTTGATAAGCTCACGTAAGTGTCTGAGCAGCCACAGGGCCAAGAAGTACGAGATTCCATTTGCTTTCCACAGAAGTCACCTAAGCCCTTGCCTGCCGCAGCCTGCCTCTAGGCTCGCCCTAGCCGGAAGGGTCAGGGAATCCCCTGGAGCCTTCCAAACAACACAGGCTGTTGCCCCTGCCTTCGTGGCCCACCAAAAGTAAATGGTAAGACTTTCTTGCTAAAGATAGCACACACTGTGGTTGCAGCACATGGAGACATGTAGCTGGAACTGAACGGGAAGATTGCTCTCTGCCAGGTAGCTTTCAGAGTGCTCCGGGAGCACCCAGGAGGTCCCCACATGCTCAGAGCATGGGGACCCTCCGAGGCTGTAGGCATCGAAGCCACTGTGGGTGTGCATGGACAATGTTGCCTTTCATCTCTTTTTTAAAATATTTTATTTTTATTATTTATTTATTTGAGAGAGAGAGAGGAAGAGGCAGATATAGAGAGAGAATGGGAACACCAGGGCCTCCAGCCACTGCAAATGAACTCCAGATGCATGTTCCCCCTTGTGCATCTGGCTTACGTGGGTCCTGGGGAATCGAACCAGGGTCCTTTGGTTTTGTAGGCAAATGCCTTAACCACTAAGCCATCTCTCCAGCCCTTTTTTTTTTTTTTTTTTTTTTGGTTTTTCGAGGTAGGGTCTCACTCTAGCCCAGGCTGACCTGTAATTCACTGTGTAGTCTCAGGGTGGCCTCGAACTCATGACGATACTCCTATCTCTGCCTCCCGAGTGCTGGGATTAAATGCATGTGCCACCATGCCCAGCTTGCCTTTCATCTCTCGCTGGCTTTTCATGAAAGGCCTCTGATCTATCATGAAGACATGAAACCCCTCCTGAGTCCCTTTCCCAGCAGCCCCTGGGGAGTCATCCAGCAGCTTTGTGAGCTGCTAGCTAGCTGTCTTCAAGGCATGCTGGCCTTCTGCCAAGGCTCACAAGTTGAGTTCTTGTCTCCCCCCCATGCTTGCCTAACTCCCCCTGACAATCTGAGAGGCGTCAGGCCTAACCCCACACCCCCTACGTCCTGTTGTTATTTTCACCGTGATCAGTTGTTTGTTGGCTGCACACAGATTGCTCCAGAAGTTACCGCTGGGTTGGGAGTAGACAGTCTGGGCGCATAACCATGCTCTCCTAGGTCATACATGAAGACGCTCCTTGTTTCTTGGCCCCATGGGGCAACTTCCATCCTGTGCACCAGGTCAGTGACTGTCACTCCCACCATTCACGCTATTAATAATGAGCCTCGGCATGCTCATGTGAGGCTGGAAGGAATCGTGGTGCTTGCGTGTCCTCTCCCGGGTGTACGCAGAGGAAGCTCTCTACAAGGATGCCTGTACCATATTCTGCCACTGGCCAGCTGTGTGGCCTCAGAAGAATTCATCTCTCCAATCCTCAGCCCATTGCTTACTCTCGACGTTGTATGTCATCGGGCACTATGCTGAGCACACTGGAGGGTGTTCAATGCCTGGTCCCCATTTCTCTCTCCACACCTACGGCACTATCCTCCACCACACCAGCCACCTGCTGCGGTCAGACACCCAGAGGCTGCCTGCCTCTTCACTCCGGCCTCACGGGCCCTGGCTCCCACGCTCCACCCTCTCGACTTGCCTGAGACCCTTCCTGTCACAAAGCTAAGCTCGGGCCTCTGTCTCACCCCAGCACCACCAACAGAGCCCCAGCAATCGCCAGGCCTCCGCTCCCATCATTTGTAGCCACTTGTATGGTGAAGGTCCTCTTTGCCTAACTGTGAATAGTTCCCAGTTTCTCATGAGCTCTTGTAGGGCTGGGAGCTCATCTCAGGTCTCCTTCCACCCATGTTGTTCCCTGTATTTGATAAGCTCACGTAAGTGTCTGAGGCAGCCACAGGGCCAAGAAGTACGAGATTCCATTTGCTTTCCACGAAAGTCACCTAAGCCCTTGCCTGCCGCAGCCTGCCTCTAGGCTCGCCCTAGCCGAAAGGGTCAGGGAATCCCCTGGGGCCTTCCAAACAACACAGGCTGTTGCCCCTGCCTTCGTGGCCCACCAAAAGTAAATGGTAAGACTTTCTTACTAAGACAGCACACACTGTGGTTGCAGCACATGGAGACATGTAGCCGGAACTGAACGGGAAGATTGCTCTTCTGCCAGGTAGCTTTCAGAGTGCTCCGGGAGCACCCAGGAGGTCCCCACATGCTCAGAGCATGGGACCCTCCGAGGCTGTAGGCATCGAAGCCACTGTGGGTGTGCATGGACAATGTTGCCTTTGATACATGAAACTGTCTCAAAAAAAAGAATGTTTTTATATATTATTTATTTTGTGTTTAAACTAAAAATAATAATAACAACCAAAACATATACTGGCAGCCAAAATATCAGGTAGACCATTTCCTTGTTGGTTCCTTTTGTGTTGTTCTCACAAAATACCTGACAGAAACAGCTTCTGGGAGGAAAGATTTATTTGGGCTCATGGTTTCAGAGGGTCTTGGTCCATCATGGTGGTAGAAGCCTGTGGCAGAAACTCCTCACCTGCAGATCTTGAGTCTAGACCCATCAAAGGCCCATCTCTAGCGACCTACTTCCATTGCTAGGCTCTGTTCCTAAACGATCCACAGCAGCTGGGTGTGGTGGCACACGCCTTTAATCCCAGCCCTCGGGAGGCTGAGGTAGAAGGATCACCATGGATTTGCGGCCACCCTGAGACTATATAGTGAATTCCAGATCAGCCTGGGCTAGAGTGAGACCCTACCTCAACCCCCTCCCCTGCAAAAATAATTTAAAAAAAATAAAAGATCCATAGCAAACAGCATCATCATTCAAAATGTGAGCATGTGGGGAACCGTCCCAAAATAATTCCCTCATCTTCCAAATGAGGGAAAGAGAAGCCACAGAAGTGAAGGGACCTGTCCACTGTCACAAAGTGGCCCAGAGCCCTAGGTTACTGGTTTTGCTTGGCTCACGCTCGCTTGGATCTGTTTCTATGGCCTTTCTTCCCTTTCCACTCGCAGCCCATCACTAGACCAACCTCTGTGATTCCCAAGACAGGCTACCATTGCGTTTCTGAACCCCTGGGGTGTCCAGCCATCAAAGGGAAGTCCAAAGCGGGGGCCGGAGAAAGCCGAGAGTGGGCTAAAGGCACTGGCAGAGTGAGGCAGCGCGGACGCGTTCAACAGCGGCGCTCAAACCCCCGGCGCCCCAGTTGTCTGCTTCTCAGCAGCCAGCGTTGTGCTGGGCACGGAGGGGCCCTGGCAGTGCTGGCTGGGCCGAGGGGAGCTCAGCACCCAGCAGGGTTCGTGTCCTGCCTAGAGCAGGCAGACCGCAGCCTTACCTGAAGCCCAGCTCTGCTCGGTGGATTTCGGGCGAGGGGCTGCGCTCCTGTGCCAGAACAGCTCTTCTCCAGGAACCGTCCCAGCAACCTGGTGGGATCCAGGAGCTGCCAAAAAAGCTGTTTAGTTCCACAAAACAAGCTCAGCTTCTAAGAACCAGGCACAGACCTGGGAGCCCAGGAGGCAACAGACAGGGACATCTCACCCTTCCCCAGTCACCTCTTGCAGGGTCCAGACAAAGCCACAGGACCAAGCCTGGTCGGCCCAACCTTCGGCTTAAGAAATGTCTCCACTCCAACTTTTATTTAGCGATGATAATCAGGACTTTGCAGTCCGTTACAATATATTAAGTCATTAAATTACAGGCTGCTGTAATTTTCACAGGAATTTATTGAGTGCTAATGTAATTCTTTCATCTAAGCAGAAAGATTGCTTTGACTTCTGCAAGGGACTTTTACTTGATTGGATTGTAATCAGTTATGTCTTTTCACAGGACCGCGTCTTTTTTAATTCAATTGTAATCTACTTGTTCCTTTAGGTTGCTGTATTTTATCATTTTTATTAATCAACCTACTTGTTCTCAAACTGGGTGTGCAGGAAGAGTTCTCAAGAGGTCAGGAGGAGGCGATTCTGGGCTGTGAACAGAGGGCAGTGCCCTCTGCTGGTTGGGCTGGGCACATGAGCATCAGTCAGGTAGGGCAAGTAAAAGGTCTATTCCCGGTTGGTTACCCCACACTTCCCCCTCTGGGTCCGTAGGGGAAGAAACACTGTCTTTCAGGAACTGTCTCCATCTCAAGTTCACTCTAGAAAACAAATGGTGTCCAGAGTGGGAATTGAGAATGAAGCGGACTCTAAGAAACTGCAAGGCTTGGCAGTTTAGCTGGCTCCACTACACATCCGTGGGAGCCTCCTTCTGTGTGCCTGGCCACCATCGGAGCTCAACTGCCGTCCTGAGTCTAAACCAGGCTTTCTCCACAGAAGCATTGTGGGGCAAGACTTCTTTGTGGTAGAAAGAGGGCCTCTCTTATGTTTTGTAGAATGTTCATTCTCTACCCACTTAATGCCAGTAGTGCCCCCCCACAGGAACTTACCATCAGAAATGCCTCCTGAAACTCACTCCCAAAGGCCCCAGGGGGTAGCAACACCGTTGGTCTAATTGCACACCCCATCATTCCTACCACCCACCTGGCAAATGGCAGGAAGGGCCAGCGTGGGAGGCAGGCAGTCCCTGAATTAACACATCTGAATGGAGTACACAGCTGGATGGAGTACACAGCTGGATGGAGTACCTGCTGCGTGTCAGCCACCATGTGGGAACTGCAGATGTACTAATGACCAGTGGACAGAGCCTTGCTCGTGAGGAGCATCCACTCAAGCAGCAGGAGGAGGAAGAAACTCTCTGGAGAAAGAAGGACCCAGCCAAGGTCAAGTCCCTGAGGTGTATGACTGAGAGGAGGAATGCAGGAAGGAAAAGAAGGGTAGCTAATAGGAGAAGGAAGAGCTAACGGGGCGGGGTCAGGCTAGTTTAAGTGCGTGTTATAGCCGTAAGAGGGTATGAAGACTACTGGTAACATAATGACAGGTGCCTCCACAAGCTTTCTCTGGCTGCACTGTTAAGAACAGAGCGTACAGGCACCAAGGGGACAGTTGGGCAATGGATCCAAAGGCCGTTGTACTCATCGGGGTAGAAGATGTTGGTGGCTTGGATCAGCCTAGGTACCATGGATGTGGAACAAAGCGGTTGATTCTGGGTGCGCAGGTGAAATCCAAAAGGACTTCCTGTCTGCTGAGGTGGGGAATTAAGCAAACGAGTCAAGGTTGACCCCAAGGACTATGTCTGAGCCACTGGAAGGCGGGAGCTGTCATCACCGGAGTCAGGGATGCTACGAAGGAGCAGACAGGGTCCAGTGTGATGGCTCCCGCATGTAATCCCAACACTTGGCAGGCTGAGGCAGGAGGATCACCACAAGTTCGAGGTCAGCCTGGGCTACACAGTAAGTCCTAAGACAGCCTCAAAATGAGACCCTATCTCAAACAATGCAATGGAGTAGGCTGAGGACAAGGTCAAGAGAAGATTCTGCCAGCCAGCCAACAGTAGTGCCAGGTGGAAGGCAGCAGGTAGACCATGGAAGTTTCAGGAGAGGGGTCAGGGGAACACACAGCCTGGGGAAACTGGCATCAAGTTGAAAGTAGCTGGGATGGCCTAGGATGTGGCACAGTTAGAGAACAGAACCAAGGACGGGCCATGCCCCCCCCCAACATTAAGAGGTCAGAAAAGCCAGTGGGACAGGAAGGGGACCGCAGGGGCGTGGAACTGAGCGAGTCAGCTGCAAAGACGTGTCATCACTGCTGGAGGCTCTGCTGAGTGGGCAAGACGCTGGTGCAGATTGAACCGTTTCTCTGGGGTCTGGGGCCCAACACAAAGGAGATGATTGCAGCAGGGGAGGTGGGGGTGGGGACAGGGTACACGCTAGGTATGTCAACCTTCTCCTTGATGGGACAAAACGCTCAACCAAAAGCAGCTTGTGCCTTTGACTTACAGTTTTCAGGGGAAGTTTCAGCACGGCAGAGAAAAGAATGGCAGAGCAGACACTGGGCATCACATGCAGCGAGAGTAAGTCAGCCAGCATCAGGCTAATAAACCTCGCGGTCCCCCCAGTGACACACCCCCTCCAGCAAGGCCCCAGCAGCTCCTAAATTGCCACCAGCTGGGGATTAAGTACGAGGCTCAATCACAACACCTGAGGCCACGTGGGACATTTCATGTTCAAAGCGCCACAGAGGGCACATGGCCATTCTCGAGCCGTGCTGCTGTCACCTCCCCACCCCAGAATGTTCAGCTGTCAGGAGGCGTCCGCAGGGTGTGGGGGTCCCACTGCTGTCAGCCAGAGGAGAGGAGAGGAGCAAGGTCTGGGCACTGGTCTAGTTAGCCCTGCTGGTTCATTCTGGGCAGCCCCATGATTTATAGATGGAAACACATCCAGGAATATGAGGTGCCTCATCCAACACAGCCCCTGCTCTGCCCAGCCAACGGCCCCTGTAGACGTCCTCTGTCCTTGGACCCAGCCACAAGGTATGCCCCTTGCCACCCATGCCTACCTCAGACCACCATTCCAGCCCAGGACATTCCTGCATATACGTGAGAGAAATGTTAGCTCTACGCCAGTGATTCAGAATCTTCTACCCACACTAAATCCACTCTTAAAAAGCAAAGTCAAATTATTTCCATCATTAAGTCCAAAATGCCATAAAACAAATTGGGTCTTAGCTGTTTATCTGGAAATTTCTTTAGTACCCACTGCCAGCACTCCTGAATGTGTCAGCATAAGGAGTGAGTCAAGATGGATCGCCGTGTCCACTGGCTGGTTACACAGCAGCGTTTGATGGAAATTTGATGTTTTATTGGCTTTTATCCCATTAAGTGAAAGAAAACTCATTTTCTTCCGAGGTCAGGCTGATGTTTAGAGAATTCGTCTGAGCTGTGGTGGCCTGCCAGGTAGGTATGACTTTGCTTGAGGGACTGCTCTCGTCATTCCAGGAGTCTAGGATTCTGTGCTCCTAAAATTCTACTGTGCCCCCAGGGTACCCCAGAACCCCGAGCCCTAACCCGAGCCTGTGGGGTCCAGAAGTAAATGTAATGAAGTGCTCCCTGAAGCCAACATCCTAACATCATAATCCTACAGTACTGCCCCAGCAACCTGTGGTGTCGTTGTGCCCAGCCCACAGTGAAGACATGGAAAATGTTACCAGGGTAGACAGAGGCCCAGGCTGCCTGATTCCCAACCTCTACCTTCTCCTCCACACTGAAGCCAGGGAATTCTACTCAGGGCTGTGGGTCACTGGTTACTAGAGACAACAAAAGGAACATTTGCTGACAGGACTGAGATGTCCAAGATGGAGGAATGATTTTCCTCAAACATGAGCTGGGAATGAAACTTCAGCCCATCCTTCCACTGTCGGATTTTGTTTGTTTGGTTTTCTTAAATTCTTCCCATGATGCTTTGGAACTGCACTTCTCCAGAAACTTCAATGACTCTCCACTGCCTCCTGGGCCATCTCTCTATCTTGACATGGAGTCTTCTCAACAAGACTTGTGAGCTTTCCCCACACATTCCACCCACCTTTCCCCCTGTGGCTCATGCCACTCCATCCTCATAGCATGACATGACTTCTCCACACTCTGTGGTGACATTCTCCCTACATGTCATGACCCCCAGAGAAGCCACCTCCTGTGGGCAGTCCTCCCCGACTGCACCCACAGTAAAGGTTCCCTCTCCCAACTTTTCATAGCATCTGTGTCACAGCCGTTTGCAGCAGGTACTTTCCCACTGCTGGGATGAAACACTTGGCCAGAAGCAGCTGACGGAAAGCGAAGGGTTTAATTCAGCTTGCAGTTTTGAGGGAAAGTTCCCATGATGGTAGAGAAAGCGCAGCACGAGCAGGCAGCCTGCTTCACACCTTCACAGCAGCAGGGGCCAAGTGGAAAAGTTAAGGAGCACCGAGCGGGACTGAACTATAGCACCTCAAGGACTGCCACCAGGGACACACTTCCTTCAGCAAGGCTCCACCTCCCAAAGGCTCCACAAACTTCCCAAACAGTGCCCCCAACTGGGGATCAAGTATTCAAACACACGAGTCCATGAGAGACGTTTTCCATGCAAACCACCACTGTCCCGTAGCTCTTCCCTCATACGGCTCGACGGCTCTTATGGACATTGCTTTTTCTCTCCTCAACTCGACCATAAGCTATTTGACAGGCAGTCAGATGCCATCTTGAAGCATACAAGGACAGTGTCTAGGAAGTGCCCAAACCCAATGTGTGTTTTTGTTTCGACAGACAAACCAATTAATCCAGAAAGTCTGCATCGGAGAGAACAACGTGATAGAAGAAGAGCTTCGTGCCAACAGAAGTGTGCACGAGTGGGCTGGAGGAGGAGGAGGTGGGGGCGGAGCCACCTATGTGTTTAAGGTGAGACCTGCAAGGGTAGACTCCCCAAGGCAATGGCTTTCATGGTGTCCCAACCTCAGAAGAGCCCCAGACAGGACCCCCCAGGACAAGCACAGATTCCCCAGGGCAACGACTTCCATGGCACGACAGCATCCGAAGAGCCCCAGACAGAAGCCCCTAGGATGTTCTATTACAGTTCAGGATGAGGAGCCAAGTCTCAGAGGGACGTAGAACCCCAGATTCATCATGCTGGGTTTTTTTCAACCCTGTTTAAGGGCTCCCTCTAGAGGGTCCTCTGTCCCTTCTGGGCCAGCATTCTGTCCTAAGACCATTTTTCTGACATCATTGCATCCCGCCAGAAACTAAACAGAGCAGTCTCCTGCTGGGTGTTCCCATGGGCACAGTGATGCGGAGAGTTTCGTCCTGATGTTGTAGAGGGCAGAGGCAGACATGCCTAGAGTGCAAAGGGAAGGAGACAGGAAGTGAAACCTGCTTCCAATCACCAGCAACAAGACCTCCAAGAGGTTTAAAGAAGGAGCTGCTAACCAGGCTGCAGGACCACCCCAGCTCATGTGTACCCTGTTAATATAGTACGCACATATACACCTTACTGAGTCCACTTCTGTCAGTGAGTCCCAGCTGACGACACAGAAGCTCCCAGATGGGGAGGTGGGTTACTATACTGTGAATTTTGGACCCTCAAGTCACCTCAGCTGGAGAAGTCAATCCACAAACTGTCAGGTTTAAACATTCAGACCAAGGCTGCGTCTCCCTAGTGGGTGTCTGGCTTGGTCTCTCCATCTCTGCATATCTCCCCTGGCCAGATGAAGGATGGAGTGCCCGTGCCCCTGATCATTGCTGCCGGCGGAGGTGGCAGAGCCTACGGGGCCAAGACAGACACGTTCCACCCAGAGAGACTGGAAAATAACTCCTCAGTTCTAGGGCTGAACGGAAATTCCGGAGCCGCAGGTAAGGCTCTGCCCTCTTCCAGAAATCTCCCGGGAATGCCATTATGCCCCTGGAAGGCACTGCAGTCATTGCCCCTGAGACTGTGGAAACTCTGGATATTGGTGTGAATACTAAGGGAGGGAAGGCAGTACCGGGAGCCCAGGCGGGCTACCTTGTGGGCCTGAGGTTTGCAGAGCGAGGCCTGTGAAAGCCAAGCTCAGCACCTCGACCTCTTGAAGTTCCCGAAGCTGGCAAAGCCCCGGGGCCTGCCGGAGGGCTTTGGCTCACCTGTGTATGTTCTAGACCCCAGCTTGTCAGCCATCTGGGCTTCATTTCCTAAGCCTGGGACCCCTTTCTAGCATGTAGCTGCCCCATCAGAAGATTCCCCCACATACATGTCCCTCTATTTCCCCCTCTGAGCCTTGGAGAACCTCAGTCAGAAGTTCTTCCAGAAGACACTTCCAGAGACTAATCCTTGCAATCCTGGCAGACGCACCCACACAGTGAATCCATTCCTTCTGCGTGGGGTCCAGGCCACCACTGCTATCTGCTGAGGGCTTTGGGTCAGGCGCCTGTCGAGGTGTCATATGGAATAATAAGGGGAGGGGCCCTGGACTCTCAGGGGCCAGCAGGAGAGATACACTGTGCTCAACTGTCAGTAACCATGCATAACAGTCCAAGAGCTCAGGACAATTCCAGGGTTTGGGAGGTGGCTGCCCTTGTCACTGGGCGTCACCCACCTCCTTCTCCTGAGCACCCCTGCCCCTCTCGCTGGGTTGCAGCTGAGGTGGGCCTGGCCAGCAATTCCTGCACTTAGTGCTCTGAGGAGCATTCCACACTCTCTCCCCCACTTCCCATTGATGCTAAAAATCAACCCCTGAGCTGAGTCTGATTATTTGCAAGTTCCCAGTGAAGAAACTAGGGCTCAGAATGCAGAGGCCCAGGTTTGGGTTTCACAACCAACAAATAATGAAGCCCACAGACCTATCTAAGCTGATCTAAGACTCCTGCAAGAAACTGCACTGTTGTGGCCTCTACAGGCCCTTGACACTTGGCTGCAAAGCCTGAGAGCCCAGCTCCGATTTGGATGAGAAGCAGTTCATGAAAGGAAGGCACAGCGCAGGCATGGGAAAGGGGGTTTAGCCATCAGGCTCTCGGTCCCCAGCGTCCCTGAATCCCCACGGAGCACACTGCCTGCTTCTGAGCTGGGGGGCGGGGCGGGGGTGCTACCAGGAAAAGGGGGCACGAAGAATACTTACTCTGCGGGGACCAGTGAGGGCCAGAGAGGTTTCCTAGAGCCAAGGACATGCTGCTCTTAGCTTCCCCCTTGAAGAAGGCTCTGGAACAAAGCAGGTGGGTGCGCCCTTCAAAGCCCACCCTGTCTCAGGAAGGGCCCTTCTCCTCTCCCCCGCAGGTGGTGGAGGCGGCTGGAATGATAACACTTCCTTACTCTGGGCCGGAAAGTCTTTGCTGGAGGGTGCTGCTGGAGGACATTCCTGCCCCCAGGCTATGAAGAAGTGGGGGTGGGAGACAAGAGGGGGTTTCGGAGGGGGTGGAGGGGGGTGCTCCTCAGGTGGAGGAGGCGGAGGATATATAGGTAAAGATGATTCGTGTTCAAGGTGTCACTCCCTATCCCTCTTAGTCCTAGGTTCTTCCCTCCCTGTCACCTCCCCTGCCCCCAGCCCCAGTGTGGACCATATGTGACTGCACGCTCCCCTCCCCTGGGCCTGGCTCGGCCCTGCCAGAGGTAGGATGTTGGCTCCCGAGCCAGCATCCTGCCTCGAGGCTTCCTTTGAATTAGTATCAAGATCGCACGTGATTCTTGATCTCTCCCCTGCCCCAAGCTGGGCATACAGGAGAGCTTGGCTTCCCAAACTCCTTTGTAAAGACTCGGCAGTCTGACAGCCCTGGAGATCAGGCTCCCCCAGGCCCCCAGCTCCTTTTGGGGGCCTGGCCAAGCCAGCACAGGGCTGGTCTGAAGTTTCCTGGGCTCCTTCTCCTCCTTCTCCTGCCCAGTCCACTGGCTGCCAGGGGCAGCTCTGTCCATACTGACTGAAGGGAGCTACTCCCAAGATCCACCACGGGGGCAGCTTGGACCCGGCCCTCCAGCAAGCAGCCTGCTGCTGACCCCAGCTGCTCTAAGAATCCTCCAGTGTTGAGAGGCTGCCAGATGATGGTCCCACCCTCCCCCAGACTAGGACACACTGCATGCATGCACTGTGACGTCCGTGTCTTGTGTTTTGCTTTGACGCTGTGTGTAAGATGCTTGTGTTGACCATAAGCTCTTCTTTCCCAAGCTTTGAGTGGGTGGGAGGAGCCCAATGGGGAGCCCCAAGATGACCCAATCCCAGATGAAGGAGGGACAGGAACCTGCAGGCACAGGGGCTCATCTCCCCAAAGCCCCACCCTGACCACATGGGGCTGGAGAGCAGCAACTCCTCAGGGCTGCTCTCCAGGGACTCCTAGAAGGGACCCTAAGGATACACCGCAGCCTAGAGAGACTAGAACTTTCTGGAATCTTGCTCTCACCTGGGACACTTGCCAGTGGGCCTCAGCCGGGTGGGAGAGACTCCCTAGGGAGCTGGCCGCAACCCAGGGGCGGAAGTGACCCACATACCCAGCTTCTACGGAGCTAAACCCCAAGTGCAGCCTCTGTGCCCTGAGATTCCCTTCCCTCCCCACCTCCCTGTCCCAGAGCCATGCACACCCCCCTCCCCGAGACCCCTGGCTCTGGCCAGAGCTGCATGCCCGTCCGCTGCTGCGCATGTGTGTTGAGACCTGGGCACCCACCTGTCTGGGTTCAACTCTTCTCTGGTTTGCTTCAGGTGGCAATGCAGCCTCAAACAATGACCCTGAAATGGATGGGGAAGATGGGGTTTCCTTCATCAGTCCGTTGGGCATCCTGTATACCCCGGCCTTAAAAGGTACCCACCCTGCCAGGTGATGAAACAAACCTCCTTAGGTCACTTCTCCCACCAAGCCACCTGAGGGTTATCACATGGGTATACGACACCAGGCCGGGGCTTACGGGCTCCTTGCAGACAAGTGTTCTTGTGGCTTACGTTCTCCAGAAGTCAGGGTGGGTGGTTGAGTGTGGACAGAGAGACAGAATATGGACCACCAGGCAGGTAGGTCCTGCAGCAGTAACACACCTGCACCAGCCAGCCTCAGGCTCCTGAATGCAGACCTCCCTCCCACCTGCACACTCACACGCGCATCCCTGGTCTGTGCCCCACTCAGCATGAGCCCAGAGAGGTTCTCCTGTACAGACGTGTGTTTCCAGCAGCATCCGGACGCCCAAACCCACAGGGAGCAGCTCGAGATAGAGCTCGGAGGGCGGCGAGGATCTGGGGGTCCAGGGGCCATCTTCACGCTCGGCCCAAGACTGACCCTCCCTTCCTTGTCCCCAGTGATGGAGGGCCATGGGGAAGTGAATATCAAGCACTATCTAAACTGCAGTCACTGTGAGGTAGATGAGTGCCACATGGACCCCGAGACCCATAAGGTCATCTGCTTCTGTGACCACGGGACGGTGCTGGCTGAGGACGGCGTTTCCTGCATTGGTAAGGGACCGGGATCGGGATTGGGGAGGGACCAGGCCTCCAGCAACTGTTCCCGTGGTTCCCAGATGAGTCCAGCTCAGTTTTCAAAGTCTCTTGTCCCTCTGCTGCGGCTCTGGCTGCTGAGCAGAAGGACCTTGTAGGAAAGGTGGGTCATCATGCCTGGAGGGGTCTCAGAGTTATCGACACCTATCCCTCACCCAGGACATGAACACTGACTGTGACATCTCTACCAAGGGCACAGCCAGCCCAGTGACAGGGACCTGAGCATTCCTAAGGCTGTTTATCAGTTACTTTCTTGTTGCTGGGACAAAAGATCTGATCAGAAGCAGCTTAGGGAAGGAAAGGGCTTACTTTTGGCTTATAGTTTCAAAGGGAAGTCCACCATGGTGGGGAGAGAATGGCAGGAGCAGGAGGCTGGCATCACATTGTCACACCAGCAGGGGGCAGTAGAGAAAGAGAACGGTAAACAGGGCTGGATTATGAAGCCTCAAGACCCACCCTCAGTGACACACTTCCTCCTACAGATTCCATAACCTTCCCAAACAGAACCACCAGATGGGGATTATATAGTCAAACACATGAGTCTATGGGAGACATATTACATTCAACCACCAAGCCCTTGTTTCTGGAAGTTTCAAAGCCATGATCTATTCCTTTCAACTTCCTATGGTAGATCTCCTAACTGTCCACAGCCTTTCAAGTGCAGATTCAAAGATGGTGCTTCTGTCTTTAAGACTTCTCCAGATCCCATAACTGTTTGTTTTGGTCACGCAGATATTGCTTGATACCTTCATTCCACACTAAGGTCCCTCTTCCGCATGCACATCAGGTGTCAGTGCCTCTTCAGAAATGTAGTTTCCAGGCCTGAAATCCCAGCTACTCAAGAGGCTGAGACAGAAAAATCAAAATATCAATGCAATGCCTATCTGTGCTATAGAGACAGTTCAAGGCCAGCCCTGGCAACTTAATGAGGTTCTGTCTCAAAATCAAAATTACAAAAAGGGCTGGGGATATAGTTCAGTGGTAGAAAATTTTCCCAGCATATGTAAAGCCCTGAGTTTGATTATAGCACTGCATAAAGGAAGGAAGGAAGAAAGGAAGGAAGGAAGGAAGGAAGGAAGGAAGGAAGGAAGGAAGGAAGGAAGGGAGGGAGGGAGGGGAAGGAAGGAAAGAGGAAGGGAAGGAGGAAGAGAACAAAAGAGAGGACTTATAAACCAGAGTGTGGTCTGGCCAGGACGGAGTTCACAAGACCTTATCCTGCTTCAGGGTCATGTGAGATAAACTGGCCTCGGGTTATCATTAAGGGACTCTGTACTGTTGTGTCCTCCTACTATGGAGTCCCCACGCCTCTACTAGGTTCACTTCTGGGTCTCCTCCCCGCTTCATCCTGTCCTTGTGTGGTTGATGTTTGGGGTCCACACTCGGGACACATATTCATGTCTTGAATCCCCCTCCACCCGCTGAAACCAGGCTAAGCTCATGCTCCCAAAGTTCACTCCCATGGAAAGGAAACTGTGACAAAAGTCTCCAAGGATGGAGAAAAAGCAAGTGACTTTTTCCTACTGGGAGGATACTCCTGACTTGGGGCCAGCTCAGAAGAGAAACAGCATGGTATTCAGTACCCCCTTGGGACCTGTCTTTCAGTGTCACCCACCCCGGAGCCCCACCTGCCGCTCTCGCTGATCCTCTCTGTGGTGACCTCCGCCCTGGTAGCCGCCCTGGTTCTGGCGTTCTCCGGCATCATGATCGGTGAGTGTGCCAGAGCCCCAGGGCTTCCAAAGGGACAGGAAGGCAAGTCTGGAAAGATGAGTATTGTCTCAGGCTGTGCCATGAAGTCACTCTGTCCTTTCGGACCTTGGAGCTGGGTGGGGTGGCAGCTGGAGAAAGGGTAGGCCAAGCCAAAACAGAAGCATTAACACTCAACCCCCCTGGAGTGGATAAGATTCCCTACAGAAGCCCCCCACCCCCAAAGTTGATGCTGATCATCATTGGCCCCAGATGTGGCCTTCTGGATGCTCAAGGGGACGAGGCATTCTACAGTGGCCAACACAATGGACAAAGCTATTCCTGCGCCTCTGACTTCTCTCCCAGCCTCCACACACTTTAGGGGACACGGATCCTTGTTGGGCTCACTCTGTGTGCAGTAGCTAAGCCCCACGAGCCAGGCTCTTGTACTCATTGGAGAATGAAAGCTGTTTTCTGAGTCTATTCCATCCAACCTGTGACCCGAGGTGAGGTCGAAGGAGTTCAGCACAGGCCAGTCAAGCACACAGGTCAAACTGTAAGAGGCCAGGGCAGATGGGCAGGGTCAAGAAGACAGGCAGCGGGTAAGACCCATGACAGCGTGCACCAGCCGCCCCCCTCTGGTGGGCAGGGAGATGACAGCACACCTGGCCATCCTTCAAAGGGGCAGGATGTTAAGAACTCACAGACTGCAGACTCACCATGTGCCTGGCAATTTGCAAGTTTCAGATGGTTCAGTCCTGTAGTAGGACTCCTCAAGGTGCTTCTGCAGGGAGGAGTGGGGAGTGGTGGAAAAGCCAGGGGGCGGAGAGTGTGTACCCTTTTCTCTGTCGCCTCCTCATTCATTCTCCCAATACACCCCTTTCACTTCTCTTCTAGTCCTCTAAGTGTACCCCTCTTCTTTGTCCTTTCCCCATCTAGCAAATGAATCCATCCACGGACACGGTACATTTCAGAGAAAGTGTCCGAGCATGCGCAGTACATAGACAAGGGCAGCACTTGCCCTGCCCACAGTGGTAGGGCTGGGCCGTGGTCTCACAGGCACAGTTCACCCATCAGCCAATTCTGCCTCCTGCAGTTTGCCTTAGCTCCAGACTCCAGCCTTATCATGTGCCGTAAAAGCGCTGAGCCCGCCAGCCCTGGTCACGGGAGAGCTCTGCAAAGTTTTCAGATCTATTTTATGAGTCAGGTATGATGGCGCACACCTGTAATCCCAGCATCTTAGAGGCTGAGCCAGGAAGATCACAAGTTGAAGTTCAGCCTGGTTTATATAGTGAGTTTCAGGCCTGTCTTGAAAACAAAGATTAAAAAAAAAATCCATATGTATTTATCTGTGAGTTCATTTCATTAGGACCACCTCAGGATGGGATGTGAAAGAGCTTAGGAATTGCAGCAGGATTATTTTCCAGAGAAAGAAACCCATGCTCCGAGGGGTCATACGACTGCTCATAATACCCAGCCTGAAATCAATTGGTGAAATTAGCGTTCCGGACATACCCAACAGTTTAGAGGTCTCGTCACTGTGTAGCTATTCCCCAACCATGTGGCCTAGCAGTTTTCCACGTATGGAAAACACATCTGACCACGACCTGTGGTGGGGTGGGGACCTTGAGTCTACTGTTCTAATTGCAACCAAACTATTCCCACCCACAGCTGAGCACAGCACAGATGCTGAGGCAGACATTCTTGGGAGACCTGGGACTTCTCTGATAGCCGACTGGGCTGCAGAATTCTCCCAAGAGCCTCGCCAAAGCCTCCTTCCACCGCACGGCCTCCAGGGTGCTTGCCCTGTCTCTCCTCGGGCTTCCCTGGCTCTGTCTCCTTCTCTCCTATAAGCATATCCCCTAATAAAATCCTGGTGTATCTAATCCCGACTTGAATTTGCTTCCTGCAGAACCCAGACTAATATGTCCGTCCTGTGTGAAACAAGAAAATCCCTTCCATTTGTGTGAATTTAAGCTTTATATTTGCTTTAAGTGCTGTTTTGATTAAAGGGATATTCTCATGAGTATAAGCATTTTGTTACTATTAGTAAGGGTGATGTCAAATTAGAGCTTAAGGAAGGAGACAGAGTTCAGAGGAGGCTCTGTGGTGGAGGTGGCCTGAGCTGGGCTTCACAGGCGGGCGGCCCGGTGAGGACCCCTGAGCAGACCTCCGTGTGTCTGCAGTGTACCGCAGGAAGCACCAGGAGCTGCAAGCCATGCAGATGGAGCTACAGAGCCCCGAGTACAAGCTGAGCAAGCTGCGCACCTCCACCATCATGACAGACTACAACCCCAACTACTGCTTTGCCGGCAAGACCTCGTCCATCAGCGACCTGAAGGAGGTGCCGCGGAAGAACATCACCCTCATCAGGTGAGCTTCTGCGGCCCTGAAACTGGATAGCTTCCGGGCATTGCGGGCTCTTGCATCAATTAGTTATCCCCTCGCTGTGACCCACGACATGACAAGAAGCCGCTTTAGGAAGAAAAGTGCTTGCTTCGGCATGCGGTGCCAGGGGTGGTGGGGAGGGCGCGTGGCAGCAGCAGGAGGCTCCTGCATTCCACCTCAGTCAGGAAGCAGAGGCGAACAGGAAGTGGGGCTGAGCTGCAAAACCTTAAGGCCTACCCACAGCGAGGCTCCGCCCCTAAAAGGTCCCATGACCTTTTCCAACAGCGCCACCAACTGGGGACAAAGTGTTCAAACACATTTTGCATTCAAGCCACAATAGCCACAATAGCTCTCTAGTTGTCTTCCCAGGAAGACTATTTTATTTTATTTTATTTTATTTTATCTTTGCTGAGGGTGGGAGAGAGAGAATGGGCGTGCCAGGGCCTCTAGCCACTGCAAACAGACTCCAAATGCATACGCCACCTTGTGCATCTGGCTTATGTGGGTATGGGAGTTGAACCTTAACTTCTAAGCCATCTTTCCAGCTCTCCAAAATTTGTTGGGTTTGTTTTGTTTTGTTTTGTTTTGTTTTGTTTTGTTTTGTTTGGTTTTTCAAAGTAGGGTCTCACTCTATCCCAGACTGACCTGGAATTCACTATGTAGTCTCAGGTTGGCCTCAAACTCGTGGCAATCCTCCTTCCTCTGCCTCTGGAGTGCTGGGATTAAAGGCATGCGCCACCACACCTGGACTACCAAGAAGATTAATCTTAATGTTCAGAGCTATATAAGGGTGCTTATTTCAACATCTTAATATATTCATGGAGCTGATGCAACAAGAGAATTTGATGGAAGAACTAAGGCTCTCTTCAAGAGCCACTCATGTAACCCATCCAACAGGATTCCCAGCACCCCTCTTCTTCACAAGGTTCTCTTAAGATCCACTCATGTAACCCATCCAGTAAGGTTCCCAGCCCCGCTCCTTCAAGTACCCCTCCTCTAGGCATCGGGAACACCTGTGATTTCCTCTGTCACATTATGACACTTCACAGTAAGGATCTTCCAGTGAGCTGTCACTAGGAACATCAACTTCTTCCAGGCAGGAGTCGTGCCTTACCCCTGTCCCTGGCAGATATCAGAGACTCACTGACTAGTGACTAAATGAATAAACAGTTCACCCTCATGATGAATTGCTGCCTGAAACCTGTAGTGGCCTGTTTTCTCTTTGCAGTAACCCAATACCACAGAGTGGCAAGTTACATAGGAAAGGATTTGTCTAGCTCACAGTCTGGTCAAGGGCCTGGGGGCTACACCTGGTGATGAATGGCCTTGCTGGCAGAGGTAGAATTTTGCAGAAGGCGGGGGATGAGAGAATGTCTGCCTTCAATGTTCCCTCTCTTTAGGAAGTCACCAGGATTTAGTCATGGGAACTGTACCCTAATAACTTCATCTATCTGAATCCGCTCCCCCAAAGTCCCACCTATGAACACAACCATCACTCCCTAACCCTCTAGATACATCACAGTCAGGATTAATTTTTAGCACGTGAACTGGGGAGTCACCCTCAACCCTGTCCAATCCACAGCAGAACCTTTCTTACCAGATTTCTGACAAAGAAATGGAGGCCCAGGAAGTTATAGCAAAGCCAAATTGAAGGTGCTACTCTTGAGTGCACATGTCAGTTTAAATGTGACCCTTGGACTCAGGGACCCAAGCTGCATGTTTATTGTGGTGTACCTTACTATGACTTCTTCTCCTTGGCACAGGGGTCTCGGCCATGGTGCATTTGGGGAAGTGTATGAAGGCCAGGTGTCTGGAATGGCTAACGACCCAAACCCCCTACAAGTGGCTGTAAAGGTAAGAGGCGGCTCCCCCTTGAGCCTGGCCTTGGCCTGAGGTCGCTGTAGTCTCCAGTCCCAGCTCACAGCCGCCTCCTCCCTCCCACCCTCCCTTCTGTGCACAGACGCTGCCAGAGGTGTGCTCAGAGCAGGACGAGCTGGATTTCCTCATGGAGGCTCTGATCATCAGGTAAAACCGTGGACCCTCCAGCCCGCCACCCCACCCCCGCCAAGAGCCAGGGGCATTTCTAAGTGATACCTCCAGAGGAAACAGTGTTTGATGCTCGCTCCCAGCATGCCCCCCTAAGGACGAGGGTCCCTGAATGGAATAGCCCCTGAGGATTGTTTCGGAAATTATCTGCATGCCCATAGCTGGCACTCTGATGTCACCCCTTTGTTCTTGGTCCTCGCTTCTCAAGAACTGGGACATGTGGGCTAGGGACATGACCGACCACCTGACCTGGGGTCTCCAGAGCCCACGTACAGCGGATGCTGGAGCCAGGTGTCTGTCATTCCAGTGTGGTAACGGCAGGATGGGAGGTGAAAACGGGAGAATTTCCCCAAAGCTTTCAGCTAGCCTGGTGAATGCGGCACTGAACGGGAAGAGACCCTGCCTCAAGCAAAATGGGAGGCAAGGACCGATAACTGACAGTGTCCTCTAACTGCACCTGTGCACTGTGACACGTGTGTGTGCACGCATGTGTGCACACATGCACACGTGGGCACACACACACACACACACACACACACACGCACGCACATGCTCCATTTTGACATTATGAGATATAACCTCCCTCCAAGTAACTCTCTCAGAACTGAGGCCCTTTGCCCATCCCAGCTCAGAGATGGAGCTCTGCTCTGGTAGGGCTGACTCTCAGTAGGCCGCTACCCTACAACTAGGGGCTCAGGCCGAGGTCCCTGAGGATGTCTGCCCTGACAGACAGCAGGTCTCCTGAAGAGGAGGAGGACATTTGACCTTGAGACCTAGAGAAGGATCACAGCCCCTGTCATACATAAAGGCCTCCAGACATCCTGACGTGTGGGGTTGCCTTGGGGTGTCCCCTTGGTGGAAGTGGCAGGGGAACAAGGCCAGAGAAGCATGAGGGACGTGTGGGAGCTCTGACGCCCAGGGGGATCCACAGCCAGAGCAGCACCTTGCTTTAAAATCACACTTAAAGCTGTGGAGACATCTCAGTTGGCAGAGAGGCAGCTGCACACGCATGAAGACCTGAGTTCAAATCCCCACCTGTAGCCCCAGTCATGAGAGGGGCAGAGACAGGAGGAGAATCCCTCGGGATCACTGATCCGCCCATCTGACCAAAAAATGGCTGTTTCAGGTTCATTGAGAGGCTGTGTCAAGGAAATAACATGGAAGAACAGAGGAGGACACCCAGTGTTTTCCTCTGGCACAGGGCACGTGCATCTGCACACGTACATGTATGCACTATGCATATGCACACCACACCACACATACTACACACACACACTGAAAACAATCATTTTCTGATGATACATGTGCTACATGATCACTGACTAAAACTTGGAAAGTTTAAGAATACGTGTAAGGAAAGCCACATTACACAATATCACTACTAGGCAATAACAAGCCATAATTCTCTGATTTATAATCACCCAGTCTCTCAAATTGATAATCACCCAGTCTCTCAACTTGTATAATGTGTGTGTGAATATGGAGTTTGCTAGTGTGCACTGCCTGTATATCCTAACATGACAGGAAAACCCAGATCTCAGGGCCTCTTGTCCTGACTCAGTCCTACCTTGGAGGGGGCCATAGGAGACTGCAGGGGCCAGGGAAGCCAGCCCTCTTCCTGCCTCTCCTTCACATGCTGTTGTCTGGCAGGTCTCATGCCGTCCCTTTCAGAAGCCAGTCCTTCAACTTTTGCTCAAGACCTTTCTCAGAGAACTCAAGTGCACATTCATGCAGTGATGCCTAAGAAAGGCACCCCGTTAGCCACACCACACGCATACCGTGTCACCCCCAGGACCTCCCACTCCAACAGAATTCTCTCCTGCTAACTCAGCCTTTTCCAGGCCTGCCCCATCTTCCCTCCTGCTTCCTAGGGAGGTTCCCTGTGGTCCATATCTGCAGAACGCATCCTCACAGCACGATGCACGGTGCCTTTGTGTCATCCCTGTCACTTGTGACCGCCCCAGGTGCAGCTCAGTTAAAATTCGTTGCACCTTCTGTACCCTGCAGCAAATTCAACCACCAGAACATTGTGCGCTGCATTGGGGTGAGTCTGCAAGCCCTGCCTCGCTTCATCCTGCTGGAGCTCATGGCTGGTGGTGACCTCAAGTCCTTCCTCCGGGAGACCCGCCCTCGCCCGGTGAGTGAGAACCAGCCTTGGTGCAGAGGTCATGCCAAGAAAGGAGCAGGGAGTGAAAGGAAAGTGTGTGGGCAGCCTGGGAATCAGTCAGCCATGGGGCATGTACACTAGGTGAATGGCCAGGACAGGGTGGACAGGAGTGGATGATAGCAGAGTCCCAGCTCCAAAGAGCCCACGCAAGGCCTGCACAGTGGATTCTGTCACCTAACTCCTTTATGACCTGGTGACTGTGGATCACTAGACCCCAGACGCATTCAGAGGGGGACTTACATACTGGCCATGTCAATAATTCACTCCTCATCCACTCATTCCAAATCCACTGACCTTGTCTCTCAAACAGATGTGATAATATGCAATATCCTGACCCTGTAGTTTTCTATGAAAAGAATGTGCTGGAATATTACGAGAATGGAGCCTATATCTATGGTGTTATGGATGAGGGAAGAGAGTTTGGGAAGTAAGACCCCTAGGGTACATCCGGGAAGCTCACACTCCAGCCCTGCATGGCCATCTGGCGCAATATGGCATAGGGCAGTCCACCTCCTTAACCTCAGAGTCTGCCTAGGAGAAACTTGAGGGTCAGACTAAGTGTTTGCCTGCAAAGCTACAGGGGGTTCGATTCCCCAGGACCCATGTAAAGCCAGATGCACAAAGTGGTACGTGCCTCTGAAGTTGGTTTGCAGAGACTAGAGGCCCTGGTGTGCCCATTCTGCCTGCCTCTCTTCTCTCTATCTCTCTCTGCTTGCAAATAAAATTTAAAGCAAATATTTTTTAAAAAGAAAATCTTCACTTTCGGAGCCTCCATAGTGTTTCTCACCCCTTGAAAACACCCGGCTGGAGGGCGGGGGGGTTGGAGACCAAGCCCCTTCACAAGGACCCTCACCAGAATTATGGTCTTCCTCCCAGCTTTCACATTTCCAACACACCACATGGAGTAGATAGCGCAGGTCTCACTCCTGTGTCACTGGCCTGGAGAGGTCACTCACTTGCAAGGGCCATAAGAAGTAGAAGGACAGACCAGAGCTCGGGACTGGTGTCCCAGTGCTCCAGCTTCGCAGGCTGTCTGTACACGTGGTCATCTTGAAAGCCTGGAGCTGTGGAGAGAGCTAACACTACCTTCCAGGCACCTCTGCCGGGGTCTGGGCTTCAGACTCCCTGGCTTGCCCCAGTGGATGGGAGGGATGCCCAGATCAACCATGCCTACCATGGAAATGGAATTCAGCGTGCAGATGAGAACTGCCTGGTCGCAGAACCCACCCCTTCAAGAAAGACACTAAAACTGCCATTCCATTGATTTAGCCAATAATGGCCAAGGCCACTGAGAACTCATTAGTCTCATCGCTAAAGACGTGAGTCATTGTGATGGTTTGATCTTCATGTCAGCTTACTGCATTCAGAACCACATAGGGCACATACGTTGGGCATGTATGTGAGGGCATTTCTGGAGAGGTTGAACTGAAGGTGGAAGACCTATTGTAAATGTAGCATCGCCATGCCATGGGCTAGAGTTCCAGACTGAATACGAAGGAGGAAATGAGTGGAGCCCTGTGAACACAATGGCCACCTCACACTCTTGACCCCACGCCTTCCCTGACATGATGAACTGCACCCTCAAACCATGAGCCAAAATAAATCCACCATCTGGTTGCTTTTTTTTGTTTGTTTGTTTGTTTGTTTGTTTTTTGAGGTAGGGTCTCACTCTAGCCCAGGCTGACCTGGAATTCACTATGGAGTCTCAGGATGGCCTCGAACTCACAGCGATCCTCCTACCTCTGCCTCCCAAGTGCTGGGATTAAAGGCGTGCGCCACCACGCCCGGCTCATCCGGTTGCTTTTTGTCACAGCAACGAAGTAGTCACTAATAGGGCCACTGGCCACAGCAGTGCATACTGAATGCCCAGTTGTGCCAGCTCTGTGCCGGCCACCCTCCAAAGGGAAAGATAAAGTCCCATCTCAGTCTCAGAGACTGCGATGCTTATGTGGGGACGTGGCACCATCAACACAGGACAGAGACACAGCACAGTGGATATGGCAGCACCTGGGGACAGGCTGCGACACGCTTTGGGGACTTACAGCGACATGGCATAGTCCTTGGCCAGACTGTCCAAGAGGCCAAAAGGCCGCGGGGGAGGGAGGGAGGGAGCGGCGTTTCCCATCACAGGGGAAAGACTGTATAGACAGTACTGTGTGTCACGCGGCTCTTCATTCTAGCATTTTCCACGGGCTTTTCTGTCTTGAATCCACTTCACATCTAGGTCTATTTTAAGACATTTCAAGAGAGGATTTCAAAAACAATAGTGTTCCCCATTGGCTTCCCCGGAGACTTATCAGTGTGGGACGTGCATATGTTTGTGAGGATGGGATAGGAGGACATGCTGGATACTCTAGCTGATCCCTGTGGCTTTGGCGTCCCCAGCCCCTGCTGTGTGTTAGTCCTCTGGGGGGTTCCTGGGCCTGGGTTGGGGTCAGGTGATGATTTTGAGAGAACTTTTTTCTTTTGAGAGAAAGAGAGAATGGGTACACCAAGGCCTCTAGCCGCTACAAACGAACTCCAGATGCATGTGCCACCTTGTGCATCTGGCTTACGTGGGTCCTGGAGAATCGAACCTGGGTCCTTAGGCTTCACAGGCAAGCACCTTAACTGCTAAGCCATCTCTCCAGGCCAAGATGACTGATTTTTTTAAAAGCCACTAGACCAGGGAGCCCCTGGTGGAGAGCGTGACTGAGCTCAGCATCCTTACAAGCAGAAGCCAGGTCCCCATCCTCTCCTCTCCCTGGAGAGCCTCATCTGTGAATCTCTTCGTCTCCCCGCAGAGCCAGCCCTCCTCCCTGGTCATGCTGGACCTCCTGCGCGTGGCTCGGGACATCGCCTGCGGCTGTCAGTACCTGGAGGAAAATCACTTTATCCACAGGTGAGCCCATGAGCTTGCTCTGCCTCAGCCTTCTGATGCCGCCCAGGATGTTTCAAAGGCAGCTCACCGCTGGAGTAGAATAGATCTCAAAGCTAGAGAGAGGGCTCAGTGAGGACGCCCAGCATCCTCACGAGAGCCGAATGTAGCCATGCACACCTGTAATCCCAGTGCTGGGACTTGCTAGCTAGCTAGACTGGCCAGATTAGTGAGCTCCAGGTCCAGTGAGCGATCTTGTCTCAAAAATTAAATAAATAAATAAATAAATAAAATGGAGAATGATTGAGGAAGGTACCTGATGTCTCCTCTATTGTTCACATGCACACACATATGTACAAACACACATATACACATGCATATCACACACACACACATGCACACAAAAGTCTCTCTCCAGAGCTGTTTGGATGAATCATCTTTGTGTTTGAGGGGTTACCTGTCTCCCAGGACTTCCCCCACCCATGTGTGAGGTGTGTGTTGGAAAATCTGCATGCTAGAGTTGGACACCAGTGAATGACTCTGGTCCTCTCATGGGTTTCCTGCCTGCATCTTGAATGTCTCAAGCCCTGCAGCATCACCTGCGCCTCCCCCATCTAAAACTGGGGTCCTTGGAGAGAACTTAAAAGAGTTTATATTTTCACATATATGACAGTGACTAACTCAAAGGTAGGAGTCCTGTTTCTTCATTCAGCTCTGTATTCTTGCATATAAATGTTGGCTGAATAAATTTCTTCTGAAATGATCTGAAGTGAAGCATAATGATAGTTATTTCTATATTCTATTTCTTCTGGAATGCATACATACATGCGTGCATGCATACGTACATATCCTTTGTGTTTGAATGCTGTTTGGCCTGGGACATCTTACCTTCACTTAAAGCAATAAATATTATAGCTCTCAGGTCTCTTTCTCTATAGATGTTTCTGACAGCCTGCTCTGAAAGCTGAATAGTAGAACATATTATCAGGCCTTTTGTAAAGTTCTTCTGATTTGCTTCTAATTCACCCAGGGAACTCACACTGTTTAACCCACATCTTCAAAGAGTCTAAGGCAGACATCATTATTGGAATATGTGTGAACGAAGTAACGTCTGGGACGTGCTGTGTGTGTTTAGACACAGAAGAGCATATGTGAAAGCAGCCATGCTTCCTCCCTGCTAACGTGGGGAACCAGAGGTCGAGAGGTACACATGCCTGAGTTCCCAAAGTCACTCTGGAGACAGGGCAGGAGCCTCTCTCACACCCCCTCCTCTCTTCGCTGCCACTTCATCGTTTTGTCTTCTGTCCTTCCTCTTATCCTAACCTTCTCCAATCCATAGGCCATTTTGCTCAGTGGAAATAATACCAGCAAAAGAGGAGGAGCCAGGGCCAATCCTCTGTGTCCTCATCCAGGGCCCCACTGTCTGCTTCAAGTAGCAGCTCAAGTTTGTCAGTGCCCTTTCCATGGCCTTAACTCTGGCTCTGTGGCTCCTCCGTCAAGATAAGTCGGTACTTCCTTTGGAAGTCATCCTTGGTTAGAGTCACCTCCTGTCCATGACCTTTAGTATGGACTATGTGAGAGCAATGTCACCTTGGTGACTGTAGGTGCCCCTCTTTACTTCTCATTGAGACTGCTTCTGCACTGGCATCTGCACCCGCGCCCAGCAGTGCGGCACTCAGAGGCTCTGGCTGGGGGACCCCAGCCATCTTTTTGGATATTTGAGAGAGTTAGAGAACACACAGAGAGAAAGAGGCAGAGAGAGAGAGAAAGCAAATATGGGCATGCCAGGGCTTCTTGCCACTGCAAACGAACTCCAAAGGCATGTGCCACTTCATGCATCTGGCTTTACATGGGCACTGGGGAATTGAACCTGGATCGTCAGGTTTTCGAAGCAAGTGCCTTCAATCACTGAGCCATCTCTCCAGCCAATGTCTGCTCTTTTGAAAAAAAAAAAAAAAACATATGTTTTACTTTTTTTCCTTCTCTTGTCCCCCATCCATCTCTTACTCAACCCCTTCTTCCTCTTCTACTTTGGTGTGTGCATGTGTGTGTGTGTGTGTGTGTCACTGACTTCCGTTAGGGTTGCCCGTATGAGCAAGGGTGGGGGATTTTCACCTCAGCATATGAAACTTACCAGCGGCTACACCACAGAAGAAAATGTCTCCCTCTCCCCAAGCAACCCTTAACTGCCAACAACTCCTTGAGGAGGGAAGGGCCCTCGTGCCCTCCTCCATCACGCACAGTGCAGTGTGGGTGGGCCAGTGTCTCTGAGCTCTGCTTTCTCTGACGACATCCCACACTCTGCATGCGTGACAGGATCGTGTTCTCTCGAGATTCCTGGCACTTCCAGATCTACAAGTAGTTACTGAAGGTCGGAGTTAAATCCCAGAGTAATAGCTTGTTGCTGTTTTCATCATTTTCACGAAGATCAATTGTCAAAAATTAAGTTAAAACTACATCAAGTGTTTTCTGCCATGCATATGAGCAATCCTTGAACAAGTGGCTAAGACTCTCTAATTTAATAAAACCCATGGCAAGAGTCATATGATTCTTCACAAGCATTAAGAGGTATTATATCAGATTATTTTGTTTGCAGTTTCCAATTTTTTTAAGTAATCTCCACTTCCCAAAATTCTAATTCTTTACACTCATTAGTGTTGAACCAGTGTTTTCTCATGTCTCAATTCTATGTAGATGCATAGATATGTCAAACAAACAAAACCCTTCACACACACACACACACACACACACACACACACAGAGTTGTTTTTTTGGTTTTATTGTTTGTTTTTTGTTGTTGTCGTTTTTTTGTTTTTGGAGCAGGGTCTCACTCTAGCTCAGGCTGACCTGGAATCCGCTACGTAGTCTCTGGGTGTCCTTGAACTCATGGCAATCCTCCTACCTCTTCCTCTCAAGTGCTGGGATTAAAGGCATGTGCCACCAGTGCCCTGCCAAAACAATAATCTTTGTGTAAATATTTTACAATGAAAGTTAGAGAAGATATAAACACAGTAAATTCAGAATCTGAGAAAGTTTACCATGTATGTAATAAGAAAGGGTGATCATATTGCTTTCAAATGATAGCTAATATCTTATGCTTTTAAGATAAATGATAACTTGCAGCTATGACAGTAAGGTATAAAGACTATTGCATCTCTACCTGTGCTCTTTTTGAATAAATATTTTATTTTCATTTATTTATTTGAGAGAGAGAAAGGCAGAGAGAGAGAGAGAATGGGCGTGCCAGGGCCTCTTGCCACTGCACACTCCAGATGCATGTGCCACCTTGGGCATCTGGTTTACATGGGTCTTAGGGAACTGACCCTGCGTCCTTTGCTTTGTAGGCAAGTACCTTAACCACTAAACCATCTCTCCAGCCCTACCTGTGCTCTTTTAAAATAGATTCCCCAAGATTCTTATCTTAGGAAATTTAAGCTGAAAAAAAAAAGTTACTTTCAAAACAAGCAGCCTCTTGCCTTCTCATGGACAGGAGCTCTCTGCACTCGCTCCTCCTTCCTTCTCTTATGTTTGGGCTTCTCAAACCCCTTCCTACCTCCTTTGCAAGAGCTCCGCATTCTTCCCTTCTCTGAAGTACTGCACTCTCCCCCTTTTGGGAAGGCCATGCATGCCCCTTGGGCCTGAGCTCTGTCTTCTTTCCTACTCTTAAGTTCTAGCTATAATTTAATAAAACCTGCAAACATACATACACACACACATATGTATATATGTGTATATATATATATATATGTGTGTGTGTGTGTGTGTGTGTGTGTGTGTGTGTGTATCTCACATATATATATATCACATATATATATATGTATATATTCTCAAGAGATTTGTTTTAAGTGAAAAGACACACTGGCAGAAATTATCCATCTTGGTCAGGTGGGATAGCACACTCTTGTAACTCTAGCACTGAGGTGGCAGCAGGAAGACTGTCCCAAGTTTGAGGCCAGCCATGTCTACATAGCAAGTTCCAGTTAAGCTAGGGCTACATAGTAAGGCCCTGTCCCCCCAAAAAAAAATTAATAACATAAAAATTGTTACTGGGTATGGTGGCGCATGCCTTTAATCCCAACACTCAGGAGCCAGAGGTAGGAAGATCGCTGTGAGTTTCAGGCCAACCAGAGACTACATAGTGAATTCCAGGTCAGCCTGGGCTGGAGCAAGACCCTACCTCAGAAAATAAAATTTTAAAAATTGTTAAGAAGGGCTAGAGGGATGGCTTAGCGGTTATGGCATTTGCCTGCAAAGCCAAAGGACCCAGGTTCAATTCCCCAGGACCCACACTAGCCAGATGCACAAGGGGCGCACGTGTCTGGAGTTCGTTTGCAGCAGGCTGGACGTCCTGGCATGCCCATTCATTCTCCCCCCCCTCCTTTCTCTGTCAAATAAATAAATAAATAAAAATTTTAAAAAATTGTTAAATAAAAACATATTGTCCATGTCCATGAAAGCCTTGCCTCTGGGGTCACTTGGTTGTTTTCATGAGGAAATCACCTTTTAAAGTCTTCCCACAAGATAATTGATAGATCTATAGACCACTGTCCCACAGAGTCACCTTGACTTCTCCCTCCCCACCACCCTGAACCAGCACCTCAGGTTCATGGACTTGTGTAACATCACCTTCTGCACTCACAGCAAAACTGCATGACCACACGAAATGCTTTTTGGCTTAAAATTAAATCCGTTGCCTCTGGACACGGTTTATGGCCATGTCAACCCTCGCGTGCCTTCCCACCAATCCTTGGTGCGCCCTATGACCTTATAGTCACCTCCTGCTATGACACTCACGAGCTCGTTTCCAAGCAAGCATTTCATGTGCGTCAGTCAGTGTAAGGACCTTTCAGGGACCATCAATATTGTTCCTACTTCACTGTATTTCTCTGCAGAACCTATGGCTCTATAGCCAACTATCTTCCTTTGTTTTGATGCCATACATTTTATTATTTGGGGGCTTTATTTGGTAATTTTATGCACTACTGCCCCTCAAAATTCAACCTAACCCTTATGAATCACGTCAATGGAGTTAAGAACATTCATCTCCCACTCCAGCCTGTCCTTTGGTATTGTAAGCCTTGATCCCTAATCCAAGACTTAGTTTATTTTTTTTCCTCAATCTTCAATTTTTGTTCATTGTATCTGTTGAGACCAGCCCTCATTATGCAGCCTAAGCTGACCTAGAACTTGCTATGTGTCCCCTGATGGCTTCAAACCCAGATCCCCTGCCTCAGCCTCTGAAGTTTGTGCTGCCCTCCTTGGCGTCCTAGTTTTCAAAGACTGTCTTAGCCAGTTGTTTGTTATCCAACATCTTTCTCAACCATGAAGCCAGTTGAAAATATAAAAATACCACCCATGCTCCCTCAGGTCCTTCTTGTCTTCTCTACACAGGACTTGAATCTGCTGAGAGCCCCAGCCCAGACTTGGGGCTGTGACCTCAGTTTCCACATGCATGTCAGTGGGTAAGCAGTCTGTGACAAGGAGGGCAAGTGGAAGGCTCACGATGGTGCATCAGAGGCAAGATGCAGGAAAATGGGCCACCTGGAGCCCAGCAGCAGAAAGGCCAATGTCAAGGCCCGGGGGAAGAGGCTCTGAAGGCGCATGGCTCAGCGAAGGCTTCAGACAGTCACAAGTGTCAGAACCACGCTGGTTGTTCTTCTAGAAAACTAAAACTGCTTGGGAACATCGTGGTCTACTTGAATTTTATGTCATGGAAGCCATGTTGTCCCAGAATATTTCCTCAGACTATAGATGAAAAGTTGCCCTGTAATCTATATATGATGACAGCCCAGAGCCAGACAGTATTTCACATACCCCGTGTTCTGTATTGTTTCCTTTGGGCTTGGTTGTGTTTTGTTGTTGTTTGGTTGCTTGGTTAGATTTGGTATGGTTTGGGGCTTGGATTTGTTTTTAACTGTTTTTGAGACAGTGTCTCACATAACCCAGGATGGCCTCAAACTCTATCTGTAGCCAAGAATGACTCTGAATGCCTGATCCTCCCATCTCCACTTCCCCAGTGCTAGAGTTGTGTGCCAGCACACCTGGCTTTTGCTTAGATTTTTAATAAAGGGAAGATATGATATACCCTGTATCTTACACGGTTATTACAAGAATTAGAGTTGAAACTCCTAGAACACACATGTTAGAACTAATAAGTTAGGACAGTAAATTCCAGCTTGCATTATAGTTAATTTTATTACTATTGTCTCATTAAACATTGTCACTCAGTTCCCCTGGTCCTCTCCCATTTCTCCCGAGGCCCATGATCGGCATAACCATCCTTTTCCCGCTAAAGCATAACAGAGGAAACACAGAGGAGAGAATCGTTGTGCTCCACACTGAAGGTAGAGATCCTAGTGCTGGGTGGTACACATTTCATGGATAAAACTTTTCTTCCCCCCCCCCCCCAGGGATATTGCTGCTAGAAACTGCCTCTTGACCTGTCCTGGTGCTGGAAGAATAGCGAAAATTGGGGACTTTGGGATGGCCCGAGATATCTACAGGTAAGCAGACCGCCATCCCCATGGAAACCTGCCTCCACCACCTCGTTCCCTCAGATGAGTGGCCTGAGGCTGCCTGTACTTCACATTATCTCCTGGTACCTATTCAACTTTCCATGAGAAATCTCAACGAGCTCCTTTCAGGACAAGAGACCCTTAATTAGTGCCCAGGGCCCTGAGAGTAATTCTCAGCAATATGTGACACCAGGTTCCTTTTCAGCTTGTCCCTCTGGTTCCAACCCTCGAATCCTGTCAAGTTCTAACAGGGGGAATAACTTGGACACTTGAAAAGGGAGCCTTCCTTCCACGTGAGCTTTGTGTCTTATTAACCCTCCCTCAATGTTCAGGGATTCTCGGTGGATGCATGGCATCTGTCACCCTGGGGGCAAAAACTCCCCAGAATACACAAGGTCCTGGGTCTTTCCTGCTCCAGACGACATGGAAACAGAGTTCGGAATTCAGAAGTCCTTAGCTCAGCTTCTTGGCTTTTTAAAACCCTCTCACAGTCTCAAGGTGAAAATAGTAACACACTGGAGATGTATCTTGTCAATGGAGTGCTTGTCTTACATGCACAAGGCCTCAGGTTTGGTCCCCAATACCACGAATAACAACAATAAATTAACAATAGTTTTTCTGTAATTAAAAAAAGTAATGTTTCTGAGCTAAGGAGATGACTCAGGTCAACAAAGCGCTTGTCACACAAGCATGATGAGGACCTGAGCTTGGAGCCCGGAACCCACATAAAGCCAGACTTTCTAGGGAAGTCTGTAATCCCAGCACTTCTGTGGTGAAATAGGAGGTAAACACGGGAAATCCCTGGAAACCTGTGGGCCAGCTAGCCTGGAACTTGTAGAGGCAAACCTCACTCTGCCTCAAACGAGGTGAGCTATCCAACGTTGGGGGTCGTCATCTGACCACCGCCCCCAACACACACACACACACACACCCAATACTGTTCTTATTGCACTTTCTCACATCTATTCCCAAGCTCCAGTTCCTTTTTTTTTTTTTCCAATTATTTACAACTGGAATGTGTACATTAGCAGACAAAGTTGCTCCCTTGCACGGTCGTGAGCTGACCGCTTCCCTAACCCACAGGGGTAGAGCAGGGACACGGTTGCATGGCGCTGGGACCCCTGGAGAATGAGAGGAGCTGGTGGCCATCTCCATGGGAGCCATCTGCCCCTGTGACAGTCACATGACTCTGTGTCCTCCACTGTGCCTTTGGCCACCTACCCTTTCTCAGCACATTGCAGATTGCTGTAGTTTAAAGCACAGCAATGCAGCCTTCGCTGGTCAGGCCTCCGCTCTGACAGCTCCCCGTGGAGAGCAGCTTTCCACCTCTATGGAAGTTACCGGAGATAATTTAGCATGCAAGGATGGAAAGGTTCACTTTGGCTCACAGTTGCAGAGGGCTCAGTTATTTGACCCTACTGCTCTGGGCCTGTGGAGGCACAGCATGTCATGACAAGAGCCCTTGGCACCTGTTCACCTCACGGTGGCTAGAAAGCAAAGAAAGAAAGAGGAGAACTGGGATGGGGTCCCACTATCCCCCTCAAGAGCATCCAGCGAACTCCTAGTGAAGTTCCTCCTCCTCAGTGATCCACAGGGCTCTGGGGACATGTAAGATCTGGACTGAAACAGCTCCTTATCTCTAGACTTCCCTTTAGTCCCACTGCTTCCCACATAGCTCCGTCATGTTCCCTCTGTGATGTTTTCCTTGTCTCTTACTCCCATCTCGAGTATAACAAATCAATCCTTCATCCACGTCTGGACTCCGCGCCGTGCATCATCAGATGTAGTGACTGTGCTGTAACTGCAGATGTATGTGTTTCTTCCACTAAACAGTGTCCTTGGAAGAGAGACTGATTTATGTACGTCCTCAGCATACGGCAGAGTCCCCGATACATATTAATACTCGGTACATGTTCATTGAAGTAATTAATTAGCATAGACAGCTGTTGGGAAGCTGCCTCCCATAACAACATAACACGTGCAGACGCAGAACACCAGGCTAGGTGTGGAATTGGCTGAACAGGTAAATGAGTTAATTTATTGGTTCTTATTAGCAAATTACGTTAATGACATTACTGATGACTACCACTACGAAGTGAATGCATCACGTTTTCAGTCAGTTCACGCCCAGCCCCGCGTCCTTCGGTCTGGGTACGTTATGGAAGGCAGCCTCCCGCCGGCTATCTAGATTATTTGCTGAGAGCCTACAGTGAGCTAAACGCCACCGTATAAGTGCCACGGAGGATCCAGAATGAGTAAGACACAAACCCTGCCCTCGGCCCTCCCATTTCGGGTCTTGCATTGCTGCAGGTCATTGGAAACATGCTGCAGTTCTCAGGCTGGAGTAATGTTATTCATCCTGAGTTATAATACACAAAACCCAACAGGGAAACGTAAACCTCTGCTAGCAGGGAGCTCAGTTCCGGCATAGATCATTTCCTCCGTGCCTCTTGTGCGCCATTAAGTGACACGAAAGTTCTTAACTAAATGATCTGTGTTCCCCTGATCTCCACCCAAACCACCAAGGGCCTGTCGTTCATTTCAGTCCTTTTATGGGGACACTGTGTGGTTGCCCCTTTCTCAGCAGAGTGTCCGCTCAGTGCCGTCTCCGATCCAAGCTCCGTTTCTTCTTCTTCTTTTCCAGAGCCAGTTACTACAGAAAGGGAGGGTGTGCCATGTTGCCCGTTAAATGGATGCCCCCAGAGGCCTTCATGGAAGGAATATTTACTTCCAAAACAGACACGTGGTGAGTCTTTCTGTCACCCTCTTCCAGGTGTCATTGTGGCTAGAGACAGGTCCTCTGGGACCAAATGACCGGTGCTCCTCAGGGAGTCCCTTTGCCAGTGGGAAGGAGAAGAAAAGCTTTTGAACCACAGCAATGGTTCTCACATGTTGGTGTTTTTCTGAATCGTCATCAAGGCTTCGTAAAATGCAGATTGCTAGAGTGTATGATTCAGAAGGTCTGAGATCACATTTCTAGTAAGTTCACAAGTGATGCTGACCATCTGGCTGGGAGACCACACACTGAGACCCCTCGTCACTTTATTTATTTATTTATTTATTTATCTATTTATTTATTCTTAGAGAGAGCACACAAGAAAGAGAGATAGGGAGAGAGAGAGAATTAATTGGTGAGCCAGGGCCTCAGCTACTACAATTGAACTCCAGATGCTTGCGCAAGCATTAGGACCTGGTTTCGACCCCCACATAAATGTGCACCTGGTGGTGTGCACCTGGAATTCTAGCACTGAGGAGGTTGGGACAGGCAGCTCTCTGGACCTGAAGCTCATGAGCCAGCCAGTCCAGCCTAATGGGTGAGCTCTGGGCTAAAGAGAGACCCTGCCTCAAAAAGAGGTGCAGAGTGGACCTGAGAACAACGCCCAAGGTTGTCCTCTGGTCTCCACACACACATGTGTACCCACACACATACAAAAACATGCATGCATACATTCACATACATTATACACACATGCACATGCAGATAAACAAAAAAGAAAGAGAGAAAGGAAAAGAAAGAAGCAGTCTTTGCAAGTTTGATAAACTAGGATTTAGAGGTGGGATAATTTTTCCTGAATTATGACAAGTGTCATGATAAGAGGAGAGAAATGGGAAAACTTCCACATACATAAGAGGAGTTAGCAGTGTGACCTTGAGGCTGGAGTGACGTGGTTATACCTTGAGGGACTCCAGCTGAAACCAGAAGCTGGAAAGAATCAAGGAGCAGGGTCTCCCCTGGATATTCAGAGGTTATATAGCCTGTTGACATGGTGAAATCAGCCCAGGAATAAAGACTTCAGGTGTCCAGACTTAAGAGCCATTTGTGAATGAACTTGTTGTGTTAAGCCATCAAGAGTCTGACAATTTCTCACAGCGGCCGCAGGAAATGCCCACACTCTGCAGAGCCATTCAGCCTCCACAAAGTGGCCCTTGAGCTTCCGAGTGTCCCAGCCTTCAAACAGGTGCGGCCAAGAACCAAGGAACGTTTGAGAAAAGACTCCACTCTGAAGTAAACAAACACAAGAAGGAAGAAAATATAGAACATTTAGGAAAACTTTTTAAAAATTGTAATATACTTAGGAAGATAAGAAAAAAATTGTTAGCCATAAATGAAAGACAAAGAGTTGTTTCAAATGATCCTTTTGCTGGGTGTGGTGGCACACACCTTTAATCCCAGCACTTGGGAGGCAGAGGTAGGAGGACTGCTGTGAGTTCAAGGCCACCCTGAGACTACATGGTGAATTCCAGGTCAGCCTAGGCTACAGTGAGACCCTACCTCGAAAAACCAAAAACCAAAAATAGAAATAAACTTTTCTCAAATGAAACTTTTTTATGAGAGAGAGAGAGAGAATTGATGTGCCAGGGTCTCCAGCCACTGCAATTGAACTCTAGATGTGTGCGCCACCTTGTGCACATGTGTGACCTTGTGCACTTGTGTCATCTTGTGTGTCTGGTTTGCATGGGATCTGGAGAGTTGAGCATGGATCCTTAGGCTTCGCAGGCAAGCACCTTGACCACTAAGCCATCTCTGCAGCCCTCAAGTGATACTTTTAAGGGAAAAGCTCCTAGAAGTAAAAATATGACAGGTAACTCTGGAGGAGCTTCTCTGAAGGGCATGTGGCTGTAGACAGAAACCGTCCAAGAGCCCAGGGATGGGAAGGCAGGGAGAGACAGACTGACAGTGGAGGAACTTAACAAATTCAAACCCAGCCTGACATCAAGGCCAGCATCCGCAGTGATGTTGGCAGCAGGTACCCTGAGGTGAGATGATGGCAGTGCCACTTTGCCTCTGTGGTCTTCCTCCCCAGATCCCATAACCTCAGTCTAATCACGAAAACTCAGACAAATCCCAACTGAGGGATATTCCACGGGATCCCTGTCCAATACTCCTCAAATCTGTCAGGTCTCTAAAACCCAGGAGAGTCTGAACACATGTATCAGTCAAGATAGGCCTTAAGGAAACGTGACAATAAATGTGGTGTGGATGGCTGGGGACACAGCTCAGTGGTTACAGGCACTTGCTTACAAATCCTGCTGATTGGGGTTCAGTTCCCCAGTATCCACATAAAGCCAAATGCGCAATGTGGCATATGTGTTTGGAGTTTGTTTGCAGTGGCAAAAGGCCCTACTATACCCATTCTCTCTCTCTCCCCTCTCTTTCTTTCAAATAAATAAAAAAATATTTTAAATACTAAAAATAAGGGTGAAGAGATGGTTCAGAAGTTAAGGTACTTGCCTGCAAAGCCTAACAACCCAAGTTCAAATCCCTAGTACCCATATAAAGCCAGATACACAAAGTGGTACATGCATCTGGAGTTCATTTGCAGCAACTGGAGGCCATGGTGTGCCCATTTTCTCCCACTCTGTCTGTCTCTCTCTCTCTCTCTCTGTCTCTCTCTCTGCTTGCAAATAAATAAAAATATTTTTAATTTTTTAAATTAAAAATAAATGTAATGTGATATACTAAGGAGATCTAGAAATAGAAAAAGGAAATTTTGTAAAAACTCAGGAAATCTAAATAAACTATGAGTGTTAGTTAATAATGCTTAATGCTAGTTCATTAATTGTAACAAATGTATCATGTTAATTTAATGCTAAAAGTAGTGACAATTGAGTGTGGTGCATATGAGAACACTGTATTTACAATTTCTTCACAATTTGAGCTGTTTTAAAAAGTCTTTTTTTTTTTAATCTGATGATGGGAATATAAAAGTTATAGGTAGGTTGGAAGATGGAATTAAAATGAATCTTCTGAGAAATGAAGCAATTCTAAAGAGATGGGGCACACAGGAAAAAAAAAAGAAAATTAAGAGGATTAGAGCAATTGATCGGATAAGAGGAGGATAAAATAGAGGTCCCAGAAGAAGGAATAGAGGAAATGAAGAAATAAAAATGTCAAAGAAATAATTCAAGATTTCCCAGAACAGGACATGAATTTCCGGAGTGAAGGCTTCCACCAGGTGTCAAGCCCATGGGTCCAAAGGACCACAGTCGCTCACGCACACCATCGTGAAGTTTCGGTCCAGCGGGGACGAGGGTAGAAAATGCGAGATTAAAGATACGGAATCCAAGTTGCAGGGACAGCTTACCACGGGAAGCACATGACAGTGGCAGATGTCCTCCAAATGCTGACAGCCTTGCATTGAGGCGATATGCCAACAGGGTGTGGCCCCCTTCCTAAGCCCATGTTGCATATTACAGGCGGGAGCCTGGCTTGCTTTTTAAGCCCATGAGTTTTGCCATTTTCTAACCCAGTGGGTCTCAGAGTGGGGTGGACAGGTCAGCAACATCAGCGCTGCCTAGAAACTCATTAGAAATGCAAATTTTGGGCCCCCACCTTAAGCCTCCTAAAGCAGAAACTCCAGGGTAAGGCCAAACAATTTGTTTTGACAAGTGCTTCAGAGGGTCCCAGTGGGCTCCAGTGGAAGCCTGCGGTCACCCAGCCTGCCTCGAGGCCAAGTACATGCATGCCCTATGAGCCGTCCGTTGTACCCGGATGTAGGAAAAGACAGGTGGTGTGTGATGGCGGGGAACACCTGAGGTCTTCCCCCGGCTTCAGTGAGATCTTTTCTTCAGAACAACAAAAAATAATGATCGCCATCTATTATCTGTCTAAATCTGTCTACCTATTTGCCTATGTAAATCTACCTAAATCTACCTACCTATATAGACAGGCAGACAACATTTACTGCCAAGTCTTTGCCTTCTTGTTTCATTTTGCCTGAGTGTTTTTCTTGGTGGGGGAGTGTTGTTTGGTTTGGGTCTGGGTTTTTTTTGTTTGTTTGTTTGTTTGTTTTTGTGCCTTGTAAGTCAGAAAGACCACCAGAGAGATATAATTCATGTGCCAGGCAGTTAGCAGGCAGCAGAATCAAGAACTCTAACTGCCTTAACTGCATAGGACATCTGTTATGAAAGTTGTGTCATAACTCTGCTTCAACCTTCTCACCTGGAAAATACAGAAAACATTTCTGCCAGATCTTCACCAGACACAACTATGAAGGCACTCCCTGTTCTATAGAACTGTAGTTCTCTACAATTTTTAAATATTTTATTTATTTGCAAGGAGAGAAAAAGGGAGAATGAATAGGCGCACCAAGGCCTTCTGCCACTGCAAACGAACTCCAGAAGCATGTGCCAATTTGTGCATCTGGTTTATGTGGGTACTGGGGATTGAGCCCCGGGCCATCAGGCTTTGTAAATAAGCACCTTTAACCACTGAGCCATCTTTCCAGCCCTACAATTTTTTTTTCTACAATATCTACAATATCTGCTAGCAACAGAAATCCATATCCAGATACTAAAACAAAGACGGGCTTTCCTTTTCTATTAAAAAAAAATCATTAAACAAAGGATTGACAATAAACTTGTCATCAAAATATCACAGGAGGGCTGGAGAAATGGTTTAAAGGTTAAAGCACTTGCCTACAAAGCGTAAAGACCAGGGTTTGACTCCCTAGAATCCAAGTAAGCCAGATGCACAAGGTGGCTCATGCACCTGGAGCATACGTTTGCAGCTGCTAAGGCCCTGACGTGCCCGTTCTCTCCCTCCCTCCCTCCTTCTCTCTCTCTCTCTCTCCCTCCAATAAAGTAAATGAAAATCATCTCAAAGTCACTTAAAACAAATAAGAAATCAAGTACATTTTAAAACTTTTTATTTATTTATTTACAAGAGAAGAGAGACAGACAGACAGACAAAGAGAATGGGCACACCAGGGCCTCCAGGTGATGCAAATGAACTCTAGATACATGGGCCACTTTGTGCATCTGGCTTTATGTTGGTACTGGGGAATTGAACCCAGGTCATTAGGCTTTGCAGGCAAGAGCCTTAGCCACTGAAACAGCTCTCCAACCCCTCAAATACATTTTTAAAAGAGAAATAAAAGAAAAACACCTTACCAGATATTATATACTTGTTTTGCACATACAAAAATAAAACATAATGCAAGATGCCAACAGATGAAATGAATAGATGAAAAGGCCTAGAAACAACTATTTTTCATCATAAATCAATAAGTAAAGGGAAAATTATTTTATGAAGTGTTGGAAGAGTAGATGTTCAGAGAAACAAACTAGCTTAGCTCCTTCCATCGCACTATACATCAAATTAAATTCCTACTGAATTTGAGAGAGAAAAAAAATCAAACACACCTATAGAATAGCAAGTATTTATGTCATCTTTGATGAATAAAGAATTGTATAAAATAAATATATTTAGCTACCTAAAAGTAAAAATCTTTGATAGGGGGCTGGGTGTGGTAGTGCACACTTTTAATCCCAGCATTTGAGAGGTAGAGGTGGAAGGACTACTATGAGTTCTAGGCCAGCCTGAGACTACACAGTAAATTTCAGGTCAGCCTGGGCTAGAGATACCCTGCTTCAGAACAAAACACAAAACAAAGCAAAAAAAAAAAAAAAACCCTTTGATAGGCTAAAAAATAAAATTATAAAGCAAGTAATAGTATTCTGGTCAGACCTGGTGGTACATGCCTGTCATTACATCTCCTCAGGAGGATTGCAAGTTCAAAGGCTGGCTGGCTACAGAGTTCAAGGCCAGCCTGGTCAACTTCACAAGATCCTCAAAATAAAAATACCTCAAATAAGTAATGAGAGAGCTGGCAGTGGGGCTCAGTGGTAGGGTACTTGCCTGGCATGAGCAAGGCCCCACTTTTAGTCCCCAGCATCACCCCTCCAAAAGTAAGTATTTGAATTTTTGATAAGGGGATCATATCTTTGATTCAAAGGACATCTACAATTCAAAAGGAAAATTGCTACTAAAATAATATACCTTGGTGGATAAAACTTGGGCAATACATAGGAGAAAAAAAAAGAAGTGGAATCAGGGACCTTTCAGCAAAGCCTTCCACCACATTATCAAGTCAGTAACATACTGGAAGTAGCCCCACCACATTTTACTTTAAAATCAACAAGCATTATTCACGAGCACACGGAATGCTGGGAGGCACGCCTGCTGTACTCCTGTACAGCGCTGATAGAGGAAATCAACACTATGTTCCGAGAACTTTTCAGTGTTCGTAATATTTGGATCTAGTTATGCTACTAGAATTATCCTTGATTTTACTAGATTATTCTATTACTTTCAGATTGTTTATCCTAAGGAAACCCTGTTTTTAAAAGAGGAACAAAAGGAAAAGAGGGGCAGAGGGGGTAGATCAGTGACCACCGGCACTCGCTCCACAGCCTTGCCGGCCAGCTTCTCTGGCTTCCCCAGTGACAAAGCAACAAGGAGGAAGGCGAGGACCAACGGCCCCGGCTTGTCCTCTGACCTCCACACAGTGCTGTGGCATGTGCGCACCCACCCCCCACCCCCACAAATACATTTTAAAAACATGAACAAAGAGCCAGGCATGGTGACCCAAGCCTGCAATCCCACACCTTGGGAGAGTGAGGCAGAAAACTTGTGAGTCTGAGGCCAGCTTGAGCTACAATGAGACCCTGTCTCCAAAATTTAACTAAAAACAAAAGTGCACAGAGATGTTCACATAGTGTTTTGAAAATTTTGTAACTTAAAAGCAATGCGATAAAGCAAATTGTGATACATCTCAGTAGAATAGTTTATATCCATCTCAAATTCTATTTATAGATGTATTAGCATGGAAAATGCTCATGTTTTAATAAAATGTGCAACATATCAAGGCTTTATAACTAGAATTGGGTAAAAAGTCTCAACATAGAAGCTTGACTAGAGTAAAAAATATTCTAACAGTTGGATACTACTTAATGGAGAATCACAGATGGTACTCAATTTTTTTTATTTTCCTGCATCTCAAGGGTATTCAAGTATTGGGACCGGAGAGATGGCTCCCAGTTAAAGGTGCTTGCTTGCGCAGGCTGACCGCTTGGGTTCAATTCCCCAGTACCTACATAAAGCCAGATGCACAAAGTGGTGCATATGTCTGGAGTCAGTCTCTCTCTCTCTCCCTGTCTCCCTCTCTCTGTCTCGCCCTAGCTTTCTATCTCTCATATACAGTTACACTCTAGTCCAAGCTAGAATTGTGACCGTGGAATCCACTCCTGTACTGATCCTCCTACTTGGACCTCCCAAGAGCTGGGACTAAAGGCATGCACTACCATGCCTGGTTTATTTTTTTTTTAAGAGTCCTCTAGTATGTAAAAAGGCACAGTGAGGAAAAGATTAAAAATTTAGAGTTCATCACTGAAGTAGACTTAAAACTCACCCACCAGGGCTCAGGGAATTTTGTGGAAGAGGGGCGGAAAGATTGTAAGAGCCGCAGGTTGAGACATCATGCCCACAGGCATGCCCTCCCCCAAAAAATAACTGAATGCTGTTCCTACAACACATAAACCACAACCCCATGGGGAATACCTGTAACCCCACTAAGGAGTGTCCCCAACGGAATGGGGGCAGGGATGAGGGAAAAGGGGGTACCAACACATGATGTATCTATACGAAATATGTTGTTAATAGTAATAATAAACGATTTTAAATTTTTTAGGTCTGTGTATCCACGCATGCCCACACCCTTACCCCTGTCTTCTGTCCCGTGCGCAGGTCCTTCGGCGTGCTGCTGTGGGAAATATTTTCGCTTGGGTATATGCCCTACCCCAGCAAGAGCAACCAGGAAGTCCTGGAGTTCGTCACCAGTGGAGGACGGATGGATCCGCCCAAGAACTGCCCAGGGCCTGTGTATGACTCTTAGGAACATTTCTTCTGGCCACTGAGCACACAGCTGTTTTTAAGGGGCTTCCTTTTAAGATTAAGGGCCAGATAGCTGTCTTCCTTTAATATGTCCCAAGTCAGGAATGTGCCTGAGATTTCGGTAAGATGGAAAGACCAACCGGTCTTCCAGCTACTCGAAAGTAATAATGCCGTGCATGCAAGAAGAGTGTCCGCAGCCTGCTTTGTGGACCTCCTGGGCCTATATTTCCCAAGAACCCCTAGGAATCTGTGGTCCACACAGCACCACTACCCTGCACCCCGAGGTGTCTGAGTCTCTCTGATATATTTCTGTGTTTTATCTGTTCTTCCTGGTGTCCTTCACCTCCTTCCCACAAGCCAGGCAGATGGGGAGTAGGATACCCCATCCTAGATGTGGCTTTAATTCAGGGATGGCACGAAAGGATTCCTATTTGGGTGTCTTTAGGACTAGCCTCCTACACTGGATGTGCTTCCCAAGTCCGCCTGCAGGGGGCAGCATAGGTCAACCCCGTGGGTCCCAGGTGGGTTACCAACCTCAAAGACACCTAGAAGCAAGCCCGTGGCCTCATTGAGGAAGAGCTGGTAGACAGAGCCGGCCATGCACGTGGTCTCCTCGCTTACCGCGCTCATTCTTTCAGATACCGGATAATGACCCAGTGCTGGCAGCATCAGCCGGAAGACAGACCCAACTTCGCCATCATTTTGGAGCGGATTGAGTACTGCACACAGGTACAAATGTCTTTCTCCCCGTTAAGTGCTTAATCTACATAGCGAGGTCTTAAATATATCAAAATACGAAATGAAAGTTAAACCAGAGAATAAGATTTACGGTCACGAGAAGGAATATCCGTGATCTATGAAATGAAATTGTTGGTATCTAACTTTGCCCATTTCAGACAATAAATACTAATAACTTCCACTCTCTTCACCTGCGCATGATACACGGCCAGACAGTAGTAGTAGGGAATCAATTCAGCTCACTAAATCCCTGCAGAAAACCTGGCTTTTTTTTTTTTTTGAGAAGTATGAAAGCTCTAGAAGCTTGGAGTGTGGCCAGACATCATGTGAAATGAACAACAGTATGCAATTGCTAAACCATACTTCCAGCTGTATCTGTACATGTAAATATACATTAATCTAATATAAATTAGAAATATCAATTAATATTAGAAATATTAACATACATTAGAAGTATTAATGAAAAACCCAAAGTTCTGGAGAAATTTTAACACCATCCAACAACAGCATTTGGATTTACAGCACACAAATCACGTTTCACGGTATTTCTCTTTATCCTCGTTTGGAGTTCATTTTATCCTGTATTCATTTCATCTGGTTGTACAGTGGAGGAGTCAGGCTTGGGGAGGTTTTCCAGGTCACATAGATGTCTAGTAATTCTGCTGGATCCTGGTCCCTGCAGATATGACTGAATTGTCCCCTCTCCCCCACATCTTCAGCAGACTGCCTCTCATCTTGTCAGGTGTGTGGAGGTGCAGACAGAGGTTATGGAGTAGAATCCTTTCCACCCTGTCAGTTGGCTTCCACTCTCAGCAGACCCCCCCCCCCCCCCCGTCTCTCTTCCTCATCCCAGAACATATGTCACCACCTGCCTCTCTGGACTTTGTGTTCCGGTTAACCTCTCTCTTTTCCATGTCTGCTCTCACTCTCTCTCCTGGCTGTCACCCTGCCAGGACATCTAATGCTGAAGATATTCTAGAGTCAGACAATGAGCCACCTACCTTGCTAAATTCCCTCAACTGAGACCAAAGATGAACACCTCAAAACTACAGCTCTTAGCGGGGCGTGGTGGTGCACGCCTTTAGTCCCAACACTCAGGAGGCAGAGGTAGGTGGGTCACTGTGAGTTCAAGGCCACCCTGAGACTATATAGTGAATTCCAGGTCAGCCTGAGCTAGAGTGAGACCTTACATCAAACAAACAAACAAAAACTATAGCTCTTGTGTCATCTGTGGCCCACCCCCCCCCAGCTCGGTAGGAGGTCTTCTGTCTAGGTGGCCCTCACCAGCCAAGTTACCTGGGGAGGAGATTCATGGAATTTCAACGACATTTAGGTTAGTATGTTGTAATACTAATGGCATGCACCCACAACACACACACACACACACACACACACACTTACTTCAGCATATTTTCTCCAAAGTATAGAACCCCCCTTTCAAAGGAGGTCATTTTGCACACACACATTTTCACTAGTTCTGAAAATAATAAACAGGGAAGGAACTAAGGCTTTTTAAAAGGGGGTCAGGAGCCAGGCATGATGGCACACGCCTTTAATGCCAGCACCCAGGAGGCAGAGGTAGGAGGATCGTTGTGAGTTTGAGGCCACCCTGCCATTCCAGAGTGAATTCCAAGTCAGCCTAGGCTACAGGGAGATCCTATCTTAAAAAAAAAAAAAAAAAAAAACTAAAACAGAAGACAGCCTCCCTTTTTTACTGACAAATACTGTGCCAATGTGTTCTTCTGTGAAGTCCAGCTAATGAGGGTCTTTCCCCAGTCTGCATACAGCATTCCCATCAATTCCATTTCCCCAGCGTTCCCTTCCATGCTTTCTCCTTACACCCGTGGCAACTGTGCCTGCTTGTCTGTGATCACATTCTAGTGTCTATGTCTGGTGCAAACTGGTTTTGTGGTTGTCCTGATGGCTGCTCAGGATCTCCGGGACTCCAGAGAGAGCCCATCACGTTCAGAGAGCACTGACAGCTGTCCATGTAGCGATGTGACGCAAGCCATGGTCACCATCCAGAGAAATCTCCCAAACACGATGAAAATAGGAGGCAGTTAGTGAGAGCAAGCCACCCTCCCTGCGGCAGACAACGGGAGTCACGTGGTCTTTTTTCCCTTTATTTATTTATTTATTTATTTATTTAAGAGCGACAGACACAGAGAAAGAGGCAGATAGAGAGAGAGAGGGAATGGGCGCGCCAGGGCCTCCAGCCACTGCAAATGGAATTCCAGACGCATGCGCCCCCTTGTGCATCTGGCTAACGTGAGTCCTGGGGAATTGAGCCTCGAACCGGGGTCCTTCGGCTTCACAGGCAAGCGCTTAACTGCTAAGCCATCTCTCCAGCCCATCACGTGGTCTTTTAATTTGGGAGAAAGTTATTGGGAATAGATGACAAAATAGGTTTTTTTCCCTAAATATTTTTTTTTTTTATTTTTATTTGCAAACAGATAAGAGAGAGGGAGGGAGGGAATGGGAGCACCAGGGCCTCTTGCTATTGCAAACTTGGGAGTTCTGGCTTTATGGTGGTAATCAAAGCCAGGCCTTCAGGCTTTGCGAAACCACTGAGCCACCTTCCCCTGCCAAGACAAAGTAGTTTAACCCCAGCACTCGGGAGGCCGAGGCAGGAGGGTCACCGTGAGTTCGAGGCCACCCTGGGACTACAGGGTGAATTCCAGGTCAGCCTGGGCTGGACAGAGACAAGCAATCTGTGAGCAGTATCCAGAGGGCTTCCGCGGTGCGGGGCGCCCATCCCCGTGCCGCTGGCCATTGTCCACGCTGTCCTCCAAGGGGGCCTGGGCACGAGCATGCCGTCCGTGACCCCGCTGACAGTCCGTGTGTCTGTCCCCGCACAGGACCCCGACGTCGTCAACACCGCGCTGCCCGTGGAGTACGGGCCGCCGGCGGAGGAGGAGGACAAGGTGCCCGCGCGGCCCGCGGACGCCGCCGAGCCGCCGCCGCCGCCGCTGGTGTCCGCGCGCCCGCCCGCGCCCGCGCCCTCGTCGTCGTCGTCCGCTCCCGCCGGGCACGGCGCCGCCTCGGCCAACAAGCCCACCAGCCTGTGGAACCCGACGTACGGCTCGTGGTGCGCCCGCGGCCCGCGCCCCGCGCCCGGCCCGGCCCCCCGCGCCGCCCCGGCCCCCGCCCCGGGCCCCGGCCGCCTGCCCGGGACCGCGCTGCTGCTGGAGCCCGGGGCGCTGGCGGCGGGTCACAAGGACGTGCCGCTCTTCCGCCTGCGCCACTTCCCGTGCGGCAACGTCAACTACGGCTACCAGCCGCGCGCCGCGCCCCCGGAGCCCGGCGTGCGCGCCAAGGCCAAGGCCAAGGCCGCCAGCCCGCCCGCGCCCTGAGCGCGCCGCCCCCCACCCCGACCACGGCCTGGTGTGGGGGGGACCAACCAACCAGACACCAAACGTCACCCTCATTTTGTGCCAACTTGTTTTGAAGTGCCACATTTAAAAAAAAAAAAAAAATCTGTGTTTTCAAAATGATGCTTTTAGAAAGGTTTTGAGCATGGGTTCATCCTATCCTTTCAAAAGAAGAAGAAGAAAAATACCATAAAAAAAAAAAAATCAGTGCAAGGCCCAGATCGGTTGCATAAGGTGTTCATGCATGGTCGCTGTATGCTTCCTTATGCTTCTTGTCAATTGTGTGTGCTCTGCTTTGGTGTCGTCAGAACTGGCTGCTGGGGGCGTCTCACGGTGGGAGTCTCGGATGGTCCCTCACCTTGAGGATGTGCAGTGAACTTACTCGAGGCGCGAGGGAGCAGAAATAAAGCAATCGTTTGCAATGGCTCAGCATGGGGAAAGATATTCTTTACCTGGAAGAGGAAAACTGAACTGAAACGTCACCCTGGATGGTGGCTAGATGCTTTTAATCGTTCCGACTCATCACCGATTATTTAAAAAAAAAATGTCGTGAATAGTTGCGTAGTATAGAGAAAATATGTATATAGTCATCCAAACAAAATGCATACATCTCAAGTGTCTTGCATATAATGAAACACCAGTAAAAATCCAGAGATTCAAGCACCCTGATAATATACCTCATGCCTTAAAACCTTCCTACTAAAATTAAACTGAGTGTGAGGTTCCCTACTGGATTTAAAACTCAAGACTTAAATTATTTCCTTTCAAATTTCCACTAATTCAAATCTGACCATTTAAAAAGCAAAAATGTTAAGCGGCAGTGATACACAGCAGCATAGAAATTTGTCCTTTTGTGAACATGCGTGTCCATACATCTGAGGCCCAAACCAGCTCGTCCTGGTCACCATGGACTGGGCAGTGGGGGACAGACGCTCCCGCGGTCAGGAACGCAGTATGTGTTCAACCCCCCCCCCCCCCAGCCTCCCGGCTCTCAGTCGTGTGACCCTGGCGTACTGGGAACGCAGGTGTGGTGAGACATTCACAGCGTACTGTATACAGCGACAGAGTGCAGACTAAAGCAAAGCGTCTGTCCTCAAGGCGGCAGACAGGAAAGGCATCAAGGAATGCCTGGAGAGCTGAGGTCAACGCTGACGTGTTACAGTGGGAGTTCTGAACCTAGTTTTCACAGGATGAGATTTATTTCTATGAAATGGAATCAGGAACTCATTAAATACACATGCTTATGCAATAATCGTTTTATCCATAAGTCCTCATTTCCTTCTTTCTTTCTGCTTCTCTGTAGTCTCTGTCCCTGGTGGTGGCTGTGCTGAAGAGTCTATTAGGAGGAAAACATTTTTATTACTTGCTAGGTACAAGCATTCCCAAGCAAGGGACCGTGTGTGTGTGTGTGTGTGTGTGTGTGTACACCTTTCTTCACACTTCCTCAATTTTATCGACATCAGAATGGTTACTCTGAGTATAGGAGAGTCAATGAATCCCACACTAACATCAGGCAATTGTTCAGTCCCCTTAAAGCATTTAGCTGGTCCTAGAGTTGGTTCTGAACATATGAGGCTGCACTAGTACCCTGGGGACTTTTCATCAACTGCCAAAAATATTTCCACCAGATAGATACATACATGAGGCTCACACACCAATGGCCCCACCAATGAATGACTGTATCGGTCAAGTCCATGCCAGTCATGGCTCAAGTTCAGATGCAAAGCTAGCCACACAATGAAAAGGCATTGTTCTAGCTCACAACCCACCCAAAGAAATGTCACTCTGAGAACTGCTCTCCTGAAGTACGGCAGACGCTGTTGGTGGCTGAGGAAGCAACTCCATGTCCTAACACAGTAACCATGAAGCAGGCGAGGCGCCACACAGCCGAACAGCCGAGTCTTCATTGTTATCAATGGGGGAGGGGAGAGGGAGGATTGAGCCCCTTTCCACTGTAAAAAGTACAAATTCAGGTTGTGCCTTACTACCACTGAGGTCGGCGTGTTGCGTTTCTCCAGTTGTCTTCACTGGGATCCATGTCCCATACATGAGCGTCAACTCTTAAAAGCCTGTGTTCATGGATAAGTAAATAAATAATTCCACACTGACCTGTGATGACCTCAAGATGTTTCATTGGCGTGGGTGGAAGCCCTAGGTAGCAGTGTGATATCAATCTGGACGACTGTCCACTGAATGGTGCCCCCGCCATATGGCTGCAGCAATTTATGCAGATGCTACAGACTGCTAAATTAATTAGCTCTGATAGCAAGTTCAACTTAGAATGTGAACAAGCACAATTAAAGTTTGCATGAGCCATCCTAATGAAACCATAAGCTCGTAGAACTATTTATATCCCATGTCTCTAAAAAAGGAAGTCAAAGGTCAGTCACAACTGTTCCGCTGGGGAACCAGCAGGTTGTGAGGAATAGCTAGTTTAGTAATATGTGACGTCACAGAATTATAGCAAATCAGAAGAGAAGAAAATCCCTTTTTAAAAAAGAATATGTTCTGTTTAAGCAGTTAAGACTAGATTCTCTTCCACCAGGTAGAGTATGAGTCGTGGCTACCCTGGAGTTATCTGACCTGATGGTACTTCCATATCCAGAAGGACAGCAAGAGACCTGTCTCACTGCCATGAGGGAGGTCATACGCTGTGCAGAAGCGCGCACCCTTCCTGCGCCCCGGAAACCCTCGAGTGCTGTGGGGTTGGGTGTGTGTCTTGTCTCCCGTCCCTGCCCTCAGGACCAGCCACACTTGTGTCAACACCTCCATGTCTCTGGCATTGCCCATTGGTGGCATGGGTTTTACTTCAGCCACCACATTTAGTGACAGTCACGAGAATCCTACCAGAACCTTCTTTGCAAGTAAAAAGAATAACAGAAACATGATCATACTTAGAATTAAGTTCTAAATGTCAAAAAGAAGCATCAGAGAAAGTATTTTTACCAATTGAAGTAAATCTTTTTTAGAAAGTACAATAAAATAAAATAATCTCCCCCAGAATACTTGGTAAACCCTAGGGCTATAAAATATCATGCTTGGAGATTAAGTTTATTCTAACCTGCAGGGGCTTTATATTCAAATTCGCAGGGCACACCAGTAGGCAATTCTAATGAATGGGCTATTTTAATAGATTTTCTCCAGTACTGTAGCAGGATTCAAATCCCTGTGAGCTTTACATTGTGAACACGATGTATCTGAATTCAGACTACTCTAAATATCCGGTGTCCCGTGGCAAGGGCCTTAAAGCTGCATGAAGCAGGTTGTCAGCCTGTCTTTAGTCGATGACTTTTTAAATGACTCTCCAAAGCACCCACAAACTGACTGCTCATTTCATGGCAGTAGATGGTTCCCGTGTCATGTGAACACAAAAACAAACCAGTATTCCCAAGCCCTCCACATGATGCCCTGGCATGATGAGGCTGCCAAAGAACAGACAGGCGGTTCCTACGACTCTATTTTCATCGGGCATCCTAAACCATGTTCATTTGATTTTTAATGCACTTCTGAGTACTAAGCTATAGAGTAGCAAGTTTGAAGCACCTGAGAATTGTGACAGGGTCAGATTACCACACGCAATGGGCAGGGCAGGAGGGAAGCTCCACGGCCAAAGGCAGCCATCTAGAGCCATACTGCAATGTTTGATGCGTGTAAAACAAGTGGGCCATCCTGACACTGCGACAACCAAAGCCTGTTTCCAGTGCCTTCCCCCGCCCTCCTCTCAGAGCCTTTTACACAGCCTCAGGCTCTCCGCACTCCACCGGCCTGCACAGAAGTGGGTCTCTCTGTAAGCACTCACAATTATCTTCTTGTCTATCTCTAGATGTCCCTCTGCTAGTCTCATCTCAAGTGCTGTCAGTTTAAAGGGTAAAATCTTGTTAAACTAACTCACATGAGCCTTAGCAAGTAGGGTGTCAGCACTCCCTAAAACACTGCCATTGTGAGAGGCCACGTGCCGTCGGGGGTGAGTGCCAGATGGGTAAAACCCCCGGTGACAGTCACTCGTCGGTTACTTCAGAAACTGTGAGCAGATGAGGCAGGAGCTTAGGGACTGGGCTTTGGGCTGCCATCACCTACCTCCAAGACTCAGGTGACTGGCACTCATGTTCCCAAATTAAAAATGAAGGGAGCTAGCCATGGTGGCACACACTGCTAATCCCAGCACTTGAGAGGCTGAGGCAGGAAAATCATGAATTTGAGGCCAGCATGGACTACATAATAAGACCATCTCAAAAAGGAAAAGATTTAAAAAAAAAAAAAAAAGCCATAAAAATGAAGGATTTGCTCTCACAGGCCCCTTCAGCTACAAGGTGTGCAATTCTGTAAGATTTCACCTATGGTAAAACCCAACAGCCAGCCCATAATCAGCAGGACACGCTTTTGTATGTGACCTTGACCCTGACTAGTAACTCACTGGAAGACAAAGCCAAAGAGTGCTGTGCTCAATCCCAGTGACATAACGTGAGTGTCACCTGACAGAAAAGTAGACTGGCAGGTTCAGAATCCATGCACTTTGTTTCTTTCTAGTCAAAACTCTCCGTAACAAATCGTAAAGTCTATCACAGCAAAGGGGAGAGAGTCAGGATGGCTCCTGCAAGAAGCAAAGTGGACAGGGCGCAAACCACGCCTGCGATGGCCACCACGGCCTCTGCGTCATGCTGCTTACGGCTCATATTGGCTGCAACTGCAGCCTGATTGGCCAAAGCAAAACCTTAAACTTAGTATGTGATGAGATGCCTGCCGTCAATTTGTACCCAGAGAGGTGGCAAAGCCCAGAATGGACCAGATGCTGGGACTGGGAGGTAGGCATCCACAGATGTTGCCCAGCCGCTGTGGCAAAGGGAGAGTTACTTAGGAGTCTTGTCTCCAAATGACCAGAGGGAATCCCTCCTTTCACAGGGGTAGAGATAGCCCACTGGCATTGGGTGGTTAATTTTGCCTGTTCTGAGTGATCTAGCTTTATTGCAGATCTGGAGAGTGAGACTCCCAAAAGATAACCAACTCAAATACCCCACAGAGATAAGATTGTTAGGCCTACAGGTAAACTTCCTACAGCTTACTACGTGATTCCCTGTGAACACACCAGTAAGCAGCTGGTGCTGGTGATAAAAGAAACGAAAGCTGAACATGACATCGGATTTTCCTTTGTCACAACGGGAGCATAAAACAAGAGCACAAGAATCTCAGGCTAGCTGTGAATTCCATAATGTCTATTCCCGTAAAGAAAGAAAGAAAGAAAAAAAAAAAGCGGCACTTGGGAGCATTACAGTATCTTTACTGCTCTGCATGATCTCTTGCAATTGTTAGAAATCCATGCTCCCCGGCAGGTTTGGGAAAAAGCTGCCCGATCTATGGCTGTGCTCAGTTCTGCTTTCAAATGCTGTTTTGTCCATAAAGCAAGACCCCGCCCTTGATATGAGATCTGTTACGACTACTAAAACCTACTGTGAGGTCCACTTTGGGGAATTTTCCCCAAAGACTTGCGCGAGCAATGCCAACCCTTCAGGACAAGAACTGTGCGGGGCCAGTGTCACTAACAGTGCTGACTGGGGTTTGCAGTGGACTTCAGAAGTGGAGAAAGAATAGTAACGGCTTGAAGCTGTGCATGTAATTCTAACATGATTCAGGTTGTGTCCGTCTTATTTGATTTGTTATGTGAAAAATAATTGCTAGTTCAGTCTTCAGTGAGGCAAGCCTGCTTTGAGCAAAGCCAGAAAGAGCACACTGAGGCTGGAACCGACAGAACCCCACCTCAGAAGACTCGCGCTGGTCAAGACAGGTAGCACTTGGACATCCAAACCTCCTGTGCTTTAGAAATGCAGAGAACTCAAACTCAGAACAGGACAGATAGATTCTTAGACTCCTTAGTTTAACCACTTGAAACAATGCTGAATAAATACCCAATCCTGAGACCAAACTTGGGGTATTCATATATGCATGAAATTATCTATATTGCACCAGACTCCTTTATCTGAACTTGAGCCAGAGTCGTGAATATGCTGGAGATGATCCTGGTGACCACTAAGGACGGGTCGTACTTCGTGCTAACAGCTCAAAGCACTTAAAGCACCTTCAGATGGCTGGGGACACTGAGCCCCTCCTCAGCGCAGCGCAGCCACACTTTCCTGCCAGAAACGTGCAGGAAGTCGGTGCCTGGGCTTGCTGGCGACTTGTCACTGTGCAAAGACAACCTGCTCCACTGTAATAAAATCTTGCTATGTCCTCCAAGGTCATCTTGGTCAGCCCACTCACTGGCTTTGTTGGGAATGTCTATTGTATATTCAAGCAGCTTCTGTGAGCTGTTGGTAAAAGCCTATGTACCAAGGGATATTAATAAATAATTACTCAAATGTGTGATAATTTTGTACTAACTGTGTACTTATAAGTGTGATGAAGCGAAGAGCATGAAGATTTCTTAAATAAATTCTGTTCTCTTGCAAGACGATGATATATGTGTGTCTAAGTCAATCACTTAGATAACAAATATCCAGTGAGCAGTTAAAGTTACTACATTCTGCTTCTCAATTTAAAATGATTCCTGACATATTCTGTTTCTAGCCATTGCTTGATATTATTTAAATGACATGAGCACACCATCTAAATAGATAGCCTCAAATCAAACTCTAAAATGAAAATATATAGGACCAGAGACCAATGTCATGTACATGTCAGTAGGATCCAGGTTACTTTCTCTCCATAAGACCACACATAGATCAGGTTCTCTAAGTTCCTGTGATATCAAAACAGAAACTGGGAGTCAGGCCCGGCAAAGCAGACAGGCATCATCTTAGTGACTGTCTACCATGCTCTCTCCCTTTCCTCTCTTTCCCACCAGGATCTTTTCATCCCCTGCCTTTCTCTCTTCCAGAGAAATGCTGGGCAGGGTGCTGTATTGAAACTCTTCTTGTCCTCTTTCCTCCCTTATCTAGTAAAATGTCCCTGCCCCATGACCTAACTTCTCAAGGTCAGCTCTCTGATGCTAGCTGGGCAACATTGGTATTTCAACCATCAACGGCCATCAGTGCCTCTGTTCCTTCCATAGGCATTCCTGAGCACTTACCAAGGACAATTAGTCTAAGATGAACAAAGCAATCAAACCCACCCCTCCACCCAGAACAGTTAGGTCTGAGTGAGGGTGGTGAGCGCGAGGAGAAGAGCAGAAGACAGAAAGAAACATGGGCTCACACCACAGCACACCCTCGTGGTCTACCTTCAGAATTACCTGTATCCAAACATTTTTGAACTCTTAAAATGTGGTTCTTTTTTTTTCTAAATTCAGTGATTCAACCTTATCTAGTTAAATGAAATCCAACCTGTATAAGGAAAGGTAAGCAGCCTGACAAGGCTGCAGAAATACATCCTTAAGTGACTGCTCAGCAAAGCAATCCTGAATAAGGGTCGGTAAGGTGGAAATGCTTCTCATTAATAAAAAGCACAAGACAGGGGCTGAAGAGATGGCTTAGCAGTTAAGGCGCTTGCCTGCAAAGCCAAAGGACCCAGGTTTGATTCCTCAGGACCCATGTATGCTAGATGCACAAGGTGGTGCATGCGTCTGGGGTTCATTTGCCTTGGCTAGAGACTGTGACATGCCCATATGCCCATTCTCTCTCTCCTCTCTCTCCCCCGCTCTCTCTGCCTCATTCTCTCTCTCTTTCAAATAAAGAAATGAATAAAATATGTCTAAATCACAAGACAGTGAAGATTCTTTATGTGAATAGCACTAATGCAAGCTTGTAATGTGCTGGTGATGGGAGTGGGGACAGGGCTCAGAGCACATGGGATCAGAGTCACTGAGAAAAGGAGAGCTGCAGATAGGGCAAATGACACGATACCATTCCAAATCCAAACAGCTTCCCTTTTATTTATGTTCAAGAAGTGAACTGGAGTGACATTTAATAAACAAAGCACAAATGAAAACACCTAATTTGCATATATCATATATGTAAGCAAACAAGTTACATGGATCTAATAATCCTGATCTGAAGATGAAGATAACAATTGGTTCTTTTACCTCCCAAGTAAGTTCAGTGATGTCATTACTGTTTCTAACATACAATGTTTCGTATTGAACAGGATAACTGTAGACACTCAAGTTCTGTATATTTATGGATTTCATGTTAAGGTACAAACAGAGATTTTATACAAAATAAGTTCACTTTTGAATTGCAGCAGCCATTTTCTTCAATCAATAAAAATATTCCCTGATTATAAACCACCCTTAGTTTGCAAATGTATTTCAGGAAAATAACTCTATTTGAAATATGACACATTTTTTTAAAAAAAGGCAACAAAGTGACAGAATTTAGATTTAAAATAGTATATTGCAAAATAGTTGAGCATATAATATTTCTAAGCACAGAGCAAGTTCCATTCTGAAGGATATTTTTAATCTCATAAAGCAAGCATCCAATATTTCTATGGTAGTTTTAAGTCTACACATTTACAATAAAGTATAAGTCTTTACACATATACAGCACAAACTTCTACACATACTCACAAGACAAGCATTGGTTTCACAAGCACTCACGACGGGAAATAAGAGCACGGGGACATTCTGCAGCTCTGGGATGGGCTCAGCGCCATGACGAATGGGAACGTGCAACAGCAGCCTCAGGAGACCAGCCCAGGCCCACGAGCAACAAACACAGCACAAGGCCCAGAAACCACAGACATTTAAGTGAATAACTAAGACACTTCTAATGCATCTCAATTTTGCATTCTTCTGTTAAGAACTTTAAAAACTGTTTCCATATCCCAACAGGAAAGGATGACAAATTCTCCAAAAAAGATGAAAGTGCATTATAGTTAAAAGTGCTTCGCACATGTTTTAGATACATCCGAGAAAGAAGTGCAAAAGAAAGTCTGACTTGAGTTCATAAGCCTTCGTTACAGTCCTTTGTAGCACACAAAGGGCACTGAGGCACAAGCTCATTCTTAGCTCTGTTAACCAGCTAGTTCTTGCCTCTGGTAAGACGAACCCCACTTCCGTATTTGGCAAAAGGCCAAATCACAGGAGAAGCCAGAGCCACGACAGCTGTGCCGCCCCCCACCTCCCGGGTCCTAGAGATTGACGTGAGCCTCCCGAAGGGGCAAGCCACTGTGCCAAAAATATAAGAACATGCCAGTCATCCGCCACTGTTCTCTTGGGGGTACTTTGTAGTAAATAAATCACAAATAGAAAAAAAAAGATTAAAATGACATTTGGACAGAATAAAAGGCCATGTGAAGATTAGGTTAACCAAAGCAAGTGAAACCTTCACATTGGCGGCACTATGAAACCCACATTATGTGCAAAACTGAAGCAGTGAGCAAAGCGATGATCAGTTCACCACCTAGTGGCACATCCTTTCTCTGAGACCCAGAACTTTCTCCAGACCTGAAGTTTTAAAAGCCTTTAAAAGTGCTTATTTTCTTAAAAAATATTTATTACTTTTATCTTTTGGTTTTTTTGAGGTAGAGTCTCACTCTAGCCCAGGCTGACCTGGAATTCACTATGGAGTTTCAGGCTGGCCTCGAACTCACAGCGATCCTCCTACCTCTGCCTCCCGAGTGCTGGGGTTAAAGGCGTGCGCCACCACACCCGGCTATTAATTTTATTTTATTTGCAAGCAGAGACAGCGGGGGGGATGAGGGTAGAATGGGTACACCAGGGCCTCTTGCCACTGCAAACAAATTCCAGACGCATGCACCACTTTGTGTGCCTAAAAGTGCTTATTGCCAAATTGTTTTCAAACGAATCACAATCACTAAATCTCATACTTGTGGCCTTTGAGTCTGAATTGTTATGTTCTATGAAATAACTATATGCTACATGTCAAGTTTTAAATAACAGCTAAATAAAATAAGCCTTTGTCGTGGATATATACATACACAGACGTATATGCGCACACACACATATGAGCTCAGTATTTCAGAAGTGTAACTTAACAATCCTCATCCACGAGCTTCGATCCATTAACCCCTCGACAGGTCACTCTGCTCGGTCTAACCAGCACACCACGATTGGGCTTGCAGGTGAAGTAGCGTCTGTCGCCCACGGAGCCGTTGTTCTTCCCCTTGGCACTCCGCAGCTCCAGTCCAAGCCAGATACCCGAAGCAAAGTCGGTGGGGCCCACGTACCTAACAGTAGCCATCTCGTTAGAGCTCGTGAGCAGGACCTGAGAGCCCTCGCGAAGCTTGGCCGTGCCCTCGAGGCCGCCTGCTGCAGCGGCGCTGCTCCAGCTCCGGCGCAGGGCGGTCTTCGACCTGTCCAGAGGGGGAGAGTGAGAACGGCCCTTCGGCTTCAACGCCACACGCTGCGACTTACCCATCTCTGTCGCCAGACTCAAATTCATTGTTCCAATTCACAAGACAATATTTTATGACCACAACCTCATCTCTTAAAAATTCTAATCGGGCGTGGTGGCGCACGCCTTTAATCCCAGCACTCGGGAGACAGAGGTAGGAGGATCGCCATGAGTTCCAGGCCACCCTGAGACTACATAGGGAATTGCAGATCAGCCTGAGCTAGAGTGAAACCCTACCTCAAAAATACAAAGAAAAAAATCTAAATAGCAGTATCAAAAATATACTTTTAAGCCGGGCGTGGTGGCGCATGCCTTTAATCCCAGCACTTGGGAAGCAGAGGTAGGAGGATTGCCATGAGTTCGAGGCCACCCTGAGACTCCATAGTGAATTCCTGGTCAGCCTGGGCTAGAGTGAGACCCTACCTTGAAAAACCAAAAAATAAAAAATAAATAAAAAATAAAAATATACTTTTAGCCAGGCATGGTGGTGCACACCTTTAATCCCAGCACTCAGGAAGCAGAGGTAGGAGGTTCGCCATGAGTTCCATCCAGGCCACCCTGAGACTACATAGTGAATTTCCAGGTCAGCCTGGACTAAGTGAGACTCTACCTTGAAAAACCAAAAAAAAAAAAAAAAAAAAAAAAAAATAGAAGAAGAAGTAGAAGAAAGAAAGATAAAGAAAACAGAACTATACTTTATGGGCTGGAGGAATGACTTAGTAGTGGTTAAGGCACTTACCTACGAAGCCTAAGGACCTATTTTCAACTCTACAGGTCCCATGTAAGCCAGACGCACAAGGTGATGCATGCGCAATGTGACACACATGTCTGGAGTTTGATTATAATGGCTGGAGACCCTAGCGTGCTCTCTCTCTCTCTCTCTCTCTCTCTCTCTCTGGCTGTCTTGCATTTTTTTAAAAAAAGGCCAGTCTGTTGGGCTTGCTTCAAAAATACACACACACACACACACACACACATATATATATGCTTTTAACATTTCTAAAAAGAAGTTTTTCTCCTTTGACTATTTTAACATTAACCTGATCTAGATTTAAGATTTCATTTGAAATTTATAATTATAGAGACATGCTTTCAGTAAAAGAACAATTAGAAAAATACACTCATAATGATTTAAGCACTATTAATACTAATGATAAAGGAAACTAGCATTTTAGATGTAGCAAATTAAAATTACTTTTTGTTCACTTTAACATGCTTCATTACATGAAAATAATTTTATAAACTCCAGCCTTGAAAAATAAGTTATAATGTAGACACACAGATAGGAGGAGGTCTCTGCCACCCATGAGCTTGATTTGTACCCTTTCCCACCAGCATTAGAGGGCTCTGTCTGCCCACAACAGTCGTCCTTACCTTTTCCCTACACACATTTCTTACAATGTTCCATAATGCATCCTTGTTTCATAATGCATCCTCTGCCCACCTGACTTGCAAAAACACTATCTGGGGCTCACCAGTGAATTCAACCCAGGCCGGTCCAGCTCCCTAGATTGTCCACACTGTCCCCATTGCTGTCTTCACTGCCCACACTGTCCCCATAGCTTCCTCCATTGTCCACACTGTCCCCATAGCTCTCTCCACTGCCCACACTGTCCCCATAGCTTCCTCCTCTGTCCATCTCTGTAACTTTATCCACTGTCCACACTGTCTCCTCCTATAGCTTCTTCCACTGGGCATACTGTCTCCCAGTGCTCTCCATTGTCCATACTGTCCCCCATAGCTTCCTCCACTGTCCACACTCCTTCCAGTGTCTTCCACTGCCCATATTGTCCCCCACAGCTTCCCCAGTCTGTACTGTACTCAGTGCCCTCCACTGTCCATACCGTCCCTCAGGGCTCTCTCTACTGTCAGCTGGGAGTGGCTGATCCTGACATTCACAATAGAAACATCCTGTGGATTTTGTTGCCTTCTGATCAAAGACCTTCCATGAGGTCATGTGGAAACCACCAAGGCTACCTGAAGTGATCCACTCTCAGTACCATGGCACTTTTCCTCCTAAAGAAACCTTTCTCAGGACAGGGAGATGGCTCCGCGGGAAAAACACTTGCCACATGAGCATGAGGACCTGAGCTCAGCTGCCCAGCACCCATGTAAAGTGCCGCATGTGGTGGTTCACGCCTGTAATCCCAGAGAGGGGAAGCAGAGGAAGGTGGATCCCTGGGGCTTACTGGTTAGCTCACTTCGTCAGCCCTAGGTCCAGTGAGAGACTCTATCTCAAAAAAATGAAGTGGAGAGTGACTTAGGACACCTGACATCTATCTCTGGCTGACACATACACACACACAACACACACACACACACACACGCATCAAAAAAAAAAAAAAAAAAGAGAGAGAAATGTTTCTCCCCATCTTGACTAACAGACATGAGGTACCAGCCTTGCTACCCAAACTACACGGGCTCTTACTAGCAAAAAAATCTGGGTCCTACTTGTTTTACATTTTCTTCATTCTCCATATTTTTAAAACTACTATCACAAACATTATCTTACTTATTCCTGTTGGCCACCCAGTAATAAAAAGCAAGAAGACTTTGATTTTGTAGCTAGGAAGCTGGGGTTCTTGAATGGATTCTAAGCAACTCCTGACCATAAGTGAGAGAATTTTAATTAAAAATGTTTTTAGAGCCAGGTGTGATGAGACACCCATCTAATTACAGCACTCAGAAGTCTGAGGCAGAAAGATCGTGAGTTCAAGGTCGGCCTGAGCTACTCAATGAGTTCCAGGCAGTCTGAGCTATACAATAAGACCTTGTCTTAAAAATGAAAATGAGGCCGGGCGTCGTGGCGCACGCCTTTAATCCCAGCACTTGGGAGGCAGAGGTAGGAGGATCACTGAGAGTTTGAGGCCACCCTGAGACTACATAGTGAATTCCAGGACAGCTGGACTACAGTGAAACCCTACCTCGAAAAAAAAATGAAAGTGAGAAGCTGAAGAGATGGCTTACCGGTTAAGGCACTTGCCTCAGAAGCCTAAGGACCCATGTTTGACTCTCCAGGTCCCACATAAACCAGACGCACAAGGTGACTCAAGTGTTCAAGGTTGCAAATGCTCACAAGGTGGCACACAATGTCTGGAGTTCAATTGCAGTGGCTGGAGGCCCTGGTGTGGCAACTCTCTTTATCTCTCTCTCTCTCTCATTAAAAAGTAAATGAAATAAAGTAAAAATAAGGAGTTGGGCATGGTGGCTCACGCCTATAGTCTCAGCAGCCAGAAGCCTGGGCTTTGCGGTGAGATCCAGGCCAGCTTGGACTACATGACAGCCTGTCTGAAAAAGTTAAAAACTCCACATGCCTGGGAGGCAAGGTCCTGAGAAATCCTGCTGCAGCTGAGCTGAAAACCTCCTCCCTGTAGACCAGATGACAGAAATCAGGAAAAAGCTACTCTGCATGCATCTCCATGGGAGAGAGAAGTCATTAGTGGAGATTAAAAAAAAAAAAAAAAAAAAAACAGCCAGGCGTGGTGGCGCATGCCTTTAATCTCAGCACTTGGGAGGCAGAGGTAGGAGGATCGCCATGAATTCGAGGCCACCCTGAGACTACAGAGTGATTTCCAGGTCAGCCTGAGCTAGAGTGAGACCCTACCTCGAAAAAGAAAACAAACAAACAAACAAACAGTGGACACTGCAAGCCTTAAGTTGGGCTAGCCAGGCCAAATGAGCCAACAGGTGCAATACTGGCATGTCTGTATGGGGAAAACCAACTGTTCTCTTATTGGACTGGAGGCCAGCTGCACAGGAGGGCATACATGCCTGATACTGAAAACTTATGATGGGGGAAGCCATGAGCCCTAGTGGTGTAACGCCTGCTGGTGTCTGGCTACATGCATATATTATGCTAACTAAACTTCCTGGATAAGCACTTTAATGTTCATACCCATATGTTAATGCTACTCTCACTTTTGGTTAGAGAAGCTTCTCTTTTCAGATGGCTGTGACCTCTGGGATGGCTCAGAAGGCAACATGGTGCTGAGAAGAAGTGACGGAGGAGTGCTCAGCACTGAAATATCCCTATCACACCTTCCAAGGCTCAGGGCCCACTGCAGAAGAGGTGGCAGGAAGAATGTAAGAGCCAAATGAAGAGTAGGATGCCTTACAATGTACTCTTCCAGACACAAAATGGCCTGGATATACATGACCACACAGTGCCTGTCACTACCTACACAAGACCAGTATGATAGGAGGAAAATATGATGACATCAAAATAAAAGAGAAAATGATTGAGAGGGGGAGGGATACAATGGACAGTGGAGTTGTGAAGGGGAAAGTGAGGGGGGAGAGAATTATCATGGTTTATTGTCAAAAAATATGGAAATTTTCAATAATGAAAAATAAAAATTAAAACGTTTTAAAAAGTTAAAAACACATACATAGATGATAGACATGCTGATGCTAAGAAATGACAGAGTAAAAGTAAAAACTTTACAATTATTATTTACCATGTCAAATGTCATGCTTATGTGTAACAGTAAACCTAGCACAGAAGTATATAATATCTGTAGGAGAAGCATAAATCCTTACTGGGTATACCCACACACAAGAAAATGAGGGAGCTGGGCTGGAGAGATGGCTCAGCAGTTAAAGTGCTTGCCTGTAAAGCCCAATGACCTGAGTTCAATTCCCCAGTATCCACGTAAGCCAGATGCACAAAGCGGCACATGTGTGTTCACTCGCAGTGGTCAGAGGCCCTAGCATGCTCGCTCTCTCTCTCTCTCTCTCTCTCATTGGAAATCAATAAATAAATTTTACAAGCACAATACTAAAAGATGAGAGAGCTCTACTTCTACACAGAAACATCTATTTATTCATTCTCCAAATTCACACCAAATGGGTCGTGTTTTAAAAGCTGATAAAGTTAGTGCAATTTCTGGGTAAGTGGTGGTGCTGTGCAGTGATCGCCTGAGCACTCGCTATGTGTTCCACAACACACCTTCTCTCACTCGGCCTAGCTCACGCAGGTATTTTGTCATCTCTGTCTTTCCCACCTTTCTTCTGGACTCTCACTCAAAGCTGCACAGGGGCTGACAGTCACACGGACCTCTCCCCAGACTCTTCCGACCCCCCACCTGCACAGGACCAGCACAGGGGACGACAGCTCTGCACGCCGCTCGGTCATGCTGCGTCTCTCACCTGAGGCCCAGCCCAGCCTCCTGCCCATGGCCGCGCCTAAGTCTTTACTTCCTCAGAACAGTGAGCGCCTAACATTTTGGTGACATGCTCTGTATGCATGAATCATTTAAGATTGATTATAGAGCCGGGTGTGATGGCACATGCCTTTAATCCCGGCACTTGGGAGGCAGAGGTAGGAAGATTGCCATGAGTTCAAGGCCACCCTGAGACTACAGAGTGAATTCCAGGTTAGCCTGAGCTAGAGTGAGACCCTACCACAAAAAAAAAAAAAAAGGATTGATTATCTATATTTTAAACAGGCTCTAGACTCGATCTGTAAGTACTAGCAAAGCTTCGTTTCTTCATTTCTGTAGTAGACTAACGGGGCTTGCTATCTGTCTGTCCATCCGAAGGTCAGCTGTGTGCTGTCCCCTCCCTCACACCCTTCCAGGGGCTTCGCGATTTCCCTCCTCTTCTCTGAGCTGTTCCCCCTCACACCGATTCCCGCTGCTCTCCCTTCAGAATCCTTCATATTCTCCTGGTTGTCTCTTCTCAGCAGTGTCTCCCATTCTGCCTAAGAACGCTTGAGTATCTTCAATAAACTGGAGCATAAAGTTATTACCCTCAAACTTTCAGTTACGTGAACGAGCACATCAACTTCAAAACTTTGAGAATGGGCGATGGTTTGGAGCAGTGTTACACTCTGCAAGGGGAAGAGGGAGCATTTGAAAAATAGATCTTTCAGACTACCATACGCAGCAGGCCTTACATGTTTTCATGTATTCCTAAGCATATTAAAACAAACCTAAGTCAGTAAATAAGAGTTTAAAATCTATCCACCCTACTCAATGAGAACACAAAGTATCGATTCCTGCATTTTTTTTTTATTAACAGTACTAACCTCTTAGAAGAGAAACTATATGCAGTGCACTCTTTTTAGTCACATGTGGCATTTTTAATTGAACTTGTAAAGGAGGGAGGAAGTATTCAATGCACCAATCACACCTTCGCTCTCACACATTAAAATTCCACCGAGCAGCGCACAAGATACAAAATCCACTTTTCTTCTGTCACAGAATCCCGGCATGCTCAGCACGAAGGATGTTCTTCCACCTCTTCTTAATACTCACTTGGCAAACGCGTTTCTCCTGTCGATCTCTTTCTGGGAAGAAGCAGACGCCGTGCTGAAACTTCTCCTGAAACCTGCACAGAAAGGCCAGGTCAGAAGACGAACAGCAAACCACACTTCTTAGTCCTGCTGAAAAGTTACTCCTTATTATTTCTTCTGCGAAGGTTTGAGTACTTCAAATATCTTTCGAAAAAGGAAGACAATGACATGCACAGAACATTGCAGGTTTACGTTCTGGACAACCTTTCACCTTGTCCTTCCTGAGCAAGCTCTGCTCATACAGAAGTCAATTACAATCATCACCTGGCTTTGCAGGGTTTTCTGTAAATTATTTCTTGAAAATAAAATAATCCTAAAGTATAGCTGATAATGCTTATGGCTACATATGATGAACTACCACAATCTTGAACAGCATATGAAAAAGATGCTTGTAAAGACAATATTATTAAAGATTCTCCATGTCTAGAAAATTGAACAATAAACTTCAGAGCTCATTATCTTTGCCATATCCAAATAATGGAATTTAAAACAAAGGACTTCAAGAAAAGTAAATGTTTTAAGAGGAATAGGATTTCTAGATGGAAGAAAAATATCTCTAGACTGAAGCAACTAAAATTTAGTACTATAACTTTTTTTAATTTTTTTTGTTCATTTTTACTTATTTATTTGAGAGTGACAGAGAAAGAGGCAGATAGAGAGAGAGGGAGAATGGGCGCGGCACTGCAAATGAACTCCAGACGCGTGTGCCCCCTTATGCATCTGGCTAACATAGGTCCTAGGGAATCGAGCCTCGAACTGGGGTCGTTAGGCTTCACAGGCAAGTGCTTATCTGCTAAGCCATCTCTCCAGCCCAAGAACAACTATAACTTTTAAAAATGCACTGTTGAGCTGATAAATTCACAGTGCATTGGGAGGATCAAACTAGGGGCCTTATAAGCTAGGTATGCACTCTAGCACTGAGATGCATCCCCAGCCTTTAAAAAACTTCAATTTCAACAAGATTAAAACAAAACTAGAAGCCAGGTGAGGTCACCTGCAGCACAGGAACTGAGCATCATTCACACCAGATTTCCACTCAATCGTAGGCCTTAGGCTCACAGCACACTGGCTGCACTGGATACAGAAAAGGAAGCAAGCAGCATGGGCTTGCCCAAAGGGACTCTCACAGAGAGCTCTGGGGAGGGAACGCCTTGCTCAGTGTCAGTCTAGATCAGAAAATAAACCACATTCTGATGAAGACAAGAGAGTGACTGGACCACCTCGCAATTAAGAAGACTGGATCACCCTCATAACTACAGAAAGATAGAACACCCTCATGTTGATAGAAGGATGAATCACCCTCATGTATACAGAAGACTGGATCACCCTCATGTCTACAGAACATTGGATCACCCTCATGTCTACAGAAGGATGGATCACCCTCATATCCACAGAAGGATGGATCACCCTCATGTCTACAGAATATTGGATCACCCTCATGTCTATAGAAGGATGGATCACCCTCATGTCCACAGAAGGATGGATCACCCTCATGTCTACAGAAGGATGGATCACCCTCATGTCCACAGAAGGATGGATCACCCTCATGTCTACAGAAGGATGGATCACCCTCATGACTGCAGAAGGATGGATCACCCTCATGTCTACAGAAGGATGGATCACCCTCATGTCTACAGAAGGATGGATCACCCTCATGTCTACAGAAGGATAGATCACCCTCATGTCTACAGAAGGATGGATCACCCTCATGTCTACAGAAGGATAGATCACCCTCGTGTCTACAGAAGGATGGATCACCCTCATGTCTACAGAAGGATGGATCACCCTCATGACTGCAGAAGGATGGATCACCCTCATGTCTACAGAAGGATGGATCACCCTCATGTCTACAGAAGGATGGATCACCCTCATGACTGCAGAAGGATGGATCACCCTCATGACTACAGAAGGATGGATCACCCTCATGACTGCAGAAGGATGGATCACCCTCATGTCTACAGAAGGATGGATCACCCTCATGACTGAAGAAGGATGGATCACCCTCATGTCTACAGAAGGATGGATCACCCTCATGTCTACAGAAGGATGGATCACCCTCATGACTGCAGAAGGATGGATCACCCTCATGACTACAGAAGGATGGATCACCCTCATGTCTACTGAAGGATGGATCAGCTTTCTGACTACAGAAGGATGGATCACCCTCATGTCTACTGAAGGATGGATCACAGATGATTACAGTTGTTATTCTAGCAGTCTATGACCATGAACAAACTCATGCTTTCTGTGTAATATTAAATAGCCCTGCAGAGAAGACAAAGTATTCCCCGGTTGGGAGTACTTCCAGGCAAATAGGAGAAGTATATATAATGTCTGGAGGCAACTACCCAGTCTTCCAAGAATTCTCATCTTCAAAATTCTTAGTTATAAAAAAGTATCTCACAATAATAGATTACAAAATTTATAAGCTAGGCTCAACAGAAATAGATGGCAGACTCAAATTCACAAAGACTTTAGAGAATGAATTATTATTTGGTTAACACCAAATAATAGATTATATCTAAATGTTTAAAGACATAAAAGAAAAATTGAAAATGTGGTGAAGAATAACTGACTGCCATGAGATTTAAACAAAAGGAAAACAGAAATTAGGGCTGGGGGTGTAGCTCAGTTACTAGAGTGTTTGCCTGGCCTGCACAAAGCCCTGAGTAAATCCCTAGCCCTGCAGGAACTGGCAAGGTGGGACACACCTGTAACCCTAGCCCTGCAGGAACTGGCAAGGTGGGACACACCTGTAACCCTAGCCCTGCAGGAACTGGGCATGGTGGCACACACCTGTAATCCTAGCCCTGCAGGAACTGGCATGGTGGCACACACCTGTAATCCTAGCCCTGCAGGAACTGGGCATGGTGGCACACACCTGTAACCCTAGCCCTGCAGGAACTGGCATGGTGGCACACACCTGTAATCCTAGCCCTGCAGGAACTGGGCATGGTGGCACACACCTGTAACCCTAGCCCTGCAGGAACTGGCATGGTGGCACACACCTGTAACCCTAGCCCTGCAGGAACTGGGCATAGTGGCACACACCTGTAATCCTAGCCCTGCAGGAACTGGGCATGGTGGCACACACCTGTAATCCTAGCCCTGCAGGAACTGGCATGGTGGCACACACCTGTAATCCTAGCCCTGCAGGAACTGGGCATGGTGGCACACACCTGTAACCCTAGCCCTGCAGGAACTGGGCATGGTGGCACACACCTGTAATCCTAGCCCTGCAGGAACTGGCATGGTGGCACACACCTGTAATCCTAGCCCTGCAGGAACTGGGCATGGTGGCACACACCTGTAACCCTAGCCCTGCAGGAACTGGGCATGGTGGCACACACCTGTAACCCTAGCCCTGCAGGAACTGGCATGGTGGCACACACCTGTAATCCTAGCCCTGCAGGAACTGGCAAGGTGGCACACACCTGTAACCCTAGCCCTGCAGGAACTGGCATGGTGGCACACACCTGTAATCCTAGCCCTGCAGGAACTGGCATGGTGGCACACACCTGTAACCCTAGCCCTGCAGGAACTGGCATGGTGGCACACACCTGTAATCCTAGCCCTGCAGGAACTGGGCATGGTGGCACACACCTGTAACCCTAGCCCTGCAGGAACTGGGCATAGTGGCACAGACCTGTAACCCTAGCCCTGCAGGAACTGGCATGGTGGCACACACCTAGTATTTTGGAGGTAGAGGTAGGATGATAAGGACCTCAAGGTCATTCTCAGATATATAGTAAGTTTGAAGACATTCTGGGCTAGAGACCCTCTCAAAAGATAAGGAAGGAAGTGAGAGAAGAAACAGAGAAGGAAGGAAGGAGAGGGGAGAGGGAGAAGGAAGAAATGAAAGAAAGAATTTTTTATTTATTTTTTATTTATTTGAGAGCAACTGACAGAAAGAGAAAAGCAGACAGAGAGAAAGAGAGAGAGAGAGAGAGAGAGAGAGAGAGAGAGAGAATGGGCACGCCAGGGCCCTCCAACCACTGCAAAGGAACTCCAGACGCGTGCGCCCCCTTGTGCATCTGGCTAATGTGGGTCCTGGGGAATCGAGCCTCGAACCTGGGTCCTTAGGCTTCACAGGCAAGTGCTTAACCACTAAGCCATTTCTCCAGCCCAAAAGAAAGAAATATTTATAATAAATTGTGACTTGATTAAGCAGAATAAACATAGCTGAAGACAGAATCAAGAAGCAGAGGTAGAAGCCAAGCATAGTGGCGCACGCCTTTCATCTCAGCACTTGGGAGGCAGAGGTAGGAGGATCACCGTGAGTTCAAGGCCACCCTAAGACTACATAGTGAATTCCAGGTCAGCCTGAGCTAGAGTGAGACCCTACCTTGGAAAAACAAGGAGGAGGAGGAGGAGGAGGAGGAGGGGGAGGAGGAGGAGGGGGAGGAGGAGGAGGGGGAGGAGGAGGAGGAGGAGGAGGAGGAGGAGGAGGAGGAGAAGAAGAAGAAGAAGAGGAGGAGGAGGCAGAGGTAAAACTCTGAGGATATCTAACATGCAATCCACCAGGACAGTATGACAAATATAAGAGAAGCATGGGAAAGAGAATGCAGAGTCCAACCTACGACTAATCAGAATGCCACACAGAGACAGGAAAGAGCACAGAGCAAAACGTAATGGGCAAGAATTTGGTAGAGTTGATGAGGTGCAAACTTCCCAATCCAAGAGGAGCCATGCTCTCTGAAAGGAGGAACAATGAAGCCTCCGCCTACACACATCCTAACGCAGCTGCACAGCACAAAGGAAGGACAGCGACATGGATGGAACAGCTCCTAACTTCCATCAGTGATAGAGGCTAGAGAGCAATAGAAAAGATGTCAGAGTACAGGAGAAAATCTTTTCCAGCCTAAAATTCACTGTGCAGGAAAAAAATCTTTTCAAACCTCAACCTACAATTCTACACCCACTAAAACCATCACAGGACAAAATAACTGAGGGAGCCTACATGAGGGACAAAGAAAGTGTAAATTATGAGGATTGATGAGGAAAGGCATTGCTAAACATGCAAGTTAAGCAAGTTTTACTACACAAAAGTATTATGATAATGCAAAGTTTGTGAGGAAAAGAGAAGAGAAACAAGACTGCTCAACTTCTAAGGGTTCACTATTATCTGGGGTGGGTAGGAATGATTAACTGTAAGCTTTATGAGATATATATGTGAAATAACCTAGACTGATTACTAAGAAGCATATTCCCAGTGCAACTTTTATATAAGAAGGGAGAGTAGGAAGAAGGGAGAGTAGGTGGCATGGAAAAACACACAGTGAGAGTATAACCATAGTAAAGTCAAGAAAGAACTTCCACTTATGATGTACCAAAAACTGAAGAGAAGGCAAATAAAAGCATAAAGAATATCACTATCAATAAATTCAATATCACAATAAATTAAAAGTGAAGATTACATTGAATGTTATAGATCAATAAAGCCAAATGGGCGGGACTCTCCAGTTAAAAGACAAGGACTATCAGGTGTTTTTTTTTTTTAAAGTAAAACCACAGTATTTAAGACATAAGTCAATAGACAGGAAAGAAACACTGAGTAAATATTAACCAAAAGAAAGCTGGTGTAAGGTTAAAGGGATTATTATAAAAGCAGCATCAAGCACAGCCTGGTGGCCCATTCCTGTAACTCGGCTTATGGGAGGCTGCAACAGGAGAACTGTGAGGTTGAGGCCAGCACGGACGACATGATGGGACTCTTTCAGGAGGTGAGGGAAGAGGAAAGCAAGGAGAGGCGCAAGAAAAGGAAAGAAAACAGTAAAAGAAAAATTACATTAACACCAAAAATAAATATATAAATATACAAAACAGGAGCTGGAGAGATGGCTTAGCAGTTAAGGCATTTGCCTGCAAAGGCAAAGGACCTTGGTCCCAGGACCCACATAAGCCAGATGCACAAAGGGGTGCATGCATCTGGAATTTATTTGCAGTGGCTGGAAGCCCTGGCATGCCCATTTTCTCTCTCCCTCTCTCTGCTTCTTTCTCTCTTTCTCAAATAAATAAAGAAATAGTTTTCTGGTTTATTTTTATTTATTTATTGGAGACAGAGAGGGAGAAGGAGAGAGAGAGAGAGAGAATGGGCACACCAGGGCCTCTAGCCACTGCAAACGAACTCCAGACACATGCGCCACCATGTGCATCTGGCTTATGTGGGACCTGGAGAATCAAACCTGGGTCCTTAGGCTTTGGAGGCAAGCTCCTTAACCGCTAAGTCATCTCTCCAGCCCAAGTTTTTAGAAATAAATAAATATACAATATATATGAAAAGTCTATATGAGGAAACATACAAAGTTTAATAAAAGAAGCCAGAAAATATACAGCAGTCTCCCCCTTACCCACATGAGATATGTTCCAAAACCACTAGTGGACACCTGAGACTTGCACAGTACTGAGCCCAGTATGTTTTTTCTGCTATATGCACACTTATGATAAGCCTTTCCCTTCTCATTCAAAGGACCATCTGACAGTTTCTCTTTGGAATATGTGAATTTCCAGTATGACTATGATTGTGCCCTGTGGCCATTACTAAGTAAAACTAGTGTTCCCCAAACATACACAGCACAGTTGATCTGAGGACCAGAAGATACTAAATGCCCAACAAGAAGGTGGCACACAGGACTTGACATACTGGACAAAATATGTAAGTTGTTTATTTCTGAAAATGTCCACTGAATATTTTCAAATCATAGCTGAATCTATAACCAATCCCACAGAAAGTAAAACTGTGGGTAAGGGGAAACCACAATAAGTGAACGGGAGGTGGCCCATGTTCATAGACAAACTGAGTAGTAGTAAGATGTCAGTTCTTCCCAACCTGATCTATACATTCAATGCAATCTCCATGAAAAACCCAGCATGAAGCCGGGCATGGTGGCTCACCACTTGAATCCCAGCACTCGGGAGGCAGAGGTAGGAGGATCACTGTGAATTCGAGGCCACCCTGAGACTACATAGTGAATTCCAGGTCAGCCTGGGCTAGAGTGAGACCCTGCCTCAAAAAAAAAAGAACAACAGCATGTATTATGTGTGTTTCAACAAAATGATAAAGTCTGTACAGAAAGGCGAAGGGCCCAGAATACCCGACACAGTATCAGAAGGGAACAGTTAGGGGAGGGAGGGCATTCAACTTGAGGCATTGCCATGCAACTGCAGGCATCCGACAGCGCTCAAGGAACAGAACAGAAAGCCCACAGACCGAACCACACAGCCAACAGGTCAACAGAGACAAGCCAGTTCATTTTCAACAAATGATGCTGAAACAGCTGGACATACAAGCAAGACAGCAAATCTAGATGCAGACCTCACACCTTTAACAAAATTAAATTCAAAACAGATGAGAACTACACGTCGGCATGAAAGTGTCAAACTCCTAGAAGATAATGGCTGGAGATGGCCCAGAGCACCAGAAGCTGGCTCTATCAGAGCAAAGACGCTAAGCTGGCCTTCATTAATGTCACAAGCTTCTGCTGTGAAGGACACTGCTAACAGGGAATGAAGAAGCAAGCCACAGACCTGGAGAAAGTATTTCAAAACACAGCCCTGAGAAAGGTCTGTCATTCAAAATATACAAGAGCTCAACAATAAGGAAGACACAAACACAATCTAACTGGGCAAAAGGGTGACCAGAGAACTGAGCAAGCAGATGCAGGGTGGGAAATAAGCACATAGAGAGACACACATCCACTCGGGGCTGGGAAACGTCCCCTCAAAACCTCCTGCTGAGTCCTCACTTCACGTACTGCAGAAGGTGACTGTGCTGGAGATGGGGCTTTCATGAACTTATTAAGGTAAGATGGGGTCACAAGTATATGCTGTAATCCAGTGTGACATGCATCTTTATAGAAGAAGAGACTGGGATACAGGCACACTGGAGAAGACCATGAGAGGAACACCGCCATCTCCAAGCCAAGGCAGCTCCAGCAAGTTCACAGACCACACGTCATCCGGTAATGTCAAGTCAAAACAACACACCAGCCTAGAACGGCAACCATCCACAGGTCATGAAGCAATCTCCACAAGTCTTCAGAAACTGTTGAGATATATACACACAAATGACAGAGTTAACCTCCACAAAGGACTGGTATTTTACAAATAACGTGCACAAATGGTTGTCTACAAGTGGAAAAGAAAATTAAACTCAGCCCTTACCATGCATAAAATCAATTCCAGGTAAACTGACAAGTGGAAACACAAAAGATGAAACTTAAAAAGCAATACGGGAAGTTTGTCAATAAAAAACTTTTTTAATACCTACACGCGTGAAAATTTAGGGCTAGGTCTAGCACGGCGGCACAGCACTGCCTGGAGGCACAAAGCCCTGGGCTCCGTCTCCAGCACGGCCAAGAAAGATTAAACTAGCATTTTTTTGTTGAGTATTTTATTTAATATTTCCATGGGTCAAGAAACTCTAAAAACTCCATGGACTTTACCTCCATATTTGAGTTAATATTCCAATTTAAAAGGTTATCATGTGATATACAGTTACCACCCATTAAGATATACTTAAATACCAAAATTACATTAGGCAGAATTAGACTGCATTTGGAAACAAACCACTGAGATCAAATGACCCTGTATTATAATAGCTTCAGTGGAAGAAAAGGGAAGGAGATTTGGTATACAAGGGGCTTGAATAGAACCCTCAGATGATACCTATGCAATATTAATAAAAAGTCTGGAATACTAGGGTGCTTTTCCAGTCTCCACCCTTTTGACTACTTAAAAGTTAAAGATGTCTGTTCATCAAAAACAATGAAAAAGGTAAAGAGATGTCACCACTGACAAGGTATTTATGACACGTGACACTGACAAAATTGGGGCTAGGGTGAAAGTAACTTGGTTGGTGAAGCGTCACACAAGGATGAGTATCTGAGTTCATCTCCTGAGCCTACAGGAAATGTCAAGGGTGGTAGCATGTCTCTAGGCCGTTCCTGGGGTCAGAGAGACAAGTTTACTCTAGAGCCTTCTGGCAGGTGAGTCTAGCTGAACTGGTGAGCTCCAGGCCAAACGAGGTGGACCGGAGTGGGTAGGAATACCCCGAGGCACAGTCCCCTGCTATCCCACAGGGTCTGACTGAAGCCTTCGTGTCCCCAAAGTGAAAACAATAAACTCAGGAAGGAGGACCCCACAGCAACAGGAGTTGGGACAAGGGGATGAAAGTGTATAACCTACCGAAGAGGGGGCAGAAAGACTATAAGAGCTGTAGGTTGAGACGTCATGCCCAGAAGCACTCCCTCCCCCCCCCCAAAAAAATAACTGACTGCTGCTCCCACAATGCATAACCCACAGCCCCATGGGGAATACCTGCAACCCCACAGAGAAGCGTCCCCAATGGTATGGGGGCAGGGATGAGGGAAAAGAGGCTACCAACACATGATGTATCCATATGAAACATCTTCTTAATGCTAGTAATAAGAAACATAAAATGTGTATAACCTGTAATAATATACATAAAGCAAAGTGCAACTATAAATCAATGGATACATACTGATAAGCTTCAATGAAATTCACCTTATTGTTTCAAGTTTTCTAGTAAATTAAATATTAAATTTCATAAGCAATAAAAAATAAATATTGCTTTAAAGAGAGGTGGTCAACATGCCTGAGGAACAACACCCAAGACTATCCTTTGACCGCCACACACATATAAGTGCCCCCCATACACGTATGTACACACACATGCACACCACACAAAAAATTGGCAGAGCAACACCCAAAATACATGAATAAATCTACAGAAACTAATAAGAAAAAAGTGTAACACAACAGAAAAATGGACAAGAGGTTCTTCACAAAAGAAATGTACATAACCTATAAACTATAATCATCTCAACTTCAACTGGAATCTGGAAAACATAAACTGAAGCCATAAAGAGATACTGTTTAATCCCTAGGACTAGATGTTGTTTAATTCTCCAGACTAAGATACTATTTAATCCCTAGACTAGATACTATTTAAACTCTCAGATTAGGTACTGTTTAAATCCTCAGATTAGATACTGTTTAATCCCTAGATATTGATTAATCTCTTAGACTAGATACTGTTTAAACCACAGACTAGATACTGTTTAAACCTCAGACTAGATACTGCTTAAACCTCAACCTAAATACTGTTTAAACCTCAGACTAGATACGGTTTAATACCTTACACTAGATACTGTTTAATCCCTCAGACCAGATACTGTTTAAACCTCAGACCAGATACAGTTTAACACCTCAGACTAGATACTGTTTAAACCCCTCAGACTAGACTTCTAGGCCTACAGACTACTTTTGGTGAGGTGAGGAGGAACAGCAAGCCCCGCCTGCCCCTGATGGAAGTGAGCAGAGCAAGCACCTAGCATTCCCCCAGAGGAGTGAGGATGTGGAGGACATGCTTGACAGCTCTAGGAAAGGTCTACCTATGTTTACAAGAGCATGGTTAGTAATAATAATAAAAAAAAATGTGGAGCCAGGCATGCTGATGCACACCTTTAATCTCAGCACTTGGGTGGCAGAGGTAGGATCGCCATGAGTTTGAAGCCACCCTGAGACTACACAGTGAATTCCAGGTCAGCCTGGGCTACAGTGAGACCCTCCCTTGGGAAAAAAGAAAGAAAGAAAAAAAAGTATGATGCAACCCAAGTTACAAACAATTCTAGAATCAGTCAATATATTTCAATGTAATGCTAACAAAAACAAAATAGCAAATAAGCTAAACATATCATTTATTGGTACATCTATAAATGGGTGGCAAAATATGTAAAAGATAAGGGAATAATACAAAATTCGAGGCTTAAACCCTTGGCTATACACAAAGGCAGGCAGATGGTGAGGTGAGTACTGGGAGTAATCAGGGTGTTCCACACACAGCTGGGAGGCAGGAAACAGATCGGCTCTACGACCTACAGGAACTACATAAATACATTTCAGATCCTCTTTTGTGAATGTGTGTGTGTATATATATATATAATTTTTTTCATAAATTTTTTTTCAATGAATGAAAGAAAACAAATGCTTGTTGAGAACATGAAACTGTGTCAACTTACCAGGATAAGAATGATTCTGTTTATTTGCAGAAATTTCTGAAAGTGTATCCAGGGAATCTGACAGTCTATGAATAAAACAAACAAGGTAGAGCTCATTAGAAGCAGTGGTTAGTTTAAGACAGGCTCGTACCCTCTGCTCTCACACCAACTGCTCTTTGGAATTTCATTCATTCAACCCACATTTTCTGAGCACCCATATGAGGCAGGAATGAGCTCGGTCCAGCACAGGAGACAGGCCACAAGCAGACGAAGAGAACCCTGCTGGTCAAGGGTGGGCAGTGTAGAAGTCAAAATAAGTTCACTTGAAATAGGACCTGATTCCTGACTTCTCTTTGGAACTTTATTTTCAAAAGTGAAACCAAATGATATGAAAATAAATTCATTTCTTATTAAATTTAACAAATGTTAAATTAAGATTGTAAAAATACTCTTTTTTTGGCTGGTCACTTCTAAACCACCAGGCTCCTGCTCTGTTAACCCCCTCTCCCCATCTCGCTCCATCTTAAAAAATTGTAAAAACATCACTCATTATTAAATTAGAAAGAAAGATACTGGCTGGATTTTTATATTATATAATTTTTCTGATAAAACTCTGTCTAATACAATTCAAGGCCCTTTATATTTGACTCTAAGCACAGTCTTAAAGGTCACCTTCCTAGTGGGTTACTTTTCATTTTTTGATATTCAAATCATTCTTTATTTTTAAAAGCCAATCCTGACAGCCTCATTTTCTTTCAACTGTTTACTGACCTAAATCTGCAAGGCCTTCATTTGTCAGTCACCTCCTCCAACACAACTCATTTCCATCAAGAAATCCTGCCATTCTTGCAGAATTTGCAGTTTCATCGTGCAGTTCATATGCATCAGTCTTACAGGACACACAACATACCACAGTCCACAGGAGATGGATGGACACAAAGAACAGGATTGAGGAACAGGATGGGAGCTGGAATGGGTGGTGATGGACAGATGAGAGGAACTTCTAGCAGCCTTCAGCTCATCAGAAATAAGTACCTCATGGGCTGGAAAGATGGCTTAGCGGTTAAGCACTTGCCTGTGAAGCCTAAGGACCCTAGTTCAAGGTTCAATTCCCCAGGACCCACATAAACCAGATGCACAAGGTGGCACGTGCATCTGGAGTTTGTTTGCAGTGGCTGGAGGCCCTGGTGTGCCCATTCCCTCTCTCTGTCTCTTTCTCTCTCTGTCACTCTCAAATAAATAAATAATTTTTTTAAAGAAATAAGTACCTAGTGGTCACAACTGAGAAGAGACCTTGTCTACAGGATCCATTATGTGTGGGAGGGGGTCAGAAAGGACGAGGACCTTGTCTTTCAGGATCTGTTAGTTCCCCAGCCATGCACATAAAGCCAATGGGCATTCATTTGTGGCAGAAAGAGATGATGGCACATGAGCCTATGTGTGCACATGTGTGCATGCGCATACATGCATGTGCAAGTAAATAAAATTTTTAAAAAGGCCAGCTACCGTCTGAGGGTGAAAAAGGGCACACTGATCACTGAGACCTATTTAAAACTTGATCATGAAGATCAGTGGGAGATTCTGAAGAGCTCAAAATGGTTTACACTAGAACTCAAAATCAGAGACCATGTCTGTTTTATTTGCTTATAAAATGCTTAGAACAGCACAAAGTGCTAAAAGACACTTAATAGTATTTGATGACGATGAATGAGACAATCAGAAGCTGACAGGAAGACATCTGGATGGAGACAGTGGTTCGTGTCGGCAGAGCCATCCGTTTCTTTTAAGCAGTGGAGGTTGCTTTCAAGCGCACACTACCTTAAAGAAGACCAAACAGACCGCAAGCAAAACGTGCAGTTCAGAAAGTGTTCTGCAAACAAGGCAAGGAGAAGAACGCAGCTACGGGAAGCGGGTGGCTTTGGAGAGGCTTCTGGAGCCCAGCAAACACTGGGCTGGGATTCAGAGCTGAGCAGCAGTCACTGGGCCGAAAACATGCCCCACTATTGCTCTTAGTAAGCGAACATGAAGCAAACACAAGACCACATGCCTGGACGTGTCAAAGGAGATGAACCACATAGCAGGGGCCCAGAAGCCTGAGAGATGAGTCCACTGGACTTGACTCCACATCAGCCATTTGCCAGGTGCGGTCACCGGCCACCGAGGAGAGGTACGAAGAGGAGCAGGGGGAGTGACTGCTGTCTGTGGAACAGGAGTCAGGACAGGGCCTCCCCTCCCCACTCCGCGGACGCGGACACAGCGTGACCCTGGAGTCCAGGGCAGACACGTCCTGTTCACTAGACAGACGCACCTGCTTTTCTTCATTAAGATAAACGGCTACTAGAAAAATGGAACAGAGTACCTAAAAGGGTAGACTCTGGGGTGCTCGGGGGGGGGCAGAATAAAAGAAAACACTGGGCTGACTCCAGTTTCTCCATCAACAAACACCCAACGTGACTTCAGATTAGCTTGTTTTTCTCTTGAAACCTGTTTCTGTAAAATGGGAATGATCATAGCTCATGGCTCCCTAGGTCTGTGGGAGCGAGGGCATCTGTAGCTAACGTGCCCAGTCCAGAGCCTACCAGGAAGCCCTCAATAAAGACTTGTATACCCACTGTTATTTTCTAGCTTACCTGGCCAACGAGTTACCAGGACTGAGGAAAATAACATTTCCATAAAGACACAAAAAGCTCTGTATGCTGAGCGGCTGATTATCAAAAAAGACAATGATATCATATACAGTGTAAAAGAAATTAATTCACAAAGCATATACAGCTATTCAATAAGGAAAGGATGCAGAGGCAGAAATAAAATATAAAATGAAAGCTTTCCCTTGCCCAGAAGCAGCCACAGTCTGGTCATTAGGGAAGGAGTCAAGAGCCCCAGAGTGAGGCTGGAGTTCTGGGCTCACGGTGCGGTTACACCATGCATGCTAGCTCTTGCTGAAAGACCAGCAACCACCCCGCCTCTGACAAGCTTCTTCCAGCACATAACGAAATGCACTTCACGTTTCCCCGGCAGCTCATGACGACCTATTTCAGTTCAACCTGCTTTATAAACCAGAGTGAGGTGTACGCAAGTATACTGTCTCACGAAGAAACACTAAGGAGGTTTATTATGTATAAATCCTTGAAACCTCACTTCCCCCAAAGATCTACTGCCTATCTATTTTTTGAAAATGAAAGAAATCAGAGGGAAAAGCCATTTTGGTTCCATTAGGTTTGTAGGAGAATGAATGGGTGCCTGCTGGCAGGAAATTCAATGTAGTTAGGATGTGACTGAGGCAATCAGAGAGCATTTTTACTTTTGTTTGCATGACAGATTAAGCTTGCTACTCTCACTGTTCTTAGCTGCAAACGCCAGTTCTAACAGCCTACACATACTCGAGGGTTTGCAAATGAGGAAAAAAGGAGGTTTTTAAAATTGCAAATCCTCAGCAAGGCAAATTTAGCTTTCTATGAGCCTTCCCTGTGAGGAAGGTGGTTGATTAACCCTTTGAAAGAAGGCATGTTGCTTAGCTCCCAGATACAACTGGGGTCTCCGTGTGCCCCTGAAAGCTACAAAACGTTCACATAAAGACACAGAAATTGTTTTCTCACCTTTGCACCCTGGATGGGGGAGCAAATATTCCGTATCTCGGTGAACACTTGAAGTACTGCACACCTCCCACTGAGCCGTCGTTCTTGCCATGGGGTTTCTCAAGCTCTATGCCGTACCAATGCCCTGGGACACGAAGAAAGCGTTTTAAAGGCATCTGCACTTTATTCAAAATTGTTGTGCAATTATATGAACTCAAAGCCTGGATGGCTTAACATCTTCACAAATGACCGAAATGATAGAAGATCGTCGAGATCATTAAGCTTTCAAATGATGAAAATCATAAAATAAAACTTGAAAATTTGAAAAGTGGGAAAAAAACATTTTACCAGCATAATTGCACAGTGGTGCACTAAGGGAGGAAAATAAAATATACAAACTCAAACTTGCAAAGGATTAGCTATTTTGCAAGCAGAGTACGACCAAAACATATCTTAAAACTATAATAAAAAAGAAACTGCCCTTGACTGTAACGTGCTGTCTCAGTGAGAGAAGCATGATATAGCATAGAGCTACATAAATCCTAAAATGAGCACACACTCTTCATCTCACTCTCCAAATATGAGAGCCACCACAAGCAGCTGTTAAATAATTAAACAAGGACAAAGATGACAAGGACAAACACCACCGGGCACCATGGTGAGGCCGCTTGGTTTTCTTAATGGAACAAAAAGACTTAGGCTAGCTAATAGGGAAATTTTTCTTAAAGACTTTTAGCATCTCAAGGGCCCTCTCTGAGGACAGTGAGTATCTAGAGGGATAAAAACAGAAGCATCCATGTTGTGTTTCCACCAACATAAGGCAAATGGACACACTCCTAACGCAAGGATTCCAAAGTGGAGGGCACCCCAGACCAGCTACAGTGCCTATTGGCTCATTTATTTGTAGTTTAAGAAAACAGTACACTTCAGTGTAATGGAGGCAGGGAGAGCGAACATAAGAATATAACCAGATGGGCCATTAGGCAATATGTTCATACAATAAGGTTCTCAATTAAATATATATATACTTAAAAGGGCTGCAAAAATTGCTTAGTGGTTAGGGCACTTGCCTGCAAAACCAAAAGACCCAGGTTTGATTCCCCAGGACCTACATAAAGCCAGTCACACAAAATGGCACAAGTGCCTGAAGTTTGTTTGCAGTGGCTGAGGCCCTGGCATGCCCATATGTTCATTCTCTCTCTCTCTCACACACACACACACAAATTAATTAAATAAATTAAAAACAGCAGTGTGGTGGTAAAAAAAACGATATACATAATAAAACAGTACAGTAGTGATTGTGTTTAGTCTTCTACGATCAATATCAAATAAAAAAATAAGAGCAAAGAAATCAAGAAACATACTATAGACTGTAATACAGAAATATTGTTATTTTTAGTTTGCTTGTTTACAGTCAATCATAGGATCCTTAAAAACCTAGCCTAATCATTTCTCAGCCTTTTCGCTAAGATCAGGAATGAAAAGCCAGCCTAGAAGAACTTCTTAATCCTTTTTTCTTCTCATGCTCAAAAAGATGACTTGATCCTACTTCTAGACACTGAGGTATGTGCTTCATATAGTCCACAGTGTTGTGGTATGAAGATCTTCCTGTTTAAGGATTAATTGTCTTTATAAGGTAGCATTGACAAAAAGTGTTGGGAGTAGCAAGCATGACCTCTTTCAGGTATAGATATTAGAACCTATAAAAGCCTACCTGTTGCCACTGTTCTGAAGAATTGATCTAAATTTAGATGCCATAAAAATGTGCTGCCATTTCCTTTAAGGGCAGGATGACTTTTTAAAAAAATTATTTATTTATTTGAGAAAGCGAGAGAGGGAAAGAGGCAGACACACAGAGAGAGAGAGAGAAAGAGAGAGAGAGACAGAGACAGAGATTGAGAACGGGCCTCCAGACATTGTGAATGAACTCCCGACGCATGTGCCACCTTGTGCATCTAGTTTATGTGGGTCCTGGGGAATTGAACAAAGGTCCTTGGCTTTGCAGGCAAATGCCTTAACTGCTAAGCCATCTCTAAGGGCAGGATGACTTTTTTGTTTATTTTTATTTATTTATTTGAGAGCAAGGGACAGACAGAAAGAGATAGATAGAGACAGAGTGAGTAAATGGGCGCACCAGGGCCTCCAGCCACTGCAAACGAACTCCAGACACGTGTGCCCCCTTGGGCATCTGGCTAACGTGGGTCCTGGGGAATAGAGCCTCGAACCGAGGTCCTTAAGCTTCACAGGCAAGCACTTAACCACTAAGCCATCTCTCCAGCCCCAGGATGACTTTTTAACACAAGACTTTCCAACTTTCATTATATTTGCTTATTATTTCTTAAGTTTCTAAATGTTAGAAGTCAATCTAAAATAATGAATTGTACCAAAAGCATTAAACCACCCTAGTCTTCCTTAATATACATGAAGAAGGGGAGCTTCTGGTTTTTGTTTTTGGTTTTTTCAAGGTAGGGTTTTACTCTAGCCCAGGCTGACTGGGAATTCACTATGGAGTCTCAGGGTGGCCTTGAATACATGGTGGCCCTCCTACATCTGCCTCCTGAGTGCTGGGATTAAAGGGGGGCGCCACCACAGCTGGCTGTTTTTTTGCATGTTTATTTTGTTTTGTGAAGATCTTACTCTAGCCCAAATTCCCAGTCTGACTTGAAACTTACTCTGTAGCCCAAGCTGGCCTCAAACTCATGAGGACCCTCCTATCTCAGCCTCCTAAGTGCTGGGAACAAAGGCATGCACCACACATGGCCATACCTGCGGCTTCTAAGGTTTTCATCTGAGAACTATGTTAAGTACACCTTGCCCAGTGTGAGACTCTGAGGGAGACCTGTGGGAGCCATCTGGCAAGCAATAGTGTACTGAGAGGCAAGTTGCCAAGGCCCTCTCTGGGGTCTGTCCACAGGGCCCCGACGACTTGTTCCAGGTTCTCTTTCCATGGGTGTCTGCATAGAGGACAGCCCTGGAGAACAGAGGTGTCTCCCTGCAGAGTAGAAGGCTTCGTGCTAGGCACCAAGCTCTGTCTCCTGTCCTGGAACATGAGGCGCTGGGTGTGCAGGCCTCTCAGGTCAGGGCCTCGCTGCTCCAGCCCGTGGGATCTATGCAGAAGCCCAGACTCTAGCTACTGCTATTATTGTGAGCTCTGAAGCCCTTCATCTCTTGGCGAAGAAGTTTTATGTCTTCCACCAACATCTATGAAACCGTGGTAAGTAATTTGCAGCTTGCAATAGAGGAAAATCTCACCTCCTTGGTGGTTCTTGATGGAATGGTACCCTACAAACTTCTTTTTAAATCAACTGTGCAGGTAACAAGTTCCTAACATGCTGCATCGCCACCATGTGTTAAAAGAGAGTACTGCTATTAAAACACACATGGTTTCCTGCAACTGGCTTCACTTTACAATTATAAGGTTTGAAAATGCAAAAGAAAATAATGTTTACTTTCGATGACACACTATTAAGTAGATTAAGATGAATATATACATTCATAAGCATGTATTTTTATTTTTAAAAAGACTCTCATGGCCCATGAAAACTTTTTTATCTTCCTTGCTCTTCTCCAAGCCCCCCAAATGAAAGCTACACACTCAGCTTACCACTCGCTCACTCACTTCAAGGATGATCATCAGAAACACCCGAGCCTCCTCACCCTGCACAATCAGCGGCGAGACAGAATGAACTGGGGAATGACAACTCATGCAACGCTAGACACGTGTAAGCGCAACTGCCAGGAGCCGGTCAGCCTGGGCAGCCTGAGCCCGTCACCCAGTCACACGTCCCTTGCCGGTGCCGTCACCCACAAGCACTGGGGAATCAGAATGGCTCTGCGATTCGACTTCACTCCCCTCTAAAATGCTAAACATTCTGTAGTCTGAACACTTCAAACTGAACGAAGAGTATGTGAGTGAGTTTACCTGGAGCAAAGTTTGTCGTTCCGAAGAACTTGATGGTCCCAACTCTTTGGCCTACCACCAGCACTCTGTCTCCGAGGCGAAGCTCTCCTTGCCGGCTGCTATTTGCTGCAGACGTTGCTGAAGAACTTGAACCTGTTGAAGGGGGAGGGGGCGGTGGAGATGGGCAGAAGAGAGGAGAGAAGACACAGGAAAAAAATTCCAAACGCACGTGAGCTATTAAAAGCAGTCACTCCGTATTCTAACTCCTCGTCTAGCTAATCAGAGCTTCAGGTGCTCAGTGCCTTTCGCTGCATGTCATTTACAGACAGGATGGCTTCCCGAGACACTCAGCAGCTCCTGGTGAAGAAGCAGCCCTCAGGGAGGGCTGGCTCTGCTGCAGCAGGGCTCAGGTGTCTCATGGGAAGAAGAGCCGCTAACTGCGGTAGGCCGCAAGCTCTGCCGCCTGTCACAGTGGTCACCCATGACGCTGAAGCATGACGCAGACACAGGCCCACACACAGGGACGAAGGTCATGCATGCATCCCAATAAGACTTGACAAAGACAGGCGGGAGGTCAGTCTTGGCCAGTGGGCCACCCTTATTCAAGTAAAACAAGGAGCTTCTTGTTCACCTGGACACAGAGTAAGTGATACACACGGGAACGTGTCGAAGTGAAACTGTTGCAGGTGGAGTGTCCCTAATCAGAACAACACAAAATGTGTAATGCTCCAAATCTGGTGGCTCCTGGGAACAGGTGCTCAAAATGCTAGCTTCAGATTAGAAATGATCAGCTAGCAAAGTCCACGCAGACATTCCAAAACCCAGAAAGTCTGCAATTCAAAACCCTTCTTGTCCCAAGCATTGTGGGAAAGGTACTGAACCAATGTCTGATCTCAAATACCCCAACCTGCTTTCCCAATTAAGGACAAAACCATTCATTCCCCTCTCACCTTGGTTCAAAATGAAACCCCAAGATGCCCACTGTTAAATAGCAAGCGTTAGAGAAATACCATCTTAAATACAGCTGTTCAAATACGTTAGAAGGCCTTGTCCCATGGGTACAGTGGCATTGTAATTGAACACACCATCTGGGAAGGCCCAGAACTCCCTAGGAGGGAAGACAGGTCAACCGTGACCCTGTGTGAAGAAGGTCTGGATACAAGGGCACACTACAGAGCCCCAGCCCTCCTAACCACTGCTGTTCTGCGGCTCTGCAAGGGTTACAGTGCAGTGCGCTTTTCATAAAAGTTGCAGTGACAAGTAAGACATGACTTGGGAGTTACTGAGACATGGTGACCCCGGCTCAGGGGTACCACATCCACATGAACAGCACATCGGGAGTTCCTCAGGCCCGCCCCTGCTCCTGGAGACACTGGTCCAGAGAAGCAAATTCAACAACGGGAGACAGTGAGGCCAAGGCCCAGAACACACACTTCCTCCCCTCCTTCTCCACTCCCCTAATCCTTTCTCCAGCCCACCCCTAGCATCCAACTGTTTAGCCATCTTCCTATTCTTATCTTCTCTCTATAGTTCATATCTACAGAAAAGACTATCTCATCACTCTAGAAGTTTAATGAAATGTCTCCAGGATTCAAAACCATGAACCACACCCCAACACACGCTCACCCTCCCATTCCCCCACCCCCATGAAAGCACCTTTCTCAAGCTGATCATTGGTTTTTTTAATTTTTGGTTTTTTGAGGTAGGGTCTCACTCTAGCTCAGGCTGACCTGGAATTCACTATAGGCCATTCACTATGGGCGCTACCATGCCCGTTTCTTTTTAATCATTGTTTTTATCTGCATTATTTAGTTTGACCTAACCCTCAGATGTATAAAAGGGAAAAATGGTATGTACATAGACAAACTGGAACTGCTCATTATAACAGTATAAAATTTAATTCAAACCCCACATGTACATTTTAAAATCAAGTGAGTGGTAAGAGCCCAAATTCCAAATAAAGGGATCTTAAATGGGAGAGCAGGAGAGCTGTGTGGTGGTCACAGCACTTCTTCCATTCTCCCCATGGCATCACAGAACTTCGCTGGGGCAGGGAAGAAGGAGATACTCAGAGAAATATTGCAGGTAAGTGCTTCCGGGTCAGACTTTTAGGATCCCTACTTTTAGGGTCCTCACTCTTAGGTTTGTTATATTTGGGAGGGGGTATTTTTATTTTCTATAATAAAATACTGATTCAGTGCAAATATTAAAAACTTGAGAAAAAGACACTGGTAAGGGCCGTGAGCTTCATTCAGAACAACTTGTGCCAACATGGCTCTACTTGCTTTCTGGAAAAGTTTATTATATGCATACAACTGGACTAGACACAGTCCATGGACTTCAACCAGAACCTGGCAGTGTTTTACGCAATCCTCACACATAACTGAAGGGAAGTGGACGGGGGGAGATTGTGCAGGACCCGCAGCCAACTAAAGCCACCTGAGAAGCAGGCTGTCATTGTCATGCTGAAAGGGACCCTTTGAGCCTTTCCTGCATAGTTTATACAACCATTAGCTTTTTAAACATCATTTTTCAACATGAAGATGGCATGTGAGAAAACTAAGACACAAAGGGAATTCAGATGGGATAGAGCCACCAAGAATAAACTAGATAAGGGCTGGAGATTTGGCTTAGCGGTTAAGGCACTTGCCTGCGAAGCCAAAGGACCCAGGCTCAACTCCCCAGGACCCACGTAAGCCAGATGCACAAGGAGGCACATGCATCTGGAGTTCGTTTGCAGTAGCTAGAGGCCCTGGAGCTCCTATTCCCCCCTCATCTCCTTGGTCCCCCATCTCTCTCATAAATAAAAATAAAATATTTTTTAAAAAGAATAAAGTAGATGAAAGTCAATGCAACAATGGCATAACAGGGTCCTGGCTTAAGGCTCGGGGGAGGCAGGGAAAAGAGCAACAGTTCAATCAGATTGAAGTAAAGGATTCCTTCAACACTTTTAAAAGAGCAAATCTACTTACAAACAAACCAAGATAAAAAACACCAAGAAAGCCCGGCTGAAAAAGCCATAGATACCGGCAGTGGCTCTGGAGGGGAGAGAGGGGCTTTTTCTCAGGGTCTTCTTGCTGTGGCCACTCGGTTTCTCGGGGCAGCTCTGCCTGTGCTCCAGAGAAGACATGGAGGAAGAGCTGCCCACCGATGTGCGCTGGGAAACTGCAAAGGGGGAAGGAGAGGCGCACTGAAAGTGGGGAAAACGGAAACAAAGAGGCTTTGCTGAGCAAATCCTACTGGAAGACTTCACTCAACTTTAACTGTGGATTAGTCAGTGTCAAACCAAATGCTGATTTCATCCAAATATGCTGATGTTTTCACATAAAATATATTGGAGTTTGAGGGTTCACAGTGTGACATGAAACTCTTATATGGAGGAGTATATCAGCATATTCTAACCACATCCCTCACCTTTCTCCTTAGGGGCAATTATAATAGAAGCCCTTCTTGTTTACAATATATGTATGCTATTACTGTGTTTTAAGGTGACTAAGTTCAGTATTAAAACATTTTGAGTGAAATCTGAAGACAAGCAGGACTGCACATGCTTTTTTTAATCCCATGAGTTGACAGGTAAGGCCAAGCTCTCCACACCGTGGGACACCATTCACGCCTTCTCATCGTCCAGTCACGTACCTCTCTGAGCATGCATAAGGACCATAGTGCAGGGCTGTGTATATACTTTTAAGTATATACTTTTATTGTAAACTGAAATTGAAACTTCAGAAATTTTCAAGTACAATTTTTACTATGATGGCTTTTCCCTTGCCAAGTTCGAAACTTCACCCCCATATAAATTAGTTCTGCACTGTGTTACATGAAAGTTCCATCGATGAATGCAGTTGTGAAAAGCAAAAGCTGTAAGTTACATTACCATCTTTCTCTGCCACTGTTTTCAGTTCTTCACTAGGTGGCAATGAAAGTGTGGATTCTGAAGCACTCTCTTTTTTTGATGTCATCAATCCTAGGACACAGAAACAAGACTCTTTGAACAAAACATAATTTCATTTTTAAAAAGATTAGCAGTAAATTTTACTTTTTATAAAATAATTTTATTTATTTGAGAGAGAGAGAATGGGGCCACCAGGGCCTCCAGCCACTGAAAATGAACTCCAGATGCATATGCCACCTTGTGCATCTGGCTTACATGGGTCCTACAGAATCAAACCTGGGTCCTTTGCTTTGCAGGCAAGTATCCTAACCACTAAGCAATCCCTCCAGCCCAAAATTTTACTTTTTAAAGTACATGCATCCTTCATTATGTAAATCTTCTCCACATCTAAGAACATGCTGGGTAATCCTTTCAAAGACAGACAGACAATAGAAGCCATCATCTCATTTGCATCCTTAAATCCCTGACACAAATAAAATAAAAATAAAGGAGAAAGAAAAGAATATACTCACAGTATAACTAAGAACCCCAACTTTTTAATAAAATTATTTTATTTATTTATTTGAGAGAGAGAGGCAGATAGAGAGAGAATGGGCATGTCAGGACCTCTATCCACTGCAAATGAACTCCAGATGCATGCATCAACCTTATGCATCTGGCTTTATGTGGGTAGTGAGAAATCAAACCTTGGTCCTTTGGGTTTGCAGGCATCACCTTAACCACTAAGCCATCTCTCCAGCCCAAGAACCCCAACTTTACACCCACCGCAAAGGTATGAAAAGTAGGAAGCATTGACTTTGACAGTGAATGCACTTGCTTAGTGTGTCCCAGGTATGAGCTACCTGAGAACAGATCCAACAAATAGGTTCTCTAATAAAATAAACGTGTAATCATACCAAGATCTTTTCATTATCTAATTAAACAGAAAAATACTCCAAGCACATAACTAACAAGGTGGCATATGTGTCTGGAGTTCATTTGCAGCAGCTAGAGGCCCTGATGTGCCCATTCTCTCTCTCTCTCTCTCTCTCTCTCTCTCTCCCTCTCTCTCCCTCTCTCATAAATAAATGCAAAGATGTCAGTTCTTCCCGAACTAATTAAAAGTTTAAATATAATACCCACTTAAACCTCAACAAATTCTTTTTAAAAGAAACAATAGCTTATTGTAAAGTTTTAAGAAAGTACAATTTATAAGGGCGAAAGATGGGTGAGACAATCTTTAGGGCAGGAGGCTTTCCTCTGTCCTCGGTGCTGAGATGTTACGTCAGAGCAATTCTGAGGCACAGTATTAACTAGAGCCGATTCTGACAGCCACGTGAAGCACTATAGAGGGGCAAACCATATTTTCAGACACAATCTTCTCAACCTTTCTGTGCAGCTTCTGATGCGTGGGCAGGTTGCTGACCCCCGTTCTGCCTACTCACTGCAGTCTCACTGCAGTATGTAAAATGCTCTTCCAGTCTGTCCGCAGCTAACATTCCCCTGGGAGAACAAAAGATGCGATGTGCCCAAGTAAAGCAGGCAGCGGGCGAGAGAACAAGTGACGCCTGGGCAGCACATAGAGAATAAGGGAATTAAAGCGGCCGGAGCCACGGGAGCGGTCTCTGTAGAGAGCACAGTGTGCAGGAGAAGAGGAACACGGCCAAAAGCCGAAGTCACACCCTGACGCCCAGACAGACAGTGCGGCAAAGTGGGGGGGGGGTAAGCACATGAGTGCAGAGGACAGGGACACGCAGCCGGCTCGCGCCTGGCCACAGACACGGGAGGGGCGTCCGGAATCAGGACGGCACTGGCTGTCCCCACAGCTGGATGGGTTTGCATGGAGCCACTGCGCTGGGGAGGCGAGGAACCCGGAGAGCTGAGCTCCACGACCTTTCGGAGGCAAATAAGTGCGGCTCTGCGGGCGGATGACGGGGTTCCAGGCCCGCAGACAGAAGGAAAGAAGAGGAAGGGGCCAAGCCGAAGCGTCCTTGTAAGGAATCCAAGTCACTGATCATGACTGAGGCTACAATCACGAGGATGCGGGTTTTGTGAAATTCAGCTTTGGCTGTGGGCTGACCAAAAGAGGGGAGCAGTTCAAAGACCCCACAGAGAAAATGAAAGGGTGGAGAAGATCACCAAGCCCCTGGTTTGACCCACCAGAGTTCACTTTAGACGGGACGTGGGCCACTTCGGGCCTGTGCAGCCGGAGGAGAGGTGCGGCGCGCGTGGAAGGCGCGTGGGCTGCGCTCTTCTTCCCGTCCTTCGCCTTACTTATCTTTGAAAGAGGTGCAAAAATACCTAGGGGCAGATACAGAATTTTAGTTAGTGTTGATAATTTACAACATTGCAAACAAAGGGTCAAATACAGCTGTTACTCGAAAAAAGTCTTTTTTAGTGCCTGCTATGTGTCCTATTGTGACACAGCAAAAAAATACAACATAGCACTTGCCCTCAAAGAACTTAAAATCTAGCTGTCAAGAGGAAGCCCACCATAATTCAGGAAATCACATGAAAGATACATATCTCTCACACACTCTAATGTCAAGTGAAAACCAGGGAAAAGGGAACTGAGTGAAGGTGACACTTCTGTTATCTCTAAACTGCTGGCAAATCACAGTGCACCGCGTAGTGTAACCTGCTCTCTCATGTCACTTCCTAGTCCTTGGGAGTCACAGCTTCCCAGCATTCTCTCTACCCATGCCTTCTCTCTTCAGGACTCTACACAAATTCAAACGTTACTCATTTCAGCATTCCTCCTTGGTACCTAATTATAGTTACACATAGTAGAGACTTAATCTATCTTTTTGACTGTAAACCATAGCCTTCCCGAAGGCCCAGCCCCCAATTCCTGACAATCAGAACCGATGCAATGCTGTTGAGGAGAGAGATGTGTAGACAGGCAAAAGGGCTGCCTACCTTCTGCAGCTGCAAGTACAGAAGTCCAGTAATAAAAAGAGTTTATCCAGAAAATAAAATATCCAGTTTCAGTTAAGCATACACAGTTTCAGAGAATGAATACAGACTATAAATACCAAGCTTATCTCACTAGCACACTTAAAAAGAAAATAGTCATAACGTATATATTACACTGTTTGCACCCTGACAAATACACATTACAACCAAACTGTAATATATTAAACAGCCCGTGTTGAAGCTGAAGGGAAGTCCCGCCGACGCTACCAGAGTGAGCTCTCTAGCTCTGCACTCTCGCTCACACCTTCCACGGCTCAGGGTCCACTGCAGAGGAGGTGGTGGGAAGAAGGTAAGGGCCAAAGGAAGGGCAGGACTCCTTACAACGTGCTCCTCCAGGCACAAAATGGCCTGGATATCCATGACCCCACAGTGCCTGACACTACCTACACAAGACCATCATAAGAGGAGGAAAAGACCATGATATCAAAGTAAAAGAGAGACTGATTGAGAGGGGGAGGAGACATGATGGAGAGTGGAGTTTCAAAGGGGAAAGCAGGGGGAGGGAGGGAATTAGCATGGGATATTGTTTACAATCATGGAAGTTGTCAATAAAAAAGAACCAAAATAAAATAAAATAAAGAGAGTGATTGAGCAGGGGAGAGGATAGGATGGAGAGTGGAGTTATGAAGCGGAAAGTGAGGGGGAAGGAGTTGTCATGGTTTACTGTCTATAATTATGGAAGTTGTCAATAATAAAAAAATAAAATAAATAAAAGTAAAATGCTCAGAAGGTGCCACAAAAAAATAAATATACGGGAGAACTCTACTGTAACTAGACAGCACCAGTTTCTGCTGGCCGGGAAGTTCTCTTCTCCTTTGGATTCCACACTACCCTACCCTGATTTTCCCACCTTGAAAAACATATTTGTAATTATCTCTCATGTTACCTATCTATGTGATTTTCCTTGACTTTCTATTCTTTTTCTAAATTCTTTTGTTTGCCAAGCACACACGTGCACGTGTGAGTGTGCACGTGCATGCGCACACACACACACACACACACTGAAGCGTGACTACAACAGTAATGATGACAGGGGCGACAACAATGGCAATTAAATCCAGTGCTGTTGAGTATTTAAAGAAAAAATTGTACATGGTGAATATAAATTTGTACTTTCTGAGACCTGATCTACTTTGTAGAATTAATTATAAGGAAGCAATTATACTTAGCAGCGCACATAAAAGTTACAAGGTTACATTTGTATATTAAAAAGAAAAGAGATTTCAAGGGCAAAATACTTTCTAGCTTAGCACAACGTACTAATTTCTAATTTACGAGCAAAGAATCCAAATAGGAGGGGAGAAAATACTGTATACCTTAGTACCTCCTCATTGCAGCATTATTTGTAAGTAAGTGGAAACAATTTTCTGGCAATACAATGAGTTGAATTAATCACCTCTGTGAGTGATAGCCGTCCCCAATTTCAGCCCAGAAATGTTCCAAGATGTTCTACAGATAGCACAAAGTCCTAAACATGCACACCTATGATGACACGTAATTTCTAAATCCAGCGCAGTAAGAAATCAACAGGAGCTGACCACAATACAGACTGCGAACATTCTCCGAACCTCGCTGCCCCGGGCTGGCTGACCGCGAGCGAGGGGACACTCACCGTGAAGCTGCGGGACGCGTGCTCCTGCCCTGCACCACCATGCCAACGACACAGCGAGACACGAGAAGTCAATCATGAAAATAAAAATCCCCACGTACTTTATTACACTATAAAATTACATCATTGCATTTGTGAAAAGCTACAGGTGGATAGAAACAATCATATAAGAAAAAAAAAAAAAAACTAGCCAGGCATGGTGGCTCAGACCTTTAATCTCCTGACTCAGGAGGCAGAGGTAGGAGGACTGCTGTGAGTTCAAAACCAGCCTGGGACTACATAGTGAATTCCAGGTCAGCCTGGAATAGAGCAAAACTTGACCTTGGGGTGGGGGGAAGAAAAGCAAAAAAAAAAAAAAAAAAAAAAAAAAGATTGAAAATTAAAGCACTTATAAGACTACAAATTATTCATCTAATTTTTTTATTTCTCTCAGTAATGTTATAAATTACTTCTTTCTTTAATATGTGAGAAAATATTTTTTTTCTTTCAGGGTCTTAAATTGTCCATATGAGAGTGTATCTGCCTTAATGAATAATGAAATATTTAACTATATGGCTTATAAAGATTTCTTTATTTATATAGCTTGTGCTTCTCTTGGTTTTTTACTTGGGTACACCACACTGCATTCATGGAAAGTGGTGACTGGATACAAAGTCCAGGCAAGCCCAGCCAGTAGCTGCCTGCACTATGCAGTAACTCATGTCCAAGTACTGACGGGCTGACACAGAACTGTAAGGTCAACTAAAAATAAACACATTAAAGAAGATTTATTTTATTATTATTATTAATATTATTAGCCTGGGCTACAGTGAGACCCTATCTCAAACAAACAAACAAACAAACAAAGCCCAGTTCCCATTTTTAACTCTAATCCCTCCCAAAACCATATTAAAATATCAGTAAGGAATGAAAATAGTAATAAGTCTGACTTGTGATCTGCCTTCACTACTAGAAATTCCACAGAACTATATACACAGGTTGAGTCACCACATGAACCCACTTCTACCTGTACTGTATGACCTTTGTAAAATGACATGTTTCTTATTTGATTCACTCAATAAATATCTATTAAGTGCCTATATAATGGCATAAAATTGCATAAACTCTAAAAGAAAATGGTTTTTAAAAAGAAAAAATTCCTAAAAACTTCTAAGAAGAGGGAAAAGTCGAAGACAAAAGACAAATTCTTAAAACGTCCAATCAGCAGCACTGGCTCAGGAAACCCACCGGCAAACCGAGGCCGAGAGCGCGTGCCCGCCGCCTGCCTGCAGATGTACAGGCGCAGGGCCACACCGCCCACTCACGCGTGCCCTGCGGCAGCTCGCTCACGACGGCGGGCGGGCTAGGCTCGGTGGAGACCACACAGCCCAGTGTCAGCTACCTGGCCCTTCGCAGAACAAGTTTGCCAGATTCTACATTATAAAGTGTCACTTCCAAAGTGAATGAGCGCTCCAACCAAACACTCCTTAGCCCAAGCTATCATATGAGCGTGAGGGGAGAAATAAAGGTATCTAGAATGGAGGGTTCTCGAAACAGTTTACCTCCTGTGAGTCCTCTGTCAGAAAGCTACTGAAGGATGTGCTCCACCAAAACAATTAGTAAACCAAGAGAGAAACTGACTTAGAGAAGTAAGAGCACTAAATCTTTCTCTTCACAGGACGGAGTCAATAGGTGTCTAAAACTGGAAAAATCAAGAAAGATTCATATAAATGTGTTATTGACAAATACGGATGTTATATCAGAAGATACAGTTGATGATGTTGAAAGCATTCTTAACTTAAGAACAAGTCTCAGGAGTGAGGGAAGGCTTTGTGGTTTTAACAAGCCTTACAACACAACTTACCAAGACCCATGCAGTTACTAAGAACATAAAATCAGTATCACTAAGCATTAAATTTATTATAAAATGACAATTTTTAAGCTCTAGCATGTGCTAGAATTAACATATAAATTGAACAAAACAATTAAAAGGCAAACTATAGCACTTATAAAAACTTAGTGTATAAGAAACTCAATACAACAAAAGGGAATGAGTGTGTGTGTGTGTGAAAGAGAGAGAGAGAGAGACAGGAAGAGAATGTGTGTGTGTGCACGTGTCTCTGTGTGTGTACTTACTAATAAGAAACAAATCTGGTATCTTCTGACTTTCCAGGGATCCTCCACTTTCCCAGCCCTCTACCTTAGGTAGCTTAGCACTGGCCTGACTCAGAGTACATGCTGACTGAGCAGGAAGGATTATGATCAAGATACACGACCCACCACCCCATCCCCAAACCTGCCTTTCAGTAAAGGGAACAGAGACAGTCCTTGGGATATCCATCTTTGTCCTAAGAAAACATATTTTTTTTCCTTAGAATGATAGTTTATGGGTCCGCGTGCAATCCATTGACAATCTAAGCACTTCCCATAGACCTGACTCACATCTCCTCTGTGGGTGACTAAAGCTCTTGACCCCCCTTCCTCTGCTTACAGCTGCCAGAATCAGCTACCAGAGGGAAATGTCAACCAGTCTTGACCTCACACCAATCAGTCTTGACCTTCTACCACTAACCAATAGGTTCCAAATAGTTACATAATTATATGTAGAAAATTTAAAATATTTCCAAAGGAATAAAATATATAATGTATAACTAATCCATGGTTAGGAAGAACTACCTATCAAAACATGAACAAAATGTAAGAATTCATGAGAATAAAGTGTACGTTAACTAGATGTCCCAAATATCAAGCAAGTGAAGTTCAAAGGCAAATGTCATACTGGACACATAGGTATTTATTGTTTTTTTTTTTTTAGCTCTTAGAAGGTTTTTTTAAACATAGTATAACAGAATATCTTAAATGATCTTTCTCACCACAACCTGAAAACTAGGAATTAAAACACAAATTTCCACCCATCAAACTGGAAGAATTAAAGGAAATGAAGCCATTGAAAAGGCACATTTCCAAATATTTAAAGAGTTGGGGAAATTATAATGGGATGTCCAGTAAAAATGTCAAACATAATTTCTATGTATGTAATACAAAATTTGTGAGGAAAATTTAAACAAAAATATACAAATTATTTTTACCCTTCCTCCTTTTTATTATTTTCAAGTCTTACAGAGTAGACATTTTTATAGGCAAAAAACATGAAGAGACAAAAAATGAGGTTCTATTAAGTATGTAAGAAAAAGAAACTAGTTTTGATTATTTTATAACAGCTGGCTAACTTCTGTTCAGTGCTGACAGGAAATCAAGTATTATCCCACATGTTTCCACATTTGTCAATACATCTCATCCTCACACGGATCCCTGAGGTAGGAGAAGAGAACGGTCATGGAGCCCGTCAGCAGAGAAGCTGATTCACGCCCAAGCCCACCAGCTTCCCCATGCTACCCGCCTTCTCCTGGGCCAGGATGGAACACTTGTGGCCGTGGAAACAGTGTCACAGTGGAGGAACACGCTCACAACAGAGCCAGGAAAAGCAGACAAATCAATGTGCTAAAATGCATGTGTGTGTATGCATGTGTGTAAAAGAGATGGAGAAATGAGGAGGATGGAAAGGAAGGACAAAGGGAGAAAAACTTAGTTGAATAAATTTTTGTCAGAAAGAAAGAAATTGTCCCGGTTCAGGAGTGGTCATGAAGTCTGTCTCAAATTTTTTCCAACTCAATTTTTCTGTGGCTTAGGGTTTCCTCCAGTGGCTCTCAGCATGTAGCCTGGCACACTGGTCTTCCCTAGGTTTATGACCACACGGCTCCAGTGGCCCTCAGCATGTAGCCTGGCACACTGGTCTTCCCTAGGTTTGACCACAGGGCTCCAGTGGCCCTCAGCATGTAGCCTGGCACACTGGTCTTCCCTAGGTTTGACCACAGGGCTCCAGTGGCCCTCAGCATGCAGCCTGGCACACTGCTCTTTCCCTAGGTTTGACCACAGGGCTCCAGTGACCCTCAGCATGCAGCCTGGCACACTGCTCTTTCCCTAGGTTTGACCACAGGGCTCCAGTGGCCCTCAGCATGTAGCCTGGCACACTGGTCTTCCCTAGGTTTGACCACAGGGCTCCAGTGGCCCTCAGCATGCAGCCTGGCACACTGGTCTTTGCTTAGGTTTATGACCACAGGGCTCCAGTGGCCCTCGGCCGCTCTTGGCCTCTACTGCACTTCCTTCACCTGGTTACAGTTCTGCTCTCCTCACTGACAATCTCCAACCTTCCTTCTCCTAAGCCTTCAACTCCTACCCCCACCTTCCCTCTCCTTATATTAGTAAATAACCTCAGTTCTCATTTTCTAAGAAAACAGAAACCTGTTCCTGGCTCTTCTCTCTTCAGGGAGGGTGCCATGCCTGGCCCAATGCTGGGCCAACCCTGACACAGGACTTCTGTTCTCTCCGGCAGCACCTATCTCTACCTCTTCCCATCATCCTCAGCAGGGAGGATAAACACAGTACACAGTTGCTCATATTTAAAATTTCCTCCCTAAATCTACAAACCCTTCTATACTGCTTAAGTAACCAAAAAACCAGCTTGATTTAAAACTTGGAGTGAGTGGGATGTACTAGCTCATTGGTGGAGAGTGGTCAGCAGGTGTCGGGTCCTATGTTCCATCCCCAGTACCCCCACCACCAGGAAAGAAAGGCCAGAGAGTAAGACATGGTTGCTTTCAATGACTCGTACACAGTTACGGAGACAGGCCTCACCGTACTTAGAAGCGCACTTGAAATACTGGATTTTCCCAACGCTTCCGTTGTTCTTTCCTTCTGGCTCATCCAACTCAATGCCAGCCCACTGCCCACGTGCAAACTCCGTTGTTCCACAAAATCTTAACGTCCCAACCTGGAGGAAATAGCCATTGCTTAGTATTATTAGTAAGTCTAGGTGCCCTTCCTACTCTTGATAACTTTACCATGAGCGTTTTTAAAGCTCTTTCAATGCAGACTTAAAAAAAAAGAGGCATTCCAAAGATTTTTTAAAAACCATAAGAACAACAGTCTGTTGACCAAGAACACAGAATCCTACATATGAGCTTCACAACCAACGGTGTTCTCTACCCACAGAGCTGGAAGGACAGTCCCCTGCCTCCAGCACACCCCTCTCAGTTGGCAAAAGACAGAGTGGGCCACAGGGTCAGCAAGATGCAGAAGACCTTTGCCAGCTACAAACCAATTTGACTTAACTGACATCTCTAGAGCTTTCCACTCCTAAAAGAAAAATACAAATGCAAAAGAAAAGAAATCACACCCAAACAGTTCTGGAGCCATAATGGAATTAAATTAGCAGTCACTAACAAGAGAACACATGATAATCCCCAAATAGCTGGAAACTAAACCATGTACCTAAATAATCCACACGGGAAGGAGAAAAACAAACCACTAGGAATATTAGAAAATATTTTTATCTGAGTGAAAAAAGGTAATACATTGAATTTTGTGGGATATAGCAAAAGCGGTGCTTAGAAAGAATTTCACATCACCAATGAGCACTTTAGCAAAGGTGTCTAATCAGTGGCTAGGGAGGTGGTTCAGCCTGTGACGTGCGTGCCTCACAAACAGGAGAATCTGAGTTCAATCTTCACTACCCAGGAAAATGCCCTGGCTGTGAGGGCACACGCTTATGATCCCAGGGCTGGGGAAGAGGAGACACGAGCATCCCTGGAGCTTGCTGGCCGCTAGTCTAGCCTCACTGACAGTTCCAAGCCAATCAGAGACTATGTCTCAAGAAACGTGGATGACATACCACAGGGACAGCACCCAAGACTGCACTCTGGCCTCTACATGCACCTAAACGTACAAGTGTGTGTGTGTGTGTGTGAGTGTGTGTGCACGCACACACACACTCAGACATACACAGAGACACACACACATCCAGACTCACATATGGGTAAAAAAAAAAAAAGGTAAAGTTCTCAAATCAATGATCTAAACTTCTAAACTGAAGACTCAAAACCAGCAAAAGGAAATAAATACTCAAAAATGAAAACAGAAAAACATAGAAATATACATGATATCAATGAAACCAACAGTTCTTTGGGAGCATAAAGACTGATAACAAACCTCTAACTGAAACGAAATTTAAAGACAAACACAAGTTGGTAGCATCACCAATGAAATGCACCACCATTGTACCTCTATTTAAAAAGACTAAGAAGACACTATGAGTCACTGTACTCACGAATTTCACAAATGGAATAAAACACCTCAGTTCCTCGAAAGACACAAACCATCACAGCTGACACCTTATTTGAATTTGTACTTTAAAAAAAAAAAACTAAAAAATGGGCTGGGGAGATGGCTCAGCGGTTAAGGTGCTTGCCTGCAAAGCCAAAGGACCCAGGTTCGATTCCCTAGGACTCACATAAGCCAGATGCATAAAGGGGCACACACGTGTGGAGTTTGTTTACAGCAGCTGGTGGCCCTGGTGCACCCATTTTCTCTCTCTCTCTCTCTTACTCTCACGTTTCTCTCTCTCAAATAAACAAAAATAAAATATTAAGGAAAAAAACAGACACGAACTCAGGGTTTGGAGTTCAAGAACCTTCCTCAGCTCCCAATACCCCATTCCACATTGGTCCTGGCTGCTCTGCTATTTGTGCTTGCTTGTGGTGCCGGCTCTTTGGTGGTGTCTCTCTGCTTGGATCTGGGAAAGGGGGTCAGCTTCTTCGGCCAATGATGGACTTGCCCTAGATCTGTAAGCTGAGATAAGCCTGTAAACTTTGTCTGCTCTGCTCATGCCAGAAACACAGAGCTGCCTGCAGCACCTTTACTACCTTCGTCACAAACCAACCTAAAGCTTGAGGTGCACTAATGCTGAGAAGATGAGTGTTTAGCAGGCATTGTCTGTTCCATGCTCCATACAAAAGCTCCCTGATACCTCAAAAGTAAAAACAAAAACAAAATCTGAAGCCTCCAATGAGAACTGGGTATAGCTCAGTGGTTGAACACTTCCCAAACACAAGCAAGGCCCAGTGTTCCATTCCAGCACTGCATAAAGCAAACAGCAGCAGCAAAAACCCTCCAGAGAGGGGGGGGGGGATGAAAGAAATCAGTCACACGGAAACCACGGTGCTCACGGATTTGGCTTCTTGGCTTTCTCTGACCAGGTGTATTATAGAGGACCTCACAGACTCTTTACCCTCAGGTTACAACATCTAAGCTTCCCTATTTCTTGGACTTCGAAGCCAAACGCTAACGAGTAGTCAAGACGCCTCTGCTTGGCTGCTGATGAGGCAGAGCCGGGGCTGCAGGGCCAATCCTGGATCATTATCAGATCCAGGGACAATCCTGGATTGCTGTCAGGTCCAGGGACAATCCTGGAGAACATCAGGCCAGGCCTCATCCACTCAGCAGCTCTCTACTTCACTTTCTCCCAAGCCAATACCCAACTCCTCACTATCAAGTTGAAACAGTTCGTATTAAATTGGACTTTGTAACAGTACTTATATGGCACATCACCACAGCAAACTTACATTTAAATTGTGCATTTTCAATCAAGTCTCCTTCTACCCACAATTGAACCTATTTCCACAATCTCAAAACAAGGAGGATGCAGTGCACACCCCTGAACCCAAACCAGGGGCGGAGGCTTCTTACTGTACCTTCTGTCCTGCGATGACCACACGGTCCCCCAGCTTCAGGCCAAGAGACGTGAGCACGGCCCTGCTGGTGGCATGAGCATGGTTAGGAAGGGCGGCCTTTGAGGCGGCGCACGGCAGTGGCACCGCGTCAAGGAGCATCTGCTTGACTTCCTTAGCGGTGGCGGCAGCATCGGCCATTTCCAAGGGCATGTCCACTGGGTCCGGGACAACATCTGCAGGGGTATGCCCTTGGTCATTCTACCAGAGACCAGAGGACATGGTCAGGTCTTACATACAACACAACACAAGGCAATCATGCAAGATTCTGTATTGTTTCCTCTGCGTGAAAGGTATAAACTACCACTACTGCCAGCTCTATCAAAAGCATGGGATCAACTCGCAAGAGATGGTCTGGGGAGAGTCAACAAGACCCCCAACACCTGAGATGTAGGTGCCCCCCGCCCCAGCTGTATACAATAACACACAAGGTCTAGAGACCAGAGGGGGGAATACAGAGTATATAGAGAGGAAAAGATCTAGGAGCAATGAGCTCCATTAAGGTGGTGTCCCTGGAGTCCCCATGCTCTGTAAGAAAGCCCTCATCCTGAGGCTGAGGGAGCAGCATTCACAGGGGTAACCCTAACATAGTGAGCCCCACTGCAGTGTTACTTTGGGGCCTCAGGCTCTGTAAGCAAGCCCTCACCCGAGGCTGAGGGAGGAGCACAATGAGTCCCACTGAAGGGCTGGTCAGGGGTCTCGTACCCCTGGACAGAGACAAGGAGCATCTAGAAGCATCCACAGGGAAGCGGTCACTCAGGGTGGGATGGGACTTCTCCATGGTGCAGCTGCTCTGGGGTGCCAGTGTTCTGTAAGGAAGCCCTCAACCTAAGGCTGAGGGAGGAGCATCCAAGGAGTAATGTTGACACAGGAATCTCCATCTAAGTGGCTATTTGGGGGACCCTATCTTCCTACAAGTAACCTCTCTTTATGGTAAGTGATCCCCCAATAAACTCATTGGTTCACCAAACTGATACCAGCGCAATCATTCTTTGCTTCGCCATCTGAGCCCTACTTGGGGTGAAGACATGTGTCCGTTTCTCCCCAGGGGGAAACTTTCCTGTGACAGGAGTTTTAAGTTAGATGCACTCATTATTTATTTATTCAAAAACATTCACTGAACACTTCCTCTGTACCAGATACCATTCTAGATGCTAAGGATACCACAGTGAAGGAAAAAGAAACACTCTGCCCTTACGAAGTCTATATACTAGAGGGAGAGACAAGAGTGTAAACAGATGACATGTATATTAAACAGTAGCTCGGTGGCATAAATAAGGCAATGCAGAGAGGAAATAGAACAGAAGTGGTTTAAGGAAGCTACTTACTTATATGAAGTATGGTGAGAGAAGGCCTCTCTGAGAAGATGCATTTATGGGGCTGGAGAGATTGCTCAGTGCAAGATGCTTACAAAGCCTAACAGCCAGACTTAGAGTCCCCAAAACCCACATCAAGCCAGACGCACAAAGTGGGGCATGCATCTAGAACTTATTTACAGTGCCAAGAGGCCCTGGCATGCCCATTCTTCCTCCCTCTCTCTCTCTCCCTGAATATAAATATTTTTTACAAACTAGAAGAGGCAAGTGGCCATGCAGTGGGAGCATGTGGAAGGGCGATTGCCACTGTGGGCGTGGGGTGCCCGGCTGCACCGAAACAGTCTCAGCTGGCTTCCCGAGCCCAGGGCCAGCCACAGTCACACACTCAAGATGCCCCATCAAATCCACACAAGCACAAACTGCCTAACAATACTTTTCTCAGGATCTGTCACTAAGGGACACATGACTCTCTGCCACTGTCCACAGTAGCCACCTTGGCTCTGCCCCTCAGCATGCCCTACCATGCAATAACTCAAATTTCAGAGGCAGAAATGATAGTTTCTAGTCAAGTTGAAGCTGTAATCAAGACACTTTCCCTGTTCTCACTGAAGACACTGCATCCTGGAATTCATCCTGTGACAAGATCAAAAAGGTGGGTACAAGCCTACTTTATTTGCATGTTGTTTATATAATTAACTCATCTCACTTGGGTCTCTATCAAGAAAAACATGTTGAGCTGGGAAGATGACTCAGCAGGTAGCTAAGACTGCTTGCTGCTTAAGCATGAGGGGCTCTCTGGCCAGAGACCACCAAATTTAACTGCCCCCAAAACCACATTAAAAGCTGGGCATTGCCCACACATCTGGAATCCCAGTCTGTAGGGAGAGGGGTATGGGAGACTCCTGGGGTTCACTGACCAACAGCAGCTCCAGGCTGAAGGAGGCCTAAGGAACTATCTGGAGGAGTGAGAGGACACTACACCCATAGCGCTCACAGACTCTACACTTACACTACACACGTGTGTACACACACAAAAACTATAAAGTGGATAGCAAAATAAGCCAGAACAAAGAAAAGCTTGTAAACACAGTGGAATCCTGCCCTTTGAGAGTTACATCATAGTAGGAGAGACAATAACCAACTAAGTAAAATGTGGGGAGACTGATGATGTGCTCACAGACATTCACATGACTTCTGGCACTATGATCTGATCCACTCTACTTTCACCCTAATCGAGGCCCACAGGGCTCATAGCCTTTCTATTCTCCATGCCATCTGTCTTCCAAAATCATTTTTCTATGTTCCTGAAACAAAATCTCTGATACTTTGAGAAAGATTAAAATTTGAATATTCTTTTAATATGAAAAAAATCAAGATTTTTGCTGACTAAAAAAAAACAAAGCATTCTTTTCTTTTATTCTCCACTGCTGAATAAACTGGTAACCAACACAGATAAAATAACGAGACATTAAGAGCACACTTAGCTATTGCCCTGTATTTTTTTGTTTACAAATTCAAGTCAGTTTGAAGGAAATATATCTGATTTCTGGCATGGAGACAGACTAATTTAATCTTTTTTCTTTCTTTTTTTTTTTTTTTTTTTTTGGGGTTTTTCAAGGTAGGGTCTCACACTAGTCCAGGCTGACCTGGAATTCACTATGTAGTCTCAGGCTGGCCTCGAACTCAACAGCGATCCTCCTACCTCTGCCTCCCAAGTGCTGGGATTAAAGGCGTGTGCCACCACGCCCGGCTAATTTAATCTTATACTATAAAGAAAATTACAAAATAAAATGGATATGTATCAAGTACTAAAGTCTACTTTCTGAAAGAGAAACTATATGTAGTGAAAATAATTTTATAATGACTTGTCTTAAAGTATAAACTATTACTTATGATGAATATTTTACTTTAGACTTCTATGATATCCTCACTCTTGTGAGTTGGTCACACTTGTCTGTTAACTCCCAGGGCTAGGGAGATAGCTCTGTGGTTAAAGGTCCTTGCTTGCAAAGCTTGACACTTGGGTTTGATTGCCCAATACCCACATAAAGCCAGATGCACAAAGGGGCGCACGCGTCTGGAGTTCGTTTGCAGTGGCTGGAGGCCCTGGCACGCCCATTCTCTCTCCCTCTCTCTATCTGCCTCTTTCTCTCTGTCTGTCACTCTCAAATAAATAAATAAAAATAACAAAACAAATTTTAAGAAAAAAGAAAATTACAGGGCCTGGGAGATGGCTTTGTGGTTAAGGCACTTGCCTGCAAGGCCAAAGGACCCAGGTTCAATTCCTCAATACCCACATTAAGCCAGATGCACAAGGTGGCACATGTGCCTGGGAGTTTACAGTAGCTTAGAGGTCCTGGTGTGCCCATTCTCTATCTGTCTCCATCTGCTTCTTTCTCCCTCTCAAATACATAAATAAAATGTTTTTTTTAATTACATAATCGCCAGGCATGATGGCACATGCCTTTAATCCCAGCACTCGGGAGGCAGAGGTAGGAGGATCCCTGTGAGTTTGAGGCCACCCTGAGACTCCATAGTGAATTCTAGGTCAGCCTGGGCTAGAGTGAGACCCTACCTTGAAAAACAAAACAAAACAAAAACATAATAATAACATAGTAAAAGAGAAACGGTGGTGCCTTCTGAACATCAGGCGTGGAGTTCTACTTCCTTCTGTCATGGCTACCAAGCGTGGCTCAGGCTCCTCCTAACTTGTGTGTTTCAGAGTTTCACTTGATTCTTAAAAATGCATTTCTTCCAACTTTGTATTTAGTTTCCTTTTTATTCTCTTGGCATAAATTTTCTTTTCAAGAGAATGTATTTAATGGAAAAATATAATGCCAATACATATATTTGCATTTAACAGCTAATTTTTTATAAGTATGTCAATAGCCTAAATAAAAGATTCCTAAGATACTTTTTTTAAAGTTTCCTTTTACTGAATGGAGATTTTGTAGAACTTAATATAGGAGAGATTCATTGTTTTGTCTGTATTTACTTAAGGATAAGAAATAATCACACTCTTCATACGTGAAGCAAACTGAACATTAGTTGTTCATGTGAGTTCTGATGAAGCAGCGCCCATGCGCAGCTCTGTGCTGCAGAGAGCGTCGAGCTCTGCAGCCCCTCGTCTCGGCCTCTTACCCTAAACGCGGGGTTTGCTCCATGCTCCAGTAAGCACTTCACGGCGCCTGCGCACAAGTTATACGCTGCAATGTGCAGGGCAGTTCCAAAGTGGAAGTCGCTGCAGGTGGCGTCCACATCTGCAATCAGTCGTCACAATCCATTAGCTGAAAATTTAAATTTAGCTATCACAGTTTAAAAGGAGTCAGAGACTTGGGGGAGGAGGTAGCCTTCCTAGACTTAGCCCCGCAGAGCAGTACTTCACAATGGAATAAAATCTTTGTACTAGGATTTAGCTAGAAGAATCAACGGAATGTCTTCCTGGTACAGTGCAGTTCGTTACGAAACGGAGTGATACGCCATGGGTTTTCCGGCTATCACGCACTAACCCACATGGAAAGCAATGGAGTCAGGACTTCATATCTGATGGTGGCTGATTTGCAGTGTCCACTCACTAAATGTCTTTGGTACTTCCTAGGACAACAGTAAGCTAGTAAGCTATAGTTCAAGGGTCAGCAAATGAAGACCCAGGGACAATTTCTTTTTTTTAATATTTTTTTAAATTTATTTATCTGAAAGCAACAGACAGAGAGAGAGAGAGAGAGAGAGAGAGAGAGAAAGAAAGAATGGGCACGCCAGGGCTTCCAGCCACTACAAATGAACTCCAGAGGCATGCGGCCCTTGTGCATCTGGCTAACGTGGGTCCTGGGGAATCAAGCCTCAAACCAGGGTCCTTAGGCTTTACAGGCAAGTGCTTAACCACTAAGCCATCTCTCCAGCACCCCAGGGACAATTTCATCCCACCACCTGCTTCTAAAACCTTGACAGGGGCTGAAGAGATGGCTTAGCAATTCAAGCATTTACCTGCGAAGTCAAAGGACCCAGGTTCAATTCCCCAGTACCCACATAAGCCAGATGTACAAGGTGGTACATGTGTTTGGAGTTTTTTGCAGTGGCTGGAGGCCCTGGTGTACCCATCTCTCCCCCCCCCCCCCGCCCCACTAATATCTCTCTCTTCAATAAATAAATAAATAAAATATTTTTTTAAAAAGCCTGACGGAGCACTGGGGTACTCGTTCATAGCCATGTTCTCTGTGCCTGCATCCATGCTTCAACTGTGGCCTGAGCAGCTGGGACAGACCAGATGGTTGGAAAGTCAAAAATATTTACTTGCTATTAGGTCCTTTACAGAAAGACTGTCAGACTCAGCTGGGTAAACCATGCAGACAGAATTCTCTACATATAAGTACTCACATATATACTAACTCACAGCACTACTTAAGAAATCAATTTGGACTTCATAATAAAAGGTCACCTTGCAATTCTAAGGACATTTTAATAATGGCAAATCATCTTCCTGAAAATCCTACTTGGAATGTTTTCTCTGTGGATCTAATATTCTCCAGCTACACAATCCTGCCTTAATCTACATGGTAACACACTGGCATGCCCTATCTTACACCGACTCGGGACACACTCCTTGCATATCGGGATACACGCCACCCACTGCACTTGGAAACTCACAGCAGCTGCGGTGACCTGAATCAGAACTGCGTGTGACAGGCCAGTTAACATGCTCTCTCCCTTTCTAATGAGCTAGTGACAGCTAAGTGGTTGCCAGGAGACAGGGAGTCATTTCTTTCATGGTGTAGTCACTGGTAAACAATGAGAAGGGTAGAGGAGGGTAGAGTGGGGTACACATGATCAAAACATTATATATTATGAAAACATAAAAAAACAAAAATATGGTCAAAAAAAGACAATGCCATCAAGAGATTCTTCCCAACATCATCCAGAAACTGAAAAGGTAGGATTTTACAGAAAAAAAAATGGATAATTATGCAAATTAGAAGTTATAAACTTGTACTGAATCTCTAAAAATGTGTCTTCTAGGGTTGGAGAGATAGCTTAGCAGTTAAGGTGCTTGCCTGTGAAGCCTAAGACCCACATTTGATTCCCCAGTACTCAAAGATGCACAAGGTGGAGCATCCATCTAGAGCTCGTTTGCAGTAGCTCGAGGCCCTGGTGCACTCATTCTCACTCTCTATTTGCCTCTTTCTGTCTCTTTCATATATGTATATGGGTTTTTGAGGTAGGGTTTCACTCTAGCTCAGGCTGACCTGGAATTCACTATGTAGTTGAAATTAAAGGAATACGCTTCACTTGCTTTCCTATTTTCTTCAAAGAAGCCTGGCCTCCAACAGGGAAAAAAAAGAGAGAAATTCATAACACTAGGACTGGGCTTAAGTCATGCTGGCCTTCAATCTTAGGTTATCACCATCAAAATGGGGGAGCTCAAATTCATCCATTAGTTGAATCTCAGAATTTCAAAAAGGACTGCATGTAAAGAAAATATCCTTTACGATTTCAGTGAGTGGCTCTGAAAACTTCACTGCTCCTTTTCTGGCTATGCAAGCAAAGAAAAGAATTATGAAACATACTTCATCAATTACACATAAGACCCATGCTATACTGAAGAATCTGCAGAAATAGAAAAACACCTTTTTTTTTAAATTTTGCAACTCTTTGCACTAAGCTGTTTATAAAACGATAGTAATTAATCTTCGACACTGACATTTTAAACTATCTCAGAAATAAAATATGCTAGGAAGGTATATGAAACAACATATTAGAAAAAAATATTGACCATAGTTTTATGCCATTATTGAGGATCAGCATGCAGTGGTGGTCTTGGCACTTGCCTTTTGGTTTTGACGTCTTCAAAATCACTCTGATAAGCTCTGGGACATCAAAGTAGGCAGCATAATGCAGCGCATTCATGTTCGTCCAGCGGCTCCGCAAGCTGCCATCCGCACCCAGATCAATAAGTTTAGCTGCGAATTTTACAGCTGTCTCAACATCACCTAGAGAGAATTTTCTAAATCAGTTTTCCTCAGTATAAATTCTAAGTCCCAGTGGCTGCTTATCTAACACCTCATTTTAAATGCCAACACAAATAGCACACTCGATCTACACTTATGCCTTAAAAAGTTTACTGCCAGGAATTTGTTCTTAAAACAAACAAACAAAAAGAATCTACTCATAAGTGAACAAACACTTCGATATAGAAATGTACATCACTGTGTTATCATAAATAAAATTGTGCAACAACCTCAAAGTCCATCAAGGAACTGTTTAAATAAAACAAAATCCAAATTATGGAATACTGTGAAGACCAGTGTTTCTCAAAGGTAGCTCTTTGGACACTGTTAGTCAAACTAGAATTTGTAAATTTTGTTAGTCTTTTTCTGTTTTCCCTATTTAAGGTTTCTTATAACACTAAAATGTAATTTTGTGCCTTTGAAATAATATTTGGGCTTATATTTTTGTCTTGATTTTATTTGTTTATTGTAAATATGTAGTATAAATTCAGTTTTATTTTACACAAGTATCACCACGCTACTGCTAGTTTAGGAAGCTCTGTAAAGGACTTGACACAAGAAGAGACAATCATATATAGCTATAGAACAGATTCAGGTTTATAAAGTGGCAAAACACAAGAGAATGGCAATTTCGGGAAATGTGTGTGTATCATGAGTAGGATGAAACCTCAGACAAGGCTTGTAAGGGCTGCAATGCCTGGAAACTGGCCTCAACCCAACCTTGCTGAAGCCTCTGGAAGATTCGACATTGAGCGACTTTCACACTGAGCAACCAGGCATGAAGCCTACCACAGGAAACGCTGGGGAGTAACCACAAGACATAAAGACATCCCTGAAAAAGTGACCAAAGTTTCGGATGTGCCGAACCGAGTCCTCACTGTTCGGCAGGATTGCTACCTTCAGCAGGTGACCCCCACCCCCCAGGTTGACTTCTGGTTCACACGAGATTGCACAGGAACAAATGCAGAGACAGAAACAAGCAGTGGATTCACACATACTCACCAATACCATGAGCTCCAGACTTGCAAGTGTAGTGTAGAAGAGTCATATCCGTCAGCCCGTCTCTATCATTCACGTTGCAACCTCTCTTAAGAATCTGAGAAAGCCAAGAGTATGAGGTTACATGGCTCCTGACGGTCCAACACTTTCAAACCAATGCAAGAAGCCAGTCAGTCCACCTTACATGATGGCAATCAAAACCCTTCATGAAATGGATAAAAAGCTTGCAAAACTAATTTGTTTAAAAAAAAAAAAAAGAAGGAGGAGGAGGAGAAGGGAGAGGGAGAAAGGGAACAGGATGGGGAAGGGAAGAAAGATGAGGGAGGGAGGGGAAGGAGGACAAGAGGAGGAAAACAATATGCAAAATGCCTCTCCCTGCTCCCACCAAAGGTGTGCAATGTCAGAAGGCAGGTTCAGCGCCAGCTCACTGCCCTGTGGGAACCAGCAAGTGCCCGTAACAGCAGAGCCCATGCTGGACTTCTCCATCACGCTCTGTTCATCGACTGGAGAAAATTATACACCACTAACAATCCCAAAGATGGCTCAGCAGGAAAAAGTGCTTGTCATGCAAGGCTAATGACCTGAGTTCTGGTCCCCAGAGCTCACATAGAGTTTGCAATCCCAGCATGCCTGTGGCAAGACATAAAGGGGGGCCAGCACCTAAGGTTCTTCTCTTATCTCTACCCATGCACTGCACCCTAGCACATACACATACACAGAGAGAGAGAGAGAGAGAGAGGGAGGGAAATTAAAAACCCTCCCAACAATGCAAACTTAGCATGAAGGTGTGTTTACCTCATTTCCAATAATGTCAATGTTTTGCTGGACCTGAGGAACCCACTGCCTTAAAATGGCAAATAACTCTGAGACTGAAGTTTTGGGATCAAAGAGAATTTCCTGGCATGATGCATCATTAGGATCAAAGAAGGAAAACTCTGAAAAACAAAAAAATAAATTAATTTTTTAAATTTTCAAGTATTTTTAAAATAAGTAATAGGACCAAGGTTCAAATGATAAAATATTTTTAGAGGCTAGAAAAAGTAAGTTTTCTCAAAACCAAAAGTGAGGAGGTCTAAGCTGTCTGATCGGAAGATTCCATATATCACACACACAATCTTAGATAAAACCAATGTGAGTACATAGGTCTGAAAACCTGAAGTTTTCAAATATTATTTCCAGGACACAAATTTTTTTTTAATCTTTATCAATACTGTCCTCTCAAAACACTAAAGTCATGAACAGTAGATACACATCTATGACTGACACATAAGTCACATCAGGTCTGCCAAACAGTAGGTGTGCTAGAGAGCCACATGCCTCCCGGCTACGCCACATCCCAATGAGGTCGCTTGCTGCCTGTGAAGAAGCGTGTGGGATGGGCTGGAGAAATGGTTTAGCAGTTAAGCGCTTGCCTGTGAAGCCTAAGGACCCCGGTTCAAGGCTCAATTCCCCAGGACCCACATTAGCCAGATGCACAGGGGGGCTCATGCATCTGGAATTCATTTGCAATGGCTGGAGGCCCTGGCACGCCCATTCTCTCTCTCTCTCTCTCCTTCCCTCTCTTCCTCCCTCCCTCTTTCTCTCTCTGTCTGTTGCTCTCAAATAAATAAATAAAAGTGAACAAAAACATGTAAATAAAAAAATAAATAAATAAGATAATACAAAAAAGAAACATGGGAAAATGCCATTCCAACCAATAAGGAGCTAATGTTTGGCAATGCAGACATGGAAAAAAAAGATACCATGGCCCAGTGTGACTGCGAGATACTGGAATCAGCATTAATCACACCATGGAGACAGACAAAACTGAAGGTGCCACCAAAGGGTGCCTCAAAGTGTCTTTCTTAAGGTTTAGAGAAAGTTAGAGATTATGCAGTGACTAGAGAACAAAGGACAATGGTTCATGAAGGGAAAAAAGACATGTCAGAGAAAATTGGATTCCACTGTCCTATCCAAAGGGGCAGGAAGCTGAAAAAGCCAGAGAATGCAAACATGAGGCGCACGATGACAACACTGGCCGAGCGCGGACGGCTGAGACGCTCGCACACGCGCGCCAGGGTCGGTCTTCTCACTGCGTGAGGAAGTCACGGGGCTCGCAGCTGCACAGCTGGCAGCCTGCTTTCCTCCACGCCGCCTGGCACGGTCACCCGCCGAGCTCAGGGTGGGTGGCACACACAAGTCGTGCGATTCATGAGGCTTTTAAATTTCTCCTCTTTGAATATGTCAAAATCATCCCGCGCACACACAGGTCCTCCTTTGACAGATGAAGGCGAGGCGCAAAGCCAAGGGCATGCACAGGGTGGAAGAGGCGCAAGCCTGGAGCCCCGGCGCTCGGAGGTGGAGGCCGAGGAGCTCAAGACCAGCCTGGGCTACTTAATGCATTCAAGGCCAGCCTGCCTTAAATTATTCTTAATATTTTACTTACTTACTTATTTGTTTGTTTATAAGCAGAGACAGACAGAATGGGAATGCCAGGGCCTCCAACCTCTGCCAATTCGTGATGTATGGGCCACTCCGTGCATCTGGCTTTATGTTGGGCACTGGGGAATTGAACCCGGGTCATTAGGCTTAGTAGGCAAGTGCCTTAACCACTGAGCAATCTCTTCAGCCCCTTAATTTAAAAAAATAAATAAAAACTAAACACTTTTAGTGAATCTAAAGCAAGGCTGGGTTCCATTTGATCCCAAATCAGCAGGGTCTTATGGCATTCTGGAAAGATGAGTGAGACCTTTCGGAAGGGCAACTTGGACTCACAAGGACTACTTTAAGAAACCTTTAACTTTGACAAGACAGTCCAAAGTAGGAGTTCACTTGAGGAAAACAAAGGATCATGGTATGGTTGTTTATACTTAGGGAACTTGTCAATAAAATAGTTAATTAAAAAAAAAACTTTTAAAAAAGGATCCTGAACCCCTCAAACACAATGGAATACAGTCTTTCATTTTTATGCACAAGCTTCTAAAATCCAAACAACTTGGGCTGGGGAGTGGCTCAGTTGGTAAAGCGCTTGCCATGTAAGCATGAGGACCCGAGTTCAGATCCCAACACCCGTGTAAAAGCCAGGAGCGGCAGCACACGCCTGTAATCCCAGAGCTAGGGAGGTGGAGATGACAGGATCCCTCTGGTTTGCTGGCCAGCTGGTCTAGCAGAATCTGAAAGCGCCAGATTCAGTGGGAGGCCCTGACTCAAAAACTAAGGCGAAGGGCTGGAGAGATGGCTTAGCAGTTAAGGCACTCACCTGCAAAGCCAAAGGACCCCAGTTCGATTCCCCAGGACCCACATAAGCCAGATGCACAAGGTGGTGCATGCATCTGGAGTTCGTGTGCAGTGGCTGGAGGCCCTGGTGTGCCCATTCTTTCTTTATCTCTCTCTCAAATAAATAAATATAAATAAAAATATTTTTAAAAAAACTACGGTGGACAGTAGCTGAAGAAATCACTCAGCATTTACCTCTGGCCACTGACACGCATACACATACATGTGCACGTGAAGCTGCACAAACACATGCACCTGCACAAACATGAACCACATACACACAAAAAAAACGTAAAGAATTCAAAACAGCATCATTCCAAGAATCATCATATTGCACAAATGAACATTCCCTTCTGCTAACAGCTTTGGCCTCTGAGTAAGGAAGCCTGACTGCCGTTTGCCAGAGGCACAATGTGGACTCAGCTTCTTTTCCATTAATGTTTCTGACACATGCCTGAAATTTTGAGTGAGTTTAAATGTTTGGTTGTTCTGTTCATGTATTTTATATGCTAAAGACCTAAGCAAATGTAAGTGCTTACATAAGTTAAGAATTCCTAACATTCTCAGAAAATTAGCAACTAACCCAAAGGCTTTTCAGGATCATATGATATATTCATAATACCTTTTCTTAACTCTTGTGCTAGCATTCCGTAGAAGGGTGAACACACCACTTCACAGTTTCCAGAAACATAGTTCCTCATCGTACCGTTTTCTGTTATAGCACAGGACACATTTGGTCCTCTGATTCAAATAATGAGATGTAAAAGTGGGTATTCCTTCAGAGTTGCCAGCGCGACATGTTAAACAGACACGATAGCTGTGCTTGGGTTGGCCACTCAAGCTAATGCTAGAAACCTAAGTACTGATTGGCTCATGCTATCTCCATTATAGAATTCCTCATCAGGAAAAGTAAGCTGGTTAACGACGGAAAGCCTCATGAAATTTTTAGGAGTAATCTAAATGTAATTGTTTGGGGGCTGAGGAGATGGCTCAGAGGATAAAGCACTTGTTCAAACCAGAGGACCTGAGTTCAGACCCTCAGCACCACATAAAAGCCAGGAGCCAAGGTGGGCTTCTGTAACACCAGCGCGTGGACACTGATGGCAAGACAGACAGGACAGTCCTCCCTCCCCAGCCGCCCAGAGTTCCCGGGGCAGCCTGGCAAGCACAGCAGTGAACGACCAGAGAACTGTCTCCAAAATTAAGTGGAAGGTGAGGACTGACGCAAAAGTCCTCCGACCTCTACACACTCGCCGTGACACGCGCTCACCTGCACTCACACACATACGCCAGGATAAATAACAAATCGGTCTAAGTCCACGTGAGATAAAATACTGAAGCATCAACTGATGATCCTAAGTTTGTCAGCCTTTGGAGAGGGGGAGTGAAAGAGTATTTATTGCGTTTCAGTAAGTGTGTCCTGTGCCATAACAGAAAACTGTATGATGAGGAACTATGCTTGTGGAAACGGTGAAGTGGTGTGTTCACCCTTCTACAGAATGATAGCACTAGAGTTAAGAAAAGGGATTAGGTATGAGGATATAAATTTTGCTAAGGAAAAGGAAAGGCACAAAACCAAATGGTGACAGGAAGTTGAAAAGGGATAAAGAAAATCTTCTGTGGTCACACTGGCTAAACCTCAAATGCATGTTATCATTGATTTCATAATGATGACAAACTTCAAGCACCGGTCTGCTCTGCGTGAGAGAGTTCAAAAGCTTGTGCTCATGTTCTGAGTGGTCCTCCTAGGAATGACTGCATGGTCAGGATGCCTCGCTGAGTGTTGTCTTTGTCAAGTCTTATATTACTGTAGCATTTTAATTAAGAGAACCGGGGGGTTTCGCTCTTCTGTCTTTGAAACAATCTGGCTTTTTATATTTATCTTTGAAATCTCTGTCACTTGGGTTAATGGATAACTGTGACCCTGTTTAATAAACCATGATAATTTTTCAAACTTCTCAAAACTCAAACTCTAAAGTCTTTGTGATCTCACATTAACTTGCAATTTTTCAGCAGGACACAAAAATCTCAAAAGACTTTGTTCTCTCTCCTTACAAGAAAGAGATGCCAGACTATTTAGGTTTATTTGCATGGGAAGAATTATCAAGAACAGTGAAACTAATTAGGCTTACATAAGTTACATGGTAAGGCTTGGAGCACTGCTAAACACAAGTGACACTGAGCCATCTTTATGAAATAAAGATGATACCTTAGGCTTTGCAGGCAAGTGCCTTAACCATTGAGCCATCTCTCCAGCCCACTAGAAATTGTGCTAAGTATTTCTTTTAAAAATGACTTCTGGGCTGGAGAGATGGCTCAACAATTAAGGCACTTACCTGCGAAGCCTAAGGACCCAAGTTCGATTCCCCAGGACCTAACTAAATCAGATGCACAAGGTGATGCATAGATCTGGAGTTTGTTTGCAGTGGCTAGAGGCCCAGGTGCACCCATTCTCATTTTCTCTCTCCCTCTTTCTCTCTGTCACTCTCACTCTTTCAAATAAATAAACAACATAGAAATGACTTGTGTGTGTGTTATCATACTTAGGAATTCCACCCACCTGACTTTGAGACAAGGTCTCACTGAAGCTAGAGTTCACCAATTACACTAGACTAGGTGACTAGCGAATCCCATGGATCCTCCTGTCTCCACTTCTCCAGGGCTGGACTTTCAAGTGCATGCCACCATGTCAGCTTTTTTTTTTTCTTTTACATGGATACCAGGACTAGATCTCAGGTCCTCATGCTTGCGAGGGAAGCACTTTACCCACGGAGCCACCCACCCAGCCCCAAGAAATGAATTATAATATTGTACATGAGTTGACTACACGATCTCATGATTCACACTGTCATAACTGATTTTTTTAAATATTCTGGGTAAGACATGTGAAAGACATATAAAAGCCTAGTTTTTGGATGATGGAAGCCATAGATTGCTACTATAAAACTTCTAGTGCCAGGGATGGGATACCTTCCAGTGAGTTGTTGGCCAGGGAGGTCCCTGTTGCCTCCAAAACATTACAGGCCATTGCTAAGGCCCTTGGTTTCCCATGAGTAACAGATGGTAAGACCCTACTACTGAAGACTTCACATGCCTGGGCGGTAAGGTCACTGAAAAATCAAGCTGGGGCTGAGCTGAAAACCTCCTCCCTGCAGACCAGATGACTGAAAGCTGGAAAAAAAAAAAAAAACTGTGCTGCATGCAGCCCTATGGGAGACAGAAGTCATCAGTGGTGAAAACAGTGGACACTGGAAGCCTCAAGTTTGGCCAGACAGGCCAAATGTCCAAACAGGTGCAATAGTGGCATGTCTGCTCTGGGGGAAACGAACTGCTCTCTAATTGGACTAGAGGCCCGCTCTATGGGAGGGAATACATGCCTGGTACAAGCCAGGCATAGCACACACCTTTAATCCCAGCACTTGGGAGGCGGAGGTAGGAAGATCGCCGTGAGTTCGAAGGCCACCCTGAGACTACATAGTGAATTCTAGGTCAGCCTGGGCCACAGTGAGACTCTACCTCGAAAAACAAAACAAAACAAACAAACAAAACCTAATCAAAAGCCTATGTCAGGACTGGAGAGATGGCTTAGCAGTTAAGCACTTGCCTGTGAAGCCTAAGGACCCCAGGTTCGAGGCTCGATTCCCCAGGACCCACGTTAGCCAGATGCACAAGGGGGTGCACGCATCTGGAATTTGTTTGCAGTGGCTGGAAGCCCTGGCACACCCATTATCTCTCTCTCTCTCTCTCTCTCTCTCTCCCTACCTCCTTCTCTCTGTTGCTCTCAAATAAATAATAAAAATAAACAAAACAAATTTCTTTTAAAAAAGCCTGTGGCAGGGGAGGTCATGTGCCTTAGGAGTATAAAACCTGCTCTTGTCTAGCTAAATGCATATATTATTCTCACCAAACTTCCTTATAAGCACTACACTTAATGTTCATACTCATATATTATATTAATGCTACTCTTACTTTTGGTTAGAGAAGCTTCTCTTTTCAGATGGCAGTGACCACTGGGATGACCCAAAAGGCAACATAGTGCTGAGAAGAAAGGACAGAGGAGTGTCCAGCACTGAAGCATCTCTATCACACCCTCCAAGGCTCAGGGTCCATTGCGGAAAAGGTGGCAGAAAGAATGTAAGAGCCAAAAGAAGGGCACCACTCTTACAATGTAAGTCTCTGGACAGAAATTGGCCTTGATATCCATGACCTCGCAGTGCCTAGCAATCCTTCACAAAACCCTCATAATAGGAGAAAAAGACGATGACATCAAAATAAAAGAGAAACTAATGGGGACAGGAAGGGGATATGGTGGAGGGTGGAGTTGTGAAGGGGAAAGTGGGGGAGGGGAGGGAATTATCATGGTTTATTGCCTGTAAGTATAAAAGTTGTCAATAAAAAAAATTGTTTTAAAGATAACTAACCTCAGTGAGATCGTGATATAAGACAGACAGACTGATGAGATTAATAAGTCTTCCAGAAAGTGCATGAAATTCTTGGAAATTTGAAAGGCCTGATATAACATTATCAGTTATAATTCCAAATATCTGAAATGCTGTCACAGAAATAACCCTATTTATTTTCACATCGATTGCATTATAATGAACATCTAATAAGTCATTTTTTTGTTTTGTTTTGTTTTTGTTGTTTTTTTTTGTTTGTTTGTTTGTTTTTTGAGGTAGGGTCTCATTCTAGCTCAGGCTAACCTAAAATTCACTATGTAGTCTCAGGGTGGCCATGAACTCATAGCAGTCCTCCTACCTCAGCCTCTGGAGTGCTGGGATTAAAGGCATGCACCCCCACACTCGGCCCTTTAAGTCTTTAACCATGACCTTCAGTCATTTTCACACAGTTTTTATTCCTCTGATGTCTTCCTAAAAGCTTTTACAACAACTATGATGAAAAATTGCAAGAAGATTTATGGAAAAGATCCTAAAAGCTGCAGGTTTCTAATAACCTGAAGATCTGTGATGGAAAACTAATAGATTCATAAGGCTGCGTCTCTAATTAACCAGAGCAAGGCTTACTACAGGGGGGCTGGAAAAAAACTGATGAGGACAATTATAATTTTTATGACAGAAATAGTTTTGGTTCTTCAGTGTTCTGCTTTCCAGATTTAAGGAGCCCTATTTTCTCTTTTCTCTTAAGTAAGACCTGGAATTTGAAGCAGTTTGGAAAAGTACACTTTTGTAAACAAAAATGAAACTTTTTTTGTTTGTTTTGTTTTGTTTTGTTTTGTTTTTCCAAGGTAGGGTCTCACTCTAGCTCAGACTGACCTGGAATTCACTATGGATTCTCAGGGTGGCCTCGAACTCACGGTGATCCTCCTACCTCTGCCTACCAAGTGCTGGGAATTTTTTTTTTTTTTCTGCCTACCTGACACCAGTAAGAATCTGCTTTCCTTCTAACAGGCCACAGCATGAGAGTTCTTGGCTTGGCTTCTTAGCCTAGAATGATTTTTTTGGGGGGGTGGGGAGAGGATTCAAGGTAGGGTCTCACTCTAGCTCAGGGTGACCTGGAACTCACTCTGTCCTCCCAGGCTGGCCTCAAACTCATGGTGATCCTCCTGCCTCTGCTTCCTGAGTGCTGGGATCTCAAAGGTGTGCACCACCTCTACTCCACAACAGGGTGGTGCATACCTGTAGTCCTGGCACTTGAGAAGCTGAGGTAGGAGAATTCCTGTGTGGTGTGTTAAAGGCCAGCCTGAGACAACAGAGTGGGTTCCAGGTCAGCCTAGAGTACAGTGAGACCCTGCCTTGAAAACAAGAAAAAAAGCATAAAAACGTCTACTTGGAGGTTGCCTATTACCAAATAATTTGAAGGAACCTGGGTGACTACAGCACCAATAAAACCCCTGCGATATCAACAAAGCTTTGATAGGAATGTTGGATTTGAGAATATGTGCAGAACAACTGTTCTTGATGCACTTGCATAAGTCTAATTACCCTAGATTTACTTTATAAATTAATTAATCTTTCTGTGATTATTTGTGTAAAAATAGGGATAATGACAGAAAGAAAAGTAATGTTTCAGTAGAAAATTATAGTGCATCCAATCTCAGACCCTGTCCTGTCCCTTGTCTCTGAGGTTTCATCATCTACCTGTAACCTTGACTGGATCCTGTGTTTCTCTAGTTACTCCAGTTTCTGGCTAGGAGTCTCCAAACTAACATTTCCAATTTTCTAAAAGCACCCTTTCAGATGGAGAGATGGCTCAGCAGTTAAGGTGCTTGCCTAAGAAGCCTAAGGACTCAGGTTTGATTTCCTTGTACCCATGTAAAGCCAGATGCACAAAGTGGCACATGTGTCTAGAGTTCATTTGCAGTGGCTAGAGGCCCTGGCACATTCTCTCTATCCCTCCGTCCCTCTCTCTCTGCTTAAAAAAAAATTAATTTAATTAAATTAAAACTACCCTTTTCCCATTCCGTAAAAGCGGAAGCTGGAAAACTTCACGTGAACTTCAGAGATGTCACATGACAGCTCACACATGAACAGCCTTGATGCCAGCTGCTGCATCAAGTTCTCCAGAACATGGATGTCATCGTTAATGACACTCAAATTTCAAACAAGGAAAATCCACCTGACAAGACCTCTATTCTCACTTCACCGTCTAGACTTTGAGTGCAAGTGTAGAATCCTATGGACTTAGAAAGCTCTAGTCTATGTAGGTTGGTCCAACTATTCACCTTCATTTTATTGTTTCCATAGAAATGTTCTTCATTGTGCCAGAGAGATGGCTTAGCGGTTAAGGCACTTGACTGCAAAACCTAAGGACCCATGTTCTACTCTCCAGATCCCACGTAAGCCAGACACACAAACATGAAGCAAGCACAAGGTCGCACATGCCCACTAGGTGGCACAAGCGTTTGAAGTTCAATTACAGTGGCTGAGGCTCTGGCACACCAATTCTCTCCCTGACCCCCATCTAAAAAAAAAAATTAAGAAACGTCCTTTATTAAGTGCCTGACCACTAGCACCACATAGTCCTAAATTAGGTAGAAGCTTAGCTGTCACACTACCTCCTCAGAGAAACATCCTTGCACTTCCCACGTCATAAGTAATGGTGTGGTCAGCACTGGTATAGGATGTAAAGGTAAAAACTTCCACCAGGTCAAAGAAACATAATCTGCTCCCAAAGGCACTACAGGCCAACCATTAGAGCCTGAGACTTAATTTGCTGAAAAAGGCCTTTGACTATTCACTGCATAAGCAAGGAACAAGAGTAGGTGCTATAACTAAAACATCATGCTGAACCATGTCAATGACCCAGGAAAACTGAACTCACAAGGCGTATTATCCAGAAAATGCAGACTGACCTGGAAAGGCAAAACCTGGGTGTGACTATAGCCCACTTGCTCTGTTCAGCCCGTCGCTCTGGGTAAATGGGCACATTGGCTCCAAGGCACTCTTCTGATTCTGAGTATTATCCTTCTGATAGTAACAGCCACTGTCTCTCCTGTGTATTTCACCCTCTTGAGTCTTAAATTCTTTTTAATATTTTATTTATTTGAGAGAGAGAGACAGAGAAAGAGAGAGAATGCACATGCCAGGGCCTATAGCCGCTACAAACGAACTCCAGAGCCATGTGCCACCTTGTGCATCTGGTTTTACGTGGATACCGGGGAATTGAACCTGGGTCCTCGGGCTTTGCAGACAAGTGCCTTAATCTCTCCAGCCCGAGTCTTAAATTCTTTGAAGCGGCCACTGCTTGCCAGTCTCCGTGGGCACAAACAGAAAAGGCCGGTGAGCGAGGGTCTCTAGAGGAGGTTGCTGAGCTCTCCTTTGCATTCTTCACAAGTCCAAGGCAAGAAGGAACAACGTGGTGGCAGTGACTAAAAGCCACTCACAGAGTCCACTCAAGTGAGAAGATTCAGGAAACCATTAGTGCTCAACCTGGAGAAGCACCCTGCAGTTTCTTGAACATAAGTTTGGGTGTTTTTTAATCAATAGCGCTTAATGATTTTTCTTTTGTTTTTTTCAATTTTTAAATTTTTTTTAAATTTATTTTTATTTATTTATTTGGGAGCAACAGACAGAGAGAGAAAGAGGCAGATAAAGAGAAAGAGAATGGGCGCGCCAGGGCCTCCAGCCACTGCAAACGAACTCCAGACACATGCGCTCCCTTCTGCATCTGGCTAACGTGGGTCCTTGGGAATCGAGCCTCGAACCGGAGTCCTTAGGCTTCATAGGCAAGCTCTTAACAGCTAAGCCATCTCTCCAGCACTTTCTTTTGTTTTAATTCATTCACCCATTCACTAGTCACTTTTGTAAGCACTGGGCATGGGAAGAGCCTTTTCTTCACGTGTCCTCAAGGGCTTATTCTAGAACTGATTACACTAAGGAACAATCTGGTCCAGAAAACGCCTCTTCAGAGGAACTGATGGAAGGTGGTAAACCCATAGGATGGCCTCCTTGCTTAGTTACAGTTAAATAAATAAGTTAAATATCTGTCATGTGTTGATAAGAACAGGCCTTGGAAAACATATTAGTAAACAAATTATGTTGCAGACTGATATAGACACTATCTTACATAAAATTATTACTACATAAAACAATACTACATATTATGTACAGGCCCTTGTATAGGGAGCAAGACAAACAAGTGGTCTGGAATCTTCACATAAATGTAAGATAGCAGATGCCTCTGGAGACCAAGGGGAATGGTACTAGAAAGGAAAACAGGAAATTTCAACTTTATATCTTTTCATTTTTATTTCTTCCGACTAAAAAAAAAAATATATGGCAAAATGTTGATACATATGATCATCCTGGTGGTGGGTATAAGTGATGTGTGTGTGTGTGTGTGTGATTCTATTACTATTTTCTACATTTCGGTATTTTTTTTTTCTATTTCAAGAAAGGAGCCAAGCATAGTGGCTCACACCTTTAATCTCAGCACTTGGGAAGCTGAGGTAAGAGCTGTCAATTCTCTGATGAATACGCTTTTAAGTAATTTCAATCCTAATCCAACATCACTAGCATTTGCTGGTGACAGGAAACAGAAAATTCTCTCAATCTGTTGTTTGAAAGCATCTCAAACATTAATGTAGACAGAGCCCAGGCTTTCTGACACAATGCAGATTCTGACCAAATACCTATCAGGGCAACCTAAACCTGCATCTAACAAGCTCTACATGATGCCATTGCTACTAGACTATGGACTGTGTGTATTTAGCAAAGATCTTGAAGGTGAATGTAGGAGGAAAAAGCAAGAACTCTTGAGTGAAGGAGAGTAACGGCCCAGAAGCAGGGGAAGAACTGCTCCATAAATGCTAACGCGCGTATCAGTGCTTCAGTAGCTAGATATATGCGGATGGAAAAGCAGACGGCTCATCAAGTAACACTGCCATACTCAGGAAGGGCTTAGTAGGTGCCACAGACCATTCTACAAACTTTATGTATGTTAACTTATCTGACCCTCATAACAACCATATGAGGTAGGCACTATTTTCATTCTCGTTGTATTAAAGAAACAAAAGGAGAGAGACAATGAACAATCTTCCCCAAAACACATAGCTGGCTGCATCAGGAGAACACTGCCATTCTAATCACTATGCTATGGTACAATATGCTAACATGTCTAGATCAACACGTAAACTTCCATGCAGAAAACAAGGTTTTAAGCAAAAGGGAGGAAATGGAGAAGCTGTCTGTTTCACATTAAGATGGAGGAGTGGAGGCCACATCTTCCCCTCGATCGGGAACAAGTGGACCCCAGGGGAGAGAAGTGCCAAGACTCCGGACAAGAGGCGATGGAAGTCACAAATGGAGCAAACCCTGCGCCGCTGTCCACAGGTGCAGGGAGGGGAAATGAGAAGATGGCTGCGGACACCCTCGAGTGACAAGACTAAGCTGAGTGTCCAGGGAAACTGAGGCAATGGAAGATCACAGCATAGAGGGTCAGTAAGAGAACCCCAGACTTATTCAGAAATATCTCCCCAAGCACTCAGAATTGCTTGTGAGGGAAAAACCCCCACCCTTCACACTGCACTGAGCACTTGGGGGAGAATAATCAGCCCCACAACAAAACTGAAAAAAGGTACAAGGATACAAAAATATCCAGCACCCAGTGATGTCTGCCATCCAGCTGAGATTGCCAAGCACGCAAGGAAAGACAAGCACATGCCTCAGAGTCAAGTAGGAGAAACATCCAGACAGGGCTGGGGAGACGGCTCAGTTGGAAAAGTGCTTGTCACGCAAGCATGAGGAGCTGAGTTCAGATCCTCGGCACCCACGTGAAAGCCGGCCATGGTGGCACACACCTGTAATTGCAGCACTGGGGAGGTGAATGAGGAGAACCCCTGGGGCTCCGTAGCTAGCTAGTCTAGCCAAGTTAGTGAGCTACAGGCTTGCTCAGAAAGACCCTGTCTCAAAAAACAAGATGGACAGCAACTAAAGAAGGCACCCAACATCAGCCTCTGGCCGCAATGCATACACACAAACACACACTCACACACATGCGAGCACACATACACTCAGGCATGCAGGCCGCACACATAATCTAAATAGAAGAGATGGAAGAGCTGAGGGCTGCAGAGATGGCTCAACGGTTAAAGGCATTTGCTTGGAAAGCCTGATGAACTGGATTCAATTTCCCTGGTGCACACATAAAAGCCAGATGTACAAAGTGGTGCATGTGCATGGAGTTTGTTTCCAGTGGCAGGAGGCCCTGGATGCCCATGCTTGCTATCTTGCTCTCGCACTCTTTCCCTCTTATTTCTCTGTTTCAAATAAATAAATAAAATACTTAAAAAAAAACAGAGTTGACACAAGTATTATAGCTAATGGGAAATATACTGGAGAAGATCAACATCTAATCAGACACTGGAGAAGGAAAAAAAATAATGAACTTGAAGACAATATGATAGGATCTGTCCAAAATGAGATATGGGGAGAAAAGGAGCTTTCAAAATATTTTTAAAAGCCACTACTGAGCTGTGGGACAAGTTCAAACATATATTTTTTTTCTTAAGAATGAGAGTAGAAGAATGATTTCCCAAATCAGACAGCAGCTCAAGAAATTCCACTCACAGAACATGCCTGTGAGCCTCATAGTCTGGAGTGGAAAAGGAGGCCAGAGCTACATAGAGAGGAGACAGGAGAGAAGGAGATAGAGAGAGGGAGGGAAAGAGAGAGAGAGAGAGAGAACAAAGAGACAGGAAAGAGTGAGAAAGAGATGTGAGGGGGAGAAAAGGGAGATCCAGAAAGATAAACTAACTGAGCGACTGACTGTTCTGACCCATTTTGTGGTATTGATATCATCAGTTATTAAACTGCATATTCCTGAACAAGGAGGCTGAGGCCATGCTACATGCTCTGACCCATCCTGCTTTTCTTTCATCTCTCTACTCTACTAGCCCCTCAACCTCTCATGTTTCTTGACATCAAGGCACTGGCAGGAGTCAGGAGAACTTATCCCTCTGCTGAACTGAGACTCTCCTAGGGCTCTTAACATGAGGAGCCTCTCTTTTCTTTAGATAGCTATCCCATCTACAGAGACCATCCCTTCTCACTACAGCATCCTGCTTCCCTCCCTCAAAGGCATCAATAGTCATCCATCTGTGGAGATCATACTTTCCACTGCAGCACCTCACTTCCCTCCCTCAGAATGCATCAACAATCATCCACCAATGGAGACCATCCTTTTGACTACAGCAGCTCAATCCCCTCCCTCAGAATGCTTCGACAGTCATCCATCTATGGAGAACATCCTTTCTGACTACAGCACTTCACTTCACTCCCTCAGAATTCACCAACAGTCATCCATGTGTGGAGACTATCCTTTCTCACTACAATGTCTCGTTTTCCTCCCTCGGAATGCATGAACAGTCATCCATCTGTGGAGACCATCCTTTCTACTACAGTGCCTCACTTCCTTCCCTCAGAATGCATCAACAGTCATCCATCTGTGGAGACCATCCTTTCTACTACAGTGCCTCACTTCCCTCCCTCAGAATGTATCAACAGTCATCCGTCTGTGGAAACCATCCTTTCCACTATAGCACCTCGCTTCTCTCCCTCAGAATGTATCAGACCTGTTTGTCCTCTGTTTACTCCCTGTCTTGGTCACCGGGGCATCCCTGTTGCACAGGATGGGACCCAGAACAAAGAGGCTCTCTATAAATACTTGGTTAATGAATACAATTCCTTGCACCACTTAAAGGGTCACTGGCCACAGCTTAGTATGGAAACAAGTAAGATGAATTGCTTATATATCTTGGTCACGGTGTGTCATAAGGAAACTAGAAGTGAAAGAAGTCTGCCACAAAAGTACAGACTAAGAAAAATATTCTAGGTGTCTTCAAATATTTGCAGTCTACATAGTACTATTATTAGACAATGTTCATCCCACATGTCAAAGTAATATCTGTTGGCCTTATTTCCAAGGAGATATATTTTGAGTACATATATAGAAAGTATTTTAGTACAACTGAGTCTCCTTGAAAATAAAATTAATGACTTCATTAGTGTGCCACTGCACGCAAGAGTCTTCCTAGTTATCTGTCAATTCTGAAAATGCAATTTCTATACAGGAAAGTTGAACTATAGGCCCAGAAAGATGCTAAGAATCTATCAATCTAAAAATATAGGTGTTCTTCTGGGGACACTGGAGGCATTCAGAATGGCTGAATGTTTGACATACCATTGTAGGATTTCCTACAATACAGCCTCTAACAAAATGAGGTGGTCCAGAACCCCTGGTGATAAACTGCTTACCTATACATACTTCAAGGAGTTCATGTTGTGAGACTTAAAGTCCTTATGAGACTGTCAAAAAAAAAAAAAAAAAAACACTTGCCAGCCAGGCCTCCAGTGGTTCTACGTGTGCTATAAGTGTCCATAACACGACTACACATGCTCTCCTTACTGAGGAGCAGGAAATCATAGTGAAGGTGTTGAAGGCATAAGCACAGAGTCAGAAAGCTAGATACATATGAACATTTTTAAATAATAAAAATTAAAAACAAAACATAGGAAATGTTTAATTTCAGTTATACAAAGGGGCATTACTCATTATCACCTTTCATTCAGTATATTCATTCAACAAACATTGAACAACTGACCTCAAATGATTACCTTATCCTTTAAGAGATAAACACAAATGAAACTTGTCTGCTTTTCCATTCCAAAGACTATAGTCGAGGCTGGAAGAAATAGCTCAGGAGCGAAGGCGTTTGCTCGCAAACCCGAGTTTGACTTCCCAGTACCTGCATCAAGCCAGATACACAAAGTGGCCTATGCCTCTGCAGGCTTGGCAGTGGTAAGGGGCCCTGGTGTTTGCTTTCTTCCTCCCTCTTTCTTTTCTGTGTGTGTGTGTGTGTAGGTTTTTCAAGGTAGGGTTTCACTCTAGTCCAGGCTGACCTGGAATTCACCATGTAGTCTCAGGGTGGCCTCGAACTCATAGTGATCCTCCTACCTCTGCCTCCCAAGTGCACAAATAAATTAATTAATTAATTAATTAATTAAATTTTTTTTAAAAAGAATGTAAGAGCAGGAGGATGAGGACACTGTGAAATGCTGCCTTCTGCACAGGAGACAGCCATTATTACCTGTGGTTTCTTGCACATTCTGAACCTGTCAATAGATCATTATTGATAGGGGAGGACACATAAGATCCCACATCTCCCAGAGCAGACACTGGGACCTAATGGTTACCTGGAGAGGAGAGCAGGGTTCATCTGTGATTTTCCACTGTAAGGTTCCTGCTGCATAATAAACAACCCCCATGATCATGCAAGCAACCCCAAATTAACTCAATGGGATGAATAAAAGAGGCGTGAGAGATGAGGATTAATTGGGAAGAAGGGTGTTAATGGGAGAGGAGAGGGATAAGAGAGGGTAATGGGGGAATAAGATCAATATTATATACATGCATGAAAATGTCAAAAATTTAAAATATACATGCAAGTATATACGTGTGTTTATATACACATATATAAAAAATATATACCCATCCTGGTGAAATGTCAAAAGACAAAAACCTAGAACATTTCTAAATTTATGCTTTACCACAGGAAAATTAAATGGACCAATTTAAATTTCATTCCACCATCCAGGGAAGATCTCTTACTGCCTCTGCCTAAATATATGGATTTTTTTTAGCAAGTCAGTATATTTAACCAAAATAAATACATCAATAGAAGAAAAATGCTAGATGTAGATGTCTAAGAACCATTACAGTCTAAAAATAATATTCTCTAAATCCATCATAGTGCTAAAAATTAACATTTTTACATAATAAAAATGCTGACAGTAAAAAATAAAGCATTTAGCTTGAGAGGCAGAATTATAATAAGCAATTGTATTTTTGAAAGAGGAAAAGTCTGACCATTTTATAAAAATCATAGCAAATGGTTTCAGAAAAATTCAAAGTACAAAGTGAGCATATGACAGAAGTCCTGCCAATTCACAGAGAACAGGCAGACGTAACAACACAGGGCTCAGAGAGAACAGAGACGTAACACCACACAGCTCACAGAGAACAGATGTAGACAGTGTACACACCACAGTCTGAAGGCATTGGCGCTGCACAGATGGAAAAGATAACCGGAGTATCAGAACCTGGAACTAGGAACGGGTATCTTCCAGTCAGAGGACCTCCTCCTAGTGGGTCATCTGGACAGTCCTCTATGGTCATCGTCTAGAAAAGCACCTAGAGTAAAACAGGGAAAACAGAAAGCATGTCTACTTGGTGACAACTTAAAATGACTGCCTTCAATCACAAATCCTAGTCTTTGGATTGCTGACATTCTTCAATGTTCAAGAAGCTCTGTTTTTTTTTTTATTATTTATTTGTTTATTTATTTATTTATTTATTTATTTGAGAAAAAGGCAGATCAAGAGAGACAGAGAGAGAGAGAGAGAGAGAATGAGAGAGAATGGGCATGCCAGGGCTTCTAGCCACTGCAAACGAACTCTAGATGCATGTGCCACCATGTGCCTCCGGCTTTAAGTGAGTACTAGGGAATTGAACCTGGGTCCTTTGGCTTTGCCAACAAGCACCTTAACTGCTAAGTCATCTCTCCAGCCCCAAGAAACTCTTTTATTTTTCTCTCATGTGTCCTCTGTGCACTCTGTGTGTGCAATGTACACACACGTGTGTTCTCCTCTATCACTCTTCCATTACATTTCCCTCAGACAGCATCACACTGAGCCCAGAGTTCCCTGTCTGGGGGTGAGACTGGGTGACCAGCATGCCCCAGGGCCCATTCCTCCCCACAACCCCCCACCAACTGGGCTTCCAGGAATGTGACACCTTGCGGCTTTTGATGTCTGTGCTAGGGATGGAACTCAGGCGCCTGTGTTGGTGCAACAAGTGCTCTAACCCTCTGGGCCGTCCCCCAGCCCAACAATGGAAGGGCCTAAATTCCTGTGAGCAAACTGTGGTCTAGAAGCCATGTGTAAAGGCTGAGGTGTGGCTCGGTAGAGCACTTGCCTGAAAACGCCACATCACTTCCCACTGCCCCATGTGCATGCGCACTGGAGACAAAGCTCAAGAGGACACATTCTAATAGATGAAACTTTATTTCCTACTAAGAGAGTAACCTGCTTAAAGTGCGGGCTACCCTAGATGGGCCGCATCCTCTCGGGGTCACACACAAGGACACGTCAGCCCCTGGAGCTGGGCCGCGGCGTCTCATGATGGGACACTGGGCGCACCATCTGCCATTCAGCCTGGTGCCGTGTGCTCATCATTAGACAGAATCTAGCTCAGAATGCTTCCATTGTTTTCTGATGTCCCAGAAAATGTCACTGAAAACTAATAATGTCACTCACAAATGCAGATTACACAGATTGCTCAGTGTAGCAATATGCAGTCTACTCATTCAACTCTAGCAGAAGGCAGGCCATGCCGCCTTAAACCGTTATCACTCAGATTACCTCTTCTTCCCAGAAAATATGAGTGCATGGAAGAATTTTGCTCTAAATGAGACTTGTGCTATGCCTTACCCCCATCCACAAATGACATGTAAAGCAGGAAAAAAAAGTAAGTAGGGCTGGAGAAATGGCTTAGCGGTTAAGCGCTTGCCTGTGTAGCCTAAGGACCCTGGTTCGAGGCTCGATTCCCCAGGACCCACGTTAGCCAGATGCACAAGGGGGCGCACGCATCTGGAGTTCATTTGCAGTGGCTGGAGGCCCTGGCGCGCCCATTCTCCCTCTCTCTCTCTCTCTGTTGCTCTCAAATAAATAAATAAATAAATGTAAGTAAAGCTCAGCTAGGGAGCTAAAACTTCATTTGTTTACACCAGATCTTCAAGTATAAGATATTATGAATCCTCCTATTTTTAGATATAAGCAGAAATAATATCTAGAAACACATTAACTTATACTAAGTAGAAAGAACATGCAAAAAGTTAATGGTTTAGTATGATAAGAACCAAGGTCGTAGTGTGTGTTGTCCAGTGCGTGCTTTAGAGTCTTGGTTAATAAACATCACGCGGACAGCCAGTGTCACCATCCCACTCCTCCCCACGGAGTCACCTCGGCGCTGCTTTCCTGCCCAGTGCTTCGCCACCAGCAGGAACTGGTAAAAGTGGTGTGCTTTCTTTTCTCTTAAGCCGTGTGCTTGTATATGGACAGGATGTTATGCATTAAGCCACCTAAATCCACTTACGATTTTAAGGGAATCCAAATTTTCTTGAATGCTGAAATCACTCCCACCCAAAATAAAGGCATTTTACACTAACCTTACCACGTGAACAGGACAAGACAAGCTCAAGGAATTGGTGTTAAATAGCATGTGCGACCTTCCTCAAACACTGTCAATTCCAAACAGGAAGCCATACCACTAGAAAGCCCTCCCTTGCATTACATTTTCCCCATCTTGGGGTACCTGCTTGCTTGGCAGTAGATTTGGGCAACTGTTCTACAGAGCAGGTGGGAGGCTTCCTTTAGAGGCAGAGCAAAGTAAGTTTGATGATTATAGTTAAGGAAGCGCTGCATAAAGGTTCTGTTCTGGGTGTGGCAGAGATTTACAAAAATGAGTGACAGATGGCCCATGTGCGATCTCCTAAAAATATATCACTGATAAGCATAGATTATGACACAGAAGGGGACCACGAACATTTGCTGTGGGGACTTCAAAGAATCAGAATGGTGCCTATCGCCAAAGCTGAATCTGAAAAGCTGAGCAGGAAGAAACAAGGGAGAAACTGAAAAGAACTGGGAGAGAAATGAAAGGGAGATGGGCATGTGCGGACTTGAAGCATGGCTTAGAATGAGTAAGAGGATGGCTGAGCAGGCTTTTCTTAAATCCCTGACCAAAGACCACACCACTCCATTTCATGAGCACTGGGGAAATACCAATGTTCCAAAAGGGGAGATTAATATTACTGTGAGCACACATTTGGGACTTGGACGTATTTGTTATTCTCTAAATTTGTCAGCAAGTGATGAAAGCAGGGTTCAATGTGACACCCCCCCCCCCCCCCGAGCACCCTTCCTTTCCTGGAAGATTGCTGAAACCCTAAAAGAACAACACCTCACACAACCCACCAGCTACCTAGCTCAGGAACTACCCTGTGCCCTTCAGGTACTCAACAAGCAATCAAATCCCAGAGCCAAAGTAGAAAGGTGCGATGTCAAGCCCGTCATTATTGCACAAAACACGTCACGCCCAGAGAAGCCATCACACCACCGAGCCAACAATCAGCATTCTTCGTATTTTTCATCACCTGGAGTCTTTTCCTAGCCCTATTTCCTTACCTTCATGAAAAAAAATTCTACCTTTCATCTCACCAAAAAACTATGTATCTTTATAAACTTTCAGATGCTTTCAGAATCCTTCCCTAAAGCCAATTCCTGTATCTGAAGGCATATAGTACCTGAAATCTTGATCAAATGTAGAGATGGGTTTACCTGGGATGAGTAAATTGCTTTTAGTAGATTCTGCTATGGCTAGCTGGTGAAACTGATGGGCATAATATTTTTAAAAGTCTGCCCTAGGGCTGGAGAGATGGCTTAGCAGTTAAGCGCTTGCCTGTGAAGCCTAAGGATCCCGATTCGAGACTCGATTCCCCAGGACCCACTTTAGCCAGATGCACAAGGGGGCGCACGCATCTGGAGTTCATTTGCAGTGGCTGGAGGCCATGGCGCGCCCATTCTCTCTCTTTCTCTCTATCTGCCTCTTTCTCTCTCTGTCACTTTCAAATAAATAAATTTAAAAAAATAAAAATAAAAAAATAAAAATCTGCCCTAATTAACTGGGTATAGCCACACCTGATAGTTACAATAACTAGGATTATAAAGCTCCAACTTTCAATGACCTGGGAATTCCAACTCAAGTAACTTCTGAGTAAAAGCATCTTGTAACATGGCCCTAACAGCTCATGACTTGTCAAAGATCCCTGATCTTGCATTAGCACAGAAGTAATAAGAAATGTTGGGGCTGGAAAGACAGTTCAGTGGTTAATGGTGCTTGCTTTCAAGGCTTGACAGCCTGGATTCAATTCCCCAGTACCCATGTAAAACCAGATGCAGAAAGTGGAACATGTGTCTAGAGTTTGTATGGGCAAGAGGCCCTGGCCCAGCCACACTTTCTCTTTCCTTTCCCCCTCCTTTTTCTTTCTCTCTCCCTCTCTCCTCTCTCTCTCTCTCTCCCTCCCTCCCTCCCTCCCTTTCTCTCTCTCTCTCTCTCGTTTTTCTCAAATAAATAAAATACTTTTTAACAAAAGCAATGTCAACCAACCAACCTTCTCAGAATGATTCAGGTTGTTGGGCCCCGAAAAAGAGCCTAGTAAAAACAAGCAACTCCTTCAGACTTTTGTTTCTTTTTTGTTGTTTCATTCTTGTGATGCTGGGACTGGGTCCACGGCCTCACCTGTGCCAGGCAAGTACTCCACCACTGACTTACTCCAACCCCTCCCTTGGAACTTCTTGGGAGATCATGTCTGAAGAGGAGCATGCTCAACCAACAGGGTGACCCGAGCTGGCTGGAATCATGAGGCCCTGTCATTCCACTTCCTGTAGCAATTTCTTACAAATGAGTCTTAAATTCTATGAATCTTTCAAGACGAAGTGTGTAAAAAATAAAACTCCCTAACATCCATATGACTATCAGTTGATCAGGTGTAATCCTTCCTTTTGGGAATGCACTGACAGACCCCCCAGCTTCCACCAACCCAAGGGCTAAGAATGTCACATGTTCTCAGACAGCATCTGAGGCCCGTGGTGGAGATTTCCCTGCTTTGCTATACCCCGCCTACCTGATGGTCAGCCAATGTGTTTGAAAAGTGCCTTGATATGACTTTCCTCTGTCCCATAACTATAAAACCTTCATGAAATTGTTAACACATTGGAACATGGAATTTGGGATAAATTTGTGTTCCTGGGCCATGGTCACTCATATTTGGTTCCAGAATAAACCGTCTCTAACCCCTTTGAGGTGAGAGCTGTATCTTTTGCATCAACAGTTAATTTATTTCAGAGAGACAACGAAGCAGATAGAGAAAAAAAGGGGGGTGCACCAGGGCCTCTAGCCACTGCAAAGGAACTCCAGAGGTATGCACCACGTTGGGCATCTGGCTTACGTGGGTACTGGGGAATCAAACCTTGGTCCTTAGGCTTTGCACTCAAGTGCCTTAACCACTGAGCCAGCTCTCCAGCCCCTACAATCACTTTTTTGTTTGTTTGTTTGTTTGTTTGTTTGTTTGTTTGTTTGTTTTCAAGGTAGGGTCTCACTGTAGCCAAGGCTGACCTGAAATTCACTATGTAGTCTCAGGGTGGCCTTGAACTCACAGCGATACAGGTACCTCTGTCACCATGCCCAGTTACAATCACTTCTTAAAGGCCTTGCTGGGGGGTGGGGGGGGCTATATTTGGCAAACTTGAAATGTTGGGAATAAATCCTACAAATAGTGTACTGTGTGCTAATTCTGCAAACTAGAAATAAACTCGTTCACTGCATGTCAGCATTCAACGTGTCCTCAGCCCAGGCAGTCCACATGGAGGGAACACATTACAAACAAGAAAAAGAAAAGAAAGGATCATATTTCTCTTAGATGGACCAGGGCTGTTTGCCCATAAAATTTGGTAATAAAAAATTTTCCGGGACACCAGAGTCCCACCCCCAATCCTCCCCACGGGAAATCCCCCTGGGCGCTTTTTTCCCCCTCCCAGGGGGCTGCCCCCGGGAAAACTGGTAAAAGTGGTGGGGTTTTTAAATTCCCCTTTAACCCTTTTTTCTTTTTTTCCAAGACCGGATGAAAAGCAAAAAACCCCCCTAAATCCCCATTTGGGTTTTAAGGGAACCCAAAATTTTTTTAAAATGTTGAAAATCCCCCCAAAAAAAAAAGGCATTTTACACCAACCCTTAACCAGTAAAACAGGAAAAGAAAACCCCCCGGAAATTTGGGTTTTTTAAATAGAATTGCGCCCTTCCTCAAACACTGCCCCAATTTCCAAACAGGAACCCCAATACCCTAGAAAGCCCCCCCTTGCATTAATTTTCCCCATCTTGGGGTACCTTGTTTGGGCTTGGCAGTGGGGATTTGGGCAATGTTTACAGACAGGGGGGAGGTTTTCCTTTAACCCAGACCCAAGTAAGTTTGATGATTTAGTTAAGGAAGGTTTTGCATAAAGGTTCTGTTCTGGGTGGGGGGGCAGGATTTAAACAAAAATGGTGCCCCGAGGCCCCATGTGCGTTTCCCCTAAAAATATTTTCCTGATAACAAAGTTTATGAAAAAAGGGGCCCACGCATTTGCTGTGGGGACTTCAAAGAATCAAAAGGGGTCCCTTATCGCCAAAGTAAATCGGGAAAAGCTGAGCAGGAAAAAAAACAAGGGGAAAACAAAAAGAACTGGGGAAAAATAAAAGGGAGTGGGCATGTGCGGACTTAAAGCATGGTTTTGGGAAGGAGTAAGAGGAGGCTGGAGGCTTTTCTTAAACCCTTGCCAAAAGACCACACCACCCATTTCATGACCCCTTTTGGGGAAATCCCCATTTTCCAAAGGGGGAGTTTAAATATTACTGTGAGCAACATTTGGGCTTGGACGTTTTTTTTATTCTCAAAATTTTGTCGCAAGGTAAAAAGCAGGGTTCAATGTGACACCCCCCCCCCCCCCCGAGCACCCTTCCTTTCCTGGAAGATTGCTGAAACCCTAAAAGAACAACACCTCACACAACCCACCAGCTACCTAGCTCAGGAACTACCCTGTGCCCTTCAGGTACTCAACAAGCAATCAAATCCAGAGCCAAAGTAGAAAGGTGCGATGTCAAGCCCGTCATTATTGCACAAAACACGTCACGCCCAGAGAAGCCATCACACCACCGAGCCAACAATCAGCATTCTTCGTATTTTTCATCACCTGGAGTCTTTTCCTAGCCCTATTTCCTTACCTTCATGAAAAAAAATTCTACCTTTCATCTCACCAAAAAACTATGTATCTTTATAAACTTTCAGATGCTTTCAGAATCCTTCCCTAAAGCCAATTCCTGTATCTGAAGGCATATAGTACCTGAAATCTTGATCAAATGTAGAGATGGGTTTACCTGGGATGAGTAAATTGCTTTTAGTAGATTCTGCTATGGCTAGCTGGTGAAACTGATGGGCATAATATTTTTAAAAGTCTGCCCTAGGGCTGGAGAGATGGCTTAGCAGTTAAGCGCTTGCCTGTGAAGCCTAAGGATCCCGATTCGAGACTCGATTCCCCAGGACCCACTTTAGCCAGATGCACAAGGGGGCGCACGCATCTGGAGTTCATTTGCAGTGGCTGGAGGCCATGGCGCGCCCATTCTCTCTCTTTCTCTCTATCTGCCTCTTTCTCTCTCTGTCACTTTCAAATAAATAAATTTAAAAAAATAAAAATAAAAAAATAAAAATCTGCCCTAATTAACTGGGTATAGCCACACCTGATAGTTACAATAACTAGGATTATAAAGCTCCAACTTTCAATGACCTGGGAATTCCAACTCAAGTAACTTCTGAGTAAAAGCATCTTGTAACATGGCCCTAACAGCTCATGACTTGTCAAAGATCCCTGATCTTGCATTAGCACAGAAGTAATAAGAAATGTTGGGGCTGGAAAGACAGTTCAGTGGTTAATGGTGCTTGCTTTCAAGGCTTGACAGCCTGGATTCAATTCCCCAGTACCCATGTAAAACCAGATGCAGAAAGTGGAACATGTGTCTAGAGTTTGTATGGGCAAGAGGCCCTGGCCCAGCCACACTTTCTCTTTCCTTTCCCCCTCCTTTTTCTTTCTCTCTCCCTCTCTCCTCTCTCTCTCTCTCTCCCTCCCTCCCTCCCTCCCTTTCTCTCTCTCTCTCTCTCGTTTTTCTCAAATAAATAAAATACTTTTTAACAAAAGCAATGTCAACCAACCAACCTTCTCAGAATGATTCAGGTTGTTGGGCCCCGAAAAAGAGCCTAGTAAAAACAAGCAACTCCTTCAGACTTTTGTTTCTTTTTTGTTGTTTCATTCTTGTGATGCTGGGACTGGGTCCACGGCCTCACCTGTGCCAGGCAAGTACTCCACCACTGACTTACTCCAACCCCCCTTGGAACTTCTTGGGAGATCATGTCTGAAGAGGAGCATGCTCAACCAACAGGGTGACCCGAGCTGGCTGGAATCATGAGGCCCTGTCATTCCACTTCCTGTAGCAATTTCTTACAAATGAGTCTTAAATTCTATGAATCTTTCAAGACGAAAGTGTGTAAAAAATAAAACTCCCTAACATCCATATGACTATCAGTTGATCAGGTGTAATCCTTCCTTTTGGGAATGCACTGACAGACCCCCCAGCTTCCACCAACCCAAGGGCTAAGAATGTCACATGTTCTCAGACAGCATCTGAGGCCCGTGGTGGAGATTTCCCTGCTTTGCTATACCCCGCCTACCTGATGGTCAGCCAATGTGTTTGAAAAGTGCCTTGATATGACTTTCCTCTGTCCCATAACTATAAAACCTTCATGAAATTGTTAACACATTGGAACATGGAATTTGGGATAAATTTGTGTCCTGGGCCATGGTCACCATATTTGGTTCCCGAATAAACCCCCTCTCAAACCCCCCGGGTTTAGAGCTTAAATTTTTTCCAAAAGTTAATTTTTTCCGGAGACAACGAAAAGATGGGAAAAAAGGGGGGTTTCACCGGGGCCCTTTGCCCCTGAAAGGAATCCCGGGTAAAGCACCCGTTGGGATTGGTTACGTGGGGGGATGGGGGAAACAAAACCTTTGGTTTCCCTTTGGCTTTTCACTCAAATGCCCTTAACCCCTGAGCCAGCTCTCCAGCCCCCAAATCACTCTGCTGAGTATACCCTTCACCCCTGGAAAACCCCCAATGGCTATTTTTCAACAGATGTCTTGATACAAATCAAAACATTGTTTCCAAACAGAGCTAGGATCCTAACGGCTCCAGACAGCATGTGCATGAAGTGAACGACTTCACATCTAACTATTTTCAGGTTTTTTTCTTTTTTAAATTAATATGGAATCTAAAAAATCATGTTTTGGCACCATCCTTTCTCTTGTCCCTGCCCCATGCCGCTGGGGCTGTACTGAGTTTCCAGCTCACAGGAAGCCGAAAGGAGCTCAGCTCCCCGTGTTCTTCCCAGGAATCTGTGCAACCACCGACCCCAGACCAGAGTGACAGGCCGTGAGGTGAGTTTCAAATACACTCCACCCTCACAAACGGCTGCTCAACAATTTAACAAGCCGAGGCAAGTAAGAGTCCGGAGGCGGTGCGGAGAACCTACTATGTATGAACCTACTATGTATGAACCTACTATGTATGAACCTACTATGAATGAACCTACTATGTATGAACCTACTATGTATGAACCTACTATGAGTGAACCTACTATGAATGAACCTACTATGTATGAACCTACTATGAATGAACCTACTATGAATGAACCTACTATGTATGAACCTACTATGTATGAACTACTATGAATGAACCTACTATGTATGAACTACTAGTACTCCCGCACACCCTCCCCCTCTCCCGCCCCCGCCCTCCTCCCCGCACCCCTCTCCTCTCCCGCACCCCTCTCCTCTCCCGCACCCCTCTCCCCTCCCCCCCCCCCTCCCTCTCCCGCACCCCTCTCCTCTCCCGCACCCCTCTCCTCTCCCGCATCCCTCTCCTCTCCCGCACCCCTCTCCTCTCCCGCACCCCTCTCCTCTCCCGCACCCCTCTCCTCTCTCCCGCCCCCCTCGCCTCTCCCGCATCCCTCGCCTCTCCCGAAACCCTCCCCTTTCCTTCCCCCGCACCCCTCCCTCCCCCGCACCCCTCCCCTCTCCCGAAACCCCCTCTCCTCTCCCGCACCCCCTCTCCTCCCCTCCCCAAAACCCCACTCCTCTCCCGAAAACCCCTCTCCTCTCCCGCACCCCCTCCCTCTCCCCGCACCCCCTCCTCCCCCGCAACCCCTTCCTCTCCCGCACCCCCCCCTCCCCGCATCCCTTCCCTCTCCCGCATCCCTCCCTCCTCCTCCCGCACCCTCTCCTCTCCCGCATCCCTCGCCTCTCCCGCATCCCTCGCCTCTCCCGCATCCCTCGCCTCTCCCGCATCCCTCTCCTCTCCCGCATCCCTCGCCTCTCCCGCATCCCTCGCCTCTCCCGCATCCCTCTCCTCTCCCGCATCCTCCTGCATCCCTCTCCTCTCCCGCATCCTCCCGCATCCCCGCGCATCCCTCTCCCCTCCTGCGTCCCTGCACATCCCTCTCCCCTCCTGCATCCCTGCACGTCCATCTCCCCGCCCACATCCTCCCGCATCCCTCTCCCGCCCGCATCCCCCGCGCATCCCTTATCCCACAGCAACGGAAACGGCAGCCCGCGTCCCCGCCCCGAGGGCCCCCTGCGGCCGGCGCCGGCGCCGCTCCCTCCCCCGCGGCCGCGGCCACGAGGCTTCCGTAGCCCGCAGCGCCCCGAGCGGCGCGGCCCTCCCCGACCCGCCCGGCGCCCTCCACCTGCCTGCCCCGGGTCCTCGGAGCGCGGAGGCCGGCGGAGAAGCGCGCTCCCCGGGGCCGCCGCCGTGTCCCGCGGCCGCCCTCCGGAGCTCGCGGCCGGGTCGCCGCAGCCGCTCGGCTCCGCTCCGCTCCGCTCCACGCCGCGCGCCGGAACCGGGAGCCGGGCCCACGCGGGTCGGCGCGCACGCGCGCAGGGCATCGGCCCGGCCCCGCGCACGCGCCTGCGCTCGCTCGCCCGGTCACCGCTGCGGTCACCGCTGCGGAGCGTCCTGCGCTGCCCCGCGCGCCCAGGCATCTGTCCAGCGCAGCACACGGCCAGGTTCTCCACGGAGCCCCGCGACGGGCCGGGGGGACCCACGGCCATTCGGCCTCCCTGCGCTCACACACCCACCCTGGTGACCGGGCCGCATGGTCATCTTCTCTGGGAAGCTCCTGGCCTAGGGTACATGAGCCGCCTCCCTGCTTGCGGGTTCCGCGGGGAGCCTGCGTGCTCTGCCATCCACACGTGAGCAGTTAGAGTGCCACGCCAGGGGGGAGTAGTCACGGCAGGAGCGCCCGCCCCGCCTGCCCTGTGCCGCGCTTCTGTCTCCCACGCTGCAAAGACGTGAAACTGACGCCTAACTTACGGGAAATGGACACCTGGGTCCTCCGGCCACAGTAAGAACAACGGTGTTGGTTGACACTTGCAGTCTTTAATGAGAACTAAGGAGAGGTTTGTAGCCTTGAGTCAAGTGCCGGGCGTGGTGGCGCACGCCTTTAATCCCAGCACTCGGGAGGCAGAGGTAGGAGGATCACTGTGAGTTCGAGGCCACCCTGAAACTACATAGTGAATTCCAGGTCAGCCTGGGCTAGTGAGACCTTACCTGGAACCCCCCCCCCCCCCGAAAAAAGTGTCACGCCGTAACTGCTCTCTCTGAGGCCTACACACAGCGCACTGTGTCGAGTGAAGACATGAATGGTCGCCTTTGCCAATGTGCGCCACACGTACACCACACACCACAGCACCTTTTCCTGCCAGAACTCTTGGTTCTCCAGTCAAATATCAAAAACCTTCCCAGCTGCTTGAATCCCAACATCCTCCCAGTAAATGATCATGGTTGAATACCTCCAATAAGGAGGAACTAACCCTTAAAAGGTAGCTGTTTTGCCCTGGCGTGCCAATTCTCTCTCTCATTAAAAATAAATAAATCAAATACAGGTAACTGTTGTGTGCCGGACCTTTTGGAAAACGTATTCCTTCCTTGGGAGCTAAATGCCAGCTCTCTGTCCCCGCCCCCACCCTCACCCCCCCCCCACCTCTTTGAGTTCTGTGTCCGCCCTGAGGACTCAGAGCAAGTGCGGGTCATGCGGGGTGAGCACTCTGCTCTTCAGGCTGCTCTTCCAGGCCCCGGCTACCCCACCACTCACCAGCATGAAGGGCTCTTCAGGTCGCACGTCAGCGTGTCTTAGACGTGATCCTCCAGAATGAATGGGTAGCCTGCAGAATGAATGCCAGAGGAGAGACACTGTCACCTCTTCGTACACCTGAGTTTCTGTTAACACAGCTCAGGGTATCAGGGCAGTTGTCGGCAGCAGCCAGGGCACAGTGGTGAGCTGGGTGGAGCACAGTGCCAACTGAAACCCACGGTGCCTATGCAGTGCCACATTCCGCGCCGCCCCACATCCTGGGGCAGCTGCCGTCTCTGTCCCGCCGACGCTCAAGGATGGCAGCGTGACTCAGTTCCTCCTCCTCCCTGAGGGCTCCACCTCCCTTTCCCTGCCTTTGTCCCGTCCTCTTCGGGCCTCACCCACCCACCTCAGGCTGATTAAAACAGAGAAAACAACTTGCGGGCAGTGGCTCTAAGCAGCTGTACACGAGGTCTGTTGCCAATGAACCACAGAAACTCATAAAAATCTGTCTCAACAGAAGGAGCTATCCGTGTCACTTCCACAGGTAAACAGTTTGCTTTCATTGCTGATATAAATTAGCCACCTCCATGCATGAGTGACAGGATGTGGCTAGCCAAGTGGTTCTGGGCCTCAATAAAGGTCTCTGTTAGAACCAGCCAGGCCACTGGCTTTTTCTGCTACACCAGAATGCACACAAAACAGCAGTCAAATTCCCAGGGCACCGAATCACCAGGGAGTCTCCCACAAACCTAGCTGACTTTATTCCAAAAACCAAAACTACTTCTTAGGCCACCATCAGGAACGCAAGCCCTCACTAGAGTCCCCTCTGTGGAACGGGCACCACCCCACCTGCACATCACACAAATCTCGGAAGTAGGTACTGCCCATTTCTAATGACGACGCTGAGCAGTGATACGGGATCAGGCTCTGGAGCTTGAGCTGGCGGCTGGGCTGGGCTGGGCAGATCCACGGGCTCTGATCCAGCTCCAGCTGCTGAGGCTCGCCTCTGTCTGGAGGTGCCAAGCTCCTAAACAAGGCAGCCATGCCCACAGTGCCCAGTGGGTAGGGGCTGGGGAGCTGCAGTGCAGAGGGGAGGAAGAGCATTGCTGCTATGCAGCGTACGGTGCTGCTTCTGGGAGAGCATGTCTCCACTTCACAAACGATTGAGCACAGGATTCAAACTAAGACGCTCCGATCGAAAGCCCCTGTTGGCAAAGGGGCTTGATGGTCATGAGCTCGGTGGTGGATGCTTCTTACACAAGACCTGCGTAGCAGGACGAGCAGGCATGATGACATCAAAATAGTTGGAAAGAAGGGATTCAGTGGAGGGGGGATTTAGGAGGGGCTTATGATCAAGGTATGTTATCTATATTTATGAAAGTTGTCAATTTAAAAAGTTTAAAAAAATATTTTTTTTAAAGAAGAGGCCCAAGAAAAAAATTAAAACTTTTTAAAAAGTCCTTGTGGGCTCAGAAATGGCTGCACGGAGTGGCAAAGACCATTCAGAAAATCATTCAGCATCAGGAAGATCTGTCAGCAACTTCCGGATCCCAGGCCAGAAGGAAGGGGTTGAAGGCAACGGGCAAAAGAAGGCAGAGGCGCTGCTCGTGCGTCTACGGCACGTTGGGCAGGAGGCCATTTATCTGGGGAGGAAAGAATTAATTCGCACACTTTGGGTGCATGGGGACCAAGGCCTCAGGACTATGAGGGACACCTGGCTGTCAGGATTTGGGGTATCAGCAGGGAGTTCAAATGGCAGAAATGGTTAAAGCACTTAATGAATACTTAATGTTTTCCTCTCTGGCACATTTGTAAATGACATGATCATCAGCATGGAAAACTCAGAAAAAAATCAAAAAAAACTGTAAAAAGTAATAAGTTAACAAGGTTGCCATATACAAGATCAATTTATGAAAGTCATTAGTTTACATCAGTAGGAAAACAAACAGGGAATAGACAGTAAGAGGCCGTTCACACGAGCAACAGAAGCTTAAAGCTGTGCATCCAGGGCTTAATCTAATGACTGGTAAGAACCTTATGGAGAAAATGTTAAAACTCTGTCTAACAACATGAAAGGATACAGAACCAATGAAGAGAAATACCACAGATAGGATGGCTTTATATTGTAAGAAAGTCAATTAAATCTCTAAATTCAATGTTTTGCTATAACTAAAATTCTGACAGGAACTAAAATTTTAAGGAGCTCACTAAACATATATTTAAAAAAAACAAACTTGGGCTGGAGAGATGGCGTAGCAGTTAAGTGCTTGCCTGTGAAGCCTAAGGACCCTGGTTCGAGGCTTGATTCCCCAGGACCCACGTTAGCCAGATGCACCAGGGGGTGCATGCATCTGGAGTTCGTTTGCAGTGGCTGGAAGCCCTGGCGCGCCCATTCTCTCTCTCGCTCTCTATGTGCCTCTTTCTCTCTCTGTCACTCTCAAATAAATAAATAAAAATCTTTAAAAGAAAAGACGTTCCGTCAGTTAAAAAAAAAAAACAAAAAACAAACTTTAAGTGGCTCAATTTTGAAAAGCAAGAGCAAAGGAAGAAGGCCTACCCTGGTAGGTAGGATGTTCTTCCCAGATAGTAAGAAGAGTACTACAACCCTGCTCTGGGGGCGAATAGAGCAGTGAAACACAGTGCGAGTTCTGAAGTTGCCCTGTGGACAAATGAGACCTTCATCATATAAACATGATACCACAAACCACTGAGAAAAAAATACAAATTACTTAGATGGTGTTAGGGAAACTGGCTTAGTTAATGAAGGCACATGACTGATTTTATAAGCACAAAGTCATTTCTGCCATATACAAAGAGCAGCTTCAGGCACATTAAAGACATATAAAAGAGCAAAGAAAACTGGGGAAACTGTCTCTATGGTTGTAAAGTAACACTTTACTTCAAGAAACTTGATTGCATAAGGCTGGGTGTGGTGGCCCACTTGCAATGTCAGTACTGCGGAGGCCAAGACAGAAAGATCCTTGGAGCTCATTAAACGGCCAGTGCAGCCTGCTAGGCTAGCTTGTCTCAGGACAAAGCCCAAGAGAAACAATGCCTAAGGTTGCTCCCCGGCCTCCACACACACACACGTACACAAAAGATGACTGCAAGGGCGGGGTGTGGCTTCGTACTGAAGAGTACACCCAACATGTTTGAAGTCTGTATCAAGTCCCCAGGACCGGGGGAGAAAAGGCCCCAAAAGCACAAAGGCTGAGGGGTTTGACTGTACCACTGTAAGGCTTCAATTAAAGTACCATAGAGGCTGAGGAGACAGGCTCAGTAGATAAAGGTCTTGCAGGACAGGTATGAGCACCTGAGTTTGGATCCCCAGAGCCCACATAAAAGCTGAGAGCTGGGCTGAAGAGGTGGCTTAGTGGTTAAGCGCTTGCCTGTGAAGCCTAAGGACCCCAGTTCGAGGCTCGTTTCCCCAGGACCCATGTTAGCCAGATGCACAAGGGGGAGCATGCATCTGGAATTCGTTTGCAGTGGCTGGTGGCCCTGGCGTGCCCAATCTCTCTCTCTCTCTCTCTCTCTCTCTCTCTCTCTCTCTCTCTCGGTCTGTTGCTCTCAAATAAATAGATAAACATAAACAAATATTAAATTAAAAAAAGCTGAAAGCTACCAAGAGCTTCCATCAGGCAAGCCTACAGCAAGATGGCGGACAGAGACAGGATTTACCAGAAGCTATGGACCAGCTAGCCAGGTGAATGGAGCAGGGGACAAGAGAGAGCCCCTGACTCAAAGTGGGTGGAAGACGAAGAGACAGACCCAAGGCTGTCCTCTGAGCTCCACACGTATGTCCTGGCACGTGTGCCCACAGTCACTCACAGGAGCACACATAACACTCATCATACACCAAAAAGTACCACAGGACCCCAGCACTCAGGAGGCTGAAGCAGGAGGACTAGCCAGGGCTTAGGGGCAGCCTGGACCACAGAGTAAGACCCCGTCTCAAAAGGAGTCCATAGCATGTGCTCAGGTAGCTCTCATGAGCTCCTGCTCCAAGAACCAGTGTTGTACCGTCAGTGGCAAAACGTCAGAAAGATAATCCCAGGTACTGGCAAGGACACAGAGAAATGGGACTCTTTATACAGTACCAATGGGAATTCAAACTGGTACATTCTCTGTTTGCATGCATATGCACACACCCATGCACACACGCAGGCTGGTGCCCAGGCCAGAGGATAGTCTCAGATGTCCCTCGGGTGCTGTCCACCTTTATTAAGACATTATTATTAAAAACCCTTTATTCAGGGTTTTTCTTTTTTTGTTTATTTTTATTTATTTATTTGAGAGCGACAGACAGAGAGAGAAAGAGGGAGAGAGAGAGAGGGAGAGAATGGGCATGCCAGGGCCTCCAGCCACTGAAAACAAACTCCAGACACGTGCGCCCCCTTGTGCATCTGGCTAACGTGGGTCCTGGGCTTCACAGGCAAGCGCTTAACCGCTAAGCCATCTCTCCAGCCCACGGGCCCACTTCTTAATGAGTTCAGTTTCAGGAAAGTTCTGCTGCCCTGGCCATGGCATCAGGAAATCACAAGTTGCCTTTGTTAAACACACACACACACACACACACACACACACACACACACCGACGAAGATGCAAGCCCATGAGAGCTTCCTGGGGTCTACCCAGCAGCTGCTCACTAAACCAATTCATTTCATTCCAGTTCCCAGTAAACCATCAATGGCTTCAATGGCATCTTGTGTGGAGAGGGGTGGTGAGAGAATATCGGCTCCCCTGCAGCTGCACTGAGCTTCACCTTGTCAACAAGGAAAGATTGACTCGCCTCACCAAAGAAAGCCATTGACAGACCAACTAGCTGGTTCTGCCTCATGAGAAAGTCTCTTTTGTGACAAAATCAACATTGATAATAGACTGTTTCTAACATCCCTTTGCTGAACGTACTGACCAGAGGGGAAAAAAGAAATGAGAACCTTTTTCTTTTCAATTCACGCAGAGTTCAGCACAAGAATATATTGTCTGTATATTTATGTAGATGTTGTAAATATGTTTTTAAGGTCCCTCAAAATACACCAGGCCAGATCTTTCACCATGATCAAGAAAATCACAGCCTTGAGGCACTTAGAATGGTATTTAGAAAGGCAGCCAAATTGCACACTGGTCCATCAAATTATCAGGAACACACCAAGCGCCTCCTCCTCTAAGGGCGGCCTGGGAGCTGTAACCAACTATAAGGTTCACTCTGATTTTCTAGTTTAAAATAACAAAACAGTGGACAGCCTGCATCCAGAACCCCAGGGATCATCTCTCACTGGCTCTGCAGGCCCTAGCAAACCTCCTCAACTTCCCTGGGCCTCAGGTCGCCCTCTGTGAAGTGAGGCAAGGAATGGCCCCACATGTTGTACTCCAAGCACAGGCCTAACTCAGGCGTACTCAGAAACCCCGCGCAGGTCACAGGCATGCGAAAAGAAAAACAACAACCGCCTACCAATGGAATGAGTCTGAAAACCCTGCATTTTCCGAGAGGAAAGGACCATGCAGGATGGCGTGGTCAGGAAAAGCTTCAGAAGAGAAGCATTGGGAGCTAAGCGAAGAGTTATAATGAGATGTACTTATGTAAATGGGGAGCATCAGGTCCTTTGCATACACTGTTGCCATCTTTGACACCTGACAAAATATCATTTGAGCTTAATTTCTCTACTTGGAGAAGTCTAGTCACAGAGCATGGCCTTTTACATTTTCACCACCTACGACCCCTTTTCTATTTTTTTTTAAAAACTTTTTGACAACTTCCGTAAGTATAAACAATATGTCATAATCCCCTCCCACCATCCCCTTTCCTCCCTTCTGGATCCCCTTCCACTGAATCTCTTCTTTCCAGCTGTTGCCTCTTCTATTTTGATGTCATCACTTTTTCTCCTTTATGCGGGTCTTGTGCAGGTAGCATCACTACCTGACCACTGTGAGGTCACGAATATCAAGACCACTTTGTGTCTGGAAGACAGCATTGTAAGCAATCATTTGGCTCTTATACTCTTTTGCCACCTCCTCCCCAGTGGTTCCTGAGCCTTAGAGAGTGTGATAAATATATTTTTATTAGCATATGAAAAATAGATTTCCTCAGAACACTTTTTTTATTATTTATTTATTTGAGAGAGAGAAAGGCAGAGAGAGAGAATGGGTGCGCCAGGGCCTCCAGCCACTGCAAGCGAACTCCAGACACATGTACCCCCTTGTGCATCTGGCTTACGTGGGTCTTGGGGAATTTAACTGGGTCCTTTGGCTTTGCAGGCAAGTGCCTTAACTGCTAAGCTGTCTCTCCAGCCCAGAACACATTTTTCCTTTGCTCCACCTTATCCCTCATCCCATTCCCTTCTCTCCTTGCTCCCTTCCCCTGCCATAGTCTCCTTTTCCCTTGCATGCTGCCCTTTTGTCCCCTCCCCCACTTTCTCATCACTTTGTTCCCCTCTCGCGGTCTCCTACCTAGCTGCATGTCCTGATCTGGATATTGGATCCTCTTATCGACAAATACAAGTATGCAAAGTTAGGATCCACTGAGTGATTTTGTCGTCTTTGTTGTTCTAGGTCTGGGTTACCTCACTTAGTATAATTTTTTCCAGTTCTATCCATTTTCCTGCGAATTTCATAACTTCAGTCTTCTTTATAACTGGGTAAAACTCCATTGTGTAGAGGTGCCATGTTCTCCTTACCCAGTCATCAGCTGATGGGCACCTGGGCTGATTCCATTGCCTCGCTCTTGTGAATAGAGCAGCAGTGAACCTGGATGTGCAAGTGCCTCTGTGGTAGGGGATCGCTTCCCTCCTGCGCATGCTCAGGAGTGGCATTCCACGTCCAGTGGTACCTTGATTTTTGGCTTTTTGAGGAACCTCCATACTGATTTCCATAGCAGTGGCACCTGTTGACATTCCCGACCACAGTGAATAGGGACTTTTCCCTCACAATCTCACCAGCATTTATTGTCATTAGTCTTCTTAATGAAAGCCATTCTGACTCAAAGTGTTGTAATTTGCATTTCCCTGATGGGTAAGAATGTTGAACGTTTTTAAAAATACCTCATGGCCATCTGTGTTTCTTCATTTGAGAACTGTCTGTTCATTTCATTAGTCCATTTATTGATTGGCAGTTTTGACTTTTGGTATTTAATTTTTCAGTTCTTTGTATATTCTAGATATCAACCCCCCATCTGAGGAATAACTGCCTAAGGTTTTCTCCCATTCTGATGGCTTGGTGTTTGCTTTGTTAGTTTCCTCTGCTGTACAGAAGATTTTTAATTCCATGTTGTACCATTTGATGATTCTTGGGACTATTTCCTGTGCTGATGGAGTCCTGTTCTGAAAGTTCTCACTATGCCTATAACTTAGAGTGCGTTCTCTATGTCTTCCCTAGTAGCATAAGCATTTCTGGTTTTAAACTAAGGTCTTTGCTCTACTTTGGATTGCTCTTTGTACAGGGTAAGAAATGCTGATCTAATTTTATGCTGCAGGTGGATATCCAGTTTTTTTCAGCACCATTTATTCAACAGGCTTTTTTTTTTTCTGTCTTTTTTTTTTTGCCCCAATGTATGTTTTTAATGCTTCTGTTGAAAATTAGCCATTGTTGTGTGGGTTTATTTTGAACCCTCTATTCTATTAGTGTATGTGTCTGTTTTTACACAAGTGCCATTCTGTCTTCATCACTATGGCTCTGCAATATATTTTTAGATCTGGTATAATGATCCCACTGGCTGGGTTCTTTGCACTTAGGTTTACTTTGACTATGTGTTCAAAAGAGAGAGGGTCAGTGGATTTGCAATGCAGTTTTGTGTTTTGGAAATGGCCATGGACAATGTGAGGCAAGGTTGTTGGAAGTCCTTGAATGGAGACCCAATGAAGCCATAAGGATGAACCATGGGTTGCAATGGGGACTCAGTGGAGATGTTAGGACAAGGGGATGGCTGCCAAGGCCAGCTGCTGGCATGAGATGAAATTTTCCCCAGGCTGTGAGAAGCCTAGCTGGCTATACCCAATGCTGATGGGCACTTGGGTATAGCCCATTGCTATACCCAATGCCATCTTTTGCAATGTACTTGTATGCTGAGGAATGACTATAGGAAAATATGAAAAGTCTTTTTGGGGATGGAGAGATGGCTTAGCAGTTAAGGCACTTGCCTGTGAAGCCTAAGGACCCCTGTTCTACTCTCCAGATCTGATGTAAGCCAGACACACAAAAGCAAGGCAAGCACAAGGTCGCACATGCCCATTAGGTGGCGCAAACATCTGGAGTTCAATTGCAGTGGCTGAAGCCCTGGTGCACCAGTTCTCTCTCCATCTCTTTGGCACCTTCTCTCTAAAAATAAAAATTAAAGCCTTGAGTGTCAACTAAGGGTCTGAGACACCGTTCTGTAGGGTCAAGGAAAAGCCACTGTGGAGTTGTAATGAAGGCAAGACTGAGGGCTCAGTCAGTACTGCCCAAAATGGGAATGCCCTGTGAGGGTTAAAGTCTACTATGAACTTGGTCAGACAAGGAATCAAGCAAGAGACACGCTTCTCGAGCAGGTCTGTGAAGGCGCTGTAGGAAGGACTGGTGGAGAAGGAAGACTCTCCTCCAGAACAGTGGTCCTTCTGGCAATGGAGTATATGTAATAAGCTACAAGAGAACACGGAGCTTTTTGTCTGGCTACTCACTGGTGTGCGTATCTATCTACCCTGCTGTCACAAACATTAAACCCAAATTCATCAGCCTTCCAAAACGTCCTGAAGACCAGCAGCTCTCCCAGAACCCTTCGGTTCTAGACAGGGACTGATGATGTTCTGACTGTACATCCTGCAGACAGCCATTGCTGGACTGTACCAAGTAAGCCAATCTAATAAAATTTTCATAACATATTCATTAGATTGGTTCTGTTCCTCTAGGGAACCCTGGTGAACATACTCCTTGTGTGCCTTCCTCATACCTGATACATCCTAATTTAAAAAAAAACCTCAACATTATAAACATACGAAAGAATTCAGGCATTCAGAAGTGAAATGTACCAGCTGAAAATAGTGCTTCCTAGAGACTCCTAGCCTTTATCAATTCAACTTAGGTTTATTTTTTCAAAAATAATAAATGGTTTTTACAAGTGATTTCTCTACAAGCAGGTTAGTTTTTATATTTAATGTGTTCTCATTGACAACCTGCATTCAAAATGAAATTGAGCTCAGATGCCCTTGGGAGATGGAGATCCATTGCTCTCCCTCTCCCATCATCCCTCTTTAGCCACTTTGCAGTAGAGCAAGGACACTCTCCATTTTAACCTCTGGTTATTATATACTAACACAAGAGGATGTAATATCAGGGATGTCTGCCCACTGGACAATAGCGTGGCTCTAGCAAAGGAGCATGAGCTGGGCCTCTTGCCAGGGCGGCATCCCATCCACCAAGGTGCTCAGGACATGGCGGTCCACCCCAGCTGTCCTGCTCCACATGACACCGTGCTTTGGTTTCTTTAGTGTCACCCATAGCCCAACCCAGACTTCTGAGCAAGAAGCCTCCCAGGTTCAGCCTTTCAAGTGTGACACTGCACACCTGCCAGGAAGCTGCATGTGGACCAAGTTAGCTAGCAGGGAGAGCCTAGCATATAGTTAAGCAATATCCAGTGCAACTATCAAAACCTGAATGCCTCCACCGTAAGACACCAGTCAGGCTCAGGCCTCAGCTTGTTGCAGTCTTCTCCTCGTTGCTGGGATGAAGCTCCAAACCAGAGAGTTGACAGGAGGAAGGGAGTTATTGCAAGCTTTAAGGTCCACGGGAAGTTCTATCACGTGGCAGAAGAAGCTGGCTCCCACTCATAACTCCAAGCAGAGACACCACCAAAACAGCCGGCACCACAGGAAAGCACAGCCAGAGCTCAGAACCTCTCTGCACACCTGAAGCTGGAATTCAGGTCCTGCCCCGGTGATGTGGCCTCCTGTAGCAGGAGTCTACCTGCTCAGGGCTGAAGCTGCAAACTCAATTTTAATAAAACACCTGAGTCTATGGGGCCATGCATTCAAAATACCACACAGCTATAGCTGAGAATGGCCAACCCCAAGCACACTGATCCACACAGTCCTCAGACCAACAATCCAAAGGGGCTCAGGAAAAGAAGTGTGGTCTGTTAGGAGGGTTCCTACCCCCATGCATCAAGCTTTTGCCAAATGATTGTTTTTTTTATTTAAAATTTATTTATTTATTTATTTGAGAGCAACGGACACAGAGAGAGAGAGAGGCAGAGAGAGAGAGAGAATGGGTGCGCCAGGGCCTCTGGCCACTGCAAATGAACTCCAGGTGTGTGCGCTCCCTTGTGCATCTGGCTAACGTAGGTCCTGGAGAATCAAGCCTCGAACCGGGGTCCTTAGGCTTCACAGGCAAGCGCTTAACCACTAATCCGTCTCTCCAGCCCAAATGATTCTTTTTTGTTTTTTTCCCGGTTCCTTATATGTGTGCTTTTCTTTTTCTTCAGCATGGAGGATTCTTTCAAGTATTTTCTGTAGAGCTGGTTTTGTCTTCAAATACTCCTTTAGCTTGCTTTTGTCGTGGAATGTCCTTATTTCTCCGTCTATTTGAATGGATAGTTTTGAAGGATAGAGTAACCTTGGTTGACAGTTGTTATCTTTCAGAACTTGGAATACATCACTCCACGCCCTTCTGGCTTTTAAAGTTTGTGTTGAGTAATCTGCTGTAATCCTGATAGTCTTGCCTTTGTAGGTAACTTGATTTTTCTCTCTGACTGCTTTCAATACTTTTTCTTTGGTTTGTGTGTTTGGTAGTTTGATTATAATATGGCGAGGAGAGGTTCTTTCCAGGTTTTGTCTGGCTGGTGTTCTAAAGGATTCCTGTATCTGCATTGGCACCTCTTTCCCAATTTGGGGGAAGTTTTCTTCTATGATTTTGTTGAAGACTGTCTACTATGCCTTTGGAGTGAAATTCTTCTCCTTCTACTATGCCCTGAATTCTTATGTTTGATCTTTTCATGGTGTCCCAAATATCTTGAAATTCCCACTCATACTTTTTTATTAGTTTGTCTTTCTCTTTGTTGGACTGTATTAGATCTGCCACCTGGTCTTCTAGCTTAGATATTCTGTCCTCTCCTTCATCCATTCTACTGGTGAGATTTTCTACAGAGTTTTTTATTTCATTAACTGTGTTTTTCATTGCTAGAAATTCTGACTGGTTTTTCTTTATCGTTTCTATTTCCTTATTTATGTCTAGTATTGACCTCTTTATTTAATTAAATTGGTTTCCTGTGGGTTTTTTTTATTCCTTTGATTTCCTTTCATTTAACATATTTATAATCATTCTTTTGAAATCTTTCTCATGAATTTCCTCTAACTCGTTCTCACTGGAGGTCATTTCTGATGCATTAATACTTTTTGGTGGATTTATATTGTCTTGATTTTTGGTGTTTCTTGTGTTATAATGTATATATTTTTGCATCCTGGATTATTTAATGATTGGATTTTCTAGTTAGCTGGGTATTACTAGTTGTATCAGTCAATCTGATGTTATATAACTTCAGGGTAGGAGCTTAAGGCGTTAGGTGTGGTTCTCAAGACTCTCAGAGTATCTACAAAAGTGACCCTAGGTATTGGGTTTGCCTGCTGTGAGAGTATTCAAGTAGGCTGAGTGGAACCAAATACAGATAGATTCTGAAATTCAATTAAACAATGTACACTTTCAATGAAAAACAGCTCAGAATATTTATCCAAGAGAAGGTATTATGACAACCAGGTCCTCTAACTGTCCCTGAGGGTGTGTGGTGCCCCACCCACAGCCTTAATCCTGACACCAAGGAGGTTAAGAGTTCTGATCTGTTGAGGGTTCCAAGTCAGCTTGTGACCAGGTGAGACCCTTCCCTGGTGTAATCCCAGTTACCTCTGCTCCTGCTTGGGTCCTGCTGTTGGTTCAAGTTGGTGTGGCCGGGTCCCTGGACCGCTGCTCTGTTTGCTGGAGCTGGGCACTGGCGGTGGGGGAGGGGAGGCTGCCGATGCTGCTCTAGTTCGTTGCTGTTCCATGTGTTCTTCTACCTTGTGATCTGCTCCTCCGTTGTTCACTGCCATTCTCCTTTCATATTTCTTGAGTTTTCGGAGAGCTCCGGTGTGAGTGGAAAATCCCCTCACCTGGCTTTTCCTGTGGCTCAAGCCGAGCCTGGCGGCTTTCTGGCCACCGTTGCTGCCACTGCTGCGGTCCGCAGATCTGCCGGAGCTGCTTCTGCTGGCCTGTGTGGGCTCTGGATGCTCTGGATCTCTCCTACTTCTCCACTGCCGTTTCAATTTGCTATTCACCTCACTTTTTAGTAAAAGCGTGTATTTTGCTGCGGATTTTTGTTTTGGCTTTTCCCCCCTAGGCTGCTTTGGCGTGGTACCTACACTGCCATCTTAACTGGAAGTCCTCCCAAATGATTCTTTTTTATTTTTATTTATTTGAGAGAGAGAGAGAGGGAGAGAGAGAGAGAGAGAGAGAGGCAGGTAGAGAGAGAGAGAGAATGGGCAAATGAACTCCAGATGCATGTTTCACCTTGTGCATCTGTCTTACATGTGTCCTGGGGAATCAAACCTGGGTCCTTTGGTTTTGCAGACAAGCGCCTTAACTGCTAAGCCATCTCTCCAGCCCCTGAAAAATAATTCTTCAATATCATCAGTAAATGTCACTGGATCCATTCTTATTCAAAGAGACTTTATAACAGAAGAGAGAACAAAGCTAAAACTCACAAAGTCTTGGAAGTAGGGCTGTGTGAGATGGACTTTTCATTACCACGACCAAAACATAAGATGTGAATTGCTTAAGTGAGAAAGGATTTGTTGTGGCTCACGGATTCAGAGGGTTCTGTCCACAGCTAGTTAGCCCCATACACTGGGGCAAAACATCATGGTGGCAGGAGCCAGTGCCAAAAGAAGCTTGTTCACCTCATGAGAATAGGAGACAGACAGGGAGTGAAGGATTGGGGTGATTTAACATTCAAAGGCACTCCTATGTTGACCCTCTTCCTCCAACTAGGCCCCACCTCCTAAAATTCACAGAATCTCCCTAAAAAGTGCCCCAATCTGGGGATCAAGTATTAAAACATGAGCCTGGATGGGAGGGGGACTTCACATGGGCTCTGCTTACTAATAATATATCAGTAATTCATCAATTGCAAAAAGGACAAAGCAGACTGTGACACTATTTTGTTTTTTTATTATACAGGGCTACATATAAGAGCATGTGCATGCAAGTATTTGATGTACTTTGAGCAGATCCCTCATCCCCCATGTCCCGCTGCCTTCTCCCTTCTCACCATCCCCTCACACCATTCGTCCCTGTGGTCCTCAGCACATGTCACTTTATATATCTAAGACATCTGGGACCCTCAGATGGGAGATAACATGCAGTATTTGCCTTTCTGAAACAGAATTTGTTTAATTTGATTATCTCCACTTGAACCTATTTGTCTGCAAGCAACATAATTTCATCTTATAATTACAACACACTCTTCAGGTTTGAAGTCCTGACCTGACTTTTTTGATCATACTATTGTATAGAAAAAGATGTATTTCTGTGAAATCTATCTAAATTGTCTGACAATGTGTCTATCTGTCTTCTGAAACCCTTATTCATTTCTCTAAAATAGCTCTACACTTTTTTTTCAGGTTATTCACCTCTTCCTTCACAGAATGAGTTTCTTCAGTGGTCTGAGTGGACAAGACAATCATTTCATAATACAACTTACCCAAATTGTGTGACTATCTTCTTAGCGTCACCCAGAAAAAAAGGCTCTTCAATCCCTCATGGGCATCTCTTAGCCAAAGCACAGATTGTTCAGCATGTTGGTTGAGAGTGTATGGAAATAGGTGTTTTCATAGTGGACTCCCTCAGGCCCTAGGCAGATTCCAGTTACAGACAGCCAGGGTGGTAATGGCAGGCTTTGGCTGGGCTCCTTTCAGTGGAGTCCCTTTGAGTGTCCTAGCCAGCATCTCTACAGACAACAAGTACATAATAATGACATGGCCTGCTGCTATGGATACCAGACTTAAAGGGCCAGGTGCTACTAACTATGACCTCAACCTACAGCTTAGGCAGCCGAGCCAGCTGCCCTGGCAGCGGAAGGATCACTAGCAGGGACCAGCCCTTGGGTGTAGAGCAAGGAAGGAACTGGGAAGTTTTAAAGATGGTCTTTAAAAGTTCCTGTCTGCTATGAAGTACCTAATAACCCTGAATTCTAACAGAGCCCTCCCTCCATGTCAGCTCTCCTGAAGCTTTGTCCAACTTCATCAGGTGGGATAATAAAAGACTATTTCCAAAACTGGACTGTGTATCCATAAGACACAGCATCCGTCATGCCATGGAGACCCCATGGTAAGAGCTGAGGGTGGAGTGGTGAGCATGGAGTCCCCATGGTAAGAGCTGAGGGTGGAGTGGTGAGCATGGAGACCCATGGTAAGAACTGAGGGTGGAGTGGTGAGCATGGAGACCCATGGTAAGAACTGAGGGTGGAGTAGTAGGTCGCACCTTTGGCTATTGGTTGTCACTACCAGAACTCAGCTCTGTAGGACAAGACACTCCCATCTTTACCCAAATTGCCACATCCCTGCTTCAGGGGTCTCTCTGACTAATGAGAGACATGTTGCACTGGGTGTTTTGAAGCTGCACCTCTGACAGGCTCTCGGGAATGGAGCAGGGCGGCAGCTCTTACTGAGTCTTGGCTTGGTTTCTGTCCTGTGAACAGATCAACCATCACTTAGAGTTCCAGATAAGAACTGTAATCCAGGGCCCTGCCCAGAGTTTCTTGGCAAGTCTGTGAAAGACAGAGTCTAACTTATAGGTGAAAATCACCCTCAGTGGCAATTTCCCAGTCTCCGTACTATAAAAGTAAGTCTGACACAGGACATAGTGCATGGCTCTGAACACTTAATAAACTGTGTGCCTTTTTGAACCAAGAGTTACTGTGTAATACCTAAAAGGAAGCTGTCTGCGCCCCCTCCCACCAAAAAGGTATTTAGTTAATTGCAGAAGAAAAAAAAAAAAAACATTAAAGGAGTTTAGAAATTCAAGACAGTGTTCCTCTATCCAGTCAAAGCCCGGGACGTCTTAGAGCTTCTGGAACTGTCTTCAAATGGGAAACCACTGAATAGGAGCTGGAAGGATCATAACTTCTGTTGAATTCACACCTTTGGCTACAGTTGGTCAGAGGCTAAACATGACAAGCAACTCCTACCTTCCCTCTTTCAATCGAAATGTCAATTTTAGCCATTGTCAACCCAGTAAAAACCAGCCTAGAACTGAGGAGATGGCAGAACACTTCCTGTACAAGCATGAGGGCCTGAGGAGGCCTAGGGGACCACTCGTATTAATCCCCAGAACCCAAATCCAGCTGGGCATGCCCCACACATCTGTAACCCCTGTCCTATGGGGAGCAGAAAGTAAAATGACAAGCTCTGGGATTAATGAGAGACTCCAGCACGAGTAGAAATAGGCAGAAGAGCAATGGAAGGGGACACCTAGCCTTCTCCACAGCCACCACAGACACGTGTACCCCACAGACAAAGCACGGGGTGCCACATGGGCACATACACCAAACATAGACCACATCAGATTACATACACATGCATACATCCTTTGCCTAAAAAAAAAAAAATCATCCCTTTGAGTTTTCAGTTAATTATCATTTTTCACATCTACCACAATAATTACTGTTTATAGTTAGCAGATCTCAAAACACACCCAGAATCAGGCACAAAAGACTGTAGCTGATGCTAAAGCAGGTGTGTCACCCAGGAAACCATTCATGCTTGACACTGGGGTTTCTGGCTTCACTGTGCAAGAAAACCCTTGCATTGTAATACAGATGCTGTGGATTTGGTCCACTCCCCACATCCGTGCAGACAGCAGGGACTGTTCCATAGCCATCATGAAGTGTCAGCTAAGATACCGCAGGACACTCCAGGAATCAGAAGAGAGTTTCTTAAAGGCAGGTGTGGTGGTTAGAATGGTGATTCCCCCATAAACTCACTTGTTTTGAATGCTTGGTCCCCAAGGGATGGCAATTTGGGAGGTGGAGCCTTGCTGGAGGAGGTGTGGTGTTGGGAGTGGGCTTACGCTGTTAGAGCCAACTCCCCTTTGCCAGAGTTCAGCTTACTCTCTGCTGCTGTTTTCCAGCTGCTCTAGCAGAGGTGATGTCCAGCCTCTGCTCATGCCATGCTTTCCCCTGCTGTCATTAAGAGACAAGGGAGGTGCAGGGCAGAGGAGGAGAGGGTCTGGGTGCTCCTCAGGGGACAAGGGAGGTGCGGGGCAGAGGAGGAGAGCGGGTCTGGGTGCTCCTCAGGGGACAAGGGAGGGTGAGGGGCAAGAGGAGGAGCGGGTCTGGGTGCTTCCTCAGGGGAACAAGGGAGGGTGAGGGGCAGAGGAGAGGAGAGCGGGGCGGGTCTGGGTGCTCCTCAGGGGACAAGGGAGGTGCGGGGCAGAGGAGGAGAGCGGGTCTGGGTGCTCCTCAGGGGACAAGGGAGGTGAGGGGCAGAGGAGGAGAGCGGGTCTGGGTGCTCCTCAGGGGACAAGGGAGGTGAGGGGCAGAGGAGGGAGAGCGGGTCTGGGTGCTCCTCAGGGGACAAGGGAGGTGAGGGGCAGAGGAGGAGAGCGGGTCTGGGTGCTCCTCAGGGGACAAGGGAGGTGAGGGGCAGAGGAGGAGAGCGGGTCTGGGTGCTCCTCAGGGGACAAGGGAGGTGAGGGGCAGAGGAGGAGAGCGGGTCTGGGTGCTCCTCAGGGGGACAAGGGAGGTGAGGGGCAGAGGAGGGAGAGCGGGTCTGGGTGCTCCTCAGGGGACAAGGGAGGTGAGGGGCAGAGGAGGAGAGCGGGTCTGGGTGCTCCTCAGGGGACAAGGGAGGTGAGGGGCAGAGGAGGAGAGCGGGTCTGGGTGCTCCTCAGGGGGCAAGGGAGGTGAGGGGCAGAGGAGGGGAGCGGGTCTGGGTGCTCCTCAGGGGACAAGGGAGGTGAGGGGCAGAGGAGGAGAGCGGGTCTGGGTGCTCCTCAGGGGACAAGGGAGGTGCGGGGCAGAGGAGGAGAGCGGGTCTGGGTGCTCCTCAGGGGACAAGGGAGGTGAGGGGCAGAGGAGGAGAGCGGGTCTGGGTGCTCCTCAGGGGACAAGGGAGGTGCAGGGCAGAGGAGGGGAGCGGGTCTGGGTGCTCCTCAGGGGACAAGGGAGGTGCGGGGCAGAGGAGGAGAGCGGGTCTGGGTGCTCCTCAGGGGACAAGGGAGGTGAGGGGCAGAGGAGGGGAGCGGGTCTGGGTGCTCCTCAGGGGACAAGGGAGGTGAGGGGTAGAGGAGGGGAGCGGGTCTGGGTGCTCCTCAGGGGACAAGGGAGGTGAGGGGCAGAGGAGGAGAGCGGGTCTGGGTGCTCCTCTGGGGACAAGGGAGGTGAGGGGCAGAGGAGGAGAGCGGGTCTGGGTGCTCCTCTGGGGACAAGGGAGGTGAGGGGCAGAGGAGGAGAGCGGGTCTGGGTGCTCCTCAGGGGACAAGGGAGGTGAGGGGCAGAGGAGGGGAGCGGGTCTGGGTGCTCCTCAGGGGACAAGGGAGGTGAGGGGCAGAGGAGGAGAGCGGGTCTGGGTGCTCCTCTGGGGACAAGGGAGGTGAGGGGCAGAGGAGGAGAGCGGGTCTGGGTGCTCCTCAGGGGACAAGGGAGGTGAGGGGCAGAGGAGGAGAGCGGGTCTGGGTGCTCCTCAGGGGACAAGGGAGGTGAGGGGCAGAGGAGGAGAGCGGGTCTGGGTGCTCCTCAGGGGGCAAGGGAGGTGAGGGGCAGAGGAGGAGAGCGGGTCTGGGTGCTCCTCAGGGGACAAGGGAGGTGAGGGGCAGAGGAGGAGAGGGGGTCTGGGTGCTCCTCAGGGGACAAGGGAGGTGAGGGGCAGAGGAGGAGAGCGGGTCTGGGTGCTCCTCAGGGGACAAGGGAGGTGAGGGGCAGAGGAGGAGAGCGGGTCTGGGTGCTCCTCAGGCGACAAGGGAGGTGAGGGGCAGAGGAGGAGAGCGGGTCTGGGTGCTCCTCAGGGGACAAGGGAGGTGAGGGGTAGAGGAGGGGAGCGGGTCTGGGTGCTCCTCAGGGGACAAGGGAGGTGAGGGGCAGAGGAGGAGAGCGGGTCTGGGTGCTCCTCAGGGGACAAGGGAGGTGCGGGGCAAGGAGGGGAAGGCGTGCAGATGCAAACATCTGCAATTTTACGTTGTCCCCCTTGGAATTATGCCTCAGAACAATGAACAATATAGTCTTTCCACCTCACAAGACTTGGCTATGCTTTCTGGGAGAAAGAGAAGATTTTAAACAGAAATGCTTTCCTCGCGCTGTCTGATGAGAAGACCCTGGGCTGACCTGTGCTGCAGCGTGGATCAGACAATGACTGCAAGAACAGCGCGTAAGGATTGCTTGGTCTGTTCGTGAGACTTTACTGACACCTGGCTGCCTGTAATTATTAGGGTTGCCACAAATTTCACAGCTACTGACTTGAGTGTGCAAAAATGTAATTTCCTCTATTCTCCTATAATTGAATGTAATTTCTTCCTTGGGTCTCTATTCTGCCTCAAAGCAGAGAAAATTTAATCTAGCCACTTGCAGATAAATTCATTCAAATACAGTCATGTCTTAGTCAATTCAAGTCTATTATTCAGTCACAATTAGGTTTAAAACTCTTTCTCTCTTTTTTCCTCCTCTTCCTTTCATGTCTGGAATTGAATGATGTTCCTCAGCGGGCTCACCCAGTGGGTCCCTTCCCAGTCTAATCTGCCCTATCTGGATGTAGGGATCACACACATCAAGTACTCCCCTCAGGAGGCAAAATCAAGAGGATCTTCAAGGCTAGCCTGGGCTACATAGTAAGTTCCAGGCCATCCTGGGCTATCATATACTTGAAAGAAATTGTCCTTATGAAACCTAGCACTATGATACAATGAATACACACCAATAATAAAATAAATAATAATAAAAATAAATAAAATAAATAATAAAATAAAAAAAGAGGTCTGGACAGATGTCTTAGCAGATAAGGTGCTTGCTGACAAAGCCAAAGGACCCAGTTTTGATTCCCCAGTAACCATATAAAGCCAGATGCATGAGGGGGCCCATGTGTCTGGAGTTCCTTTGCAGTGGCTAGAGGCCCTGGCATTCTCTCTCTCTCTCTCTCTCTCAAATAAATAAATAAATAAATAACATATTTTTAAACCATATTTATTTATTAGCAATACTAATAATAAAGAAATGCCTTTGGGGCTGGAGAGATGGCTTATTGGTTAAGGCATTTGCCTGCAAAGCCAAAGGATCCCAGTTCAACTCTCCAGGACACATGTAAGCCAGATGCACAAGGGAGTGAACGCATCTGGAGTTTGTTTGCAGTGGCTGGAGGCCCTCGCGTGCCCATTCTTTCTCTCTGTTTCTTTCTCTTTCTTAAATAAATTATGTGTATATATTTTTTTTAAAGAAATGCTTTGGCTATATGAAACATAACTGTTATCAAGTTTTATAATTAATACAAAACTGAAGATTTATATAATACTTTGATAATTGATGGAAACGATATGTGGTACTAAACATATTTGTGGAAAATCAAAATTAATATTCTCACAAATCATAGAAAAGAACCAACAATTAATATACTTTTGAAAACTTCTTTTTCAAAAGCAGATAGCAGGTGTTCTCTTGAAAGGTGACAGTGTACTCCACGTGGCACAACAGGTTTCCATGACCTCTGTGTCCTCAGAGTACAGCTTTGTCCTCACCGGCTCCCGCACCTCATCCTGCACGAACTCGCTGCTGGTCTCTCTTTCTCTGCAAATTTTTGTTATGTGTGGGCGCCCTCGGAACACCACGGGTGCCTACGATGCCACTCTGACCTGGGGGAGCATCACACGTGCCCTCCAATGACACTGACCTGTGGGAGAAGGGTGAGAGCCTTCAACCTTGATATGCCTCCTCTGCATATCAAATAACTTTCTGTGGTTCAAACCAAGTGTGCTGTTTGTAAGATTCCACAAGCTAAGACAGGTGGTGAAAACAGCAGTCAAAGCACAGCTCTGCTCCACCCCCACCCAAAGCTCATCTCTCACGCAGGTGCTCACGGTTTCAAATTGCCCATTAGTTCACCATATTATTTTAGTCCCCAAACTTACTATCACACGTCATTTTGAAATTCCTTGAGACATTAAAATCAGTCCCAGAAATCCTCGAGAGCCGATAGCTTACAGTGAGTTATCCATCTTGAAATGCATCCACTGCTTCCTATTTCTGAGACAGTGCTTGGGCCTGTCAAACCAAGGCCTCCCGTACCATGCCTTCACTTTCTTTTTACTTTATTTATTTGCAAGGAGAGAGAGAGAGAGGGAACATGGGCAGACCAGGGCCTCCAGCCACTACAAACAAACTCCAGATGCATGTGCTACTTTGTACATCTGATTTATGTGGGTACTAGGGAATCAATCCAGGTCATTAGGCTTTGCAGGCAAGTGCCTTAACCACTGAGTCATCTCTCCAGCCCCAATATCTTTTTTTTTTTTTTTTGAGGCAGGGTCTTACTCTAGCTCAGGCTGACCTGGAATTCACTATGTAGTCTCAGGGTCTTGGCAATCCTCCTGCCTCTGCCTCCTAAGTGCTGGGATTAAAGGTGTGCACCATCATGCCCAGCCGATATCTTGACTTTCAAAAATAATGATTACTCAATATTACTTGATCTTGACTTAGTCATTATAACTATGACAATGAAGACAGATATTATAAAGAAAAAGATAGGGGCTAGAGAGACGGCTTAGAGGTTAAGGCATTTACCTACAAAGCCTAAGGACCCAGGTTTGATTCCCTAGCACTTACATAATTCAGATGCATAAAATGGCACATGTGTCTGGAGTTTGTTTGCAATGGCTGGAGGCTCTGGCATGCCCATTCTCTCTCTCTCTTTCTTTCTCTGTCTCTCTCTCTCTCTCTCTCTCTCTCTCTCTCTCTCGTGTGTGGAGACCAGAGGTTGACATCAGGTGTCTCTGCCAGTGACTCTCCATTTTATTTACTGAAGCAGGGTCTCTCACTTGAACCCAAAGCTCACAAATTTGGCTAGCCTAGTTATCCATCTTGCTCCATGGATGCCCTGTCTTTGCCTCTGGAGCACTGGGATTACAGGTGGGCCACCACACCTACCTGGCATTGGCATGGGTGCTGGAGGCCAAACTCCAGTCCTCACACTTACACAGGAAGAACTTTATCCATGGAACTATCTACTAACTTCGGAATTTTTTTTTTTTAAATTTTCCGAGGTAGGGTCTCGCTATAGCTCAGGTTGACCTGGAATTCACTATGTAGTCTCAGGGTGGCCTTGAACTTATGGTGATCCTCCTACCTCTGCTTCCTAGTGCTTGGATTAAAGGTGTGTGCCACCACGTCCAGCTCAGTTCATAATTTTGCTGTAATTATGTTTATGTGGCAGGGTCTTACTCTAGACCAAGCAGACCTGGAATTTACTCTCTAGCCCCGGACTGTCCTCAAACTCACAGTGATCCTCCTACCTCCACCTCCCAAGTACTGAGTCTAAAGACATGTGCCAACACACCTACACCTGTCCCAGACCATAATTTTTTGATGTTTTGTTTTGTGTTGAGACAGAGCTCAGTGTTCCACCCATGCTGGCCTTAAGCTCACTATGTAGCCACAACTAGCCTTGAACTTCCAGCAATTCTTAAGCCTCTGCCTCCCAAATGCTGGTGTTGTAGGCCTGCACCACCAGACCCATCCAACAGATTTTAAAGCAAGTTCATGCTATGGTGCCAATATTCCCGGGGCTGGCCTAGAACTGAGTTAGTCTTTCTTGGCCTCCTGAGTAGCCAGGACTATAGGCATGAGCCACCAGGCTCAACTTATCACTGCAATCATTTTATTTTAATTTTTTAACATATTTTATTATTTATTTGAGAGAGAAAGAAGTTTAGAAAGAGAGAGAGAACGAGCACACCAGGGCCTCCAGCCACTGCAAACGAACTCCAGATGCATGCTCTACCTTGTGCATCTGGCTTACATGCAACCTGGGAAATCGAACCAGGGTCCTTTGGCTTTTCAAGCAAATGCCTTAACCACCAAGCAATCTTCTCCAGCCCTTGCTTTTTTTTTATGAGAGAGACAGAAAGAATTGGCACACCAGGGCCTCCAGCCACCTCAATCAAACTTCAGACACGTGTACCATCTTGTGCATGTGTGACCTTGTGTGCATGTGTCACCTTGTGTATCTGACTTACATGGGTTCTGGGAATTCAAACCTGAGTCCTTAAGCTTCACAGGCAAGTGCCTTAACTACTGAGCCATCTCTCCAGCCCTGCAATCATTTTAAAACATATTCGTATACTGGAGAGATGGCTCAGCAGTTAAGGCACTTGCCTGCAAAGTCTGACTACCAAATTCAATTCTCCAGTACCCACATAAAGCCAGATGCACAAAGAGGCATATGCATCTGGAATTCGTTTGTAGCAGCTGGAGGCCTTGGTGGACCCATCCTCTCTGTCCATCTCTCTTCTCTCTATCTCTATCTGCTTGCAAATAAATTTTTAAAAACATATTTGAGGGCTGGAGTTAAGGTGCTTGCCTGCAAACCATAATGACCCAGGTTCGACTCCCCATTACTTACAGAGGCCAGATGCACATGGGGGTGCATGCACCTGAAGTTTGATTACAGTGGCTAGAGGCCCTGGTGTGGTCATTTTCTCTCTCTCTCTCTCTCTTTCTCTCTCTCTCTCTCTCTCAAATAAGTAAATAAAAATGTAAAAACTATATATTCAAGCCAGACGTAGTGGCACAAGCCTTTAATCACAGCACTTGGGAGGCAAAGGTAGGAGAATCACTGTGAGTTCAAGGCCAGCCTGAGACTATATCGTGAATTCCAGAGCAGTCTGGGCTGTAGTGAGACCCTATCTCAGAAAACAAACAAAACACAACTGAGTCATCTCTCCAGCCCCAATATCTTTTTTTTTTTTATGAGAGTGACAGAAAGAATTGGCACACCAGGGCCTCCAGCCACCTCAATCAAACTTCAGACGTGTACCATCTTGTGCATGTGTGACCTTGTGTGCATGTGTCACCTTGTGTATCTGACTTACATGGGTTCTGGGAATTCAACCTGAGTCCTTAAGCTTCACAGGCAAGTGCCTTAACCACTGAGTCATCTCTCCAGCCCCAATATCTTTTTTTTTTTTATGAGAGTGACAGAAAGAATTGGCACACCAGGGCCTCCAGCCACCTCAATCAAACTTCAGACGTGTACCATCTTGTGCATGTGTGACCTTGTGTGCATGTGTCACCTTGTGTTATCTGACTTACATGGGTTCTGGGAATTCAACCTGAGTCCTTAAGCTTCACAGGCAAGTGCCTTAACCACTGAGTCATCTCTCCAGCCCCAATATCTTTTTTTTTTTTATGAGAGTGACAGAAAGAATTGAGCATTTACCACTCAACAGGCACTGGGTCAATCAGTTAACAGAACACTGACTGATCTACTACACAAGAGCTCAGTGAATCAGGTACCATTGTTCCCATTTTAAAGGTTGCCTCTGCCAGGCATGGTGGTGTTTGTCTATAATCCCAGCAGCACTCAAAAAGCTGAGTCAGGAGGTCTGTGAGTTCAAAACCAACCTGGGATACATAGCAAGACCCTGTCTCTAAAAAAAAAGGAGGACAAGAGAATTTTTCCTCCCTGGGATTAAATAGGCTTCAGAAGCTCTGCCAGCTCATCCCATGAGGAAGCACTGGCTCTAGCTACTGAGAAGCCTGAGGCTGTGGACTGTGAGCTGGAGCAGTCCAGGCCAGCCTGAGTTACACAGTGAAACTATCTCAAAAGTAAACGTGGGGGCTGGAGAGATGGCTTAGTGGTTAAGAAACTTGCCTGCAAAGCCAAAGGGACAATGCTTGACTCTCTGGATCCCACATAAGCCAGACACACAAAGGTGAGGCAAGCACAAGATCGCACATGCCCACTAGGCGGCGCAAGCGTCTGGTGTTCAATTTCAGTGGCTGAGACCCTGGAGCACCAATTCTCTCTCTCACTCACTCACTCACTCACTCTCTCTGAAAAAAAAAGTGAACAGGGCTGGAGAGATGGCTTAGTGGTTAAGCGCTTGCCTGTGAATGCCTGTGAAGCCTAAGGACCCCGGTTCAAGGCTCGATTCCCCAGGACCCACGTTAGCCAGATGCACAAGGGGCACACGCATCTGGAGTTCATTTACAGTGGCTGGAGGCCCTGGCGTGCCCATTCTCTCTCTCTCTCTCTCTCTCTCTCTCTCTCTCTCTCTCTCTCTCTGTGTCACTTTCAAATAAATAAATAAAAATTTTTTTTAAAAAGTGAACATAGTAACAATAATTGATAAGTTCCCCCAACTCAAAGGAGATGGAGTCAGGATCTGAACCCACGTCTTTTGAATCTAGGCTTTCCTGACAGCAAAAAGGCTTAAGGGGCTGGAGAGATGGCTCAGCACTTAAAGGCAATTGCTTGTAGACCCGACAGCCTGGGTTTGATTATCCAGCACCCACGTAAAGCCAGATGCACAAAGTGGCTCATGCATCTGGAATTTGTTAGCAGTGGCAGGAGGCCCTGGTGAGCCTATTCCCCGCCCTCTCTCTCTCTCTCCTGCCCTCTGCTTGCAAAATAAACAGTTTTGTTTTTTTTTTAATTTACAAGGAATTGTAAAAACCAAAGTTGAGAACATCAGGCTCAGCTGGAGTGGAAAGGCATTTTTAAGAAGAAATACACATTTTCTCCACTGAGTTCTCTAATAACTAAAATAACTCACCACTGGCCAGGTTTAGCTTGCTTTCCTGTAAAGAAGGTTTAATCAGAAACTTTTCCTGGAAGAGCACAGCCCTGAGTCACTTGTCTGGAGCAGTGTGTGGTATTCCCACTTCCCTCCAGGTCAGGAAGAATGGCTTTCCTGCCATCGAGCAGGGTCTCACTCTGGACCCTAGGCTGGCCTGGAATTTGTGCAACCCATGATGGCCTCAAACTCATGGCAATTCTCCTGTCTCAGCCCTCCTGAGTACTGGGATTACAGGTATGAGCCCCACACCAAGTCTTTGAGTCTCCTTGATAACTGATTGGTGCACCCTCAGGTGCTCGGTCCTTATTAACCGTGAAGGTCACATCTCTCCCAGGGTCTGTAATTGGCAAGCCCTTACTTTCCTTCCACAAGGCATCTCTTCCAGACCCTTGTGCAGTGACGACTCCTTTCTCTAGGCTTCCTATGGCAGGCATCTGAACCCAATCGACAGCAAAAGCACGTGCAACACTAATCCTCTTCCCAAGATAGCAAATGCTGAGAAGTTCTATATCAGAACACGCTGAGTGCTGACTGGCTGGGGCGTGATTACCCTAATAGGCTTAAAGCTCCGCTTGCCGTACACATCTGTCAGGACATGAGCAAAACACAGGCCGGTAATCCGTGAGACTGAAGTCCTCCAGCATGGCGTGCTGCTCACTGACAGGAAGAAGTTCAAAACCTACCACAACAGGCAGGACACCCCCTCCACGATGGCCAGGGAAGTAACGGAGGCTGCTTCCAAGTTCCAGAGGTTGCACCATGGACTGCCAAGGATCTGGCTTTGAAATTGCCTGGATAGGCCGGCAGGACGGCCTCTGTGCCTGCTGCGGGACAGTACTCTGAAGACCGGAAGCCGTGGAGGGAAGACAGTGACCAGCTGAGACTATGGGGTGTACGCCTTCGCACAGTGTCATTGTCAACAGCGTTGCCAAGAGCGGCTTTCAGTTTTTGAAAAAACCCAAGGCAATTTTGCCGGGACGTCAGCGGGACAGTGAAAGATGTTCTATCCCTGTGCTGGTTAAAAGTTCCACCTGCTATGACCCTGGCGGGGAGCCGCCCAGGACACCGAGGCCAGCAGAGGAACCCGGGAGTTTCGGGAGGTCCCAAACCACAGCTGAAGGGCTTGGTCAGCTCATGGGAGCGATGGAAAGACTGATGCCAGAAACGACAACCTCCCCGTCCCAGCCGAGCAAACCACAAAACAAGGTGGCTGTGGACATTTCTTTCCGGACACAAGGCTCTCATAGGACACAAGACGCAGCCTTTCCTGAGGGAGACAGTGAGTCAAGCACGACCAAGGAGACCTCCGAATGGGAAGGGACGCCAGCGTGCCACCAGCCAGAGGAGCAGAACCACTGCTACCAAACCAGCCTCCCCGTCCCTGGGTCAGAAGGCAAAGTAGACTTCCCTGAGCCCCTGGTGAAGGCTCACCAGCAGACATACGCCTACCTTCATGCCAGCCTCACCAGATACGAAGCAGTCCTGCACCTGGTCCAGCAGGCCAGCCAGACGAGGGAGCTGCTGGGGCCCATGCTCGGCTTCCTGCTGCTGTGTTTGGAGGAAGCCACCCAGCTCCTCGGGGAGATCGCCGAGGATGGAGACGCGCTCCTCCAAGAAGTCAGGGAGGACCTGGCATGGCCACCGAGGAAAGGAGCATCCCCGGAGCAGCCAGACCTCCTGCGACAGCTGCTACAGTACACGGTCAACAAGCTACAGGGGCTCCAGAGCGCGGTGGCCACCCTCAGCGGAAGCCTCCTGGAGGGCTCCAGCAGCTACCTCCACTCCGCCGCCGGCCACCTGGAACGCAAGCTCGGCACCAAGAGGTGTGCGCATGACCGCCTCCTGAGGGCCCTGGGGCAGCTAGAGAGTCTGGCCAGTGGCCACAGTGGCCCTGGGCTGCAGGGTCCACCCTTGTGCTCTGAGGACAGTGGCATTGGTGCTGACAACGAGTCTGTGCAATCCCTGGACAAGCTGGGCAAGCAAGCCAGCTGGGACTTCGCCCCTGAGCCTGGAGAATGGAAGCCGAGGACCGCGCCCCAGACGGAGGCCAGGCTGTTGGGGCCTGCCTGTCAGCAAGGTCCATCCTGGACAAGTTCAGACAGACCCCAGGACTGCCCATGGTCACGGCCCGCCATGGCAAAGGTTCAGCCAGCCGCACAGCGCGAAGCCAGGAACCCAAGTGCCTCCAGCACAGGCCCAGACGCCGTCACTTCTAGGTCTCTGGAGGCTGGCAGCAGCACCCCGTGGGATTCCCTGAAAGTCGGGGTCCCTACGGAAGCACATCGTCCTGGAAGCTCTGGATTGATGGGTGCTCCATGCCCGAGCGAAGGTGAGGACAGCAGCCAGGAGGACGAGGAGGAGGAGGAGGAAGCCAGCGGCGCGGGTCTGTGTGCAGAGCCTGGGAAGACTCCAGGGTCAAGGCCACGGTGTTCACCCGCTGGCCAGGACGGCCTGTTTCGGCCACGCTCCGGGAGGCCGGGGAGCCCGCAGGCCCAGGAAATGATTCTGAAGATGAAGGAAGCCATCAGTGAAAGAATCAAGTTCATCCCAGTGGCCTCCAGACACCAGGACTGGGCGGAGGAGGACGAGGGGAGGACGAAGAGCCCACCTAGACCTCGCACGGCCATTGGCAGCAGGAGGACAACGGAGCGGAAAAGGAGATCGCAGTCGGAGGGGTGTATTAAGAGCCCCGCAGAGGACCCCACCCTTCAGGAGCTGAGGAGGGTCCAGGCTGACCTCACCCAGAGGCTGGAGATATTTTATGCCCTGGGTGCCCCCCGGCAGAGGCACGACAAGGACTCGCTTCCACAGCTCAAGGCCACGGCTCTGTGGCCCCCCAGCAACTGCAGGGTGGGCCCCAGCCACACCACCAGCAAGCTCAAGGCCTCCCTCACCAAGAACTTCAACATTCTGCCCAGTCAGGACAAGAGCATCTGGCAGAAATGCGGTCCCCACCCTGCGCGTGAGCGGCCCTGGCAGGAGAGGGCACAAGAGCTACCAAATGCCAGCCCTTGCCGTCAGAAGGGCAGTACAGCTCCCGGGGCCACTCAGTGGGACGTCGTGGGCTGTCCCGGGGCCACACAGTGGGACGTCGTGGGCTGTCCCGGGGCCACACAGTGGGACGTCGTGGGCTGTCCCGGGGCCACACAGTGGGACGTCGTGGGCTGTCCCGCTAGACCGTCGGTCAAGAAACTTATTGAAACGTTCAGTCCCACCGAGAGCCCGAGGACGCTGGGAGACTCGAGGAACTTGGGTCCAAGGCCCTGCCTCAGGAAGTGGGGGGTCCCCGTCACGCTTTCCAGATTTCCCATCTACAGAGGGCTTGCCCCTCTCTACCCTAAGCCCCAAATCTCTCCAGCAGCAGGCAGAAATCCTCTGCAGGTGGGAACAGGCTGGAGGCCTTCGGGACCCGCGTGTCCCCCTCCACCTGCGGAAGCATCCGGGAGCGGGGATATCAGCTGGGAAGCAGTGGAGGACCCCGAGAATCTCCCTCCGCCACCTCTCGAAGTCCTGATGGACAAATCGTTCGCTACTCTGGAGCCCCCCGAAAGCAGCCAGCCAGGAGGCAGAGACCCTGAAGTGGCCGTGGCACCCGCGCTGGCCGCGGATGGTCCTGCCAGGAAAACCTGGGCTTCTCCAAAGCTGAGGGCGTCCGTGGGCCCCGTGGACTTGTTGCCCAGCAAAGGCGGTGGCAGCCCCCCAAGGCTGCGCAGCACGGGCTCGGGGAGAGGCAGGAGCGGCTGCGGTCCCCGGAAGCTGGCCTCAGACCCCAGCTCCTCATCGGCGGGCAGCCTAGACCCAGAAGCGGGGAGCGAGACTCAGACGCAGGCCGGGAAGGCGGCAAGCCTCTGCAAGCATCACCGGAAGGCCACCCCCTGGCACCATGCCAGCCCCACATCCGGGCAAAGCAGGACCACAGAACCCAGCCTGGCCAGGCCCACACGAGGGCCACATTCTCCAGAAGCCTCCAGACAGAACAGAGACAGAAGCCCACCGAGGGCCAGAAAAGCCTCCTCGGTGAGGGCTCACTGGGCACTCCAAGTGGACAAGCGGCTCCGCAGCCTGCCTGCCTCTCATGGACTTTCCCAGCCAAACCTTCCCACCGTCCTCAGCTCCCCCAGCCCACCCATGAGCCCCAGGTCCGGAAGCCCACCAGAGACAAGGAAGCAGACTTCCCCACTGTCCAGCCCCACGCCAGGGAGCCCACCTGCGGAGCACAAGGTCTCCAGCCCTCCTGTCCAGCACGGAGAAGCAAGTTCCCCTTCCTCTGTCCCTTCTCTGTCCCCTCCAGTGTCCCCATCTCAGGGACACAAAGAGACAAAACACTTTGAGGACAGAGAAGCCACCACAGCCAAGACATCCAGGAAGGCGTGCTCTAATTTCTGCCCAGCCACCTCCTCTCCATCAGAAGCTAAATCGCAGTTCTCAGCAGCCCACCTGCTGAGCCCACCCTCACTGTCCCAAGAGTCTGGGGGCCCTTTGGGGACCTCAGCAGGATACTGGATGGAAGGAAGGAAGGAAGGAAGGAAGGAAGGAAGGAAGGAAGGAAGGAAGGAAGGAAGGAAGGAAGGAAGGAAGGAAGGAAGGAAGGAAGGAAGGAAGGAAGGAAGGAAGGAAGGAAGGAAGGAAGGAAGGAAGGAAGGAAGGAAGGAAGGAAGGAAGGAAGGAAGGAAGGAAGGAAGGAAGGAAGGAAGGAAGGAAGGAAGGAAGGAAGGAAGGAAGGAAGGAAGGAAGGAAGGAAGGAAGGAAGGAAGGAAGGAAGGAAGGAAGGAAGGAAGGAAGGAAGGAAGGAAGGAAGGAAGGAAGGAAGGAAGGAAGGAAGGAAGGAAGGAAGGAAGGAAGGAAGGAAGGAAGGAAGGAAGGAAGGAAGGAAGGAAGGAAGGAAGGAAGGAAGGAAGGAAGGAAGGAAGGAAGGAAGGAAGGAAGGAAGGAAGGAAGGAAGGAAGGAAGGAAGGAAGGAAGGAAGGAAGGAAGGAAGGAAGGAAGGAAGGAAGGAAGGAAGGAAGGAAGGAAGGAAGGAAGGAAGGAAGGAAGGAAGGAAGGAAGGAAGGAAGGAAGGAAGGAAGGAAGGAAGGAAGGAAGGAAGGAAGGAAGGAAGGAAGGAAGGAAGGAAGGAAGGAAGGAAGGAAGGAAGGAAGGAAGGAAGGAAGGAAGGAAGGAAGGAAGGAAGGAAGGAAGGAAGGAAGGAAGGAAGGAAGGAAGGAAGGAAGGAAGGAAGGAAGGAAGGAAGGAAGGAAGGAAGGAAGGAAGGAAGGAAGGAAGGAAGGAAGGAAGGAAGGAAGGAAGGAAGGAAGGAAGGAAGGAAGGAAGGAAGGAAGGAAGGAAGGAAGGAAGGAAGGAAGGAAGGAAGGAAGGAAGGAAGGAAGGAAGGAAGGAAGGAAGGAAGGAAGGAAGGAAGGAAGGAAGGAAGGAAGGAAGGAAGGAAGGAAGGAAGGAAGGAAGGAAGGAAGGAAGGAAGGAAGGAAGGAAGGAAGGAAGGAAGGAAGGAAGGAAGGAAGGAAGGAAGTAATACTGTGGGTACACCTACCTATTTTTACCCTATTAGAAGCATAGGCTGAGAAATACTTAAATAATATTTTTTAAATATTTTATTTATTTATTTATTTGACAGAGAAAGATGGAGAGAGAGAGAGAGAGAGAGAGAGAATATGGGTGCATCAGGTTCCTCCAGCCACTGCAAACGAACTCCAGACACATGTGCCCCCTTGTCCATCTGGCTAATGGTCCTGGGGAATCAAACCTGGGTCCTTTGGCTTTGCAGGCAAATGCCTTAACCACTAAGCCATCCCTCTAGCCCTTAAATAGTATTTTTAAGAGCAAATCCATTCCCTGTTAACACAAACAATATATTCCTACTAAAAGCATAGGTTCTTTTTATGGTTGTTTTGCACAGGGTCTCACTATGTAGCCCAGGCTAGCCTCAAACTCAAAATCCTCCTGCTCAGTCCCCTTGGTGTGGGAATTACTGGCATGTACCACCAGGCCAGTCCAAAAAGCATATCTTTGGGGGGTGGAGAAAGAGGGAAAGTGAAAAGGAAAGAAGGAAAGAAGGAAGGAAAGAAAGAAGGAAGGAAGGAAGGAAGGAAGGAAGGAAGGAAGGAGAGAAGGAAAGAAGGAAAACTTTAGTGAAAGCAATGGTACCATTTGGCATTTTTGCAAACGTGTTTGTGTCTGGCTTAGTAGGAACACAGCCAGATTCTCAGATCTACTTCTGAAGTCCTTATAACACATCCATAAATTCAAAAACACCCCCACAGTCCCCAGAGAATAAGCAGAAAGAACTATTAATATCTTCATGTTACGGTGGTTTAATCTTGCAGGCCCCCTAAAAGGGTCTCTAGAATACCCAAGGGTCCATAGACTGCCTCTAAGAGCAGCTGATCCTGGAGTTACAGAACAGAAGTGTCTGACTTCCCATAGCCCCAGGGACCCGGCTCCCCTGCTCCAACTTCAGGGCTCTGTACAGCGAATGCATTCGTGCGTGTTGAGCACCAGGACGCAGAGGGAGGGCGGAGCTCCCGTGTGCCTTTCCCAGTGGGGACAAGCTGGTGCCTGCGCACAGCTGCAAGGGACTGAGCGTCAGCACAGCTCTCACATCAACTCTGAAAGGACCCGTGCGCTCGAGCGGTTATTTTACACAATAATACGTGGAGGACCATGTCCACCTGAGGCCTATCAGAGAAGAGCTCTTATCAATGTACTTGAGATCCGCTCAAAGCTCAGGCCACACACCGGTGCCTGCTTTCTCCGCATCGCCCACAGGTGTGTGAACCAGCAGTTAGTGTCCACACAAGTGATACGTATCACAGGCTTCCCAATCGGTCCCGGCATAAGTGGTAATTTTTTTTACAAAGTACTCAGCAGTCAGTTTTAAACAAAGATATTATCTCAGGAAAGTTGCGCATTCTAATAGCTATATGAACTTCCCCAGCCACTTGAAAGAAATGAAATATTGATTATTTTTGCGAGACTTGTAATATAATGCTGTTCTTTTCTGAAATCTGAAATGAGCTTCCCATAGTAGACTGGCTTTCATCTAAGAACCTCTGTAAACGTTAATGTGTTATTCCTCACACCAGCTACTCACTGTTATTAGATTTCTAAACTGTGCCCTTCAGGGGAAGAGCTGGAGAGCCCAGGGACAATAAAATGGCATTAATTAAAAACACCAACATTCTAAAACAGCAGGAGCCATAAAATTGTTCAAGAACATAAAATTGTTCAGGAAGAAAATTGTGCCCTTCTCCCAAGCTTTGCCTTAGAATAGGGCACCCTAAAAGATTGCTCTGTGTTCAGAATCTCAATGTGGGGGTTTGTGTGTGTAGGGGAATGGATACTTGCAGCTTGAAAGATGAGCCTGCTCAGGGTCGTGTGGAAGGTCACTGTATGACTTACACCCCATTTTCCTGCCTTTGGGTATGCCCACACCTCCAATTCACTCCAGACTCCTAGCACGTGATGAGAAAATGCTCTTCTCCCCACCACTTACCCCACCCCAAGGTGTGAATTTGGTATCTAGTAGTGCTTCTCCATAGAGAACAAGTGTGTTTTTCTGCTCTCCTGCATGAACACCAAGGACCTAGCCATGGTTTCCCCAAGACCATGCAGCAAGTCAGTGCCAGAGGGCCAGAGAGTGTCTCCCAAGCAGGAGCTTGTAGGAGACACGAGCCAGGCCATGTCCACTATGTCACGCAGCTGAGGCACGCATGCAGGATCAAGTGCACACAGACAAGCTTTTTCTTTTCACATAGGAAAAGGATGGTGCATATATCCTTCTTGTCCAGGAGACCCCGGGGGCTAAGGAGCAATCCTCTGAGGCCCCCTTAGGAGCTCAGTTACTATGTTTTAACTGTTGTGTAGATGCCAGATCTCTGAGTGACATTTCAATCTGTAGTCCCAGAAAGTTGGGGGGCTTTGTACACTACAGAAGGGTCCAGACTTTCTTCCCTATGTTCAGTGTCTTTCATCTTAACCTGACCTAAACTGGTGAGGCAGGAGCACTCTACGGCCCCCACACAGTGACCGGGCTCAGGCCACCCAGGACCAGCAGGGCAGCAAGTGGGCAGCCTACCTCGCCAGCAGCTCCAGGAAGAGCTTGTATCCCAGTGGCAGGGCTACAGCTGGGGAAACCAGCAGGCTCCTGGCCTACGCTTCATGCAGATGTGGGACCTGAACCTGGACCCGAGTGGGACTGAAAAAGATGAATTCCAGACCAAGCGTTTGTCAAGCCACCACGTCAGCCTCCCCTGTCTCCTCGCCTTCCTGCCAACCAGTGCAGGCAGACAAGCAGCAAAGCCTGGGCCTGGACGAAGCACAGCCCGCTCCCCAGGGGCTCGGGACGGAAGGCAAGGAGCCAGCTGCCGGGACCCACCCATCGCAGCGTCTAACCTGCAGAGACCTGTGGAGCCAAGCAGAAAACGCTGGCCCTGCCGCACACAGTGGGTCTCTCGGTGCCTAAAATATGCGGACGTGCGCCACCCTACCCACCTCTGACTCCCACCACCTTGCCTGCTCAGACCCATATGCAGACTTGTCCTCCACTGCTCCGGTGTCCCATGCACAGGGCCGGGCGTCCTTGGTTGTAAAGCTCATGGAAAAGGCAAGACGGTGCCGTCACGGGCAGAGTGAAGGGCCTTACGGTCCTTGCCAGGGGGAAGCAGAGCTCTCTTCCTGCTCCTCGGGCGACTGGAGCTCGGCCATGGCCCCAGGTACCAACCGCAGCATGAGAGGTGGTTCCTGGAGCCCCATCCAGGTCCAGGTGAGAATTCCCGTGAGCTCTGCCGAGCGAGCAGGGCCACAGAGACGGCGTCCCATCCACTGAGCACTCACCTGCTGTTTATACACTGTGGCTTTCCTTTCCAACCAATACTGTAGCCATTATGATTTCCATTTTGCAAAGAAGGAAAGTGAGATTCCATTGGATTAATTCATGTGCTGCGAGGCACACAGATGGCAAGAGGAAGAGCCAGGACTTGAACCCAAGCAGCCATACTCCAACCTCCGCCAGAAATCCCAAGGCCATCTAGCTAGTGTGACTTTCAGAGCTGGTCCTTTCTACCAGGTCTTGCTCCCTGCTTTGCGACATGCCCCACCCCCACCCCCAGCATTCTGTCCTTGCAAAGCACAGGTCAAACTGAGGGCTGTATGGGGGTCCTCTCCACAGCACAGCCCCCCTTGGCATGCTGCTTGGCAACTGGGAAGCTCTCTTCCAGCCAGATTCTGTATGAGGCTGAGCTAAGTGGCTCCTCTCTGTTCCATTCAGGAAAAGGGCGACAGCTGTGCAAGGCAGGGTGGTTTTGGGGGTCTTTTGGGGGGGCGGTTGCTGTTGTTGTTATTGTTTTTAGTTCAGCTAGCTAGCCTAGCCCTTTATTGGACACGAAGTGCTTTAGAAACAAAAACATCATAAGGCCCAGCTCCCCTACTGCAGCCTACGCCCCAGGGGAGTTGCTTTGTTCAGTGGGATCCTGGCACGGGGCAAGGACAGGACTCAACCTGTCAGCAGGCGCTCTGGGAGCAGGTTCCCACCATGCCTGAGCGGCACCGGCAGGCAGGTTGTAGCAAGGACTGCCCAGCCTGGAAAACGCGATGTGGGACGGCAGGGAGCTGGCACCCGGCACGTAGGGTGAGCACTGGGCTGTGTGTGACAGGAGGGGAGGGACAGACCGAGGAGAGTCTGGAATGGCAAAGGAGGGCCTGACCATCCCTTTCCTTTCTCTTGGCAGCAGCAGCAGCAGCAGTGAGGACAGCGCCAAGCAGGACTCCCTACCTTGGAGCAGCCCAGAATCGCAGGGCAGTGGCGGCAGGCGGGCGTCTCCCCCAGACCTGTGCGTGCTAGGCCATGCGCTGCAGCCAGAGGCCCGCCTCAGCCGGGCCCAGGACAGATCCCAGGCAGAGGCACAACTCCAGCAGCAGGAGATGACCTGACCGGCCGGCTTGTGGAGCCATGTTGATGCCCGTCACCCCAGAAGACACAAGTGACTGCTACGTGTTCACACGGCCCGATAGACCCAATAGACGGTGGGCAAACCAGCTCCCACTGACGTGTCCTGGAAAGAAAGGCCTTGGAAAAGCCTTGCCCAGTGAGCTGCAAAACCTGAAGTAACAGCTGGTTTCACTCCCAGATCCTGCTTTGCCTTGGGGTTCAAAGGTTAACCAAAACTTTAGACCCCACAGTGACACTGTACCCCTCCAAGTGCTGGCCTTAATTTGAAGGAGAAATTATTTATTATGTGCATAAAGAACCGCATGTTTTACAAAGTGATCTCATGGTAGTCATGGGATCATTTACAGCAGTGAATGAAATGAAGTGCTTTGCAGATAAAACCAAAGGTGTGAGGGAACCCCCTTCCCAAGAATCTTGCCAAAATTCAGACAGATAGGAAAATAAAGCAAAAATGGGAACAGGGACTGGGTAGGTGACTCCGTGGATAAAGCGTTTCCCACACAGGCACGACAGCCACTCCAGCCTCTACCGGCTGCAGTCCCAGTGCTGAGGAGGTGAGACAGGACGGTTCCTGAGACTGCCACTCGCTGGCTGACTAGTCCAGCCCAACTGGTGAGTCCTGTGTTCAGCGAGACACCCTCCCTCACAATAAGACAGACGAGCAATTGAAAAGGACATCTGATGTTAATATGTGCACACACATTATGAGCCTATACACACTATGAACATGCATGCACAGCATACACCTGTACACATGCGCATGTAGAAAATGCACAGATGTGAGTGGCCTTAAAACCCTGCTTTTTTGTTGTTATTATTTTTTCAAGGTAGGGTCTCACTCTAGCTCAGGCTGACCTGGAATTCAGTATGTAGTCTCAGGGTGGCCTCGAACTCATGGCAATCCTCCTACCTCTGCCTCCTGAGTGCTGGGATCAAAGACGTGCGCCACCACGGTCAGCATTTTTTCATGACATTTCACTGCCTCTTGTTAGCCCGTCACTGTCCCTGCAGCATAGGTAGTTGTACCAATAGTAGGAACAGCAGATGCTGAGGTAGAGTGGCAACATGGCATTGAAGTTCCCCTAAGAGCTCGTCTGGAAGCTGAGTGGTCCTGACACGAGTTGGATTAAAACATCTAGCCCCACTCATCTCCCCCCCTCCCCACTTCCCAGTTCAGCCCTAGTGACATCGTGACCTCCCCCAGCCTAGCCATGCTGCCCTTGGTCTCAGCGTATGTCAGATGCTGTCTGCACTACACACCCACAAGCCTCTGGGGCTGGGTGAACACAGGGGGCCTGTTCTCCACAGCCAGTGAAACCAGTGGGCACTGGAGCTCCAGAGATAGTATGGGTATACAAAGCATGCCCACGCGCCCGTCCTCCCTGGCTCCTTGACAAAGTTCATTGCCAGGTTATCTGCAGGATTTCTCCTGGGCTTAAGCTCAAGCAAAGAACAACCATTCATGCCAAAAATGAGCTTCTGCCAATGAGCTAAATATTTGTTGCCTGTCCTGGAACGTTTCTGTCCACGGCTCTAGCAGACTTTCTCTGTAGAAAAGAACTTGCAGTAATTGGGTGATTCCGTACTGGCTCCGTGGGTTGTCGGAAGACAAGAGTTCTCACCACGGGGACAGCTGAGGAGGTCGGTCTTCCAGATCTGCTGCCAAGCTGGCTTTTTTAAGTTTGGGGAAATTATAGGCTGCAAATCCTCCTTGTTGGAATAGATTATGGGTTCAAGGGCAAGTTATTCTGGCTCCCAGGGCTGCCAGCTACCTGTCGCAGGGACAGGCTAAGCACATGCATCTCCCCTGACTTCTCTTGTTATTAACATGCGAGTGACAAGGCTTAACTCTTCAAAGACAGCGGAAGAACAGTTGATTAAATGACCAAGAGGGACCACACGCTCACACACAAACTGTGTTTGTGTACACACAGTTTTGCTTATGTTTGCAGTAATCTTAGAGCAACCAGAACCCTGATGAGCAAAGTTTGGTTCTGGGGTATAGACCCACCAGTGGCTGGACCCTAGAAATGGCTGGGCTATAGACAGTAGGCAAGGCAAGGGCTGAGAATGGCCCAGTGTCCTGAAACTTGCTACTATAGATCTGGTGACCTACAGTATGAATGACTAGCGATGGCACGGAGAACGAGCATGGGTGTGGCCGGGCTAGCTGGATCCAGCTAGCAATCCGAGGCAGTCAGGACAGGTGACAGGTGAGAGTGCACCCTTGGGCACGCACCTCCAGGGAGCACTGGTCCGGAAAGCGGACCCTGCTCTGTGCTGGGGCTTAACAGGGAGATTCCTGGAGGTCTGACGAAACCAGGCAGGGCCCAAGCTTCAGGAACTGCAGACACACAGTAGAGGAAAGCGGGAGACAGATGGGGCATAACACCAGGGGAGAACGGAGAGACGAGGCCAGACCAGCCAACCGCGCAGAGGAAGCAAGGCGGGCCAGCAGCCGGGGATGTCTTCTGTGAGGCATTCACGGACGTCGGGCTGGCATCACACAGGGGCCAACATCCTAAAGTAGTCCTGGGAAGAGTTAGGAACGAACTTCTGCTGACCACCCCGCCCCCACCATGGAAGTGCTCTGAGCCCGAGATTGTCACTTCCTGGGCTAAGCTGCAAAGAGCAGCAAACAAGAACCCCGCCACACTGCAGGCAGAGAGAGGGGACAGCAGCGTGGGCTCCTGCCATCCGCCATGCCATCTCGTCTCTCTGAAGGTCTTCCCTTATTGAGAGCTTTGTTATGCCGGGACCATACTAGGTTCCTGCTGTATAGCCCCTACATGTAGTATAGTGAGAGGTCCCCACTGTCACCAAGCCCAAGCAGACGTAACAATGGCCTGGTATTTCCCAGTTGTCCACAGGCTATGGGAGTTCTCAGAGTCTTCCAGTGCACATGGGAGGAAGGTTGCCCAAACTAAGTGCTGGGGGGGGGGGGGGGCTATAGTCCAAAGGTAAGGCAGTGCTGAGCTGGCTATGGAATAGATGGGTGTAATATGGGGTTTGGGCCACCATACTAATTTCACCTAGCTTAAATTACTTGTGATTAGATTTTGCACAAAAGACGTTAGACTCACTTGGACAGGGGGACTTTGCTGGTGGCCATGAAGAATGAATTGAATTCTACACCTTCTCGAATGAACCACCTTTACCCACTCTGTCCCCCCCACTGGCGAACTTTATCTTTACTGGACCAAATCCACTTCTTGTGCTCAAAAGAGAAAGAAAAACACTTGTTTATTAAACCAGTGGTCCCACCCCATCAAGCAGGAACCTTGTTGTATCTCACCTTCTTTATTCCAGACAAGGAGTCCCCACAGATCAATGGGGTGTGTTTATATTGGAGCCAACTCCTTTCTGGGAGCATACATCCTTCATCCTTCATTCCCATGGGTACCCCAGAGCTGTGGGGAGAGAGTTATTAGCTCATCCTTTATCTAACACATTAGTAATATAGCAAACAGATCTGCCCCAGGGGAAAAACACGATTTTCTTGTTCCATCAACTGAATTCATGAAGTAAAAAGACAAATAGGGTCTTCTGGCAGAACACTGATAGCTTTTACAAGTATAAATATAACCCCCATGATGACATAGAACCTTTCTCTGAGGCTTGGGTCCCTGCCGTGTTTAAGCAGCATTTATTTTTTTGTTCCTTCCTCCTGTCACACACCCAGTCCAGGACCTAAAATAATCCAACTTGATAGAAATGCACAGCAGAGGGCTGGAGAGATGGCTTAGCGGTTAAGGTGCTTGCCTGTGAAGCCTAAGGACTCAGGTTCGATTCCCCAGTACCCACATAAGCCAGACGCACAAGGTGGCGCATGTGCCTGGAGTTTGTTTGCAGTGGTTAAAGGTTCTGGTATGCCCATTCTCCCTCCCTCCCTCTCTCTCTCTCTCTCTCTCTCTCTCTCTCTCTCTCTGTCAAATAAATAAATAAAATATTTTTGAAAAGAAATGCAGAGCAGACAAGCCAAAGGGACTTTTTCTTTCGTTGCATAGAACTTATGTTTGACAAGGCTGGTTCCATAAATCCTCCACTGTGAACGAAAGGAATTTGCAGAAATAGATTCTTCTTCTAAAACAAACTGGAATTTTGCACGCACCAGGGAGCCAGTACAGTGAGTTGTAAGTGTCGACATGTTTGTCAATTGATCATCTGCTTGACTCCTTACAAGCTGCCAAGCATCCACTCTGTCTTCCAAAGGAAATCTTTGCAAAGGTAATATATTTTTAAGTAGCCCCACATCAAAGATTCTGTCGAACATCCATAAAGTAAATGCGTTCTGAGCCTATATTAACAGAACATGTTATATCGCGCTACCGTTTACTCCCTGCGCCTACCTAAGGTTTAAATAAAGTTCCATCAATCCATCCCGACATTTTTATGAAATGTAATTAAAGATGCATTGCACAGGAAAAGGAGCAGTTAATTCATCCAGCACTCTAATTCACTTTTATGAAGGACCCTGGCCAGCTTGATTACATTCATGGACTCCAGAGGGTCACTTGGCTGATCATCCACGTGTCCTGTATCAGGCAACAGTAGGTCTCTACTGATCTAGCCACTGAGTTCTGAATGCTGCTATCCCGTACGTCTGGCGCATGAGTCAGCACCTGGTTCGGGCTGGTGGCACTGGCAGAGCTGAATTGATGCCCAGTGGAAGGAAAAGGAACCAAGACGGGAGGAGAGTTGGAGAAGGGGATGGAGAAAACAGCAGGTGTGCACAGGAGGGGCAGCTCCTGGGAACTGTGGCTGTGGTCTCAAGACCAGGACCAGGATGAAGGAGCTGAGGGCTGGCTCACACCGATGGCCCTCTCTGTGAGCTGGCTTCTCTGCCATCTCTTCTGTAAAGTAGCAATGCTGGCGCCAGCCTGCTTCTGCCACCTGCAAGATGCAGGCACACCTGATTCTTCTGTTTTACGGGAGGTTTGGGGTGGGAGGAGGGAGAGGTGGGATTGCACTGGAGCCCAGGTTGACCTGGAATCCTCCTGCCTCTGTCTCCTGAGTGCTGGCTTTACAGGTGTGAGCCACCATGCCAGCACACGTGTCTTTTCTAAACCATGTTTTGAGTGCTCACCTTCTCCTCCTCCTCCTTTCATCTTCTCTCCGCTCCCTCTTTTTCTTCTCTCTCTTTTTTTTTTTTTTTTTTTTCCAGCTCAGGCTGACCTGGAATTCACTATGTAGTCTCAGGGTGGCCTCTAACTCATAGTGAACCTCCTACCTCTGCCTCCTGAGTGCTGGGATTAAAGGCATGCACCATCCCTCCTGGCTTTTCTATACTCTTCTTTCTTCTCTTTTTTCTCCTTTCCTCCTTCCTTCCTTTCTTCTTCCCTCTCTCTCTCTCTCTCTCTCTTGTTTTCAATGTTCACGCACACCCCTGGCTTTACTTTAGGATTCTGATTAAGAACTCAGCATCATTCCCCCCTCTCTCCAGAGCTGCACAGAGATCCTTAGCAAAAGTTAAGGACAGCTATCAGCTGTGCCTGGGGGCATGAGTCTGCAGCCTCAACAAGTGAGAGGTAGATGCAGGAAAGTCATGAGTCTGAGGCTAGCCTGAGCCACATAGGGAATTTGAGACCAGCCTGGGTTACATGTTGGGACCCTGTCTTGAAACAAACAAGCAGGCAGCTAACAAATGCAGCAAGAGCTGACTGCCTTCTGGGAAGGCTTTTTCCACGTCTTTCAAAGTGAAAAGAAAAGACGTCAAAACATTTTGCTTGCAGTCCCGAGCCCATGTATCAAATGTACGAAGCAGAGAGCAACAAATTGAGCTGCTGCAGCTCATTCATCTCCAGGTGGAGCCTTGGGAGCCTCTGTCAGTCAGATAGATGGTCAGCTATGACTATTGTCCCTCCACAGCAGGCCGGACACAGAGCAGCAGCGTGAGGAAGAGCCAGTCATAATTGTGTCTTTCTTTGTACGTAATTCTCCTCTCTCAAAAGGCAATCATCCACATTGTTGCTTAGCCTTGGGGGGCGAGGGGTGGAATCTTGTGAGGTTATGAACAAGGTATTTAAGTGCCTTTTACAAATGAATCAAAAGTGAAGTTGAGGGCTGGAGAGATGGCTTAGTGGTTAAGGGGCTTGCCTAAGAAAACTAAGGACCCAGGTTTGATTCCCTAGTACCCATTTAACCAAGATGCACAAAGTGGAACATGTGTCTGGAGTTGGTTTGCAGTGGCTATAGGCACTGGCATGCCCATTCTCTCTATCCGCCTCACTCTGAAATAATATATATATATATATATATATATATATATATATATTTTTTTTTTTTTTTAGTTTTTCGAGGTAGGGTCTCACTTTGGTTCAGGCTGACCTGGAATTCACTATGTAGTCTCAGGGTGGCCTCGAACTCTCAGTGATCCTCCTACCTCTGCCTCCCGAGTGCTGGGATTAAAGGCGTGCGCCACCATGCCCGGCTAAATAAAATATTTTTAAAGTGAAGTTGAGAGCCAATGTGCTGCTCCAAAGATGTGTCACCAGCTAGTGACAGAGCAGACCTCAGGGTCCCCAGCCAGCCATCAGCGGCACCTGCTGCCATCTTCGTGATTCTAAAGGATACCTCTAGAAGTAGGCAGTACAGACTTCTTTGGGGAAAAGAAAAACAATAATAATTTCCTTTTTTTTTTTACAATGTTTACAAATAGGAAATTACTTTTCATATCCAGCCAAAATCCAGCTATAATGTTAGCCATTCTTTTAAAACTGGCATGGGTTCATACCTCAAAAGGGCCCCGGCTGAAACTAAGAAAAATTGGCGAAATAAGCAAGGGTGATGTTTTCCTGATGAACCGGATACCAGCACAAGGGGGAAGGAGGTCAACACAGAGAAAAATCAACTCCTACCAAATCAGAGAGCCAGAGCCTCAGAGGCCCCCAACACCTCATCACTGAAGCAGACCAAAAATGAACCCAACATGGCTCAGGGAAATTTTGCGGAAGAGGGGGCGGAAAGAATGTCAGAGCCACATGTTGGGTCATGATATGCAGAGACATTTATCTTACCCATAACTGTGGGCTAACTCCACAATGCATGACCCATATACCTCAACAAGGAGGGGCCAAGGGGAGGGGGTAGGTCACAGATGAGCCTAATAATGGTACCAAACTGACTGTATTTGCTGAATACAAAACTAACTAATAAAGAAAAAAAAAGAAAAAAAAACTGGCATGGGTGAAAACAAAATTTCCAAGAGACCCTAACTACCTACTTTCTTTATTTCTCCCCCAATACCCACCCACATCCACACATCAAACTGCTTATAGCATTAAGGGGCAAAAGTTAGGGGCTGGACGGATGGCCTAGAGGTTATGATGTTTGACTGCAAAGCCCAATGACCAGGGTTCTATTCCCCAGTACCTACGTAAAGGCAGTTGCACAAAGTGGCACGTGCATCTGGAGTTCTGGCTGGAGGTCCTGGTGCACCCATTCTAGTTCTCTGTTTCTCTTCTCTCTGTCTGTCCTTGTAAATAAATAAATAATGTTTTAAAAGAGGGCAAAAACTCTTTGCTCCTCATTACCGGCAGGTGACAATCTGACAATCCCCCAGTGACAGCAGCTGAAACCCTCATCCGGCTTTATTGCCAGGGCCCCAAAGTGGTAAAGGCAGGTAGATGTGACAGAAAGGAAATATAGACCCTGAGAAACAAATTGCCTTCGTGAAAATTATTTATTTGGCTTTTTTTTTTTTTTTTCTCCTTTGAAGGGGACAGGATTGGCTGTGTTTACAAAACCTGGTGAGTTTTTAAAGCTATTGTTTAGTTAACAGCTTCTGACATCAGCTTTCAGAGGTGCCGGATATAAAACTTCTCAAGGAGAACCCAAGGTGATGCTGATAGCAGCTGTCAACCCACAGAGAGGTAATTATGAAGCCATGATTAAAACAAAACAAGCCTTTCAAACACTCCAGCCCTCTACACTGAGAAGCCAGGAGACAGGGTACTGAACACCAGACCACCCTCTGAATAAGCCCCAGGAACAGTGACAAAGAGCGGCCCCCATGTGGTCCCGATCCAGAAACACCCACCAGCTGAGCCCCTGGGTGTGATGCTGTTGCCTGCCTGGAGCCAGGCTGGGAGCATGCTCTTCCCCCCCAGCTGCCTCCTGCTCACCTGCAGATTCCCAGGGCCTTTCCTCCAGGCTGTAGTGTGTGGTGTGTGGTGTGCGCTGTGAGTGACGTGCTGTGTGCTGTATGCACAGGTGTGTGTGCAGATGCACATTCCTTGTTCACAAGCATAGAGGCCACAGGAGAACACGGGGTGTCTTCCTCTTTTGGTTCATTCCCCAAGGGCTCTGCTGGCTGAGGAAGCTCAGCCTCCCAGGCTGCCAGCGTCGTCCAGGGAAGGAGAGAAGTGACCTTTTCCTTCAAGCACTTGACCAGCGGCGATCAGAACCCTGTGGCCACTGGCTTGTGACACTGGCTCTTTCTCCACCTCCCCTCCCCCTTCCACAAGGAGAACAGAGTCCGTGCTCCCCGCTTCACCAGCTCAGCTGTCTATCCTGATGGTGGGACCAAACTATTATCAAGTAAAATGCTTTCAGCTGGAAGGTGTTCTGTTTCCAGACCGTTCTGCCCCCAGCTGTGAGAATCTGAGGAAGAGGGAGAGGAATTCAACAGTGGGGAGAAAGTGCCAGGACTACTCTGCTTTGCAGTAGGAGTGAGAAAAGCCAAGAGAAGCTGCAGGGGACTGCCAACCAAGGACAAAGGGGCTGGAAACTAAAGAAATGACAGGCAGGCTGGAGAGATAGCTTAGCGGTTAAGGCACTTACCTGCAAAGCCTAAGGACCCATGTTCCACTCTCCAGATCCCACATTAGCCAGGCCCACAAAGGTGGGGCAAATGCAAAGTCGCACATGCCCACTAGGTGGCACAAGCATCTGGAGTTCAATTGCAATGGCTGAGGCCCTGGCCTGCCAATTCACTTTGTCTCTCTTTTAAAAAAAGAAAAAAGAAGCCCAAGCTTGGTGGCGCACGCCTTTAATCCCAGCACTAGGGAGGCAGAGGTAGGAGGATCGCTGTGAGTTCAAGGCCACCCTGAGACTACATAGTGAATTCCAGATCAGTCTGTACTAGAGTGAGACCCTACCTCGAAAAACAAAAAATAAATAAAAGAAAAGAAAGAAAGGGGAAACAACAGGCTCCCAAAAGGTGAACAGGGCCCTAATTTCCTAGTAAGAGGGTAGAGAATGCCCACTCTTTGAGCTAAGGCCCCATAGACTAACAGTGGGTCTCAGGCTCCACAAAACCCCAACACATCCTCTCTCCTTTCAACTCCAAGGCCAGCAGAATGAATCTTTCATCACTGGTCACTCCTAGAGCAATAACCCCCAAAACACCAGGTGTTCCCTATGCTCAGGGTCTTGTGCTAAAATGTTTAAGAGGATTATCTCACTAATCTTCACAGCAACTCAGGTAAGGTGTATATCCCTTCCCCCCACCACACACACACACACCTCCACATATGAACACACACCCTAGATTAATAAGGAAAGTGAGGAAGAACGAGGTTGGCAAAAGGGTCCAGAGCTACCTGCTAGCAAACTGTAGTGCCAGACCCAAGATACTCCAACCCCAAGATAGCCCAAGACTTAGAAGAGAAGGAAGCTGGCCGATCTGGAGCCCACAGAGCCAAAGCTGCAGTGCTTTCTGAAAGTGGCCACAGATTAGAATCCCCCGAAGTAAGCGGGCTGAGGGAGGGAGGAAAAAGAGGAGGAAGGAGAGGGCAAGGGGAGAAGGGAGAGGAGACTGACTCCTGAGGGAGGGGCCCAGCTTCCACAGTCCCTAAATCTTGCCAGGTGAGGGCTGGAGGGATGGCTCAGCAGTAAAAGCACTTGCCCACAAAGCCTAAGGACCCAGGTTTGACTCCCCAGTGCCCACATAGGTGGTATATACATCTGGAGTTTGTTTGCAGTGGGTAGAGGCCCTGGCACACCCATTCTCTCTCTCTCATAAATAAAATTAAATTTTGCCAGGTAAGTGGTTTATGAGGCTGTCTCTTCCTCCCACCACCCTTTCTAAGACCCCCACCTCCTTCGCTCCAAGGAGAACAGAAGAGGTGTTCTTCCCCCACTAGGAGGTGAATAAAGAGAGCAAGTGGGGTGGGGAGGGGCAGCCAGGGAAGACTGAAAGCAAACTTTCCTACAATCTCAAGAAATCCACTTATGTGAGAGGAAGTTGCGCTGGTCAAAGTTCATTGCCAACGTGAGTGGATTTGGAACCACGCAGGAGACACCCGTCCTGGAGTGACTGTGAGGGCGTCCGCAGAGAAAGAAGGTCCGCGCTGGGGTGGGCAGCGCCGGTCTGTGGCCTGGGCTTCCAGGCTGAAGAAAACACGCATGCTGAGCACCAGCGCACCCCTCTTTCCTTCTGCCCCTTTGTCAGACATGCTGCCAAGAGAAAGGTAACTAAGGGGGCACTTACAGTTGACAGACTAGTCTCTGTCCCAGGACCCTTACACGAGAGAGAAGGGGAGGGGAGGGGAGGGGAGGGGAGGGGAGGGGAGGGGAGGGGAGGGGAGGACTGGTCATAGTCCTCTTGGTCTTCATATTTGCCCACCTGCTGAGGTGTCTCCTGGCAATAGAGAGCTAATCTCCACAGAGCCAAGCAAAGGATGGGGTGTATGGACCCAGCTGCAGACCACCATCTCTCAGGACAATGATCACTCCCCACCACTGGCCTTCCTGCTATATGATCACGCAGATTACAGTGGTCCTCTGCCCCTTCACTTTATAAGCAATAACCTGGGAAGAGAGAAGTCTTTTTATAATTATTTTGGAATCTTTTAAGTTTTGCTTAGTTATTTATTGGTGTGTGTACATGCACATATGTGTGTACGCATGCATGCATGTGCTAGGGCCTCTTGCTGATACAAAGGAATAGCAGATATCCGCACCACTTCGTGTCTAGTCTACATGGGAGGCTTGGGAACTGAACCCAGTGCTGTAAGGGTTTGCAGGCAAGCACCTTTAACTGCTGAGCCATCTTCCCAATTCCTTTGGAAATGAACTGCAGATGCATGTGCCACATTGTGCTTTACATGGGTATCAGAGAGTAGAACCAGGCTGGCAGGCTTTGTAAGCAAGTGCCTTTAATTGCTGAGCCATCTCCTAGGCCCCTCATTTTTTGTTCTTTGAAACAGGTGTCATTTTGTGACCCAGGCTTGCCTGGAACTCTTCTAGATCCACCATAGCCTGGCTGGAGAGTCCCACAGTGCTCCAGAATCATGTACACTTCTCCCAGTAACTGTACCAGGGAGGCGGCCTGCAGAGCCCTTGGCTCCTAGGAGTAAATTGACCCCCTGAAATTGAAAACGGAAAACAGAACAGGGCAAAGATTTATCCTTCACCTTTCTAGAGTCTTCAGCTGTTGTGAGCACCTCCACCCACTGAACCTGGGAGCCAGTATGGAAGGAGGAGGACGGTAGGGAGCCAGGACGACAGGAGTCTCTGGCGTCCTCAATGTCCCTGGGCTCCTACCGTTCAAGAGACCCCTAAAATATTCTGATATCTGCTTGGATCTTGACAAGCAAGCAATGCAGGTCTCCCAAACAAGCCAAAAGAAAGTTTGCTTGGGTGTTAATTAAATTGTACAAGGCATTAAAAACATTTAAAATCATCCCCCTGGGCATCTTTACACAGCTCCCTGTCTAGCAGTGAGGTGGCTGCCAGGAAGTCCCTGCTGGGGTCACAATCAGGTGAACAGCAGCTCACGCCAGAGCTGGTATGACCCGAGGCACACTTGACCCATCTGTGAAAAGCCAGGCCCCAGCTAGACTGCCACCCATCTGTGTCAGCCCGGGGAATGGGAGGGGCTAGCCTAGCTCCATGTGGCACAGGGCCTTCCAGAACCAGGCTTCCCAGGAAGTGTGGAACTGATATCAAACCTGGGGGTCAAGTGACAGTGCAGAGGGCTGGCTGGCAGAAAACCTGCTGGCGTGAGTCTGGGCCTTGGGACCTGGCCCTCTGGACCCGCCCCTGGGTGCCCCTGGTGGGATCCTTGGCCAGCACTGAGATACTGCACTTTCAGCCTTCAACCAGAGCTGACCCACCATGGAACTCACACAGTGGCATGAGCTCTAATTCCTTCTGGCTGTACCACCCCACCATTAATCTGTAGGCTGGGCCAAGGCAGAGCCACCTTACCATGTGTCCAGATCTTGATCCAAGACAACCCATTCCCCCTGCCAGAACCCACCCCGCTCACTGGCTGCTCCACCTCAACGCTGGGCTCTGCTTCCCTGCACTGTAGCCCATGCCGTGCCCACCTGCAATCCAGCCTCGGGAGCCAGCCCACCTGAAGTAGCCACTTCAGAGTCCCTGTGACGCCTATACAACGTGTGGCACAGAAGTAAGCTCCAGCAAGCATTTCCACTGTGTGAGACGTCATCTAGTCCTGGCCAAAACAAGCCAGATGGCCTTAGTGACGTAACGGTCCTACAGCCTTTGCCTTATGACAAGCTGGGCAGATCCCACGAGAAGGTCCTATAGGACGAACAGATGCTTAGCTGAAGATTTTGAGAGCAGAAGCATGATGGGAGATGTTTGGTGTAAAGACCTCTAATCAGGCCAATGACAAATGGATCAGGCTAACGTGAGCAACTGGGGACTTTGGATCTACAATATGTGGTCCTGTGTGAGACCCCTTTCCTTCTGAGTCCTTCATTACAACTGACATCTGCAACTGGGTTTGTTATTGTCCTGTTTCATAACCCTCCTGTTGGAAAATGCCAAGGTTAAAAAAGTTCAAGATGGGGCTAGAGAGCTGGCTTAGCAGGTAAGGTGCTTACCTTACCAAAGCCAAAGGACCCAGGTTCAATTCCCCAGGACCCATGTAAGTCACACACACATGGAGGCACATGCATCTGGAGTTCATTTGCAGTGGCTAGAGGCCCTGTGTCCATATTCTCTCTATCTCTCTCTCTCTATCTCTCTCTTTCAAATAAATAAATGAAAATAAACTATTATTTTTTAAAAGAACAAGATTTAAAAAAAACCCTTAGAAAAATAAGTAATTCCTTTATTTCTACTTCAAAATATACTATGTACATTAGGAACTCTAAGGCAAAAAGCAGACCAGGTGATCATTCCACTATAAAAATAAAATAAGGTTAAAAAATAATAATTGCCCATTTTTTGATCCACCTTTAACCCAGCTGAAAGGGGCCCGAGCTGCCAGTCATCTTGCTGTCAGAAGGCCTCCCTCCACCTGTGACCTCGTGGTTGCTTCCCAAGGACTCGAGGCCCACGAGTTCGTGGAGCACCTTGAGGGCTTCTTTGGGCTGGCTGGAGGCAAAGTCCAGGAGGCGGGAGCCCATGTGCTCCTGGAGGCTCTTGGCCAGCCGGCACACCGCTATGCGGACATTCCCCCCGCGCCCAGGTAGGGCGCCATTTGCCATCATGGTGTTCAGGAAGTACCACAGGACCGGAAGGACATGCCGCTCCACAGCTTGAGGCTTTTGAGGGTAAACTGAGGCCACCAACGCTGTCATGAAGAGAAGGAGAGTCATTGGAGCCAATCATCTGCTAGAGGTGAAGCTCCCACTGTTGTTTGGACAACTAGATATGCTGTGCCCACCAATTGTCCTCCAGATATTTATGTCTCTGCCCATAGATTCCACTGTAGCAGTTCCTTTCTTGTTGCTGGGACAAAATACCCAACCAGAAGCAGCTTATTAAAGACAAGGGCTGATTTTCAGCACACAGTTCTGAGGGGAAGTTTCAGCACGGCATAGCAGAGCAGACAGCCCGTGTCACATCCTCACATCAGCATGGAGGGATTGCAAGAGCACGCTGAGAGGGTGAGTAGGAGTAGATGAAAACACCCCAAGGACCCCCTCAGCAACACACCTCCTCCCCCAGTCAACACCCCCAGCTGGGGATTAAGTGTGAGGCTTAATCACAAGCACAGGAGGTCAGGGGAGACGTTTTACACGCAAACCACCACAGCTGCTCCCAGCTTTGCTCAGAGAAGCTTCTCACTGCAGTGAGCAGCAGCTCCTGCAGAAACTGGAAGCGGGCCTAAGAGCTGAGAATAAATGACTACTGAGCGCCCAACCCTAAATGAGACATCTATACCACCCAGCCAAGGTTTGGGGGCAGAAAGAATGGACGAGCTAGAGGATGGGACGAGTGATGGGAACACTGCCTTCAGCACATGATATCGCTATTGTCATTACCTGCACACGAACCACACAAGATGGGGGTCATCACCATTCCATCACAGACGGGGGAGGGGCTCATGAGGCCCCATCCCTCCCTGAGAAGCCACTGGCAGTTAATGGTTGTTGGGGGAGGGGGGATACTCCTCAGTGGTGGAGCCACTGGTAAGTTCTCTATACTTCCTGTTAATAACACCTCGCCCATGTTCATGATAGCAACCCTAATTTAAACTAAGTGGGTTATAAAAAAGAAATACAAAAAAAGAGAGGAAGAAATACATCAAAGTAGCAGTGAAAGTAGTTGGAAAGAAGAAGGGGTTCAGTGAAGTGGGATAAGTAATGATAGGGTAAATATGATCAAAATACATTATCTACATGAATAAATTTGTCAACAAAATAAAGCTAAAATTTTAAAAATGACATTGGGGGATGGAGAGATGGCTTAGCAGTTATGCACTTGCCTGTGAAGCCTAAGGACCCCAGTTTGAGGCTTGATTCCCCAGGACCCATGTAAGCCAGATGCATAAGGTGGCATATGCATCTGGAGTTCATTTGCAGTGGCTGGAGGCCCTGAAGCTCGCTCACTCTCTCTCTCTCTCTTTCTCCTCCTTTCTCTCTCTGTCACACTCAAATAAATAAATAAATAAATAAACATTAAAAGGCAGGATCCTTCTAATAAAATAAAAAGTCATTGGACATTTAGCCTATCTGAGCTCCGTTTTTGCTGTCTCTACCAAAAGGAGATTCATGGAGCCCACGTCCTCCTGTGGGGTCCAGTGTGTGTAACTGTAGGTGGCAGAAAGGGCCTCGAGAGGTACCGGCTCCACACTCCAGGAAACCTATGTGGTTACCCAAAGCCAGTGAGGAGTGGCATGACCTGTCTGCCTTTCAGGAGCTCCTCAGAAACCTAGGGGCAGACTGAGTCCTGCCACGGCTGAGAGGGGAACTTGGCAAGCTGAGGGGGGTGAACAGGACTCAGTAAAGTGACTTGTCCAAGGTCAGCGTGGTGATTGGCAAGCCAATGGTGAACGCTGAGGCCCAGGGCCTGTCTGTACCGCCTGCAGCCGATAGCAGCCCTGGCATGAAAGGCTGTGGCCCTATCCTGAAAACAGCCAGCAAGGACTGGCCAGAGCAGCTTTCTTTAGCTGCAACATGGAAATGGCAGGTGCCCCAAAGCCCCACTCCCCTGGAAGGCAGGCCCAGCACCCTGCTGAGAGGCCAAAAAAAAAAAAAAGTCCCCGAGGCAGCTTTTCTCCTTCCCGTGTTAGTGGTGTCAGCTGCCAGGCCATGCACTGGGCAGTGTCCCTCTGGAAGGACATTTCTTGACTTACACGGAGGCACTCCATGGAAGCCAGGGGCACATCTGTGACCTCAGCACTCGAGAACTTTGCTACAGAAAGAGACCCTATCTGAAACAAACAAAAGGCAAAACCCACTCAGTGGGGCCATAGGAGTCATGGTCTGCAAAGAGGAAGAAACTCATTCTTAGAAGCTATTTGTTGCTCACCTTCACCAAAAACAAAGAGCATTTTCTTGCAAAGTGGAGACTGGCACACACAAAAAAAGCAGATTACTAAAATTCTCAAGTGATCCCTTAAATCTAAGACACCGCAAGGCCAGGCGAGGGGAGCGCCGGGCAGGATGGAGGGGGGGCTGGAGGCGCTCACCTGACAGTCGTTCTGTGACGTTCAGCGCTGCGTGACCGCTCAAGAAACGCACGCGCCCAGCAAATGCTTGCAGGAGGCACAGGTGGTCTGAAAGAGATGGAGACACCAGTGACGATGACACTGTGGGCCAAGCCCAGCACTAGGCACCTCACAGTGCCAGGTGCCCACACGTCCAAGTGGAGAAAAGGCCCTATGAAAAATACTAATTTTTACAGGTATAGCAAGGCCAGATTTTTTTTTTTTTTTTTGAGGCAAACCTAACAGATTGCTCCTTTTTTATAAGAGAGAGTGAGACAGACAGAATTGGCACACCAGGGCCTCCTACCAGTGTAGTTGAACTCCAAACACATGCACTACCAAGTGGGCATGTGCAACCTTGTGTGCTTGTGTCACCTTGTGCGTCTGGCTTATGTGGGATCTGGAGAGTTGAACATGGATCCTCAGGCTTCACAGGCAAGCTTCTTAACTGCTAAGCCATCTCTCCAGCCCAAGGGCAGATTTTTAATAGGCATGGAGTAGTTGAAGAGACAATAGTTGCAGTAAACTTGATTCCCCACTAGGCTGCCTGTGATTCCCATGGAACTGGCTCCTGAGTGAAGCATGAGATAAAAGAAGGTAGACGAATATTTGATAAAAGACGAACAGTTGAAGCCGGGCATGGTGGCGCACGCCTTTAATCCCAGCACTTGGGAGGCAGAGGTAGGAGGATCGCCATGAGTTCGAGGCTACCCTGAGACTACGTAGTGAATTCCAGGTCAGCCTGGGCTAGAGTGAGATCCTACCTCAAAAACACCAAAAAAAAAAAAAAAAAAAAAAAAAGACGAACAGTTGGATGATAGCGATAGGTGTGTGGATGAACATGTCATTAGATATTTATAGCCTTAGGGGAAACTGAGGCATTGGGCCATGGCCGTACAAAGGTCAGTGAAGGACTAGGGTCAGCATTCAGAAATCATGGCCTTCTTCAAAGGCTGAACTCATGCTCTAACCAATAAGGAACAACAGCCAGGCATGGTGGCACACACCTTTAATCCCAGTACTTGGTAGGCAGAGGTAGAAGGATCACTATGAATTTGAGACCAGCCTGAGACTACATAGTGAATTCCAGGTCAGCTTGGGCCAGAGTGAGACCCTACCTTGAAAAAGAAAAACCAGATACATCCATGCTGGACAGTCATTTATTCTATGAGACACTTGTCAGCACAGTTTATGAAGTAGACACAGAGCCAGAAACTAAGTAAAATGCAGTCCCCATTCCCTAGAAGGTTCCTTTGACTTGAGCATGAGCCTGACCTTCGTACTCAAGTAACCAGAGCCTATGGGCCAGAGACGGGAAAACCAACTCTACTGGATCTGTCCAAGGGTGTCTCTGCTCCAGCACGGAGAGTGTCCATCCCAGGATGACCAATCCCCCCATCAGGAGGAGAAGCAGCTGGCCGTCTCTGCTGGCGATTTGTAAGTTGGGCATAACTATTCTCCCAGCAGTTTGAACCTTTATAAGCCAGCCGGTCCGAGGCCCAGGCCCAACACGAATGAACACATAAGCCAAGAACACAGTATCCATCTCCCACGTGGCCCAACTCGTCTTTCAGGAGGCTTGGGGGAAAGAGGGACTTAGAACCTTTCATTTTATTTTAGTTTTGACAATTTCATATATGTATCTAATATATATTTAATATATTCACCCTCGTCATGCTAATCCCCCTTCCCACTTTCATGTCTTGTCTGTGGCCCAGAGTTTATTTCGGGTTTCTTTCATGAACAGGGGTGAGGGATTATTCACGGGAGTATGCACAACATACCACTGCCTATGCCACTGAAGACAATGACTCCCTGCCCCTGAGCACCCATGAGCTGCCGATGGCTCCTCTGCAGGGAGGGCCAGTCTCATGAGCTCCTCCCCACCCATGATGGACTGCTGGCTCCTCCACCTTGTGAGGGAGCCACCGCGGCTGCAGGTCCACATCCTGTCCAGAGGCCAGCGTCCCCCAGCACTCCTCCCCACCCTCCATTTCTTACATCCGTTTGTCTCCTCTTCCATGATTTGAAACCTCTTTTTTTTTTCATTTCTTTTTAAATATTTTATTTTTATTTATTTATTTGAGAGAGAGGAAGAGAGAGACAGAGGCAGATAGAAAGAAAGACAGAGAGAAAGGGTGCACCATGGCCTCCTGCCACTGCAAACAAACTCCAGATGCATGTGCCACCTTGTGCATCTGCCTTACAGGGTTCCCGAGGGATCAAAAACCTGGGTCCTTTGGCTTTGCAGGCATGCACCTTAACTGCTAAGCCATTTTTTCCAGCCCTCTTTTTTTTTTTCCATCTCAGGAGTATAGCTCACCCAGCCTTTACCCCCAGGGCCACACCATGGAGAAGTAACCAGCACCTTCCAACAGAGGTGGGTGTGGGCCTCAGGATGAAAGGCTCCTGCACTCTTGGACTGGATTTCTAAAGCCGACCGCAACAGGAGTATCCCGACCGGGTACAGAGGCCGTCACAACAGGAGCTAACCCCACCGGGTACAGAAGCTGTCCTTCCTTCTTATTGTGGCTGAAGCCTTCGAGATTTTTAATCTTGAAGATTTATAATCCTTATTAAGATTCACTAGGTGAGGAAAGCGTACTTTTCCTGAGAACGGCGTGCTGGCTCTCAGAAGGCCCGAGTCAGCTCCCTCTCCAGTCTCCCCAGCAGCCCTCCCATGAAGCACAGAGGCCCGGCATGCCCAGCTCCCAGCGTTTTGCAGTGAGTCCGGGGGAGGTGGAGCAAGGGATGAAGCACCTTCTGGGGGGGTCTTTGGGGCTTGCCCACGCCTGTCCTGGGGGAAGGGTGTGAGGCCTGAGCCATGTCACCATAGCCACCCGGCAAGTGAGTCCTGCCCTATTGGTCCGTTTTCTGCTGACGTAACTACCACAGAAACCAGAGACTGGGCAATTAATAAACAATAGGGATTTATCTGGCTCAGGGTTCAGAGGTGGGAAAGTCCAAGAGCACAGCACAAGCCTCTGGCGAAAGGCCTGGATGTCACATGACAATGTGGTGAATGGCCAATGAGCATGTGTGACAGAGACAGGAAGGGTGCCAAGCCCACCCTTTTAATCTGGAACCCCCCCCCCATGCCTGTGATAACTGAGCCATCTCTACAGTAATAGCATCCATCCGTCGTGGTGGAGCCTTCTAAAAGGTCCCTCACCACGTCTTCTCACCACTACCACAATGGTGACTCGCTTCAACCAACCACAGCGCCTGAGCTTGAGGTGCAGAGTTGGGTAACTCTGGTCTGGTGGCACATGGTGAAGACAGAGAACATCCACCTCAGTCCTCTCCTACAGTGCTGTATGGTTCCTGGCCCCTGGCATGGTCAAAGAAAAGTAAACTTGGAGAGTACTTAAAAACACACATTCAGCCAGACATGGTGGCGCACAACTTTGATCCCAGCACTAGGGAGGCAGAGGTAGGAGGATCGCCGTGAGTTCGGGGCCACCTTGAGAATACACAGTGAATTCCATGTCAGCCTGGGCTAGAGCGAGACCCTACCTCAAAAAAAAAAAAAAAAATGGCAAAAACTGCACATCCAGCGAACTAGTACAACCAGTATGGTAATCACTATGAAGACTCCTGAAAATTGTTAAAATAGAACTACCATTTGATCCAGTTATACCACTTCTGGACACACACCCTAAAACCCCACTCTTCACTGCAGATACTTGCTCAGCCGTGTTTGTAATGGCTCTGTTCACAATAGCTAGAAACTGGAATCAGCCCAGATGCCCATCAACTGATGAATGGCTAATGAAGGTGTGGTACATATATACAATGGAGTTCTACTCAGTGGTAAGGAAAAATTAAGTAATGAGATTTGCAGGAGAATGGGTGGAGTTGGAAAAAATCATACTAAGTCAGTTCACACAGTAGGCACAGAAAGACAGACAGTGCATGTGCCCTCTCATCTGCAATTCTGAACTGGAATCAATTGGAGATGAGTACAAATGGTGGTCATCTGGGTAGGAATACGGGCATAAAACTAGAATGAGACCGAGAGAGAAGAAATGAGAGAGGAGAGGAGGAGTTGCCTGACGGGTTAGGGGAAGGACAAAATATCGGGGTGGAGCTTGGAGAGACAGGGGATAAGGAGAGTGGGCAGGGAATCACACAAAGAAACCCCCATTCTGACTAGCATTCTGCAAGCTGTAACCATCAATAAAATGGGAAGGGGACAGTTGGGACAGAAAGTGGAAAAACCTTAAATCCATGGATTCTGGCCAGTAAATCCCAAGCTCCAAATTGGGTTACCCCTCCCCCCCCCAATACACACAGTGGTCTGTTGGCCACGGAAACCTATGAGGTACCCAAAACAATGTGGGCCATTGCCAAAATACTTGATCACCTGCCAGAGCTAAAAGGCATGACCCTATTGCTGAAGACACCACAGGCTGCAGTCACAGGACACTGGAATACTATGCTGGAAGAGAGGGGGAAACCACGCCCTCCCGGCTAGCCCTCACAGTGCTGGAGAGCCCTATGGGAGCTGCCAGAGGACAATGGTCACCAACAGCAGGAATAAGCAGGGGACCTGGCCAACAACGACATCAACCAACCAGACAAGAAGTACACACTGTGCAATAGTGGCACGCAAGCTGTCCTGGTAACCAACTGTTCTCTGATTGGACACGAGGCCCATTCAGTGGGAAAGAACTCATTTCATATCTGGTTCTGGAAACCACATGGTCTGAAAACCTGGACTTCAGAAAGAAGCCCCCCACTGCTCCCTGGAGAAGAATGAGCTTGCACACCCAAAAAAGTCTCTCAAATAACTTTGCATACCTCCTTTAACCCAATTGCTTTCACTCTTGTTTGGAGAATTTGCTTTATTTTACAAATGGCAGAGAAAATGAAGGAGAACCAAGATCTATGAATAAGATGATAGCCAAAAAAAAAAAAAAAAAGATAGCTGACTGCCCACCATGAGTTGTGCCACCTCTTCCACATCTGCTGGAGCCCCTGAGAAATTGCAGAGGACGTGATGACATGAGTACTGCTCTTACTGCTAGCCTGACAACCAGCCTTGGGGTGATGGTGACAGACATGGTGATCAGTCAAAACCCATCAAAGCAGAAATCCAGAGGCCACAGAGAACTCAACACTAAATCAGACTGCCAACAGGCCTTCCATGGCTCAGGGAACATTGTGGAAGAGGAGACAGAAGGTTTGTAAGAGCCACAGAGTGGGCAGGAAATTCCCTGAGGCATGGTCCCTCTGCTACCCCATAGGGACTGACTGAAGCCTTCATGACACCACAGTGAATACCATAGTCCCACTGGGTTAAGCCCCCAGAGTAACAGGAGCTGGTATGAGGGGATAAAAGAGTATAACCTGTTAATATATAAAATAAATTTTACATAAATAAATAGGGTTGTGAGGGGAAATGGGCTTTATAATTTCTTTTTGTTTGTGTTTGTCTACAACAGAGTTCACGCTGGCTTCAAACTCTCGATGTAGCCAAGGATGCTCTTGAACTTCTGATCCTCCTGCCACCAAATCCTGAGCACTGGGATTACAGGACAGTGTCACCGAACTCAGATTGTGTGGGGCTGGGGATTGACCTCAGGGCCTAATGCATGCTAGGCAAGCACTGTACCAATTGAGCTACACCCCAGCCCGAGCTTTACATTTCTAAGTAACTAAAACAACTAGAGTAACATGGCAGATGGCGTTTGTTTGTTGAGACAGGGTCTCACTATGTAGCCTACACTGGCCTTGAACTCATGGTAATCCTCCTGCCTCAGCCTCCCAAGTGATGGGATTACAGGTGTGTACCACCATCTGCTCTCAGTAGTGTTAAATGCAAGAAACAAATTCAAAACTGTCTTCACATTATGATTTATATTTGTGTTGTTGGTATATGGGAGAGGCATTTTGTCTGTTTGTTTGTTTGATTTCAGGTAGGGTCTCACTCTAGCTCAGGCTGACCTGGAATTCACTATGGAGTCTCAGGGTGGCCTTGAACTCACAGCAACCCTCCTACCTCTGCCTCCCGAGTGCTGGGATTAAAGGCATGCGCCACCACGCCCAGCTTGGAGAAGCATTTTTAATATTGGCCCTGTGGTTTACAGAAAGTAATAAGTTTAAAATCAGAGAGCAAAACAGCTACAGCAGATCTGAGGGCGCCCCACTTCAACCTTATCTACTCTCTCCAGCACTGGCCAGGGGCTGGGCTAAATTGAGAGAGCTCCTCAGAGGGCTGAGAAACCCGAATGCCAAGGTCGTCGGGGAGAAGCTGAGCTGCCAGCACTCTGATGTTTTCATTATGGAAATCTCTTCTGTAACTAACCCAGTAACTGAGCCCAAAGACAAGGCAGACCAGTCTGCTCAGGCACTTCCTTAATGCCCAGAATAATTCCCCTCAAATCGGGTCTCCATGCGTGCTATGAAGAATGCCACAGTGCCTCCAGTCCACAGAGACTCCAAGACAGGAAGGGAGTGACAAATGGCAGAGGTCAGGGAGCAAGCTGTCCACACACCTCCTTCATTGCTGCCCCTTCCCAAAGGGGACAGTGGCAGAAACCTGCAGCCCACCCACCCAAGGACGCAGGAGACATGATCTGGGCCAATGAGTGTGTGATCACTGAATTCCACAAGCAGAATCTTAAGAGGCTTCCCGAGAGGAGCACCATTCCGTGGAGTGGCCATTCTGTCTTGCCATCTGGACTTTGTGCCCGAAGACAGCAGCCTCACCAGGCATTGTTCTTAATCCTCTCAGGCTGGAATTAGCAGGAAAGAAGCAGTAATATGCCAAGCTGTTGTTTGTAACTTTCCACATTTAAGCACAGCACCTCCGGAGGGCATAAAGAAGAAAAGAAGGTGTGAGAGAAAGCTCCCTCCATCAAGAGGGGCTCAGGGTGCTAAGAATTCCTCCCCAAGGGACCACAAGAATCACTAGGCTGTGGGCTGGAGGGATGGCTTAATGGTTAATGCAAAGCCAAAGGACCCAGGTTTGATTCCCCAGGACCCACATTAGCCAGATACACAAGGGGGCGCATGTGTCTGGAGTTCGTTTGCAGTGGTGAGAGGCCCTGGCGTGCCCATTCATATTCTCTCTCTCTGTCTCTCTGTCTGTCTCTCTGTCTGTCTCTCTCTCTCTCTCTCTCCCTCAATATCTCCCTCCCTCTCTCTGTCAAATAAATAAATAAATAAAACATTTTTAAAAAAGAAGAATCATAGGCTGGGTAATTTGGGGAGACCTACGCCCCTTTCCTGTGTTCGCTGTCCCGGGTCTCTGCAGCTACTACTCAGTGTCCTGGGCACTGGCAAGCTTGGCGAATTGTTTGCAGTTTTCCCTGGGTGGACTGAGCTCAGACCTGCAGGCAGATGAAAGCAGGTCCTCTGGACAGCTTGGCTCTAAGCTGAGTATCCACTGGCAGTGATGAATTCTCCATGTCACTAACTGAAAGCTCTAGGAATCTGACCCACATGAGTGTCAAAATAAGCTTGTCCTTTAAAACATTTTCAAAACCAATGCTATGGGTTGGGGGGATAGCCCAGTTGGTAAAGCACTTGCCTTGCAAGCCTGAGGACCTAGGTTTGATCTCTAGTATCCACATAAAAATGCCAGCCACTGAGGAGTCATGAACCCTAGTGGAGTAAAGCTAGCTGTTATCTGGCTAAATGCATATATTATTCCCACTAAACTGCCCTCTAAGCATTTTTATATGTTTATACCCATATATTAATGCTGTTCTCATTTTTGGCTAGAGAAGCTTCTCTTTTCAGACCACTGGGGTGACTCAAAATTGTCACCATAGTGCTGATATAAAGTGAGAGTAGAGTGTTCAGCATTCAAGGTCCATTGTGGAAGAGCCAAAGGAAGGGTAGGACTGCTTACAGTGCAATCTTCTAGACACAAAATGGCCTGGATATCCATTACCTCACAGTGCCTGGTACTACTCACACAAGACCTTCATAATAGGGGGGGAAAGATGATGACATCAAAGTAGAAGAAAGAGTAATTAGGAAAAAGAAGGGCTGGAGAGATGGCAAAGCCTAAGGACTCATGTTCAACTCTCCAGATCCCACATAAGCCAGATACACAAGGTGACACAAGTGCACAAGGTTGCACATGCCCACTAGGTGGTGCACATGTCTGGAGTTCGACTGCAGTGGCTGGAGGCCCTGTGGCATCAATTCCCTCTCTCTCGTTCTCACTCTCATTTCAAAATAAATAAGTTGTTTTTTTTTTTTAAAGAAAGGATTCAGTGGAGGTGGATTTGAGAGGGAGAGAGTAGAAATAGAAGTGGGAATTATGATGGTATATTGTCTTCTTATGGAAGTAGTCAATAAAAGGTTAAAAATAAAAAAAAAAGAAGGTCAGGCATGGTGGCTCATCCTTTTAACCCCAGCACTTGGAAGAAGGAGGATTACTGTGATTTCAAGGCCACCCTGAGACTCTAGGGTGATTTTCAGGTCAGCCTGGGCTAGTGCGAAACCCTACCTTGAAATAGATAGATAGATGATAGATAGATGATTGACAGATAGATAGATAGATAGATAGATAGATAGATAGATAGATAGATGAAAGGCAGATAGATAGGTAGGTAGATAGGAAAAATTCCAGCCACAATGGTATGTTCCTGTACTCTCAGCTCTGGGGAGGTGGAGACAGGAGGGTGGTTAGGCCTCACTGGGCAGCCATTCTAGACTGATAATGAACTCCAGGCCAATGAAAGACCCTGTCTCGAGATAAATAAACAGTGGACAGAGTTCCTGAAGACGACACCAGAAGCTGTCCTTTGGCCCCCATACATGTATGCATGCAAGCGTGCACGTACACGCGTGTGTGCGTGTGTACACACACACAGAGGCATATAAACATACAACACACATGCATTTAAACATTGCTGCTGGGCCGGGCTTGGTGGCGCACGCCTTTAATCTCAGCACTCGGGAGGCAGAGGTAGGAGGATCGCCGTGAGTTCAAGGCCACCCTGAGACTCCATAGTGAATTCCAGGTCAGCCTGTGCTAGAGTGAGACCTTACCTTGGAAAAAAAAAAAAAATTGCTGCTGGGTGAACCAAGAGGGTGTGGCACACAGCAAAGCCATCTGGCCCAGCCAGCTCATTAGGACACCTGCTCAAACACTATCTGGAGCCAAGACTGCGTTTCATCCTGTAAGCTCCACAGGATCCTTTTGCCAGAGATTCATTAGGCTCCCTTCAACCCTGTGAAGCCAACACCATTGCTGCTAGCCCGAGCACTGAGCTAAGGATCAGAGAGGAAGACAGCCCACCGCCCCCCACAACTGCTTCCTTCTTCCTGTACCAAGGCCTCTGGCTGATGGACCACAGGGGCTATTTCCTGCTGTATCCAAGGAGACTCTGCCCCAGCAGAATGGGAGAGCCATGGGTAGTTTGGTGGTGGCGGCAACCCCACCTCACTGTGTGGTCAGATTCCCAGCATAGGCTGCTGTGGTTCAGGTTGGTTTTTTTTTTTTTTTTTTTTGTCTTCCCTATGGTTCTGTTGGAAGTTTGGCCCCAGTATAGAAATGTTGGGAGGGAGTGAAGCCTTGAAGAAGTAGTAGGGCTTCGTGGGAAGTACTGAGATCACTGGGGCATCTTCCTGGAAGGGATTAATGCTGGCCTGGAAAAGGGAGTTGGTTCCCATAAAAGTGGATTCTTCTCAGAAGAGCAAGCCCAGCCCGTTCCTCATCTCGGCTTCCTGTCTTTCCATAGACTCTCTTCCACGTGAGTTCTCTACACCACTGTGATTTCATTCACCGTGAGGCCCCATTAAGCTGAGCTTCCAGAACCGTGAGCTAAATAAACATTGTGTGTGTGTGTGTGTGTGTGTGGTGTGCACGTGTTGTGTGTGCACGTGTGTGTCCCCATGCACTCCCCTGAGCAGGCTTCACTTGCCTGTAGCGCCCAGAGCAGAGCGTCAGGTTCCGCTGCTTCACTCTCCTCACGCTCTCACAGGAAGTGTTCCTAACCACTGAGACACCTCTCCAGCCCCTAAATAAGCTTTTTTACATAGTTTCCAGACCTGGAGATTTTTATTACAGCAGCAGAAACAAACTGATACACACCTCTTCTCAAAGCCTGCACTTTCCAGAGTGCCCATCCCAGGGAGGTAGAACAGGGCTCCAGGTAGAAGATACCTGATCATTGTGACCACGGGAGAAACCGAATTCTATTGTCCAAAACTCCCAGCCCCGCCATGCTCAAAGAGACTGGCCTCGTAGCAGAGCAGAAACAGAACTCCCTGAGGGAGAAAGGGTTAAAAACAAAATAAAAGGCCTGTTCCCAGTCCTCCCTCCTCAACAGCTGAAACCCGTTGTGCTTGGTGCAGGTTTTCTCAATAAATCCAGGGTCCAGAGTGATTTACCAAGCGCCTTGGTTGTTGGCAACAGCAATCTCACTTACCCAGAGCAGCGCTGAGAACAAGCCGTAATTTAGAGCTCAATTTATATTGTTTGTTTTTCAGCAACAAACTCAGCAAATCATAAATTCCCTCAGGGATGAAATGTGGAAATTGACAATATTTATGAACTCAAGAGACAGAGAAGGACTTGACCAGGCCTTTGATTTGTAACTGAAACTCCTCCTGGGGACACTAGCCAAGGACACAGCTGCTGTTCCAGCCCTAGGAGCTGGGCTTGGTCAGGGCACAGGGAGGGGAGGATGAGTGTCCCAGCCTCACATGGGATGGTCAGTGAATGCCAGAGGCCAAACACTGCCTTGGGCTTGGCAGGCATACAACAAGGCACATAAAGGCAATTACCAGACATAAGCTTCCTCACACTGGCCTGGACATAAACCCACTCAGGTACCTGAAGTTTTCTTTTCTTTTCTTTTTCTTTTTCTTTTTAGGGAGAGATAGAGACAGAGAGAGAGAAGAGAGAGAATGGGTGCGCCAGGGCCACAGCCAATAAAAACAAACTCCAGATGCTTGTGCCACCTAGTGGGCATGTGCAACCTTGTGCTTGCCTCACCTTTGTGCATCTGGCTTACGTGGGATCTGGAGATTTGAACATAGGGCCTTGGGCTTTGCAGGCAAGCACCTTAACCACTAAGCCATCTCTCCATCCTAGGTACCTGAAGTTTTGGCCATTGTACTTCCATCTAGGTATACACCAAATATTGCCTTTTAGTCAACCACAAAAGGAACAGAAGGAAATACATCAAAACTCCACCCAGTGTTAGAGAACTGAGGCATGGGGCAACAAAACATGGAAGGAAACAAGAAGCCCTAGCCTCCCCTGGTGTCTCCCCACAGGTCCTTCCTCTTTGCTCTTGTCTTCCTTCCTTTTCCAGGGCCCCTCCACCCTCCCTTGAGTCCATCACCAAGTCCTGACCCAACGGAAGCTTGCTGCGCACTCCTTACTCCCTCTAGTGCTCATGGCCCTGGGGGAGTCTTTTTCCTTCCATTACTATGGGGGATAGACGAGGCCCTACGTGCTGCCTAATGGACAGGACATGCACAACGAACTCCAGTCAAGAGTCTCAGAGGCCCAACGATGCCAATGTCTGCTCTACAGGCCTCTGAAGAGCTATCCAGGGCCGTTGCCCCTTCACTGACCCCAGGGCTGTTTGCCCGTCAACGGACTGCCCAGCACAAAGGCTGTGGCATGGTGGCCCTTGGGGGCTACAGTGGGTCGCTCACCCAGACTCTCCGTCATTGCATCCAGCACGGTGGCGGCAGCGGTGGAAATCCGCGCGTTCTTGGAGTTGAGGTTGTCTGCGACAGCAGTGACCACGGACAGCAGCATGGGGTGCACGCTGTCTCGGAGGAGGGGGAGCATCTGTGCGAGGGACTCCAGCGCCCACTGGTTCACTTTCTTGTTGGGATCCTGAAGCCTTGGGGTGAACGCATCAAAGACCTGTTGGGGGAGCACAAAGCGCCCATGGGAACTCAGGTAGAGCAGGAGGCACACAGTGCCAGGCACTTCGGATTTCCCCAAGTCCAACCAACTCGCATGCCTGAAAGGGGTCCCCAGGCTTGTGTCAGAACACACTGATGATAAACATCTCACTTGCAAAGAGGAGTGGCCAGGAGGGGAGGGACAGATGTGTACTGAGCACTCCTCTCATGCCAACCGTCTAGGGCATCAGGGTAGCACCTCTGAGCCATCTTCCATGTTAGGGGCCCATGTTGCTATGTTTCCCCTTAACATCTAAGGCTTAGAGAAGTTAGTGATGCCCCTCAAACTACACAGCTAGTAAGAAACCTGGATGGGCATCGGGGATCTGCTGGCTTAGCCTGGGTTGCTATGTGCCAGTGACTGTCAATATCCCTATAGGGAGAAGCAGATAACTGACCTGGTGTTCAGCCTGTGACAAGCTATGCCGGTTCCCAAACTGCCTATCAACTGTGGCCCAACGATCTGTCTAGTCACAGGCCCAAACATTATGCAAACAACTAACCCAAAGTGACCTAAGGCCTTGCCCACTAGCGCTACCTCCTGGCCACAAATCTCCTAGAAGGATGAGAAACACCTAAGAAATCTCTGAGTGTTTTCAAAGCGTGTTCAACCCCTCCGCCACGTCTACTCAGTCTTTAGACATGACAAAGGCCACTTAGAAAGCAAGGGCTGAGCAGGGTCCCTGTACCCCAACAGGTATGGCACCACATCCAACCCAGTTCCAAGTTTCCAAGGTGGAATTTGCATCCACAGGAGGAACCAGAAAGGGTGGAGGGTGGGGTGGGGGCCACGCTCACCTCAACGAGGCTGGCAGCAATGAGCTCTGGCTTGGCCTTACAGAGCTCGAGGAGCCGCCCCACACCTTCCATCCGAGACTGGTACTCCTTGGCCTCCAGCAGCCGCATCATCTCCCGCAGCTGCTCTGCCGTCTCCATGCCGCCGCCACGCCCAGAGGGGTGCAGCCCCAGCAGCCGTGGGCCCTTAGAGCCAAGCCTAGGTGGAAGCAGGGGCTGACCCCTGGGGAAGAGCCCAGGGGATGAGCACAGCTCTCGTCCACACTCCCCCCCTCCCCCGCTGCTAGGTAGGATAGAAACAGCACTGCCGCCTGCAACCCCAGCCTCTCCATATATATACGTTCTTTCATTACAAGTGAGAGGGTTAAAATCTAGAATCTAGAGAAACATTCTTTCACATTTGTCAAAATCATACATCCCTTGTATGCATAAGCATTACGGAAGAGCTATGACTAATGTTAGACTAATTCAATCAGAGTTTTGTTTTTGTACAATCAGAATCAAAGATAAGGAAAATACTCCATAAGCCTCAGGGTCTTTATAATATAGTAGTTCTCTAAGCACAGACTCTGGCCAGGCACGGTGGTGTGCACCTTTAATCCCAGCACTCGGGAGGCAGAGGTAGGGGGATCACTGTGAGTTTGAGGCCACCCTGAGACTACAAAGTGAATTCCAGGTCAGCCTGGGCTAGAGCGAGACCCTACCTTTGATAAATCCTTTGACTGCTGCTTGGGGACTCTGGCCCTGAGAACTCTAGGAGTCTCTTTTCCTCAAGGAATGACAATGTGGTTGCCTAGGATCCTCCCCTCTGGTCAGCAGGCAAGGCTCTCTCTTCCTGCCTTCTAGTCTTTCTTTTTAAAAGACATGTGGGATGGGCGTGGTGGCACATGCCTTTAATCCCTGCACTGGAGGCAGAGGTAGGAGGATTGGCGTGAGTTCAAGGCCACCCTGAGACTATGAAGTGAATTCCAGGTTGGCCTGGGCTAGAGTGAGACCCTACCTCAAAAAACAACAAAAAGAAATGTGAAGAATTGGAAATAGGGGACGTACCACACAGACTAGTGTGTGCATTGCGTGTGCGTGTGCAGTGCTGGGATTGGAAGTCAGGGTCTCATGCATGAGAGGCATGTGCCCTGTCCCAGAGCCTCCTTCATGCCAGTCCAGTAGGTGATATGCAACGTGAGACTCGGGGAAGAATCCAGAGGTCATCTCACCCTGTCTGCTGCCTCCTGTCTGTATCCTCCACCTCACAGCTAGGCTGTGCTCACACTCCTCCAGGAACTGAGCATGCTCATCAGACCCCCTCGGTTATTCCAGCCAGCAGGAGGGTAGCTGCATATAGAACTCTGTCTCCCACTCCCACTTCTAAGCCAGGGTCATTGAGCTCTTGCCCTATACCAAGCCCAAGTGCCCACCCAACACGTCCCCACATCATCCATTCCATCATTTTTGCCTACTGAATACCAGGAGCTGTGCTGGGTGTTGAAAAAAAGGAGATGAGAGACAGTCTGTGTCTTAAGGAGCTCACAAAATGGAAGACAGGGTTAGAGAGAACAGGCAGCCTCTGTCCACTCTGAGCACCCCAGAGCACGGTGCCAGAAAGAGGAGGTGAGTGGAGAGCAGGTTGTGGGAGACCACTCCACTGAAGCAAAGGCACAGCAGCAGAGAGGCAGAGAGAGAGGATGAGGAGGAGAGGAGGAGAGGAGGAGAGCCCAACCGCCTGGCTGAGAAAGGGTGAATAAAGCCAGCAGGAGGTTGCTGCTGAAGAGCTGGGGGAGGGGCTTCCCTGGCCCTCGGCTAAATTCTCCTAGTCCTCCCAGGACAGGGCAGAGGACCCTGCTGGGCTTCCAGCTGCTCCCAGCACCCGCCGTCCAGCCCTCAGGCCACACCGTCCTGCCTGTCTGCCTTCCAGCTCTGCCTCAGACTGGCCACTGTGATGTGGTGGCCAAAGGTGCTGATCTACGTGAAGGAAGACTTGCTGAGCTTGCAAGGAGCCCCGCCAACAGGTCCAGCCTCAGCCAAGACTGCAGGAACCAGCTCCTATGGGTGGAGGCTGCCAAGCCCAGGATTTGGTCTGCCCAGGATGTGAGCGGTGAGTGGTGGAGTCCATCCTATAAATCCTTTCGTTAGTGACGCAGAACCAACTGGGTCTCAGCTATACCCCAGGACCACATTCTACCCCAAAGCAGCCCCCGGCTGTGGTCAGCAAGACGCCTCTGTGGGCAGCTTTGGACACAGAGCCCCAGAGAGACAAGCGTAGCGTACCCCTCGTGCCCCTCGTCGACAGGAAGCCCGTTCTCACAAGCCTCCAAACTCCTCGACACCTTGCGGCCTTTGGCAGATGGAAGTTCATGACGATCTTGTGTTCCCTTGAAAAATAAACATAGAAGATGAACCCAAAGGGGTGGCCTGTCATCCCCTTTTAGACCCTAACAAGGAGAGCTGTGCAGTCACAGGTAGAGAGCCCCATCTGGCAGAGGAGGAGAAGAGACCCATGGAGCTCATGGTCCAGGGGGACAGACATGGGAACAGAAAACTCATTTAAGCTACCCGACCAAAGTCACGGATAAAAGGAGAGCCTGGAGGATCCCCGCCCTCGTGAGAGCTGCCAGGCTTGGCTCTGACCACCCCACACACCCGCAGGGGCCCCTCACTCCGGTGCTCACGCGCTGCTTGATGGCTGCCATGACTTTCCGCAGATCGTGAGATGGGAGGGACTGCTTCAGAAATGCGTCAAACTTCGCATTGGCCATCAAGATATGCACCATCTTCCGGCCATAAAACCTGCCACGGGCCGTGGGGCCCACAGGGCCATACAGCAAGATGAAGAGACAGCCACACATATGCCCAATACATTTGTTCTACCACTTTATACAACTTTCCTAATTATTACAGCAAGACAGGTTTCCATACTTTTTCTAACTAGGAAAGCAATCCTTTCCCAGTTAAAAATTAGATTCATAAAAGAACAAACACCATCCATAATGCCATTGCCAAAGAAAATCACTGCTGAATTTTTATATATTTTCTTGGTCTTTTTTGTGTGCATTTACATTTTAATAGATATCAGGGTGCATAGACAACTTGCTTCCAGCCTTTCCACTTCCTTATTAATCATCTTCCCAGATCATTTAATACTCTTCAGAAGAACCTGTTTTTATATTTTTATTTATTTATTTAACAGAGAAAGAGAGAGAAAATGAGGATGCCAGGGCCTCTAGCAACTGCAAATGAACTCCTGATGCATGTACCACCTTGTGCATCTGGCCTATGTTGGTACTGGGGAATCGAACCTGGGTCCTTAGGCATTGCAAGCAAGCACCTTAACCACTAACCCATTTTCCAGACCCTTCATGAGCATCTTCCAACCCCACCAACAAGTACAACTTCAAATCTCCCTCTCCACCAGCCTTCCTCACTTCGGTGAACAGCGCAGTCATTCCTCAGAGACATCTTTGATGTGTCTTTGAAACTCTCACCTCCCATATCCTGCTGCCTCTGACTTCAAAATGGACTTAAAGCCACGCGCCCGCCTGGTCCCAGCCTTCAGTCCCTCTTGACAGGATTGTGGCGTAACCGCCTGTCCACTGTCCCTCTCCATCCTGGCAGCCTCAAGTCACTCCCCGCCACCTCCATTCCGTCTTCTTGGCTTCTTACATTTCTGTTCCCTGTCTGTAACTAAAATACTCTATATTTGTTTGTTTATCTCCTCCAAGTAGGATGTAAGCTTCAAGACAATGTGCTCTCAATTTTTCTTAATCATGGTTGTATCGATTTTAATGAAAATAATAAGAATAAGGAAAAGTGTGCCCACTAAATATTGTAGTGCTGGAAGATGCTATGCAGGCTCCTGGGGGAGAAAAGTCATCACCAGTCTTAGCCAGCAGTCTTAGCCCCGCAAGCTACCCCACTGGCAAGCCAGGCAAGATGTGCCCACTAGTGCAACAGTGGCATATCTGTTCTGGGGGCAACAACAGGATTTGAGACCTGCTTTACAGGGGGGAATTCATGCCTGGCACTGTAAACCTGGTGAAGCGCCTGTGGTTACGGAGGTCATGGGCTACAGGGGGAACCTACTACTGGTGTTATGCTAAATGAACAGGTTGTCAAACTGTCCTCTAAATATGCTTACATCCATAGATCAGTGCTGTCAGCCTTGAATACAGAAGTTTCTTGTTGCAGTGGGCAGAAGTTACTGCAGAGGCAAATAGCTGGACAAAATGCTGAGAACAAGTGACTGTGCTCAGCTCTGGAGGAGACATCTACACATGACCCCCTGCAAGGCTCAGGGAACATCATGGAAAGAGCAGAAAGAATGTAAGAGGCCGGGCGTGGTGGCGCACACTTTAGTCCCAGCACTAGGGAGGCAGAAGTAGGAGGATCGCCATCAGTCTGAGGCCAGCCTGAGACTACAGAGTAAATTTTTGGTCAGCCTAGGCTAGAGAAAGACCCTACCTCTAAACAACAACAACATCAACAATAAGAATGTAAGAGCTGGGGGTGGAGAGGAACGTTGTGGAGTGCTGTCTTCTGGACATGGCACGGCCATTACGCTCATGAACTCACAGCAGCTGTGGTTTCCTGCACAAGGCTGAGCCAGGCAGCACCCCACCACAAGGACCACCCCACACTCCTCCCAGAGTAGCCACTGGCACTTCATGCTTGCTGGGGGAGGGTGAGTCGTGTTCTTCAGAGGTGTAGCCATTGGCAAGGTGCCCGCATTCCTGTACATAACCCTCTGCCCATGCTCACACAAGCAACCCTTCTCGACTCAGTAAGAAGACATGAAAGTAGGAAGGTGCCTAGTTGGGAGAAAGAAGGTGTTTAGTTAGGGAAGAGAGGGGTAAGGGAGGACAACATGGAGTGAATATTATTAAAAACACTTTACACACATGTATGCAATTGTCAAAAGTAAAATTTTTAAGGGCTGAGAAGATTGCTCAGTAGTTAAAGGTGGTTGCTTGCCAAGCTGCCAGACCAGGTTCAATGCCCCAACCATCACATAAGCTGGATGCAAAAGAGGCACAAGCATCTGCTGTTTGTTTACAGTAGCAAGATGCTCTGGCGTGTACACAATGTGCAAATAAATAAAATCTTAAAAAATGTATCTCTTGGGCTGGAGAGATGGCTTAGCGGTTAAGCACTTGCCTGTGAAGCCTAAGGACCTTGGTTCAAGGCTTGATTCTCCAGGACCCACGTTAGCCAGATGCATAAGGGGCCGCACGCGTCTGGAGTTTGTTTGCAGTGGCTGGAGGCCCTGGCACGCCTATTCTCTCTGCCTCTCTCTATCTGCCTCTTTCTCTCTCTGTCTGTCGCTCTCAAATAAATAAATAAAAATTAAATATATATATATATATATATATATATATATATATATATATATATTGAGGCTGGAGAGATGGCTCAGCAGTTAAAGCCCTTGCCTGTAAAACCTAACGACCCAGGTTTGATTCCCCAGGACCTACGTAAGGCCAGATGCATAAAGTGGCACACGCATCTGGAGTTTGTTTACAGTGGCTAGAGGCCCTGGCATGCCTGTTTTCTCTCTCTCTCTCTCTCTCTCTCTCTCTCTCTCTCTCTCTCTCCTTGCAAATATATGTATCTTAAAAATGGCTAAACGGGCTAATGGAGAGTGGAGCAGGGTGGGCTGGAGAGTGAGTAGGTTCAAGAATCCAGTAGGGAGGATGGAAGGCAAGAAAGCGGGGCCGGGCGGCACCCGCCACTCCCTGAAAGGACTGGCCGTGACACTGGAGGGGAGTTAGATGACTGCTGAAGGAAGGGACACAGCTTCTGTTTGGGAGCTGTGAGGCAAGGCCACGCCCCGCCGGTGGCTAATTGCCTCTACTGCGTCCAGGCGTGGGTCCTGCCCTACCTGGTGTCCTGGTTGGAGTCCTGGGCCAGCCTCACGAGGTCGTGCACCAGCATGTCTATGTTGTCCCTGGTGCCCGAGAGAAGCTTCTCGGCGCCGATCTGCTCCAGCACGGCCCAGAGATGCTTGGCGGTGCATTTCCGGACCAAGGGGTTTCGATGGCTAAAAGGAAACACAATCATGGCCAAAGGGTCCATCACAGGATAGGGGTGTGGGAGCCCCAGAGAGTCACACATGGATCTTCAGCTATAGACTGCAGACTCATGTTCATGCCAGCCATGGCACAGTGGCCGCCATGGTGATGAGAGAGGAAAGAACAGCTGTATTAAGCCCGGTGATGGGCCTGGGCTCACGGCTCTCAGCGCCTTCCTGAGCCTGCGTCTTCCTCCTGCCCTCACCTGCCTGTCTCCATCTTGCCTCCACCTGGAAAACTAATCAATGTCTCCTCTTGCTTCCCCAGCCACCCCCCTCACCGGGCAGAATTAGCTGTCCCCTCTAAGGTGGCATCTTCTTGGTCCCCTCGTAAGTATAATTGCACCTTGCTCCTCCCCACCCCACCCAAGCAAGTCACCAGCTCCCTGGAAGCACATGCTACCTCTCCCATTCTGTTGTGCCCCTGGGGTTCCCGCCGAGGCCCAGCACGTGACTGGAGGCACGTAGTGAAAGTTTAGTGTAAGTCTGTGGGACCGAATTAGATGACATGGTCATTGCCACAGACGGAACCTGAACTCGGATAGGAGAAACCTATCAGGGTGTCAAAGCAATGCCTCTGTGTCCTCCTCCCATCAGGCAGCTCTGACCACCCCTCCCATCAGCGGAACACAAAGGGGGACATCAGAGCTCTCCTCATGAGAGCGCATTCACATCCGAAGCAGAACATTGCTACTGAAGTCCAGGGAGATTCAAACACCATCCTGCTCTGAGCTCCCCCAAGGACTTGACCCTGGTACTTAGCGATAATAACCGAGGGCCACGCTCCCTGTGCCAGGCGCTGTGCTGGGTTCCTTCATACACTATCCACCATCAACTCTATGGTTTAATAGAAGCTACGGCAAGAGCAGAACTCATAAAGGGCACAGTGTCTCCCGAGTTCAGTCGGCCAGTCAGTGCTCAGAGAATGCTGGGTAAAGTTGGCGCTTTCTAGTTGCTGTGTCATGAAGCCACTCACTGACTCCTCACAGCTGCTTCCAGGGGTAGACACCCTGGCTATGCCCATCAGGTGAGGCGAGGTGACAACGCAAGAAGTGAACCAGGCTGTGGGTATCAGGTGCCCCACGTGCTGGCGCAGTGGGTCTGCTGGGGAGGCCTGTGCCTCAGAGTGAGGACCAGAGGCGGGCTTTGCTGCGGGGAGGCAGGCCTTGGAAGAGGCCTTTGCTGTTTCGGTGTTGATTTGGCTTTGTCTTGAGGAGTGGCAAATCTGGAAGAGACTAGTTTTGTGCCTGGCTCTCCTCGTGGCCTACATTTCATCAGAAAGAAGTGCTGCTCCCCTGGGAGGGGCTTTGGGGCCTGTCTCCCAGGAGTTACCATGGCCACCACGCACTCCCCAGCCTTGGAGAAGAACAACAGCACCCTCCCCTTACAGCAGCTCACTCCTTTCTCCCCACCCTGGCCTAAGAGAGAGCAGGAGTCTGCCTCCCTGGGCTAACGTGTGACGCCCTTGAGGTGGAGCCTGAAGTGGGCACCTTCTCAGGCTGCCTCGCAGACATCCCAAGGGTCCCTCTGCAGCCTCAGTTTCTGCCACCTTCCCTCCCTGTCCTTTCTTCATCCTTCTCTCCCTGATTCCCCGCCATCAGCTCGCGCGGATCAGTACATACTAGACGCCCGCCGAGGCGAGGGCCGTCAGAGCACGGGCGGGGGTCACATTTTCCACCATGGCTCCCAGGGCCCAGTTGGCTGCCTGTTGGATGAACTCGCTCGTGTTCCCCATCTTCTGCAGAAGGCAGCGGGTGATCTCCTCAACTTCCTGGTCCATGTTCCTCTTCAAGGCCCGGAAGAGGTCTCCCAGGGTGCTGACGGCAAGACGAGACACCTTGGAGCGGAGGTTGGTGACCTTGGAGAAGAGGAGAATGGGCCTCCAGGACTACTGGCCCTTCACGGGGGCTCTAAACCCAGAGGATGGGCGCCATACGGCCCTTTCCACCACCTCCTTACCCACCCACCCCCAGGTCCCTGTCCACACTAAAAACAAAAGCCCTGCAGGGGCACTGGGCAAAATGGCCCACTCTGTTACTGTCATCACTATTAACTCCATTTTTATCATCTACTAAAATCTGTGCACCACTTAGTCTTCAAAGTGCATGTTATGCTTTAAATCTGAAATGTCCCCCACAACCCCACAAGCTCGTGTTTTTGTTGTTGTTGTTGTTGTTGTTGTGGGTTTTTTTTGTTTTTTGTTTTTTTTGTTTTTTTCTTTTTTTGGTTTTTCGTGGTAGGGTCTCACTCTAGCCCAGGCTGACCTGGAAGTCACTATGGAGTCTCACGGTGGCCTTGAACTCACAGCAATCCTCCTACCTCTGCCTCCCGAGTGCTGGGATTAAAGGTGTGTGCCACCACGCCCGGCAGGCTCATGTTTTGAAAGCTTGTTTCCAAGCTGGTGACAGTATTTGGGGAGGCTGTGGGACCTTTAAGAGGTGGAGCTTAGCTGGGGAAGTAGTTCTCTAGGGACAGGACTTTGAAACCCCTGGTTCAAGGTGCTTCTCTCCATCCCCCCCCTTTCCTTCTCTCTCTTTCCTTCCCGTGCCTGCCGCCTCATAATCTCACCATGGACAAAACAGCTGCACTGCCAAGCCTTCCCCACCATGATGAACTGAAAGCTGTGAAACCGTGAGCCAAAATAAACCTTTCCTCAAGTTTCCCTCGGGCATTTTGCAACAACGATGAGAAAAGAACTTAAACAACACATTTACCAAAAAGAGCATCTTTACAACTACTGTTAGAAGTAGGTATAAACCACTGGTTTTACAGAAGAAGGGGCCCCATACCACGTGGCACAGTGCCCTCTCTATCCATGCCCTACCCATCCTTCACCCGGGCTGGAGCAGTCTCTGCCCACGGGCCTGGCCTGGTCTCTGTGTGCTTCCAGCGCGTGTTCCCGCCTCTCGGGATGGGGCCTGGGCTGAGCCCTGGGCCCTGGGGAATGCTGCAACACGCCTGAGGTTGGGACTCTGGCCCAAAGTATCCCAGCCCCTCCTCAGGCATTCTGAGTGCAGGCTGTGACAATGGGAACACAGGACTCCAGGCGTCTCGATTCCCAAAGACTGGGAGCAAAGAAACCCCAGGTCTGTGTTCTAATCCGCAGGATGGGTAGCGACCTACCTTGGATGCTGGGGACCGAGAAACAATCAAGGACAGCCAAGCTCCAGGGAGCCACGGCGTTGGTGGCTGCTGCTGTCGCTCACCTTGGGCAACTGCACCAGGGAAGAGGGAGCAGCCTGGGGGTCAGGACAAAGCACAGGCGGGCTGTGAGGAAAGCTCACCTCCGCGGTCACCGCCAAGGACACGCCATGCAGCCTCCCGGCCAGGACCTCCGGATGATGAGCGGCCAGGCGCTGGATGCTCAGCAGGCCCTTCTCCTTCATCTGCCTGAGGAGCAAGGCCAGGCCTGTCATGGCTGTGAGGAGGGAGGAGCCCCCCCCCCCTGCCAGGCCTGCCACCAGAACTGCTCAGTACAGCTGCGTTTGTGGTGGCAGTCACTTTTGCCGATTGGTTTAGAAATTTTGAGGCCCAGGCTGGCCTCAAACACTCTATGTAGCTGAGGAAGACCCTGAATTTTCTGAAATTTCTGATCCTCCTGCCTCCTTCTCCCAGGTGTTATGGGGTCACAGATGTGAGCCATCATACCTGCTTTTATGCAGTGCTGGGGGTTGAACCCAGGACTCTGTGCGTGCTCGGCAAGTCTCTACCAACAGAGCTACACTCTCAGCCCTTTTTAACAGTTTATGTTTTCCTACACATACGTACAGTACACTGAGCGTGTTTTCCCCACCTCCCCTGCCTGCCCTTCTCTCACCCCACCCTCTTAGTCCCCAACAGTATCATGTCTACTTTCACAACATTTATACCACACACATATGACTTTGTGTATCTATATAAAATCCAGGAACCACAATGAAAGAAAAGGGAGACTATTTATCTTTCTGAAACAAGCTTAGTACACTTAATAGGATTATCTCCAAATACAGGCTGTTAAGGACCCCTGGCTGACCCTTGGCTCTGGCAGGGTTGGGCTCTTGAGCCCTCCCAGGACCTGCCAGGCCTTTAACACGAGGCAGATACCTTCAAGAGAGTGCCTGGAGTGAGGGACTGAGATGGAAAGCTCCTTATCAGTGTTCTAGGCCCCGAGTCATCACTTGACATGTGACTCAGCTCACGTGTACCAGTGTGCACCCCTCACTGTAGGAGGAACACGCCAATTCAACTTGAGCTAGAGAAACTGAGAGGCTCTTTTCCTCGGTCTCCGTGATCTACTGTCACGTTCCTCCCAGCCATATCTGGTTCTGGCAGGTCACAGAGCAGTGCACACGGAGACTTGATGGGGTCCAGGGCACACACAGGAAGATAGAGACCCCACATAAATGTATCCACAGTGCTTCCATCCATGCACACACATACAGACTTCTTCCATGGTAGCTGAGTTCAGGGGCCAGGGAGGAGGACAGCGAGGGGACAGGAACTCTTCTGCAACCCCCCCCCCCAGCTATCGCACACGCTGATAACACAGGCACACAGGGCACATAGGGAAGGTGCCTCCTCACCAGTCATTGCTGCTGAGATACTGGAGGGCATCTGTCAACTCCAGCTCTGGGTTTGAGAAGGGCCTCAACTCCCTGAAGGCTCTTAGATCCATCTCCTCCTCCTCTTCCTCCCATTCAGGAGAGCCCAACGTGAACACGGCAGGTAATGAGTTCGCTGTTCAGGGGAAGAAACAGAAGTTCACCAGGAGAACTGGGGAACACCCCCAAGAACTGGGCCTTCCACGCCTGAGCACCACACAGGGAGAAGAGCCTGGGGCAGGGGGTGCAGAACCAGCGATTGGCCTCCCTTCCTCTAACTCTATATTGTCGACTTTCTCCATTCACATGAGTGCTAACCTTACTATTCTTTTAATCTTTCGTTTATTTGAAAGCAGAGAGAGAAAAAAAGAGAGGGGGGAGAGAGAGAGAATGGACACGCCAGGGCCTCCAGGAGCTGCAAATGAACTCCAGATGCATGCACCATTTTTTTCATCTGGCTTTATGTGGGTCCTGGGGAATTAAAGCCCAAGTTGTTAGGCTTTGCAGGAAAGTGCCTTAACCACTGAACCATCTTTCCAGCCCCCAACATTAAAATTATATTATGAAAACACTGGCCTGTGACATGGTGGTGGAAGTCACCTGAAGGCTGTCACTCAGCTCCAGTCCTCCCCTACCTGGGTTAGGTAGACCCTCTGAGCCATTGAAAGACATCTTGCTAACTTAGTGGCATTCTGAGATCTCTTTCCATCCCAGGAGCCTCTCTGCTCCTTCCATCCTGCCAATGGACCTCTGCTGAGATTGCCTGAGCAAGGAAGCTCTCCAGGAACAGGTAGAAGAGAAAGAGGTCATGAAAAACACTGCAGACTGGAGACATGAGCCTCCTTGTCCTTCCCAACAACACAGATCTGAAGAACACTGTCGATGAAGACATGGAGCCTCCTTGTCCTTCCCAAACAACACAGCCCTGAAGTACACTGTCTATGAAGACATGGACACAGAACAGAAGAGAGATGCGAGAGCTCTCCTGAACACACCTGGTCCCTGAGAAAGGATAGAATCTCATGGGTTCATTAGGAATCCCGGACAATCCATCTGACAGTCCCGGGATTGCCTCACTTCCAGCAGACCAAAGAGTGATGGAAAAGACAGAGCAACTTAAGAGACACTCTGGGGACTATGGGCAGTGGAGGCCGGGGTGGGGGGAAGAAGAGGAGGATTCAAATCCAACGTCCAGGGAGACCATAAGAGGAAAATATTGGGATTTTTTTTTCAGTTAATTCTACCCATGTGCTTGCAATCATGTACATCTTAAATAACAAAAGATAGCAGTACACCACATGGGATCAAACCTCTTAGGTCTCTGGACCTGGGCTGGATTAGATAGATCAGTATTTCTAAGATCAATCTAATCCCCGCTTTTTAAATAATATTTTATGAGAGAGAGAGAACTGTCACACCAAGGCCTCCAGCCACTGCAATCCAACTCCAGACATGTGTGCCACCTTGTCCACATGTGTGACGTTATGCATATGTCACCTTGTGCATCTGGCTTACGTGGGATCTGGGGAGTCAGACATGGATCCTTAGGCTTCACAGACAAGCACCTTAACCACTAAGCCATCTCTCCAGCCCTAATTCCCACTTTTATAAACTTTTTGCTCCATCTCTTCTTTTTTTCTTTTTGCTTTTTAGTACTAGTATTCAAACCCAGGACCTGATACACACAGGCAAGTATTCTACCAATACTCTAACCCCCAAACTCACCACATCTCTTCATTACCTGTAATTTTAACTTACTTTGTACTTTTCTTCAAATAAAGCCTAGTTATGAATCCTGAATAAAATTTTTCTTAAAGGAAATTTTGTGTCACAGCCATAGTAGGTAAGAAGAACTACTCGTCATAGAGGAATATAATATTTACAATGAGAGTAGAACAGGCTGTGGAGATGGTTCTGTGATTAAAGGTGCTCGCTCGCAAAGCCTTCTGGCTTAGGCTCAATTCCCCAGTACCCATGTAAATCCAAATGCACAAAGTGGTACATGCATCTGGAGTTAGTTTGCAGTGACAAGAGACCCTTACTCATGCCATACTCACCTCTCCCCTCACCCTGGCAAATAAGTAAATGAATTTTTGATTTTGGTTTTTCGAGATAGCCCAGGCAGACCTGGAATTCACTGTGTAGTCTCAGGCTAGCATAGAACTCACAGTGATCCTTCTACCACTGCCTCCAAAGTACCAAAATTAAAGTTGTGCACCACCATGCCCAGCAATAAATAAATATTTTTTATATTTTATTTTTATTTATTTATTTATTTGACAAAGAAAGAGGGAGGGGGAGAGGGAGAGAGAGAGAGAGAACAAGAGAGAGGGAGAGAGAAACAATGGGCGCACCCAGGCCTCCAGCCACTGCAAACGAACTCCAGACATGTGCACCCCCTTGTGCATCTGACTAATGTGCGTCCTGGGAAATCGAACCTGGGTCCTTTGGCTTTGCAGGCAAATGTCTTAACCACTAAGCCATCCCTCCAGCCTTATAAATAAAATTTTAAGAGCAATAATTAAAACCCTAGCTAAAAAAAAAAAAAATCAACTAGCTTCTGAAATCTTTGAGCCAAAGCATAGATTTCTTCATTAAAAAAAAAAAATCAGGGCTTGAGAGATGGCTTAGTGATTAAGGCGCTTGCCTGCAAAACCAAAGGACCTCGGTTTGATTCCCCAGGACCCATGTAAGCCAGATTCACACGGTGGCGCATGCATCTGGAGTTTGTTTGCAGCGGCTAGAGGCCCTGGGGCGCCCATTCTTTCTCTCTTTCTCTCTTCCTCCGCCTCATTCTCTCTCAAAAAAAAATAAATAAATAATTTTTTAAAAGCCAGGTGTGGTGGCACACACCTTTAGTACCAACACTTGGGAGGCAGAGGTAGGAGGATCACCGTGAGTTCAAGGTCACCCTGAGACTACATAGTGAATTCCAGGTCAGCCTGGGCTAGAGCGAGACCCTACATCCAAAAAAAAAGATTGTGCTGAAGAGATGGCTCAGCAGTTAAGGCGTTTGCCTGCAAAGCCTAATGACCTGGATTTGACTCCCCAGTACCCATGTAAAGCTAGATGCACAAGGTGCTGCATTTATCTAGAGTTCATTTGCAGTGGCTAGAGACCCTAGTGCTCACTCTCTCTTTCTCTCTCTCTCTCTCTCTCTCTCTCTCTCTCCCTCTTTCACTCTCTCACAAATAAATAAGTAAAAATATATTTTAGGGCCTGGCGTGGTGGCACATGCCTTTAATTCCAGCACTCGGGAGGCAGAGATAGGAGGATTGCCATGAGTTTGAAGTCACCCTGAGAATGCAGAGTGAATTCCAGGTCAGCCTGAGCTAGAGTGAGACCCTACCATAAAAATAAATAAATAAATAAAAAATAAATTTTAAAAAAAATTTTAAAAAGATGGGGGCTGGAGAGATGGCTTAGTGGTTAAGCACTTGCCTGTGAAGCCTAAGGACCCAGGTTTGAGGCTCAATTCCCCAGGACCCACGTTAGCCAGATGCACAAGGGGGCGCACATATCTGGAGTTTGTTTGCAGTGGCTGTAAGCCCTGGCTTGCCCATTCTCTCTCTATGTATATATCTGCCGCTTTCCCTCTCTTTCTCTGTCACTCTCAAATAAACAAATAAAAATGCACAAAAAAAAAGTTGTTTAAAAAAAAAGATGGTGCAAGCCGGGCATGGTGGCGCATGCCTTTAATCCCAGCACTCAGGAGGTGGAGGTAGGAGGATCACCGTGAGTTCAAGGCTACCCTGAGACTACATAGTGAATTCCAGGTCAGCCTGGACTAGAGCAAGACCCTGCCTCAAAAACAAACAAACAAACAAAAATAGATAGTGCCAGGCATAGGTACATACCTATGATCCCAACTCTTAGGAGGCTGAGGCAGAAGGATCAAGGGTTTAAGGCCAGCGTGGGCTACATACCAAGTCCCCGTCACAAAAACATTCATAATTAAACAGATGCTAAAGACTAGTCCCAAACTAAGGCTTTCAGCCTGACACAGTCACAGGAATGGAGGTGGGAGGTGAGGCAATGAGTATAAATAGTTCTGCTCTGTCTACCACCCCACAAGGCACACTGAAAGGCACTCCGAATCAGACTGATTGTGCCAGAGTTCTTAGTAACAAAACCTTTTCAAATGAAAGCTCACTTGAATGCCCAGTATACACAAAAGGGAGGCATAATAGAAGCCCCTCTGGTAGAGTGGGACAGAGCCTCTCCTGGTCTCTTCACCTTCCCAAAGGTCCTAGCAGGCCCTGCCAGCCCAGTCTCTAACCACCTTGCCCAGCCCCAGCAGTATGAAGCCACACGCTGACAGCTAAGATCTCCCCAGAACCTGCCTCCTTCCTCTCCCTGGTGTTTCTAGTTACTTCTTCAGGGGCACTTTGCCCCATCTCTGGCTCTGGTATAGTGATGAACTGCCCTAGGACACTTCACATCAACTGGACACACTGACCAAGCTACCACAATCCCAGGTGTGACATCCTGGGTCCCTAGACATTCATCATTCATTTATTCTCTCTCTCTTCCGCGCCCCCCAAGAAAGGTGACCACCCCTTTACCTTATCCTGGACAAGGGCAACCAGTCAAAGCCAGTCAGATAAGGTCCCACTTGTCATGCCCCAAAGCACCCCAAGACCACTGAGGACAAAGGTCTGAAGCCCACCTGAAGCATGACGGGCAAAGCTGGGCTCCCGCCTGCTCACGGGGATGCTGGGCAGTGAGGCCCGATTGGCCCGTTTCCTCAGGATGATGCCCATGTTGTTCCTGCGTGGGCTGCTCAGGCGGGTGGACGCGGACAAGGCCCCGCTGCTCCGCAGAGGAAGGAGGCCTGTAGAGAAAGGCCTAGGACTGAGCAGGTCCCTCTTTTGGAGGGCTGAAAACCCGAAAGTTGACCGAGAGCTTTCCTCGGTGGAGTATCCCGTCCATGGCACCCCCACCTTGCTTCACTGAGGTTCTCCGTGAGCCCCGGGAAGCCAGCTGCCGCTCCAGCTCCTGTACCCCGCAGGGCCGCTCCACCTCCTCCAGCTGCTTCAGCCGTATCTTCTCCTGGGCACACTTGGAAATGGTGACTTGGACCTGGCACAAGGTCAAATCAAACTCCATTAATCTCCAGGACCCAACCGGTCCTCCTATGTGTTCATTCATTCGATCATCAAACACGATGGTTCCTCCTACATGTCAGTCACTGTTCTAGAATAATTTTTGTTTTGTTTTGTTTTTCTAGGTAGGGTCTCACTCTAGCCCAGGCTGACCTGGAATTCACTATGGAGTCTCAGGGTGGCCTCGAACTCACGGCAATCCTCCTACTTCTGCCTCCCAAGTACTGGGATTAAAGGCATGCGCCACCACTCCCGGCTTAAGAATAAATTAAAAAAAAAAAAAGAGTGAGTCCTAAACTCCTCAAAGCTTCATGAAATGGAGGGGAAGATAAACAATAAACAGGCCAATCTCTAATGTCATACGAGATTGCTAGAAGTAAGGCAAGGTGACAGTGGCTTTGGCTTTAGATACGAAAGCCCACAGGACTCCCTTCAGTTGAAGTGTGGGGTCAGTGGAGAGAGGAAGCAAGCCACGCAGTTTCTGGAAGTGTGGGTGCAAAGACACTGAGGCCAGATGTGTCCAACATGAGTGGGGAACACTGACTAGAGTCAGGTACTAGGCCAGAAAGTGGCAGCACCTATACCCTGCTGGGCCATGTGGGCCACAGCAAAGACTTGGGACACAGGAGACCACTAAAGGTCTTGAGAGGGCTGGAGAGATGGCTTAGCAGTTAAGCGCTTGCCTGTGAAGCCTAAGGACCCCAGTTTGAGGCTCGATTCCCCAGGACCCACGTAAGCCTGATGCACAAGGTGGCACATGCATCTGGAGTTCGTTTGCAGTGGCTGGAGGACCTGGCATGCCTATTTTCTCTCTCTCTCTCTCTCTGTCTCTCTCTGCTTCTTTCTCTGTCTGTGTGTTGCTCTCAAATAAATAAATAAAAATGATCAAAAAACTATTTTAAAAACAAAAAGGTCTTGAGGATCTGACATTCATTTTGGGAAAATGGCTTCTCCAAGGGTTGAATTTCATAACATTTTATTTCAACTATCTTGAAACTCATAAGAAATTGTAAAAATGGACCCTAGAGGTCTGGGGAGATGGCTTAGCAGCTGAGGCATTTGCCTGCAAAGCCAAAGGATTCCATTTTGACTCTCCAGGACCCACATAAGCCAGATGTACAAGGGGGTGCATGCATCTGGAGTTTGTTAGCATTGGCTGGAAGTCCTGGTGCACCCATTCTCTCTCTCTCTCTCTCTCTCTCTCTCCCTCTGTCTCTCTCTCTCTCTCTCTCTCTCCCTTTTTCTGTCTCTTAAATAAATAAATGGACCCTAGAGTCTCTGTGTGCTCTTCACCGACCTCCCCCTATGCACAATCCTAGAAGGCTCAAACCTCCACCTGCCAAGGCCCACACTGGCTTCACCATGGAAGAATCTAGAGCAGGTGGGAGCAAGGAGAGCCACTGGGGATGAACAGGACATTGGAGCCAGAGTGAGGGAGGGTGGATGAGCATAACGCAAATGGGGACAGTGGGACAGGCAGGCTCCTGGCATGAGTCACCAGGAGAGCTGGCTCTGCTGAGACACAAGGTGGGGGAGAGCACGAAGAGCCAAGCCCAGCAGCTGGCTGGAAGGCTGGTGTTGCCATTTGCTGAGTAGCGACCCTGTGAGAAAAGGGTTTGGGAACTAAGTTTTAGGCATGGTAGGTTTGAAATCTAGCTAGATATCTAAGTGGAGATTGGGGAAGTCAGAGGAAGGGTATCGGGGGTCCTCATCCCGGAGAGGATACTTGACAGCCAGAGACCAGACGACCAAGCTCTGGGAGACTTGATGTCCAGGAGTCAGAAAGATGGAGGGACCAGCAAAGGAGGGCAGGAACAAAGAGGACCAAGAAAGAGCCCACCTCATTCCGTCCCCAGGGGGAACAACTCAGGAGAGATGTGCTACAAGCAAAGTCACAGGCTACTGCGCAGGTGAGGGGATGAGGACCAGCATGTGGCCGCGTGTGTTGGTGAAGGTCACTGGGGCAGTGGAGACTAAAGCCCTGCTGAACCACATTTAAGAGACAGTGGGAAGCGATGCTCAATAGTTTTGCTTTGGGTTTGGGTTTTGTCCCATTAAGATGGAAAAGCTAACAGAGAGCCAGTGCACGCTGGGCATGGTTTGGCGAAGATGGTTGACACTGGAGTTGGCGCTCTGGAGTGGTTGAGTCAGAACGACAGGAGAACAAGTGGATAACGTGAGGGAAGTGATTTGTAAGGCGAAGGTCTGCAGGATGAGCATGGGCTGAGTGGCTGAGGCAGGCTAGAGGATGAAGTCAAGTTGCTGAAGGGAGTTTTCATGTCCCCCTGGAGAGAGTGGAGCCTGTCCCTCGTCATTGTTGCCCAGGGCAACCCTGTCAATAGAACAACACACGCAGGGAGGGGCCCTTGGTCCACGTTCTCTGCTGAACTGTTTTATCTGTGTCAGAGGAGGAGCTCAGGGCTGGGAAGGACTCACAGTGGCTCTGCCACGGTTCACCAAATTCATCCCAACCAGGAAAGACAAGCTACCTTCCGCCAAGGTCACCTTAGGAGTACACTGGATTTGTCAACCTGTCAAGAAGAGACTTGGCGCATCAAGCTCTGAGTCAGCTGCCTCTTGGTTGCTATCTTGGGGGTCAGTTCAAATTACTCAGCTTGGCTCACCTAAGCCCTCCGTGCTCTGCCCAGCATCCTGCCAACCCACACCCGACTTTCCTCTGTCCTTCCTCCTCCCCTGCCGCCGCTCAGGGTCCCGCCGCGCTCTGCCCTGCGCCCAGTCCCCACCCTCCTCCTCCCCATCTCCCTGCCGTCTCCCTCACTTTGCACAGACCTCAGCCCCAAGCTGTCCACAAGTGCTGGCTGCAAGGGCTTGGGCAGCAGCCTCGGCTCTCCCCGGCTCGGCCTCCTTTCTTCCCGGCTGGCCCCCACCCAGGTCCCACAAGCATGCTTTCCTTCAGCCTGTTCCACTTCAGCTCCTCTTGCCTCCCTAATACCTTGGTGCTGGTCTCCTTCTGGTCCTCTGCTTTCATCAAGGGGTGGGCTCCTTTGGTGTGACCGAAAGACAAAGCTGTCAGCACGCGGGCTGGCGGTGATGAAGCCAGGGACTGGTCAGGGGCTGCGGCAGACTTGGCTCCGATGGCTGGGGCCAACGGCTTTGGCTCTGAGGAGTCAAGGGCAGACATGGCGCTGAGCGCGGCCCTGGCTCTGGGTGGAGGTGGACTGTACGGAGAAGACCCTCCACTCTCCACCCTCCTGACCAACACTTCCCTAGTGGGGACGTCAGGTTGGCTCTCTGGAGGATCATTCCATCATTCCCCATTCATCTGTCCATCCACCCACCCCCCCAGTCATTCACAAAGCAAGCAACCACTGTGTTGCTGCTTCTAAGATGTGCAGGGGTGGGAAACAGGAAACGCAGCGCCCAGCCAAGTTGGAGGGGCCAGAGAACTTACAGGAAGCTAGTCCGACCCTCTCATCTCACAGACGGGAAAGCTGAGGCCTAGTGACCTTCAGATGTCCTTGTGATTGATTCAAATACAAGTTGATCTCCAAAAAATATCAATTCTAGAGCATCTCTTTATATTATCCCAATCAATAGATTTACATTTTTTTAATATCACGGAGAGTCAGATGTGGGTCCCTTGATTTTCTCCTGCTCATAACTTTCACCTTCACTCTCCTCAGTTTCACCAGCTAACGGGCTCCACCATCTAGGGGTGCCCAAAACTGGAGGGGGTCTTGAATCTGACCTTCTACACAGCTCTCTGCTCACTGGGTCTTCTGCACAGTGCATGCCTCCTGTGGAGGACCCCTGTGCTCGGAGAGGGGGAGGAGGATGAAGAGCCCGTGGTGAAGCAGGGCTAAGAAGTCAAGAGTGGGGCCAAGGGCAGGTGGTTGAGGACAGTAAGCAGGGCAAAGTCGGCAGGAAAGCCGCAACACTCCGGGCAGCCCTCAGTTCCAAGCAACAGTGCGGGAGCCCCTACTGTGTGCTATCGGGCAAGTCATCCCCAGCTGTGGTGGTTTGGTTCAGGTGTCCCCCATGAACTCAGGTGTTCTGAATGCTAGGTTCCCAGCTGATGGAGATTTGGGAATTAACACCTCCTAGAGGCAATGTATTGTTGGGGATGGGCTTATGCGTGTTATAGTCAGTTTCCCCATGCCAATGTTTGGCACACTCTCCTGTTCCTGTTGTCCATCTGATGTTGGCCAGGGGGTGATGTCCACCTTCTGCTCATGCCATCATTTTCCCTGCCATCATGGAGCTTCCCCCTCGAGCCTATAACCCAAAATAAACCTCTTTTTCCCTCAAACTGCTCTTGATTGGGTGATTTCTACCAGCAATGTGAACCTGGCTGCAACAGTGTAGTTGGTACCAGAAGTGGGGTCATTTGCTGCTAGACTCCTGACTGTGTGGCTTTGGCCTTTTGGAGCTGATTTTCAAGAGGAATGTGGAAGGATTTGAAACCTTGGCCTAAGAGACGCCTTGCAGTGCTGTAAGTACAGCTTGATGGACTGTTCGGGTCAGAGTTGAAAGACCTGAATGCAGTAAGAACTATGGACTGTGAGGTTTGGCTTATGAGGGTGAGAAAGAGCTTTGCCTGGACTGGGCTGCCAGTTTCTGTGGGAAGCTTGCTGTTATGCCCATGTCCTGAGAAGTTGTGCAGGGTTGCTCTGTATAGAAATGAACTGGTGTGAGCAGAGAGATGTGGCACAGAAATGAAATCTTTGGGTGAACTGCTGTCTGTTCAGCTGCAATTATATGAGAGACTACAACCTTTGAGATTGGGCCAGCTGACCTGCACTGGGGCAACAGGAAGAATGTAGACTCTTTTGAAGGGGCCTGAGTGCTCAAGTGTCCTATTCTTCAAAGACTGCTTTATTCCCCCCTGGATTAACAAATTGGCACCCTACCTGGTATTGTAGAGTATAAGAAATGCAAGAAAGAGAGGGTCATTGAGTTTGAAATGTGATCTTGTGTTTTGGAAATGGCCATGGGCAGTGTGAAATAGGTTTGCTGGATGCCTACATGGAGACCCCATGGGGCCATGTGGATGAACCATGGGTTGCAGTGAAGACCCAGTGGAGATGCCAGGACCACAAGATGACTGCCAAGGAGAGCTACCAGCCCCAGATGGAGTTTTCCAGGGCTGTGAGTAGCCTAGCTGGAGGGGCAGAATTGGAAGTCCAGAGACTTGTTGCTGGTTAGAATTATCGGACTTAGAGATTTGTCACTGACTACAGTTGTTGGATTTAAAGCTACAAAGTTTGATGTTTGCCTTGATTGTTTTAAGTCTTGTATTGGCTAAATATTTCTTTGCAATGCCTAATGCCATATTTTGCAGTGTGAATATTTATTCTGTGCCATTATGGGTTTTGGGGGGATTTTTTGTTCTAATATGGCTCAGTTGAAAGACCTGGGATTATGGGGATGTTTGAACATCACTGGGATAGATGAAAACTATGGGGACTTTTAAAGTTGGACTGAATACATTGTATTTTATATCATGTGTGGTTGTCAGTTTATGGAGGCCAGGGGCAGAATGTTGTGGTTTGATTCAGGTGTTCCCCATAAACTTAGGTGTTCTTAATGCTAGGTTCCCAGCTGATGGAGATTTTGGAATTAATGCCTCCTTGAGGCAGTGTATTGTTGGAGGCGGATTTATGTGTGTGATAGCCAGTTTCGTCATGCCAATGTTTGGCACACTCTCCTGTTCCTGTTGTCCACCTGATGTTGGCCAGGGGCTGATGTCCACCCTCTGTTCATGCCACCATTTTCCCTGCTATCATGGAGCTTCCCCCTTGAGCCTGTAAGCCAAGATAAACCTATCTTTTTCCCACAAGCTGCTGTTGGTTGGGTGATCTCTACCAGGCAATGTGAACCTGACTGCAACACCAGCTGACAGACATAGGGGCAAACAACACTGTAAGGTCTTTAATACACCCACTTCCTCAGCAATATCTATAATGGATACCTAAAAAGCTTCGACTTAGCAATCCACCCTGTCCACAGGTCCTTATATCAGGGTCTCCTGGCCAAACCCCCATGGCAGTCAAGTCAGTAGTAGTGTCTAAGGACATTTAGGGCAGCTGTGCATCACCACAGACCACAGACCACAGACTCATCCACATACCTAGGCCAGGGAGTCAGGAGAAGGAACAGCTGTCACCAAGGTGTCCCCTGCCAGGCCTGCCTCTCAGGCTCAGCTCAGTGTCTTTCCTGGGCCTCCTGGGCACTAGTCTATGCCTCCTCCAGCTGTCTCTCCTGCCAGCCATCATGGCAGCTGCCACCTGCAGCCTGGATTCAGAGTTCCCCTCACCTCGCCTGCGGGAGGGTGTGTCCTCTGCCCACTGCCCCGGCCACAGCCTACTTTCCTTTCCCAGGCTCCCTCTCCACAGAGGGAGGTCATCGGCCCTGAAATGACCCCTTTTCCCTCTCACTCTCTTCCCTCCCATCTCCCTCATCCCTACTGAAAGCTGCTGTTCTCCCCCCTCCCTGACTTCTACCCTGGGCTTAGCTCTGTCCCCTGACATTCGAACCTGCAGGGGACAGCTGGCAGAAGCGTTTGTAGGAGGTAGTGTAATGTCTTACTCTGTCCGGTGAAGACATCTCTTCAGGTTTAAAATAGAGCAAGGGGCCACTGTAAAAAGCACTAGGCCCCTCTCTGTAGCTGTGCCACCCACCTGCAAACTGACAGGGCTGCTTCCCAGGCTTCCCGAGCAGGGAGAGTCCCCTCACTGAGCCTCAGTGTGTCCCTACATCTGTCAAATGGTGACAGCGCAGCCGACTTGAATGGGCCAAGCTATATGAGCTATGTGTCTCAGTGCTTGGCAGAGCACGTGCCAATAAGCACTGTTTTCTTTCTGGCCCCTGGCCCAGGCCTGATGCCACCTTCCAGCGTGGGACCATGGTAATGTCAGCTTATCCATTCACCCGTGAAATGAGGTCCTTGATGCTGACGCGAGAGCCCTTGGGTCTCCTCTGGCCTAATTCCATAGCCCACCGGGGAAGACAAAGAAGCAAAACCAAGAGGACGTGCTCGTGGGAATACATACCTAGAGATTTAGGGGTCTTCTCCTGAGGCCCACTCTCCTGAGCCAATCTTTAAAAAATAGAGGAGAAAAAGAGCTCAGTGAGAGCCAGGAAGCGAGAACGACCAGCAAAGGAGCCCAGAGGAACTCCAGGGCAGGGGCAAGGTGAGGGGGCATGGAATGGAGCTGGCGTCCTTGCCAAAGCAGCGGGAAAGTTAGCGCCCTCTGTAAACACACAGTTGGTTGAATCAACCCCGGCTGGCCTCGGAGGTTCCCGGCCATCGATTCCCTAGGCAGCAGCATCTGCTAGGAAACTGCTCTCCTACAGAGCATTCCTGCCTCCGCCCTCCCTCCCCTGCCCTGGCCTCCTGGCTGGTGGAGTAAGGACCACAACACAGGATGGTGAGCTGCCCAGAGCAAAGATTACAACCCCAGGAGAGCTCAGAGACCCCCCTTAAGAGTACCCCTCTCCTTCCCCCCCCCCCAGTGGAATCTAAAGAGATGAGACCCCTTTGTTGTGACAGGAAGTTACTGCTATCTTGTACCAGAACTTAAACCCCAATTATCCACAGGAAAGGAGATGGGGACCGTTCCCTGGCACTGGCTTTCACTGTAACATTTTTAGACAAGAAGTACCACTGGCTCCTTCAACAGATCCTGCACCGAAGACCTATTATGTACCAGCTATTTGCTGAACACCTACTATGTGCCGAGCACAGCTCAGTCCGCAAGAATAGAATGGAAGCATAAGACTCTTGCCCTCATGGAACTTAGACTCCTGAGCAGGCCAGCTATGCAGCATGTGACAGGACCCCTCACTGGGAAAGCAGGAAGGACATAGGTGTTAGGATCCATGGGGCTGGCGGGCAAACAAGCCACTGTGAAGAGACCGGACAAAGGATCCTGTGTGTTCTGGCCTTACTGGTTTCGCTCAGCAGAATGACTTCTGCCAGGGTGGCTAGAAAGCAGACATCAGCATCTGCCTCGACATGGGGGACTGTGGAGGTCAAGGGGAACCCTAAGTGCACTGGGGGAACCGAGCTTCAAGTGGAGCCTGCTCCATCCAAGCCTCTGAGCCACAGCAGGGAGCAGGTACAGCCTCTTGGGTCCAGACCCGCCTGGAGGACTGCGTGGGCTGGACACAGGAAGTAAGTGCCCCTAGATACCCCAACGTGCCTTTGCCCTTGGAGCTTGCAACCACCCTTTGCATTAACAGGGTATGGTCAAGAGAAGGGGCGATCCGTTTCTTCCCATCTGAAGCCCTCGGGCAGTCTCCGGTCTTCTTCCTGAGACTCCACAGTAACAGGCCAGAGGCATGACATGGGGCAGAGCCTGTCCTTCAGATCCTCTGCCGCTCGCCACTTCAAAGCAGGGTGTGTCCCAGGCCACCGCAAGCAGAGCAAGCAGAGCCCACCCCACGGCTGGTCCCTCCTCCCCACTCCCTGTGTCCACGGAAGGTTCCAGTGCCGTGCAGCCCCAGCCCAGGGCCAGCCACCCCCACCCTCGCTGGCCGCACACCCAGTCAGTGGCCAGGTGGCGAGGCCACAAAGGCTACCATCGCGTTCACCTGTCTTCGCTGAGGTGGACCCGTCACCTCTGACCCTGCCCTGCTCAGGGGCCGTGGGCTTCTCCCCTCCGCTCCTGTCACAGCCCCTGCCTTGGCCTGAGCTGCTCACACCACTCCACGGTTGCCATGGTGATCTTTTGAAATCAGAGCTAGTCTCACCTCCACACCAAAGCCCTTGAAGGCACCTTGTCCCTTCGGGACAGAGCCCACGCTCCTCAGGTGAGCATGCGTGGGACCCTCAGTCAGTCTGCCAGCCTGTCTCGTAAGTACTTTCTGCAGCGCCCTAAATGCCTCCATCATCCCCCCCCCCGTCATGGCTCTCCATCCTCCATTTTGGACCACCCCTCCCTCAAAAGTCCCCCAAGAAGTCTTCCCGGTATGACTCGCATGCTTTTTCTCTAGGCTTCTCAGCACCCGGGGCAGCCTTCCTTCCTTCCATCTCACCTCCTCCCTCGGACTCAGTGATGTCTACGCAGCTCTCCGCGAGATCACTAGAGCGCAGGCTGTGTGGTACTCAGCGGGTACCCAGGCCATGCTTAATCGCTCATAAGTGGGTAGACAGGTGGATGGATATATGAATGAATTGAGCAACAGGTGAAATGGCAGTGGATGAACTTCGTACTCACGCACACAGTCAGTGAAGAGAGACCCAAGTCACCACCACGCAGCACAGAGCAGGGATTTACGATGCAACCGATTCATGCCAGGCATCAGTCCTGGCATCATGGGGGCCCCAGAGGCTTTTGAGATATGGCCCATGCCCTGTACTGCTCCAAGGTAAAGAATAAAATGAGGGCTGGAGGGATGACTTAGCAGTCAAGGTGTTTGCCTGCAAAGCCAAAGGACCCAGGTTCAATTCCCTGGAACCCACATTAGCCAGATGCACAAGGGGATGCACGCATCTGGAATTTGTTTTCAGTGGCTGGAGGCCCTAGCACCCATTCTCTCCCTGCCCTTTCTCTGTCAAATAAAAAAATAAGTAAAAGTAAAATATATTTTAAAAAGAATAAAATGAGGTTTAAATAAGACAAAGTGCATCGACAGTGTTAACCTGCGGTGACTCCTGCAAGCCCTATGGCTGCCCAGCTAGGCCAAATTATACCAACTGGCGCAATGGTGCCATGTGTGTTATGGGGAAACTTGAGGCCTGCCCCAGAGGAGGGAATTCCTGCCTGGTACTGAAAAGCTAGTCAAAAGCCTATGGCTTGGGGCTGGAAAGATAGCTTTGTGGTTAAGGCACTTGCCAGCAAAGCCAAAAGACCCAGGTTTGATTCCTCAATACCCACATAAAGCTGGATATACAAGTAGCACATGCATCTGGGGTTTGTTTGCAGTGGCTAGAGACCCTGGTGTACCCATTCTCTGTCTCTATCTGCCTCTCTCTCTCTCTCAAATAAATAAACTATTTTTTAAAGCCTATGGCTTGGGAGGTTATAAGCCCTATGAGGGAAACTACTATGGTTGTCTGGCTAAATGGATATATTAAGCCCACCAATATATCCAAATGCTTATGCTCATGACGTTCATGTCCATATGTAAATGCTACTCTCACTTTTGGCTAGAGGAGCTTTTATTTTCAGATGGCGGTAACCACTCAGGGGACTCAAAACTCACCATAGTGCTGAGAAGTGACATTGGAGTGTTCAGCACTAAGTGAGACATCTCCATCACACCCTCCAAGGCTCAGGGGCCATTGCAGAAGAGGTGGCAGAAAGAAGGGGCTGGACTGCTTACAGTGCTGTCTTCCAGACACAAAGTGACATTGTTATCAACTCATGACCTCACGGTGGCTGACACTACCTACACAAGACATGCAAAATAGGAGAAAAATAATGACATCAAAATAAAAAATGGAAAAAAAGAAGGTATTCAATGGAGGAGTCTTCTCTCAAAGCTGCCAACACTTAGAGGTGAATAAAGATGAAGGTTCTAGAAGAGTCGCATGTGGGTGAAATGGAAGATGAGAATGCGCAGCCAAAGGCCGCGGAGGACAGCAGAGGAGCCCTTGGGTGACTTCAAGAAGGAGCCACAGTTCAAGGCAAAAGGAAACCATAAGGACGAGTCACCTGGGAGCCTCTGCGCCATTGTCCTCAGAAGAAAGCCGTGGGGATAGACCACCCAGCGCACTTCACCCCGGCCCCAGCTGAAGCCACAGAGGAATTGGGGAGATGAGCAAGAGTGCCGCTTTCTTGGTGAACCTGATATCAGCACAAGGGTGGAGGAGATGGACACTGAGGACACTCAACACCTACCAAAGCACAGCGCCAGATGCTCCTAAGAGCCCATCACTGAGGTAGACTTAAAACGCACCCAACACGGCTCAGGGAATTTTAAGGAAAAGGGGGCAGAAAGATTGTTAGAGCCACAAGTTGGGACATTACGCACTGAGACATTGCCTCTTCCCCGTAACTGACTGCTGCCCCCACAATGCACGGCCCACAATCCCCATGGGGTTGACCTGCATCCCCAACGAGGAGGGACCCCTTTGGAAAACAGGGCAGGGATGGGGGAAAGGATGGTACCAACATGTGTTGTTTACATACTAAGTATGTCCATAACTAATAAAAATTACAAAGAAAGAAAGGAAGGAAGGAAGAAAGCCGGCCATGGGGAAGTGACAAGTGTGAGAAGCACAGGGAGGCACAAGGGGCCAGCGTCACACAGAAGAGCGGAAGACCTGGCGTCTCACGGCACACGGCGCCTCCATGGGAATTAGGGCTGCTGGGAGGGGCGGTGTGGGGAAGTGCCAGGTGCCTGTGTTGCCGTGACGACGGCATGCCCTCTCCCTCCTGAGGTGGACCAGATGGGCAGTGAGGAGCTGGAGATGCCCAGCGGAAGCACGGGCCTCTGGGAGATGTGGGCACAGTCAGCACACCCACATGACCCTGCGGGCTCCAGGCCGGCAGCGGACCCAGGAGCAAGCCAGAGATGTCAGGAATGGCCAGATTTAAGAGAGGAATGACAGAGAACAGGCGGGAGACAGCCCTGAAAGTCAGGCCACAGGCACAGGCAGGAGAAGAATGAAAGAAGCTCAAGGGCGAGCCACAATCCCAAAGATGCAAGGCAATGGAGAGCGGTGAGGAGGGAGGCAGGCTACTGGCTGCCGTCAGAGCAAAGAGCAGCACTGACGAGCGGAGGGGAGGAAGAGGCGGGTGCTGCGTGCAGGAGGTGAGGAGTCAGTGGTGTGAAGAGGTGAAAGTGGAACGGAGAGGGTGCACGTAGAAGCAGGGGCGTGGACGGGATCCCACACCCCAAGGAGCTGGAGAATGGTGAGGACATGAGTCTAGACGGAAAGAGGAAGCAGGGCTGGGGAGATGGCTCAGTGGTTAAGGAGCTTGCCTGCAAAACCTAACAAGCCTGGCTCGATTCTCCAGGACCCACGTAAAGCCAGATGCACAAAGTGGCACATGAATCTGGAGTCCATTTGCACTGGCTGGAAGCCCTGGCATGCCCATTCTCCCTCTCTCTCTCTCCATATATATATATATATATATATATATATATATATATATATATATATATATATGTGTGTGTGTGTGTGTGTGTGTGTGTGTGTGTGTGTGTATGTATGTATGTATATATATATATATATCTATATCCCTCTGTGTTTGCAAATGAATAAATAAATAAATAAATATATTTTAAGAGAGCAAAAAAAAAGAGGAAGCAGCCCAGAAGATGAGAGAGCAAGGATGCTGGAAAGAAATGGGAGACTTCAGAACATCAGCTCAAAAGACACAGGAAAGGGGCTGGAGAGATGGTTTAGCAGTTAAGGCACTTGCCTGTGAAGCCAAGGGACCTCAGTTCAATTCCCCAGGGCCCACGTAAGCCAGATGCGCAAGGTGGTGCACGCGTCTGGAGTTCATTTGCAGTGGCTGGAAGCCCTGGTGCACCCATTCCCTCTCTCTCTCTCTCTCTCAAATAAATAAATAAAAATAAAAATATTTTTTAAAAAAAGACATGGGAAGGAAAAAGTCACAACAGGAATCTGACTGTGACTGTGCTAGGTGAGCCAGACCCAGAGTTCACAAGCGGACACACACGCAAGCACGCACTTGCAGACGTGTACACACAGATGTATATGCTCACACATACATACAATCATAGACATACGTGTGCTCACAGACATACAAACACATACATACACAAGCATCACAGACAACACACTCACACACAAATATGCACACATTCATGACACCGGCACACGCACACTTCTACACACTCACTCAGACATCAGAATTGACTGACCATGGATGCTGTTGGCCATCTGGAAGGCTCTACCTGTCCTTAGTACAAGCACATTCATTAGAACACAAAGTCTCTACCCCACTGAATCCCAATTTTTTCTGTGTATAAAGACCCTTTTTTAGGTCCAAAAGTTTTGTATACAATACACACATACACATTAGTGGTTATATTTTTTTATTTGATTTTTCAAGGTAGGGTCTCACTCTAGCCCAGGCTGACCTGGAATTCACTATGTAGTCTTAGGCTGGCCTCAAACTCATAGCAATCTTTCTTACTCTGCCTCCAGAGTACTGGGATTAGAGGTGTGCGCCACCACGCCCAGCTAATGGTTATATATTTAGTATCCATCAGTTAAGAAAATATATAATAACAAAGATCTACCATGAACTCAATCATGCCCTAAAATAATTTGTATTTTGTTCACCACTATAGCAACCATATATGTTAAGAAAATGTATAAAACAGGGCTGGAGAGATAGCTTAGCAATTAAGGTGCATGCCTGCGAAGCCTACAGACCCAGGTTCAACTCCCCAGTACCCACATAAGCCAGATGCGCGTGATGGAGCATGTGTCTGGAGTTTGTTTGCAGTCCTCTCAGTTCTGAGGCTACGGTTAGAAAGCGCTGCTCTTGCCAAATGTGGTGCCCCAAAGCTGTGCCTGCCAGGGAGGTTCAGCCAGGGGGCGACAAGAACTTAGGGGAAGGGAGATGACTACATGCAGGCTTGACTTTGTGCTCTTACCGTGTGTTCGATGCCCTTGGTCCCGTAAGGACATCCTGGCTTAAAGCCACGGGGCTGGGAAGGGAGCCAGGCCTGTGGGAGGAGGTCACCGAAGGCATCCGGGCCTGTGGGATGGGCGGGATCACGATGCCTCCCAGGGACTTGTGCATCTTCTCGTCACTGCAGTGCAGGTATTGCCGGGAAATCTGCACCTGGGGGGGTGGGGGGGTTCTGGTCCATGGACTCATCCCAGGCACCTCACAGAAGGTGGCTCCTCCTGCCAGGAGCCAGCAAGGAAGAAATGCTGGGAAGTCACAGATCCCCGGCCCTCACCCCTGACCGCCCCTGCTTCCTGACCATACCCGGTGGGAAAACTGGCAAACCTTATTATGTTTTCATTAATGTTTGGATTTCTTTTTTGTCTTCTCATTTCAGAAAAATGCTTGAACATCAAAGCTAGAAGGGATCCTCCAAAACATGTGATCCCAACTTCTAATTTTATGGATGTGCAGAACGGAGCCCAGGGAGGGTGTGATTTGCCCAAGGTCATACAACAATGAAGCATAGAGCAGAACCAGCTCCGCATTCTGTCCCCTCTGCCAATTCAGGGACTTTAAACAGACAGGCCCTGCAGGGGGGATTCTGGAACATGAAGCCTTTGGTCCAATAAGGATGTCCTGGCCTAGCGCCAGGACATCAACTCAAGCACAGGTGTCGTGAGGCCCCTGCATGTCACTCAGAGCTCTCAGGCCAGCTGTGGCAACAGTGTGAGATGCTTTAGAAAGAGGTGAATGAGGGCCTTGAGCCTTTCCCAATGCCACCCTGACCTTGAGGGCAGTCCTGAGATACCTGCAGAGAAGACATGATAGCGGGGGAGGGAGGAGGGGGATTGGTAAAGGAGGGAAAGAAAAAGACAGCATTACAGGCACGGCCCAGAGCTGTGGAGGTGCCTTACCTCCCTAGCATGGGCTCCTGAGTCCCGGGGGCCCTGTGTGCTCCCAGGTGGATCCAGGATTGTCTCATTGGCTCCTCTGGTCTCTGGGGTGGTGGGGATGCTCTGGATGGGCGGCATGGGCCTGGGCGCCCTCAGCAGCCTCTGAGAGCTGGTGCGGGGGATGGTGCTCCTCAGAGGAGCTCCTTTGGGGCCTCCCCCAGGATCCAGAGAGGCTGTACAGGGGCAGAGGGGAGCAATGAGTTAGTGCCTGGAAAACGAGGCGTGGACGCAGATTCTCATGCTGAGCAGGACCTTGTGTTCCGGCAGAAGCTGGGATGATGAGAGAGGGCAGCTCCACCTCCAGCCCCATGCACACCGTGACACTGAACAAGCAGGCAGTACTGGTGATCTGTGTGTGTGTGTGTGTGTGTGTGTGTGTGTGTGTGTAGAGAGAGGGCAGCTCCACCTCCAGCCCCATGCACACCGTGACACTGAACAAGCAGGCAGTACTGGTGATCTGTGTGTGTGTGTGTGTGTGTGTGTGTGTGTGTGTAGAGAGAGGGCAGCTCCACCTCCAGCCCCATGCACACCGTGACACTGAACAAGCAGGCAGTACTGGTGATCTGTGTGTGTGTGTGTGTGTGTGTGTGTGTGTGTAGAGAGAGGGCAGCTCCACCTCCAGCCCCATGCACACCGTGACACTGAAGCAAGCAGGCAGTACTGGTGATCTGTGTGTGTGTGTGTGTGTGTGTGTGTGTGTGTAGAGAGAGGGCAGCTCCACCTCCAGCCCCATGCACACCGTGACACTGAACAAGCAGGCAGTACTGGTGATCTGTGTGTGTGTGTGTGTGTGTGTGTGTGTGTGTGTAGAGAGAGGGCAGCTCCACCTCCAGCCCCATGCACACCGTGACACTGAGCAAGCAGGCAGTACTGGTGATCTGTGTGTGTGTGTGTGTGTGTGTGTGTGTGTGTAGAGAGAGGGCAGCTCCACCTCCAGCCCCATGCACACCGTGACACTGAGCAAGCAGGCAGTACTGGTGATCTGTGTGTGTGTGTGTGTGTGTGTGTGTGTGTGTGTGGAGAGAGAGGGCAGCTCCACCTCCAGCCCCATGCACACCGTGACACTGAGCAAGCAGGCAGTACTGGTGATCTGTGTGTGTGTGTGTGTGTGTGTGTGTGTGTGTGTGTGTGTAGAGAGAGGGCAGCTCCACCTCCAGCCCCATGCACACCGTGACACTGAGCAAGCAGGCAGTACTGGTGATCTGTGTGTGTGTGTGTGTGTGTGTGTGTGTGTGTGTGAGAGAGAGAGGGCAGCTCCACCTCCAGCCCCATGCACACCGTGACACTGAGCAAGCAGGCAGTACTGGTGATCTGTGTGTGTGTGTGTGTGTGTGTGTGTGTGTGTGTGTAGAGAGAGGGCAGCTCCACCTCCAGCCCCATGCACACCGTGACACTGAGCAAGCAGGCAGTACTGGTGATCTGTGTGTGTGTGTGTGTGTGTGTGTGTGTGTGTGAGAGAGAGGGCAGCTCCACCTCCAGCCCCATGCACACCGTGACACTGAACAAGCAGGCAGTACTGGTGATCTGTGTGTGTGTGTGTGTGTGTGTGTGTGTGTGTGAGAGAGAGAGGGCAGCTCCACCTCCAGCCCCATGCACACCGTGACACTGAACAAGCAGGCAGTACTGGTGATCTGTGTGTGTGTGTGTGTGTGTGTGTGTGTGTGTGTGTGTAGAGAGAGAGGGCAGCTCCACCTCCAGCCCCATGCACACCGTGACACTGAGCAAGCAGGCAGTACTGGTGATCTGTGTGTGTGTGTGTGTGTGTGTGTGTGTGTGTGTGTAGAGAGAGAGGGCAGCTCCACCTCCAGCCCCATGCACACCGTGACACTGAACAAGCAGGCAGTACTGGTGATCTGTGTGTGTGTGTGTGTGTGTGTGTGTGTGTGTGTGTAGAGAGAGAGGGCAGCTCCACCTCCAGCCCCATGCACACCGTGACACTGAACAAGCAGGCAGTACTGGTGATCTGTGTGTGTGTGTGTGTGTGTGTGTGTGTGTGTGTGTGTGTGTAGAGAGAGAGGGCAGCTCCACCTCCAGCCCCATGCACACCGTGACACTGAGCAAGCAGGCAGTACTGGTGATCTGTGTGTGTGTGTGTGTGTGTGTGTGTGTGTGTGTGAGAGAGAGGGCAGCTCCACCTCCAGCCCCATGCACACCGTGACACTGAGCAAGCAGGCAGTACTGGTGATCTGTGTGTGTGTGTGTGTGTGTGTGGAGAGAGAGAGGGCAGCTCCACCTCCAGCCCCATGCACACCGTGACACTGAACAAGCAGGCAGTACTGGTGATCTGTGTGTGTGTGTGTGTGTGTGTGTGTGTGTAGAGAGAGGGCAGCTCCACCTCCAGCCCCATGCACACCGTGACACTGAACAAGCAGGCAGTACTGGTGATCTGTGTGTGTGTGTGTGTGTGTGTGTGTGTGTGTGTGTAGAGAGAGGGCAGCTCCACCTCCAGCCCCATGCACACCGTGACACTGAGCAAGCAGGCAGTACTGGTGATCTGTGTGTGTGTGTGTGTGTGTGTGTGTGTGTGTGTGTGAGAGAGAGGGCAGCTCCACCTCCAGCCCCATGCACACCGTGACACTGAACAAGCAGGCAGTACTGGTGATCTGTGTGTGTGTGTGTGTGTGTGTGTGTGTGTGTGTGTGTGTGTAGAGAGAGGGCAGCTCCACCTCCAGCCCCATGCACACCGTGACACTGAGCAAGCAGGCAGTACTGGTGATCTGTGTGTGTGTGTGTGTGTGTGTGTGTGTGTAGAGAGAGGGCAGCTCCACCTCCAGCCCCATGCATACCGTGACACTGAACAAGCAGGCAGTACTGGTGATCTGTGTGTGTGTGTGTGTGTGTGTGTGGAGAGAGAGAGGGCAGCTCCACCTCCAGCCTCATGCACACCGTGACACTGAACAAGCAGGCAGTACTGGTGATCTGTGTGTGTGTGTGTGTGTGTGTGTGTGTGTGTGTGCAGAGAGAGGGCAGCTCCACCTCCAGCCCCATGCACACCGTGACACGGAACAAGCAGGCAGTACTGGTGATCAGTGTGTGTGTGTGTGTGTGTGTGTGTGTGTGTGTGGAGAGAGAGGGCAGCTCCACCTCCAGCCCCATGCACACCGTGACACGGAACAAGCAGGCAGTACTGGTGATCTGTGTGTGTGTGTGTGTGTGTGTGTGTGTGGAGAGAGAGAGGGCAGCTCCACCTCCAGCCCCATGCACACCGTGACACTGAACAAGCAGGCAGTACTGGTGATCTGTGTGTGTGTGTGTGTGTGTGTGTGTGTGTGTGGAGAGAGAGAGGGCAGCTCCACCTCCAGCCCCATGCACACCGTGACACTGAACAAGCAGGCAGTACTGGCGATCTGTGTGTGTGTGTGTGTGTGTGTGTGTGTGTGTGTGTAGAGAGAGAGGGCAGCTCCACCTCCAGCCCCATGCACACCGTGACACTGAGCAAGCAGGCAGTACTGGCGATCTGTGTGTGTGTGTGTGTGTGTGTGTGTGTGTGTGTGTGTGTGTGTCTTATGTGTGCATGTACATACGCATGTATGTTCGCATGTGTGGGTGTACTTGCATATGTGCCAGCGTCCATGCATGTGGGAGGGGCAGAGGTTGACATTGGGTGTCTCCCTCAACTGCTGTCCACCGTATTTACTGTGGCAGGGTCTCTTAGTTGAACCCAAAGCTTGCCAATTCAGCTAACCTAGCTAGCCAGCTTGCTCCTAGGATCCTGAATCTCCACCTCCCAAGCTCTGGGATTACACCGGGGCAGAATTTGCATGGGTGCTAGGGATCCAAACTCAGACCCCCACACTGCGGGACAACTGCTCTATGCACTGAGCCATCTCCCCGGCCCCCAAAGGATCCTCTGCCATGCTGATAGAATTTCATAGAACTGCCAGTCAAAGTCAGCAGAACCAGGAGTGGTAGTAGTGCACACCTTTAATCCCAGCACACAGAAGGCAGATGTAGGAGGATCACCGTGAGTTCGAGGCTACCATGAGATTACATAGTGAATTCCTGAACTAGAGCAAGATCCTACCTCAAAAAACTAGTAAAAAAAAAAAAATTAAGAAGCAGTATAGGTAGAAAGAGAGAAAAGGTCGGTGTTGGTCAAGAGACAGGACAGTAGGTTCCAGTCATGGATAGCAGTGACCTCTGCTGACTCTGATTTGTGTGTTCCTCATATTCTATTATGGTTCGGATCTGAAATATCCCCACACTTTCATGTTTTAAGCCCTTGTCCTCAGCTTGTGGTTCTATTTTGAGAAATTATAGAAACTGAGCTGGGCGTGGTGGTGCACGCCTTTAATCCCAGCACTCGGGAGGCAGACGTAGGAGAATTGCCATGAGTTCGAGGCCACCCTGAGACTACATAGTGAATTCCAGGTCAGTCTGAGCTAGTGAGACCCTACCTTGAAAAAAAGAAAAGAAGGGAAATTATAGAAACTTTAGGAGATGAGGTCTGGCTGGACATCACTAGGGGCAGGCCTTTGAAGGTGCCAGCTCAGCCCCTGGTTCCAGTCTTGCTCTCTGTTTCAGGGTTCACCATGATGTGAGCAGCCTCCACCACACGGGCTACTGCCATGAACTGAGCCGCCTCTGATGCTTCCACACCCTGATGGACTGAAACTGAAGGGAAATACATCTTTCCTCCTTTCATGCCCTCTGTTTCTGTCAGGCATTTTGATTCACAGAGTTGCAAAAGTCATGCAGACACAAAGACTAGATGGGACCACTTGCAAAAATTGCCGAGTGAGTGCCAGGCAGATGACAGGGGCCAATCAATCCCTTCTATTCCCCTCTCCTCCACTTCCTTTGCATCTAATGGCAGGTGCCTGTAGCCGTCTTGACATTCCTAGCATAGCCTAAACGACAAGCCACCAGGCCGGCTGTGACACTTCATCCTCTCCACATCCTGCTCACCCACCCTGCAGAACAGTTCTCCCTTGGTGGGTGTCCACAAGCCAACCCTAGTGGACCCCAGAGATCCACCTGGATACCTGCTGATCCTCAGGACTTGGGTAGCCTAGGGTCTCTGAGCTCAGAGCAGGTGGGTGGTAGGCATAAGAGCCATGTCCTCTGAGAGCAGCGTAGGGTCTCTGACCTCAGGATGGGAGCGTGGTGGACAGCAGGGCCAGACGGGCTCACCTCGTGAGGATGCCGCCATGCCCTCTGAGAGCCGCCTCTTCTTGAGCTTATCTTTGATCTGGACAGTGTCCCGAGCCGCGCTGCTGGCCTCTGACTCCAGCAATGGGTGGCGGGGCCCTGAGGCCAGAGCCCCGAAGTGCCCGGGGGAGCCGTTCCTAGCTTGCCAGCTCCTCAACGGCGCATCCGGTTTGAGGCTTCCTGGGTTCCCACCACCGTTCACCAGCTCTGACTGGCTTCTCGTCGCTTAGCAAGACACTCGGTGCAGGCTGTACAGGGGCTGAGGAGACAGAGGCACGAGCGATTGTCACTCGGGGTCCAGAGTGTCACCAGGCACCTTCAAACTCACTGGTCTTACTTCCTCGGAATAACTAGTTATATGCCTGGTGAGTTCCACTCACTCATATTTTGAACCCTGCTGGCAGGGGCAGGTCTTTACTCATCAACAGTGCCTACGAAGTGCCTGACCTGAATGAGGCTGGTTTTATGAGGTCTTTGGGGAATAAACATCAAAAATCAAAACAGCAGTCCGAGCACATAATGGAGGAAAAGAAGCCACTCGTGCTTAGGAAAGGTGTCTGCCCGGGAACCGCGTCCACCGCGCGGCAGATCCGAGTTCGCTCAGTGCCACAGAGTATGGATTATACCAGACACAGGCTGAGGGGAGAAGCTGGTGACTAGAAACGAGTCATGCCCTCATGCACACTTCAATTCCTCATCAGTCAGAATTTAGTAAGCACTTATGAGCGCGGAGCACTGTCCAGCCCGTGGAGGAACACAGAGGAGTGGGACACAGCCTTTGTAAATAAAAGACTTTCCATGTGGTACAAGGATAAGATTGCCCATGAAGAGGTTCAGAACAAGGTAAGTAAACGTGTGCTAGAAACCACACGCCCAGTGCACTAAGAGGGTAGTCTGGAAGGCCTTGGTGAAGCACTGGGCCCAGAGGAGCCCTAGAAATGGGAGGTGCAGGGCTGGAGAGATGGCTTAGTGGTTAAGGTGCACGCCTGCGAAGCCTAAGGACCCCCGTTCGATTGTCCAGGTCCCACGTTAGCCAGATGCACAATGGGGCATATGTGTCTGGTGTTCGTTTGCAGTGGCCAGAAGCCCTGGCATGCCCATTCTCACTGTCTCTCTCTCTCTCTCTCTCTCTCTCTCTCTCTCTCTCTCTTCCTCCCTCCCTCTCTCTGTCTCTAATAAATAAATAAATAAATAAATAAATAAATTAAATAAATAAATAAAAGAAACCAGAGGGGCAGGGGGAGCATGCACAGGGAGCTTTCAGAAGCTCTCCCACATCGTAGCTTTTCTTAGACTCCCCGGGCCCTGAGACCCCGGCGAGCAGGCCTCAGACACTGAACTGCAGCTGGCACGCCCCAAGGAGAGCTGAACTCCCAACCAGCCACAGGCCTGCAAGAGGACGGCCTGAGAAAAGTAAGGGAGTGGGGCTGGGGAGATGGCTTAGCAGTTAAGGCACTTGCTTCTGAAGCCTAAGGCCTCAGGTTCAATTCCCCAGTACCCACATAAGCCAGATGTACAGGGGGCACATGTATCTGGAGTTCATTTGCAGTGGCTGGAGGCCCTGGTGTGCTCATTCTCTTTCTCTCTCTGCCTCTTTCTCTCTCAATAAATATATATGAAAAATAAGGGGCTGGAGGCATGGAATTCTCCATTCAAAGCAAAAGACAGAGTTCTGTCCAACGCAGTTGGCAGCTAGGAGCCAGAGCAGAAGGAGATGGAGGAGCCAAGTGGAATTGAGGAACGCACCATGCTGGTAGTACCCTTCCCGCTGCCTCGCGGGCAATGCCTTTCCAAGCCCTGCAGCGCAGGCTCTGCCTCCTGGAGCTGTGCCCCTCTCCCCACCCCACCAAGATTCCCACCAAGAAGCCACTTCCCTATTCCTGGGGTCTTCCTCCTCCCCTCCATCCCCGGCGGCACAGAGCTAGACCTGCCTGAGGAAACCCAAGGGGCACTTTAAGCAGGAACCACAATGAAAAGTCACACCTGCTGCAGTGTGGCAATGCCCAGACATCGGAAGTGCCTCCCCTCTTCCTCCAGGCGGGGCCTCCGCCCGGCCCCGCAGTCAGTAGCCCTGGCCAGCAGCTGCCCAGGAAAAGCCCTTACCCCCGCCACAAGTTCTCAAAGAAGCCACCATGGCCGTTTGGTGTGGTAGAGTCACCAGGTCCTCCTGTCTCACCTTCGCCATAAGCTGGCAGAGCAGAGTTAATGCTTCCAGGTGGGGGCACTCTGAGACTGGGACTGGTCCGAGGGACACTTCCGCAGTACACGGCCACTGGAGTCTGGACCTTGGCTGGGAACAGAATCACAGGAGAGTGGCTCCTTAAAGTCCTCGGAGTTTAGGACAAGGGTACAAACCGACATTGGCCGCATCATACCCACTCCTGCTCTTCCCTTGGGGTCCCTGCCTGAAGGACCAAGAGCAGTGATGGCCCAGTCCTTACATCAGAGTGCCACACACAGATAAGAAGTACCAGCCACGTATGGTGCATGTGATCAAATTCCACCAATCCTGGTGGTCCAGCCTCCCCGCTAACACTCTTCCTTCCTCACCCCACCTGCCTGCTTTCTTCCTCTCTGCCTGCAGGGACAGTGTGGGCCTGTGAGCTCGGGCCGGGAACAGGTATGGGAAGTTCATTTCCCAGTGGGAGAAGAACCAGTATTCTGGGTCCAAGAGCAGGAGGCAGAAAACGAGGAAGGGGCAGCGAAGGCTCTCTTAAGGAGCTGTTCCCGGAACTCGGGACATGGCTCAGCATTTAAAGGTGCCTGCTTGCAAAGCCTGCTGGCCCAGGTTGGATTCCCCAGTCCCCACCCATGTAAAGACAGATGCACAAAGTGGTGCATGCATCTGAAGTTTGTTTGCAATGGCTAGCGGGCCAGACATATTCATATTTTCCCTCTTTCTCTTTCTCTCTTTATAAATAAAAGAATAAATAATATTTTTAAAAGCTTTTGCCAGCTGGAGAGAGAACTTTAAAGGTTAAGACGCTTGCCTGTAAAACCAAAAGGACCCAGGACTGGAGGCCCTGATGCACCTATTCTCTCTCTCTCACACACACACATCTCTCTTTCAGATAAAAATAATAATAATAACTTTAAAAAAAAAAAGCCTTCCCCTCCTGTGTTAGCGCCTGGGCACACATCCATCTGACCCTGCAGCCACTCTGTCCCTGCTCTCCTGCCCCCAGGAAGCACTTACAAACGCCATTACTCCCTCTCCTTCACAGCTCAGCCCTCACCAGCACACCTTAGGGCCTCCCAGAGGACCCTAACCCACGACACACACACACACACACACACACACACACACACACGGGTGAAAATTCAGCCATCCCAGCCCCAGGCTGAGATCTCCCAGGCGCCTTGGGCTGTGGGTTCTCCCACTTTCTAGCCCTGCGTGACCTTGAGGAAATGCAACGTCTCTGAGCCTCGGTTCCCACATGGGTAAAGCAAAGCAGCTGGGCTGCACCAGGGCCTCATGCAGCACCGCCATCTTGTTCCTGGATTTGTCACTGTTTCCTAGGCCGTCAGCACCTCTCACTTCCCTACCAGAGTGGAAGGTTAGCGGAGATCTGAGTCAGTCGTGATTTACATGGTGGCTTTTATGATCCTGGGAGAGCACAGGGCACTCAGCGGCCTGCTCTGGTCAGGCTTGAGCCGTCCCTCCTTCCCCGGGTCATCTGGCCCCTGCCTCGGGCCCCTCCAAGGCTAACCAGTGCTCCGTACCTGACAAGACCCTTCCTCTGGGACGAGGCCCATTTCTTCTCTCCCCAGAGGAAGCCGACACGCTCGCAGGGCCGGCTCTGGCTCTGCTGACTCTCCCCGGGGGCACAGCCTGGCCTGGATGGTGTCTTGACCCAAAGTGGCTGCCTCCTCTGCCACCCACACACTCTTGACCACAAGATGGCATCAACCTCGCAAAGACCCAGCCCACCCTGCCTCAGAGCGGACACTAGACTCCACGTGAGTCCCCAGAACACTGTGTCCCCACGGCCGTCAGCAGGGACAGCCACATCCTGACCACTGCGGGGTGTCCAAGGAAGATGGCAGCCTGCAACCACCGGGAGCAGGCTCCGAGACTCTACCTGGCCTGGGGTCGTCCCGGGTGCCCATGCCCCAGGTTGGGAAGGTGCCCTAGAGGCAGCAGCTGTCCCTGGGCTGTGAGCGCGAGCCTCAGAGGTCAAGAGGACTCTGGCGTGTGGCATCCAGGGACCTGCGTGGTAAAAACGAGAAACAAATGCATTTCAACCACTTCCCAGGAGGCTCCGGGAGCTCACCTCTAGCTGAGGAAAAGAAGTCTGGGTGCAGGTCACACGGGTGCGTTTTCTCACCTGTTCACTCTCTCGGATACAAACATCAGCGCTTCACACCATGAGGCTGCATGATCCCAAAGAAGAGCTCATCATGAGAGGTGTCACAGAATCTGACACCCCTTGTCCCTTGGACACGGACACCGTTCGGTCTCAGGGAAGGTGGAACTCTGGAACTCAGGCACTTTTCCCATCAGTTTCTATTGTCTTCCACAGCCCCTCGCTCTGCCAGCGTGTGCTGAGTGGTGACCCTCAGTGTGCCGGGGGCGGGGGGCCCATCCAGGCTGCTTCCCCACCTGTGTGAGATGCACGGCCTTCATGCTCACCTCATGGTCAAGCCACCCCCCTGACCCTCTGGGCCACCTTGTCTCTGAGCCTCGTCCCCTCCTCCCCCTGCCCTTGTCCTGACTTAATGTTCCCTTTAACAGGGTTTCATTGTAAACTGAGCGACTCCATACAGCTCTGGCCATTCTTTACTAAAAGAGGGTTGCACGTGGGGGTCAGGGACAGCCAGTCCCCACCCATGGGAGAGTCAGGGAAAAGCTCCTGCCTTCCAAAGTATCTCCCTCCAGATGCCTTCTGGGGACAGGCCAGGACACTGTGCCAGCTTCCTTTTGTTGAGCAACAACTCCCAGCACAGGGACTGAGAAGTCTGCCTGGTGCCTGGAAGCTGGCCCCAGAAGGGCAGAGCAGTGCCTGGCAACCCTCTGGCCCAACAGCTTGCGAGAGGCTCAGTCAGCTGTCTTGGCCCAGCTCTGCCCCGCCCTGGCCCAACCCCATCTCCCGGCTTAGCTCCTCAGGCCTTGGGTTGTGCCTCAGGAGAATTCTCTGCAGGCAGTTCTGTCTGGTGATGACGGGGATAAGAAGGTTTGGCCGCAACTGCGTGAACCAGCCCTTCTCTCAAGCCAGTGGGGAAGGCTCTATTCCCAAGCAGCCATTGCCCCTTCCTCCAGCCAGCAGGAGCAAAAGAGGGGCAGGAGGCTGGCAAAGCCCAGGATTGCCCTGTGACTAAATGAAAGACCACAAGCTGGAGTCCAGAACTTTGGGAGCAACAACAGTTTACTTGCTATGAAAATTACAGAAAAGTGTATCTATCTACAACATAGCTGAAGAACAGGCTCACCTAGAGGTTGATTGAAATTACAAAATCCACCAACGCAGTGACTCAAACCTGGCCCAAGAGCTGAGGAGTGACAGTGGAGTGTTCAGCACTAAGTGCGTCATCTCTATCACACATGCCAAGGCTCAGAGACCCCGGTAGAAGAGGTGGCAGAAAGAATGTAAGACCCAAAGGAAGGGGAGGGGTACTCATAATACTGTCTTCGAGACACAAAGTGGCCTTGATATTCATGACCTCACAGTGGCTGATGATACCTGCACAACATCTGTATAATAGAAGGGAAAATAATGATGACATCAAAATAGAAGAGAGACTGGTTAGGGAGAAGGGATTCAGTGGAGGAGGGATTTGGAAAGAGGAAATGAGAGGGTGATGGGAGGGGATTATGATCATGGTATATTGTCTATATTTATGGAAACTGTCAATAAAGTTTTTTTAAAATCATATAATCCTCCACCCTAGCTCATGCCCCCACAGAATTAGAAAACAAAATCTTCTAGAAAACAAAATCTGTTTTTTGTTTTAATTAACTCCGAAGTGATTCCAATGTTCAAACAAGGATACAGTGCAGATTCATTCCGTCGTATGAACTTAGCCCTATTTCTCACTGTAGGCTGTCAAGGTACTTATTGATGCCTCAATTTCCCCAAAGTGCCCCTTCTTAAACAGACGATTTGCAGTTGCCTGAGAATAGAGACCGCGTAGGTTTCCCCAGCCTGCTAACTACCTCAGTGGCCTGAGGAACAGGAAGGTCCCGCATTACACCTGGCACTTCTCTGGCCACTAAGGTGTTACTCTCCGAGACTGTTCATATTGTCAACTTGACAAAATCTAAAGTAACTTAGGAGACAAACCTCTGGGCATGTCTATGAGGGAGTTTCTAGGTTAGGTTAATCGAGGTGGGGAGACTCACCCTATATGTAGGGTGCCATTCCACAGGCTGGAGCCCCTACTGGATAAAAAGGAGAATGCTACCTGAGCACCAGCATTTAGCTCTCTGACTGTGAACACATGGCCAGCTGCCTCGCACTCCTGCGACCATGCCTTCACTCTGTGATAAATTGCGCCCTCAAGCCGGGCGTGGTGGCCAATGCCTTTAATCCCAGCACTTGGGAGGCAGAGGTAGGAAGATTGCCGTGAGTTCGAGGCCAGCCTGGGACTACATAGTGAATTCCAAGTCAGCCTGGGCTAGAACAAAATCCTACCTCAAAAATAAAATAAAATAAAATTGTGTTCTCAAATTGTGAACCAAAATAAACCCTTCCTTCCTTCGGTTGCTCCTGTCAGATATTTTGCCACAGCAAGGAGAAAAGATAACTAATCCATCCCCTCTCTTGAAAAAGCCAGCTTTGGGCTAGAGAGATGCTCCGTGGTCAAAAGCACTTGTTTGCAAAACCTGACAGCCTAGGTCCAATTTCCCAGTACCCACATAAAGCCTGAGGCACAACATAACACGTGCATCTGGGGTTCATTTGCAACAGCCAGAGGCCCTGGTGTGCCTAGTCCCTTGCCTTTCTTTCTTTCTTTCTTCCTTCCTTCCTCCCCCCCCCCCTTACAAATAAATAAAAGTACTTTTTTAAAGCCAGCCTTGACTTCCTAAAGTGTGACCAGGACTTTGCCCTGACTCCTCAATGTTGCACACCTCCCCTGATGGCTGATTCTTCCACTCTGGGCCTCAATCTCCCAGCTCAGAGAATAGGGCAGCACAAGATAAATAACTATTGTCTGCTCCCTTCCTTAAAGCTATGACTACAGCGATTCCATGGTGACACCACACTACTGGAATGAAGTTAGGTGACCAGAGTTGACTGACGCTAGTAAAGGACTCAAGTTTCAAGTGGAAAGGAAAGCTAGAACTGGCCCAGGAGAATCACAGACCGTCCAGAAGACAAAGTCTCAGCGGCCCCTGTGCCCCACACAGCCCCTCAGGATTCAGGGCCAGCTCTGTGCCCACCTTGCTTCTGAGGGAGCTAGGCAGAGAACTGTGCCCAAGCGAACAGTGAACAGCACAGGCATGGGGCAAGGGCGGGGCTCGAGGGAGAGCAGGTGCGTGAACGCAGGCATGGGGCAAGGGCGGGGCCCGAGGGAGAGCAGGTGCGTGAACGCAGGCATGGGGCAAGGGCGGGGCTCGAGGGAGAGCAGGTGCATGAACGCACACTAACATCACCCTTAAGGTTACAACGGACTCAGTTTTCCACCCTGCAAGACAGACACAGGTGCCCTCCACATGGAGGTGGCTGGCATCTATAGAGAAAGAGATTTAAACTGGACGGTCTGTTCTGTTTTCAGACAAGATTTCACCATGTAGCCCAGGCTAGCCTGGAAATCAAGATCCCGGTGCCCTGGTTTTCTGAGTTTTGGAGTTACAGTATGTGCCACCACGCCCAGCTTAGACGTCTCTTTGACCATCTCCTGGTCGCACCACGAGTCCTTGTGATCACCAGGGTGACACCAGGCGGGACAAGCCCCTCTGCTGTGCAGCTGGGCACCCACGAGGACCTGCACAAGTCTGACCAGGGTTCCTGGGGCTGCTCTGCACAGGGACAGCATCCTCGCTGGGCCTGAGGGAGGCGGGATCGCAATGCAATGCAATGCAATGCGTAGGAGCAGACAAAGGCATTCCAAAGCCAAGCAGAGCGACAGCGGCACTTGCCGGTTGACGACCCAGAGCCTGGGCCTGGGAAGGGGCGAAAGCCACGCGGGAGCCCTGCGAGATGTACACAGTGCGGGCTTGTTCCGCCACCCAAGGCGGCTGTGAGGACGGGGTGGCATCATCCCACCTGTGACTCGCGCGGACCCTTAGGTGGGACCCCCAAAGGACACGCGTGGGAAGCCAAGCGGTGACAGAACCTAAGGACTGGAACGTAAGGGACTCTTGACCCACACTCTGCACCGGGCCCAGAACGCGGGCATCGGGGTCACGCGCTTCCGCAGGCCTAGGCAGGATGAGGGCTGGATGGGAGATAGAGACTAGCCCTGTGCCCGTGCCCGCCCCCCCTTGGAGTGAGCGGGCCCTCCCCCACCTCTGACCTCTGACCTGCCGCTGGACCTCAGAGGCCCATTCACTCCTTCCACTGTGCCCCAGGTCCCGGGGTACAAATGGTGAGTGGGCTCAGCGCCAGCCCCTGCGAGCTGAACTGCCGAATGGCTCTGCGCTCCACTTTCTTCCACTGCACGGTGGAGAGGCTGCCTGTCTCACCTCGGTGCCCACTCAGTAAAATGGGACAATCACCCAGCAGAGCGGCTCTGGCCCCTAGCAAGGAATCCGCGCTCTGGGGCAGATACACAGTTGCAATTAGCAAACACGCAGCCCCAGAGGATGGAAGGCAGGCTTGGGTGGAGATAATCCTGCAGTGAGAGGCTGGAGGTGTGATGGTGGACTGCGATGGTCCAGATCTGTGAGGGGCACGTCAACAGGCTGGGGCCTGAGTAGATGAGGGCACACTGAGTCGTTATGTGTGGGACCGAGGGTGTGGGAATACCATTTATTGCCAAGACGGTGAAGCCACAGGAGCAGGTACCAAGGCCCCTTGTTTGGGCAGGTTGGTTTGTGACCCCTCTGGGAGAACCAGGTGGAACCATCCAGAAAGCAACTGGGCTGAGACTTAAAAGGATGGAGTGGCCGGAGCCAGGGAACCACTTGGGAAACAATGGTGCAGGACAGAGGGGGACAGAGCAAGGGGAGCCCTGAGGGGCAGGATGAGAACAGACTGGGGACCAGAGGATAGACAGGGGTTAGAAATGCTAACTCAAGGGAGGTCATGTCCATGTGGTCCAGGAGGGATGTGGTCATAGCAGCTGTGTGGTTAGTGGCCAGATGTGGAAACAATCCAGGTGGGCACCAGGGACATGGAGGAAGGTTTTGTGGGGCACACACTGGGTGGAATAGTACAGAACCATGGAAACACATAGCTGCTCTCCTAAACACCATAGATGGCACAGCATCAAGTCTAGTGGAAGAAGCCGGGCCCCAAAGATGACTGATGCCACGTGTGCCACAGGCAAAGAGCCGCAGAAGTGAAGTGAATATTTCAAAGTACATACATGGATAATCAGACTTTGTAGGAAAGCAAGGAGAAATCAGAAGAGAGATGATCCCTAGTGGGGCGATGGCTATGATAAGGACAAGGACAGGGCCCTGGGAGTGTGTCTGGACCTGAGAGGTGGACACACCGCATTCATTCTAATTCCCAAAGCTGATCATACATCGTAAACAAGGCATTCTTCGGTCAGCAATGCCATGACCCTGCAGTGGGGAAGGTCTCCCGGGACGCAGGCTGACGTCCCTCTGTCCCTCATCTCCATCTGCTCCCTGGGCTAACCCTGAACCAGTCGTAGGAACCCGCAGGCTGAGGAGAGCAGCGTGGGCCTTGCCTGACTCAAGATGTCAGCAATATGGACCCTTGGCATTTCCACCTGGGGGCCAGGTGCCAACGTCTTCTATGGCCACCTCGCCAATGTCCCGAGAAAGCGCAGCCCTGACCTCCACCTCCCCACCACCCCTGAACTCCCAAGGAAGAATCAGTCCTTCCAAGAGCCAGGAATGGCCGTACTGTCCAAGACTAGCCAGGGCTACAGAAAAACAAACAATGAATAGCTCTTGTAGGAAGTGGCTGCAAAGCCATCGCTTCAGGAGACAGAACTCTGCTCAGCAAAGAGCAGGGTAATCTCGCTGCTATGTCAACAGTGTCAAGGACGATGGACAGAGCTTTCGTTGTGCCCACAGGCTTAACACCAACTGCCCTAGTGTCTCCGCTCTCACAAAGCAGGCCCCAGAGAGGCTTTACAGACAAGGAAACTAAGGCTCCCAGAGGCAGAGAACCCAAGCCCATGCAGCTAGCAAGAGCGTTGCGGGCTGGTGTTAGGATTCCACCCCAGAGCCCAGACCTCCGAGGCTGTCAACCTGGCACCCCTTCCCCCAAGCCCAGAGCCTTCCCCACCCCTGCCGCCACCCCCACTGCCACCGCCCTCCTCTGCCTCCCAGAGGGCTGGGGTTGGAGAGGATTTATCCCAAGCAGCAGCAGCACCCACTGCCTGAGGTCATGACCCAGGGAAAGGGGCAGCCCGGGGTAGCCCTGCTTCCTTGGCTCACAGTCAGAGCAGCAAGCCAGCCTGCTTGTTTAGAGATGGCACCCCAGGGAGGGACAGGGACCTCCCAAAGCACCCAGCAGCCCCACCACAGCATGACGCCTTGCTTCTCATCCGGCCCTTTGCTCTAGGTCAAGTCCCTCCCTCCAAGGACTTCAAAGGTCTAACCCTGCCTTCCCATCCCCCTTCCAAACAGCTCGGTAGACACATCACCTCTCACCTCTCTGTCCAGACGCCAGACCCTGTCACTGGAGGAATCCAGGGTCCTCAGTGTCCCTGGAGACGGTGCTGCCTCTGAGTCAAGGAAGGCAAAGGACAAGGCCCCCCTCCTGGCCTGGCCTGGCCGGGACCCAGCCTCCTGTGCAGGCAGGTGCTGAGTAGCCACCGCCGCTGCCGGCACGCTCCTGCCTTTGCCAGGCTCGCCTTGGATAAACACGACTGCATGGCAACCGTCCTCCGAAGGAGCCCAAGTCCCCGCACGGGGGAGACAGCCAGAGACTGACCCCCTGGGTCTTATGTCCCCTGTGGCTTCCCCAGGTGCTGATCACACCCCAGTGGCCAAGCTGTTTTCCGAGGCCTTGAGTTCCAGAGAGAGGGGGAGGAGAGAGAGAACCAGCCACAGAGAGAGGGGTCACGGGCAGGTAAGACCTTATACTCACTTGGCCTCAGGGCCCAGTATGGTTCTCCTCACTGGCTTGCTTCTAGAGGCGGAAGGGAAGTCAGGGTGAGCAACCAGGCCTTGACAGCAGACAGACTTAACCTCCCTCGGCCTCAGTTTCCTCTTCTATAAAATGGGTATAACAGCGGGCGTGGTGATACCCACTTGTAATCTCAGCACTTGGGAGGCTGGGGTAGGATTGCCTTGAGTTTGAGGCCAGTCTGGGCTACAGAATGAGTTTCAGATAAGCCTAGGCTAGAATGAGATCCTGTCTCAAACAAAAAAAAAAAAAAAGTAGGGCATGGGGTACAATAGTAGCACTCAATAGGGTTGCTGCCAGGATTAAACAGGAGTTGGGAAGAGGTCTGGAATTTTCTGAGGACATAGGAGGCCTCCCATGATTTCCCCAAAAATACCTGCATAGCAGAAAGCCTGTGGCCTTCTGCATCCCTGAGCTCCACTCAGAAAATGTGAAGCCCATCAGCCCATGTGTGCTTCCTCCCCGAGCCCCACGCGAGGACAGAAACCATAGACCAGCATCAATCCCCCTCACACAGCAACGGCACGCCCTCTTCCCTTACTCCCTTCCAGCCCCCTGAGAACATCTCCAAGGGACACAGAGGGGTAGAGGGCACACTGACTTTGTGCAGCCTTGAAGACAGAATGTTCTGGGTGGCTCCTGCAGGTTCCTAGAGAGGAGGCCTCTTGGCCCACAGGAGGAACAGGGAGCCCGGCAGTCTGGAGTAGGCTGTTCTCTGGCCTCCAGAAAGCCTCGGGCTGCACCAGCCCAGCATCTTCCTGGACTCTCTCTTCCCATGGTTCCTATGGCCTCCTCTGACGTCCTGGAAGGAGCAGCAAGGAGGGCCGGCCAATAAGGCCCAAGAACCACGTCCACCTGCCCAGAGCACAGGCGTGGACCTCTGAGAAACCAGCTGACCCAGAAAGAAAGGACTTCCCTGGCAGGCCCACTTCCTGCACAGACAGCAGACAGACTTAGATACCTGCATCTTCCCCTGCTAGCCACTCTGCATCACCAGCAAAGGACAAAGGACACTCAAGGACATTTTTGTTGAGGGGCAAGGTCAGAACTGAATCGTCTTCCGCTGATCAAACCACCACCTGAGAAGAGGCAGCAGATTGGCCACTGAGGCCGCCTTGTGCAGCGTCCAGGGCAGAGGAGAGCCGTCCTGGCTGGACGTAGTGGAGGCTGTTTACTGAATGCTTTGCCGAGCTTGCGATTCTGCTGCACCATTAGGCAGCTGTTTGATTCATTCATTGCAAATTTTCATTCAGATGTGGCGGCAATGCTGCAGGTCTGAGCAGGTCTGCTAGGCCTTCATCATAGCTCTGCTCCCGAGGACATTCCTGGCGCAGAACGTGACGCAAGGGCTGCAGAGATGGCTTAGTGACTAAGGCGTTTGCCTGCCAAGCCAAAGAACCCAGATTTGATTCCCCAGGACCCACATAAGCCAGATGCACAAGGTGACTGCATGCATGTGAGTTTGTTTGCAGTGGTTGGAGGCTCTAGAGCGCCCATTTCCCCCCTCCTCTTTCTCTCTCAAATAAATAATAAAAATAATTTTTTATTTATTAGAGAAGGAGAGAGAGAGAATGGATGCACAGGGCCTCTGGCCACTGCAAACAAACTCCAGATGCATGTGCCATCATGTGCATCTAGCTTACGTGGGATCTGAAGAATCGATCCTAGATCCTTAGGCTTCACAGGCAAGTGCCCTAACCACTAAACAATCCTTCCAGCCCAAAAATTATTAAAAAAAAAAAAAAAAGGCATGGCTGCTCGTGAGGCTTCAAAAAAAAAAAAAAAAAAAAGAACATGGGACTGGTGAAATGGCTTAGCCATTAAGGCATTTGCCTGAGAAGCCTAAGGACCTCGGTTCAACTCCCCAGGACCCACATAAGCCAGAGGCACAATGGGGCGCATGCATCTGGAGTTCATTTGCAGTGGCTAGAAGCCCTGGCACACCTGTTCTGTCTTCCTTTCTATCTGCCTCTCCCTCTCTCTCTCTCTCAAATAAATAAAATATTTTTTTTAAATGTGCCAGGCATGGTGGCTCACACCTTTAATCCCAGCACTCAAGAGGCAGAGGTAAGAAGATCGCTGAGTTCGAGGCCACGCACAGACTCCATAGTGAATTCTAAGTCAGCCTGGGAGCCCTGAGGGAAGGGAATGTGGCCACTGAATCTGGATGCTAGAAGCTCTGCTCAGGCTGGGACGTGAGGATGAGTTGGGGAGGTGCACACTTGGAGAGCTAAGGGACAGAGTTCTGCCTCGTTCCAACGCCATCCTTCCTAGATTCTCATGGGTGGCTCAGTCACAACCTCTGTGACTCAGTTTCCTCATGTGTAACTTTGGACTTTTTCATCCCTATTCCTGGGGGAATCCAAAGCCAAACTATTGAAGGAATACCACATATTTAATGTTTCTAGCTTATATTAGTGTAGATGGAACATAGTCAGTGTATCTATAAGAAACATAAATGCTCCCAGGACTTCCAGTGGACGACAGATGTCGCACTCCCTCCTCTGAAACCGCAGCGGGGAGAGTCCTCTGATGGCAGCTAACAAGAGCTCTGTGACTCCGAGCCCGACCCCTTTGGACAGTATATGAATACCATATCTCAGGAGACAGCCGCCTGTGCTTAATCTCATTTGACAGAACCCTACACTCATGGATGTAAATCTCTCCCCTCTCTAAGCTCGGGAGAATTCAGACAAAGGGCTGTAAAAGGTATGTAAGTCCAGCACAGTGTGAGCCAGCAGAGGTCTGTGTGCGAATAAAGGTTCTCTCCCTCTCCCTGAAGTGGGTTTTGCCTGATTATTCTCATTGACTCATTAATTCCTAGAACAAAACAAAACGACTGTCTTCCTGGGCCACTGTGCAGGTCTGCAGAAGCAGAAAGAAGGTCTCCCCGTGCCCACCCCCCGCACTGAAGAGGAACCGCATGTGACACAGCAGGAGTGCTGGGACAGGGTGGATGGACAGATGGGACAGACGGATATGACAGCATAAACCAATGGGAGAGGAGAGGGGAGGGGAGGGGAGGGGAGGGGAGTGAGGGGAGGGGGGAGGGGAGGGGAGGAGAAAGGAGGGGAGGAGAGGAGAAAGGAGGGGAGGAGAGGAGAAAGGAGGGGAGGAGAAGAGAGGGGAGGGGAGGAGAGGAGAAAGGAGGGGAGGAGAAGAGAGGGGAGGGGAGGAGAGGAGAAGGAAGGGAAGGGGAGGGGAAGGGAGGGGAGGGAGGGGAGGAGAACAGAGGGGAGGGGAGGAGAGGAGAAGGAAGGGAAGGGGAGGGGAAGGGAGGGGAAGGGAGGGGAGGAGAACAGAGGGGAGGGGAGGAGAGGAGAAAGGAGGGGAGGAGAAGAGAGGGGAGGGGAGGAGGAGGGAGGGAAGGGGAGGGGAGGGGAGGGGAGGGGAGGGGAGGGGAGGGGAGGGGAGGGGAGGAGAAGGAGATTGGGTAGATCAGGAAATGATAGCCACATACCTGTTTATTCGTTAAATCTCTCTGAGGACTGGAGTTTTAAAGAACTCCTGCGGTAAAACTGCCTCATCGTGTTTTAGAATTTCCAAGTCAACTAGCCCAGAACTTGGTAACAAATTTATCATTCAATTCAGATAATAGTGTACTTCTTGGGACCATCAAGAAAAGCCAGATCCCTAGAAAGATGTCCCCATCTATCACAGCCTCTGTCTCTCCCCGGCAGGTCTAAGGGTGTCCTAATTACTACCCGCCGGCCCCCACCAGGCACCGGAGGCAAAGGGGGGGAAGAAAACCTGTCAGAGGAAGAATGCCTCAGAGAAGACATAAGAGCAGCCACAAGGTCAGAAGAGACAGAACGTCCTATCGCTGCGAGGAAGGTGACTGAAGATGCCCCCAGCCCTTCCTCACACACGTTACCCACCCACCAGCACCATCCTCTCATCTCCGAGGGATCCGGAGTTCCTAGCTCACCTGAGGGCCGGCTTCAGGTCCTTCAGTCTCCAGCTTGCTGACCTCCAGTGGCTCCAGCCCTTGGCCCGGCCCCCTGGGAAGTGAGGACACAGGCCTGGGCTGGCCAGGGCCGGAGCCCCTGATGGTTCCTGGGCTCTGGGTCTGTTTGGTGTGAATGGAAAGAAAAGACTCTTGTTTCTCACTGTCTGCCTGGGTGACAGTAACCATGGATATAAATCAATTTTTGGAGACTGTCAGCCGCCAGTTGAATATAAAGGACATGCTCTCTCAGAGCCACAGGCAGGCAGGCAAAGATGCGACAAGGACTCAGCATGGGTAAAAAAATAAACCTTTTTTCTTTGTAACTTATCTAGCCTGAGGTATTGTGTTACTAGCAACAATAAACACTCCATAGCAGACAAGTCTAGAATTTGCTGTTATGGAAAAATATGTATATACAACTATTGAAAAGAGAGACCCTGGCTGGAAAATAGATGAAGATAGTGGAATAAATATTCTTAGGATGGGAAAACTGGGCATGGAGGGGCACATTGGTAGTCCTAGCACTTAGAGGTTCTGAGGCATAGATTCAGCCCAGGACAGAGAGACCCTCAAAAAAATAACACCCTCCCACCCGCCCCCCCCACACACACACACAAAAAGAAACTAATGAAACTCTAAGACATACTCAGGACTAGAAAAGCCTTAAGCTATGAGCTGTCTCCAAGCTCCAGGCTTTTACTTTTATTTCAAGGCAGTCTTGCTCAGTTGCTGAGGCTGGCCCCAAATCCTACCCCAAGCAGGCCTCACACTTGCTATCCTCCCGCCTCGGCCTCCTGAGTAACTGGAAATTACAAGCGTGCATCACCACATCTGGCTGAGGCTTCACTGGGAACATGGGTTATGCACACTCTCTTTTATATATTCTTTTTTTTAATTTTTTTGTTTGTTTATTTATTGATTTGAGAGCGACAGAGAGAAGAAGGCAGAAAGAGAGAGAGAGAGAGAAAATGGGCGCGCCAGAGCTTCCAGCCTCTGTAAATGAACTCCAGATGTGTGCGCCCCCTTGTGCATCTGGCTAATGTGGGTCCTGGGGAATTGAGCCTCGAACCGGGGTCCTTAGGCTTCACAGGCAAGCGCTTAACCACTAAGCCATCTCTCCCGCCCATTATATATTCTTAAATTATTATAATGAAGACTATAAATCCACACGCATTTAAGATGGTCAGAAGAGTCAATAATCAAGTTAGATAAGATTTCTGCTGATAAGAGAATAACATGGACCAGACATCACCCTTCCATGGAAAACCAGACAAAAGATATGGAGCAACTGTCTTCAAGCGTGGGAAAAGAGACAGTGCTGTGGCTGTGTGATGGGGTGAGGCCCGCAGGACCCCCCGTTTTCCGCAGAGAGGCACAGTCCATGCACGGAGCACAGAGGAGGAATCCCACTCGAGTTGTCTTAAGCGTTGGAGTTCAGAAAGGGTGAGAAGACAAAAAACTGCTCCTGAAAAGCTCTGCATTGGTGTCCGTTGGGCTGAGTGCACATTAAAATGAAGAATGAAGTTCCAGAAATCAGATAAAGAGCTACTGGTTCCAGGGCTGGCATGTGTGAGTCCCAGTTAGGCAGAAAGAGGAGACCTTATGGAGACGCAGGAAATTCACTGTGAAACCCAAAAGAGCAATCCACCTTGAGACACAAATTGTAAACCCCAGAGCCATTGCCTTAAAAAAATGAAATAAAGTGAGGTCAGGGGAAGAGATTGAGTAAAGAAAGGTGGGGGAGGGTTAATACAACTCTAAGAGGGTAAGAATAAGTCACATGGAAACCTACTGTTTTGGACAATGGTGCACACAAAAGCCATAGATTGTTACTAGAAAATTTTCAGTGCTAGGGATGGGATACCTTACAGTGAGTTGTTGGCCAGGGAGGTCCCCGATGCCCCCAGAACATTACAGGCCATTTCTGAGGCTCTTGGTTTCCCACCAGGAACACATGGTAAGACCCTATTGCTGAAGATTTCACATGCTTGGGCTGAAAGGCCACTGAGAAATCCTGCTGGGGCTGAGCTGAAAACCTCTGTGTAGACCAGCTGACAGAAAGCTAGGAAAGCTATGCTACATGCAGCTCCATGGCAGAGAGGGAAGTCATCAGTGAAGATAAACAATAGTGGTCACTGCAAGCCTTAAGTTTGGTCAGCCAGGCCAAATGAGACAATGGGTGCAATAGTGGCATGTCTGTTATGGGGAAAACCAACAGCCCACTCCATGGGCAGGAATACATGCCTGATACTGAAAAACCTATGACAGAGGAAGCCACGAGCCCTAGGGGTGTAAAGCCTGCTGGCTACATGCATATACTATGCTCACCAAACTGCCTGGTAAGCATTTCTCTTAATGTTCATACCCATATATTAATGCTACTCTCACTTTTGGTTAGAAAAGCTTCTCTTTTCAGATGTCAGTGACCTCTAGGATGACTCAAAAGGCACCATAGTGCTGAGAAGAAGTGACAGGAGTGCTTAGCACTGAAATATCTCAATCACAACTTCCATGGCTCAGGGTTATTGCGGAAGAGGTGGTGGAAAGAATGTAAGAGCCAAAGGAAGGATAGGACTCCTTACAATGCAATCTTCCAGACACAAAATGGCCTGGATATCCATGGTGCAGCGCCTGGCACTACCTACACCAGACCAGTATAATAGGAGGAAAAGATGATGACATCAAAATAAAAGAGAGACTGATTGAGAGGGGAAGGGGATATGATGGACAGTGCAGTTGTGAAGGGGAAAGTGAGGGGGCAGAGAATTATCATGGTTTATTGTCTATAGTTAAGGAAGTTGTCAACAATAAAAAGAAATTAAATAAATGAAATAAAATAAGCAGGCTGGAGAGATGACTTAGCAGTTAAGGTGTTTGCCTGTGAAGCCAAAGAACCCAGGTTCAATTCCCCAGGACCCATGTAAGCCAGATGCATAAAGTGGCACGTGCATCTGGAGTGTGTTTGCATTAGCTGGAAGCCCTGGTGTGCACAAAATAAACAAATTAAAATAGAAAAAAATGAAATAGAAAAATAGAAAAAAATAAAATAAGAAGGGTTGGGGAGATGGCTCAGCAGTTAAAAGCACTTGCTTGCAAAGCCTGATGGTCTGGACTTGATTCTCCAGAACCCCCATAAAGCAGATTCAAAAAGTCATGAAAAATTTGGAGTTTATTTGCAGCAGCAAGAGACCCTGGAGTGCCCACACTCACTCCTTGTAGGTCTGCTGTCTCTTCCTCTCTCCCTCTCTCTCTATCTCATAAATAAACAACATTTTTTGTTTTTTGTTCTGTTTTGTTTTGTTTTGTTTTGTTTTGTTTTGTTTTGTTTTGTTTTGTTTTGTTTTTGAGGTAGGGTCTCACTGTAGCCCAGGCTGACCTGGAATTCACAATGTAGTCTCAGGATGGCCTCAAACTTTTGGCAATCCTCCTGCCTCTGCCTCCCAAGTGCTAGGATTAAAGGCGTTTTGTTGATTTTTTTTTTTTTTTTTTTTTTGAGGCAAGCCCAACAGACTGTCCTTTTTTATGAGGTAGAATGAGAGTGAGAGAGAGAGAGAATTGGCACACTAGGTCCTCCAGCCACTGCAATCAAATTCCAGATGCATGTGCCACCTTGTGCACCTGTGCAACCTTGTGCATACATGACCTTGTGTGTCTGGCTTACATGGGTTCTGGGGAGTCCAACATGGGTCCTTAGGCTTCACAAGCAAGTGCCTTAACCACTAACCAATCTCTCCAGCCTGTGGCTCATACCCTTAATTCCAGAACTCAGAAAGAAGAAGTAGGAGGATGGCTGTGAGTTAAGACCAGCCTGAGATTACATAGTGAATTCCAGGTCAGCCTAAGCTACAGGGAGACCCTACCTCAAAAAACCAAAACCAAAACCAAAACCAAACCAAACAAAAAAGAAATAGCAAACTGATACACTTAATCCCAATAATACTAACAATTACATTAAATAAAAATAGTCTAGGGCTTGAGAGATGGCTTAGCAGTTAAGGCACTTGCCTGCAAAGCCTAAGGACCCAGGTTAAGCTCCCCAGAACCCATGTAAGCCAGATGCACAGGTGACGCATGTGCACAAGGTCACACATGTGTACAAGATGGCACATGCATCTGGAGTTTGATTGCAGTGGCTAGAGGCCCTGGCGCGCCCATTATTTCTCTCTCTCTCTCTCTCTCTCTCTCCATCTGTATCTCTCTGTCTGCCTCTTTATCTCTTGCTCTCTTAAATAAATAAATAAGCCAGGCATGGTGGCACATGCCTTTAATTTCAGCACTTGGGAGGCAAAGGTAGGACTTCCATGAGTTCAAGGCCACCCTGAGATTACTTAGTGAATTCCAGGTCAACCTGGGCTAGAGTGAGACCCTACCTCAAAAAAAAAACAAAAAATAAATAAATAAATAAAATTTATTTAAAATATACAAACAGATTAAAAGGATGAAAAAAGACAATTATCACTGAAACAATAAACTACTTGAGAAAACCAGAGTAGCTAAAATAATATCAAAGTAGGGGCCGGACATGATGGCACACGCCTTTAATCCCAGCACTTGGGAGGCAGAGGTAGGAGGATCGCCATGAGTTCGAGGCCACCCTGAGAATACATAGTAAATTCCAGGTCAGCCTGAGGTAGAGTAAAACCCTACCTTGAGAAACAACAACAACAAAACAAAACAAACAAAAAATATATATATATATATATTAGACTTTAGAACAAGAAATATTGAGCTGGAAAGATGATTTAGTGGTTAAGGCGCTTGCATATGAAGCCTAAGTACCCAGGTTTGATTCTCAGGTACCCACATAAGCCAGATGCACAAGGTGGCACATGTGTCTGAAGTTTATTTGCAGTGGCTAAAGGCTCTCACATGCCCATTCTCTCTCTCTCTCTCTCTCTCTCTCTCTCTCTCTCTCTCTTGCTCTCTTGCTCTCTTGCTCTCTCTCTCTCTCTTGCTCTCTCTCTCTCCCTCCTTTCTTTCCTCCCTCCCTCTCTCAAATAAATAAATTTTTTAAAACACAGTATTACTAGATATGAAGAGAAATGGTTCATAATGACAAACAGGTCAATTTACTGGATGACTTAACAATCTTAAATGTATACCTACCTAATAGCTTGCAGCAAAAATGAGCAGAACTAAGGTAAAAATAAATAAATTCACAATTATAGTTGAATTCTTCAATACATTTCTTTCAATAAAACATACACTGAGCCAAGGAAGAAGTCTCAATAGATAGAAAGGGTCAAATAAGACAGAATATATTATCTTACCACAACAGAAATTACTATCAGAAAGAGATTTGAAAAATTCTCAAATATTTAGAAATTAAAAAATCATACTTCTAAATAAGCAAGAGACCAAAGGGGAAAGCAGAACAGAGAATGGGGGACTGTGCTGAACGGAATGAAGATGAGAACACGGCATGTCGCGAGCTGTGGGGTTCAGAGAAAGCTGCATGGGAGGGAAAGCCTGCTCTGCACGCTCAGTGGAAAGTCTGCACACAAGGGTGTAAACAGATGCTGGCATATCCGCACTGTGGGAAAGAACCAGAGATTCATAGAATAGTATCAGTGGATGTCAGAACACTGACTGTCCTGGAATGACTGGCATTTACAAGAGGGAAATGATCTTGTCATTCTACAAGGCAATGGCTCTGGTTGTCAAAGTCACAGAAAAAAGAAAAACAAAAAGATGTGAGAACAGACATTTCAGAGCAAACGTAGCGTAACAACCAGCTGCAATGAGGAACTGTTGATGGGTTCTAGTTTGGAAAGAGAGGGGAAAAAAAACAGCTAACAAAGATGTCTTAGAGACAATTAGGGTATTTTGTAGTACTAAGAAAAGTATCATGGTTTTTAAAAAATATTATTTTTATTATTTTTCTTATTTAAGAGACAGCAAGAAAGGGAGAGACAGAGCGAGAGAAAAATTTAGCTCACCAGGGCCTCAGCCACTGCAATCCAATGCCAGATGCTCACACCACCTAGTGGGCATGTGCGACCTTGCACTTGCCTCACCTTTGTGCATCTGGCTTACATGGGGTCTGGAGAGTAGAACATGAGTCCTTAGGCTTCACAGGCAACTGCCTTAACTGCTAAGCCATCTCTCCAGCCCTATCATGGTTTTTTGGTGTAATGATGATATGATTATGCAAGAGGTCCTAATTTTTAGTAACTTTACACTGAAGTATTTTTTAAAATATTTAAGAGAAGGAAAGAGACAGATAGAGAGAGAATGGGCACGCCAGGGCCTCTAGTCACTAAAAGCTCCAGACACATGCATCACCTTGTGCATCTGGCTTACATGGGTACTGGGAAATCAAACCTGGGTCCTTTAGGCTTCACGGGCAAGAGCCTTAACTACTAAGCCATCTCTCCAGCCCTACACTGAAGTATTTAAGTAAGGTATCATAACATCCCTAACTTACTTTGCGGGGTGGAGTGTTTATTTGTTCTGTTCTGTTTTGTTTTTGAAGTAGGATCTTGCCTTAGCCCAGACTGACCTGGAATTTAGTATGTAGTCTCAGGCTGACCTTGAACTCACAGAGATCTTCCTACCTCTGCCTCCCAAATGCTGGGGATAAAGGCATGCACTGCCACCATGCCCAGCTCTAAATTACTTTTCAATACATGAGCAAAAGTAATCCATTCACATAAGTGTAGAGGAAGAAAAGGATGGATAACAGTAAGTGGTGTGCATACAGATCATTGTGATTGCTTTAACTTTTCTGTATATTTGAAATTCTCAAAAATGTGTAAGTTTGCCAGGTGGGTAGCACACACCTTTAGTCCTAGCACTTGGGAAGCAATGGTAGGAGGATTACTGTGAGTTCAAGGCCATCCTGAAAGTAATAGTGAATTCCAAATCAGCCTGGGCTAGAACAAGACCCTACCTTGGGAAAAAAAAATAAAAGGGTAAGTCGGGACCGGGGCGATGGCTCAGAGGTTCACAAAACTTGCTTGCAAAGCCTGTGCCCTGCACTGGCTTCCCAGCACCCATGTAAAGTGGCTTGTGCACTTATGATCCCAGCACACCCACAATGATTGGAAGTGGAGCCAGGAGAATCCAAAGCTCGCAGGCCAGCGAGTTTGACATTCATTTGCAGTCTGGCAGTTTGTTTGCAGCGGCAACAGACCCTGCGTCAAAGAAGGTGGAGCCCAGGGCTGGAGAGATGGCTTAGCGGTTAAGCGCTTGCCTGTGAAGCCTAAAGACCCTGGTTCGGGGCTCGATTCCCCAGGACCCACGCAAGCCAGATGCACAAGGTAGCACACGCGTCTGGAGTTCCTTTGCAGTGGCTGGAGGCCCTGGCGCACCCATTCTCTATCTATCTGCCTCTTTCTCTCTATGTCTGCCTGTTGCTCTCAAATAAATAAATAAAAATAAACAAAAAAAAGGTTAAAAGAAAAAAAGAGAAGAAAGTGGAGCCCAGATACCTCAAAGTTGTCCTCTGACCTCCACATGTGCTTTGTGGCACATGCACCCATATGTGACACACACATAACAAAATATGTATAGAACAAATAAGTAGACAAATAGACGATAGATAGATACATATGTTTTTTTGGTTTTTTTGGTTTTTTGGTTTTTCAAGGTAGGGTCTCACTCCGGTCAAGGCTGACCTAGAATTCACTATGTCTCAGGGTGGCCTCAAACTCACAGCGATCCTCCTAGCTCTGCCTCCCAAGTGCTGGGATTAAAGGCGTGTGCCACCACGACCGGCTTTACATACGTTTTTTAATTGTGGGCTGGGGGATGTGGCTCAGTTGGTATAGTGCTTGCCTACCATGTTCAAAGCCCTGGGTTCAATCCCTAGCACCTCACAAACTGGGTGTAGTGGAGTAGCCTGCAATCCCGGCATTTAGGCAGAGGCAAGAGGGTCAGCAGTCCAGGGACAGCCTCAGATACATGTCAAGTCGGAGGCCAACCTGAGCTACGAGAGACCCTGTCTCAAAAAAAGGGGGGGCTGGAGAGATGGCTTAGCGGTTAAGTGCTTGCCTGTGAAGCCTAAGGACCCCAGTTCAAGGCTCGATTTCCCAGGACCCACATTAGCCAGATGCACAAGGGGGCGCATGGGTCTGGAGTTCATTTGCAGTAGCTGGAAGCCCTAGCGTGCCCATTCTCTCTTTCTCTCTCTCTGTCTCTCTGCCTCTTTCTCTCTCTGTCTGTAGCTCTCAAATAAATAAATAAAATAAACAAAAAAATTAAAAAAATATGAAGGGGATCCCAAACCTGGGACAATTAGAGCATCAAAAAGGATTTAACAGGGCTGGAGAAATGGCTCAGAGTTAAGGCACTTGCCTGCAAAGCCTAAGGATACGAGTTTGATTCCCCAGTACCCATGTAAGCCAGATGCACAAGGTGGCACATGCGTCTGAAGTTCATTTGCAGTGGCTAGAGGGCCCTGGTATGACTATTCTCTCTCTCTCTCTCTCTCTCTCTCTCTCAAATAAATAAATAAATAAATAAATAAATAAATAAATAAATAAAACAAAGTAGCCTTCACACAGGCATTTTTTAAAAAAGGGGGGCGGGATTAACAGCAAGGATGACACCAACAATGAAATGTTTTTTAAAAACCTGTGAGTTAAGGCGAAAGGCCCCCCACTGCAGATGAAGCCCAGAGGAATTGGGGAGACGACATGAGGGCTGCTTCCGTGGTGAGCCTGACAATCAGCTGCAGGGTGAAGGAGACAGACAGACAGACAGACGCTGAGGATCCTCAACATCTACCAAAGCAGAGATCCAGAGGCTCCTGAGAGCTCATCACCGAAGTAAATTCATAATACACCCAACATGACTCAGGGAATTTTGTGGAAGAGGGGCTGGAAAGACTGTAAGAGCCACAGGTTGAGACATCATGCCCAGAGGCATTCCCTCCTCACAAAAACAACTGACTGCTCCCACAACCCCATGAGGAATACCTGTAACCCCACGGAAAAGGGCCCCCAGCGGGATGGGGACAGGGACGGGGGATAAGAGGGAACCAATACATGATGTACCCATATAAAATATGTTGTTAATTTAAAAATAAAATAAAATGCCGGGCGTGGTGGCGCACGCCTTTAATCCCAGCACACTTAGGAGGCAGAGGTAGGAGGATCGCCGTGCGTTCGAGGACACCCTGAGACTACATAGTTAATTCCAGGTCAGCCTGAGCTAGAGTGAGACCCTACCTCGGAAAACTAAAGAAGAAAAAACAATAAGAAAATGAATAGACAAGAGGCGCACGCTGTGGCTGGGATCGCGCGCCGCCTGGCTCTCAAGGCCGGTGGACAGGAAAGTGAATGCGGGGAACATTCTCCCTGGAGCTTTAGCACAGCGTCACTTCTTACGGGAATGGGCAGAGGAACGTCTCTCTTGCTCGGTGGGGCACAGAGCTGCAGGTACTGCTTCTGCCAGCCGCACGTTTGCCCGGTCTCCAAGGCCAGCCCGGGATGGGGGACTTCAGCTGCTACAGGCCCACAACCCCCATCAGTGGGGCTGGAGGCGCCACCATCACCTGCAGATTCAGTCTCCTCCAAATTGGGGTTCGTTCTGAAAAAAAAAAAAAAAAAGATCCAGGGCTGGACAGATGGCTTAGCGGTTAAGGCGTTTGCCTGCAAAGCCAAAGGATCACGGTTTGACTCTCCAGGACCCACATAAGCCCGATGCACAAGGGGGCGCATGCGTCTGGAGTTCCTTTGCAGTGGCTGGAGGCCCTGGCACGCCACACCCATTCTCTCACTTTCTCTCTCTTTCCCTCATGCTCTCTCAAATAAATAAATAAATAAATAAATAAATAAAATATATTTTTAAAAGCAAAAAAAAAATCTAGAAGCACCTCCTGGCTTCCTTGTCCACCTCCACAAGGCTGGTACCCAGAAAGCCCACACCCAGCCAGCCATCCCCAACTGCTTAAGGCCCTGGGGCTAGGCTAAGAAATTTATATGAAGCAAGTCTGACCCCTAGTGGTTCGTTTTTATCTTTGTTTTTATTAGCATATGTCTAACTGAGCTTCATTTAAGGTGTTTTCAAACAAATTTGGGGCTTTGTGTCCCTTTCTCCTTCCTTCTTCTGCCCCCCGTGTCCTCCTTGGTGGTTCTTTTGTATTTTTGTATTTATTTTCAAAGAGAGAGAGAGAGATAGAGAGGAGACAATCTTTTGTTTTGTTTTGTTTTTGTTTTTCGAGGTAGGGTCTCATTGTAGCTCAGGCTGATCTGGAATTCACTATGTAGTCTCAGGGTGGCCTCGAACTCACCGGGATCCTCCTACCTCTCTGCCTCCCAAGTTCTGTGATTAAAGGCGTGCGCCACCATGCCCGGCTAACAATCTTTCATATTTTTTTAATTGTATGTGTGTGTGCATGTATATGTGCTAGTGTCTCCCACCACTACAAATGAAATGCCAGATGTTGTGCCACTTGTGCCCGGCCCTACATATGTTTGTGGCTGGGGAATGGAACACAGGCCTGCAGGCTTCGCAAGCAAGTGCCCTGAACCACTGAGCCACCTCCACAGCCTCTTAGAGTTTTAGTTGTAATTGTATCCAGAGAAAGTAACCAAGGAGATGTGGATGAGCCTACAGAGGCCGTGAGAAACACTGGAACAGCCTGGCTCTGAGCAAACGCACTGCCACTACATTCACCAAACGCAAGCAACACACAGCGCACACTGCAAAATCCAAATGCAAAGTATCTGAGAGAAAAGTCCCGAGAAAACTTTATCATAGGCTCTCCGCTTACCAAAACTCATTTTTATTTTTTTGCTTAGCTTTGTTTCATTTGTGTGTGTATCTATGTGAGTGCACATGTGTGCGTGCATGTGGAGACCAGAGGTTAATGTTGCATGTCATGATAGCTCTCCACCATATTTATCTTATTTTTTAATTCTTTTTTTTTCTTTTTTTTTTTTTTTTTGGTTTTCCAAGGCAGGGTTTCACTGTAGCTCAGGCTGACCTGGAATTCACCATGTAGTCTCAGGGTGGCCTTGAACTCACAACAATCCTCCTACCTCTGCCTCCCGAGTGCTGGGATTACAGGCGTGCGCCACCACCCGGCTTCCAGCATATTGATTGAGATAGGCTCTCTCACTGAACCTAGAGCTCATGCCTTCAGCTAGTCTCGCTCAGCCGTTTGCAGTGGAACCCGCCTGTCTCCACCTCCCACGTGCTGGATTACAGACAAGCACACAGCCATGCACAGCATTCATGTGCATGCTGGGGTCTACCTGACTTGGGCACTCATGCTCGTACAGCAATGCTGGGATTGCGCTCACACACAGCCACGCACAGCGTGTTTGTAAAGACCCTCCCTGAATGCGGGTGACAGACACCATTCTATGGGCTGGGGCCCAGCTGAATAAAATGGAGCAAGGGAGCTGAGCAGCAGCATTCACCTCTCTGCTCCTGTTGGGACTGGACACAAGGTGACCAACCACTGCCCTCTCCTGCCCCTCTGCATCCTCGCCACGTTGTGCTGTATCCCTTCAAACTGTGAGCCAACATAAACACTTCTTCCTTGCGTTGCTTTTGTTAGGTGCTTTGTCAGGGCAACAGAAGAGTGACCGAGCCAGGCATGGTGGCACACACCTTTAATCCCAGGTGGGAGGATCACTGTGAGTTTGAGGCCAGCCTGGGACTGGAGAGTGAGATTCAGGTCAGCCAGGGCTAAAGTGAGACTCCACCTCAAAAAATTGAAGTAGGAGGAGGAGGAGTGACTGATGCAGCACTCTAAGAGTGATCAAGAAATGTGTCCACATCCACAGGTCTGGGTGGACACGGCACTCTGTATCACAGCCTCCGGCTGGCACAAAGCTTCCCTGGAACTTACTCCTTGCCCTCCCTTCCCATGTGGGATACATGTCTAGCAATTCAGTTACCGGAAGATAACCCCTTAGGTAGGTGCTGCACTTGGATACGGTTCCACTGGGTCCCTGAAGCATCCTTTCCCTGAGACAACAGGTAGCACTGTTGTCACTTTCCTGCCACACACCAGGGGAAGAAATTAAGTGGACTGATCACTGGACACCAGCGGGGACGCAGAATGGGTCCTCCGGCTTGTGGCCTTATTCTCTTCCCACATAAACTCAATCCTATTCCTGCTGGCCTGCCTTTTGTTTCCTGTACCCAATCCTATCACAAGTCAACACTGCTAACTAGCAATGTGACTGCTTAATGAGAGGATCTTACACTTAGAAAATAGTTGAGGGGGGTGTTGAGGAGATGGATCAGCAATTAAGGCGCTTGCCTGCAAAGCCTAAGGACCCAGGTTAGATTCCCCAGCATCCACGGAAGCCAGATGCACAAGGTGGTGCATGCGTCTGGTATTGGTTTGAGGTGGCTGGAGGCCTTGGTGTGTCCATTCTGTCTGCCTCTTTTTCTCCCAAATTAAATATTAAAAAAAAAAAATAGTTGAGGGGATGGAGAGATGGTTTAGCGGTTAAGGCATTTGCCTGCAAAGCCTAAGGACCTAGGTTCCACTCCCCAGGCTCAGTAAGCCAGATGCACATGGTGACACATGTATCTGGAGTTCATTTGAGGGCCTGACACAACCATTCTCTCAAGTAAATAAATGCATAAACAAATAGTTGAAAAAATAATTGAAATGCTTGTTTTCAGCATGTACATTTGACCACAATAAAGAGAGGGGTCAAGCTGGGTGTGGTGGTACATGCCTTTAATCCCAGCACTTGGAAGGCAGAGGTAGGAGGATCAGTGTGAATTTGAGGCCACTCTGAGACTATATATTAAATTCCAGGTAAGCCTGGACTAGACTGAGAGCCTACCTCAAAAAAATAAATAAATAAATAAATAAATAGAGGGGTCTTTTTCAGATTGAGGATACCAAGTTCAAAGTTTGGTTGTATCTGTTCTTAGTGTCTAACCACATGGACTAGTGTGGAAATATTCATGAGCAAGCTATAGCCCAACTTATTAGAATATCAGCAGTGTAGGGCCAGGCGCAGTGGCGCACGCCTTTAATCCCAGCACACTTAGGAGGCTGAGGTACGCCCTGAGTTCAAGGGCACCCTGAGGCTACATAGTGAATTCCAGGTCAGCCTGGGCTAGAGTGAGACCCTACCTCAAAAACAAAACCCAAATCCCAAGCCAGTCACTGCCCTGCTAACACAAGGGGAAGGTCAGTCTGGAGAGAGGACTGAGCTGTGAAGGCAGCAGGGACAGACAACCGAGTCCCAGAAGCAGCCATGAAGGCCTCCGGTTGGTTTCTCATTCTGCAGCCACCCTCAGCTCAAAGTGAATCTTCCAGTGATAAAACTGGGTGTAACAAGGTGGTGCACGCGTCTGGAGTTCGTTTGCGGTGGCTGGTGGTCCTATCTGCTTTTCTCTAATAAATAAAAACAGAAAAAAACAACTGGGTGTTAGTGACTTTTTTGTGTAAAGAAGACACGTCACAATCCCACATGTTCCCTCTGAGAAGTGTTTTCTTGTAGAAAGCAAATATAGTCACCTGAGCTGTGAGATCCCATCAGCTCTAGACATGAAGTGAAACTTTTTGAACTGGTGAGGTTTTGAAACATCATGACCCCTGGGCCAGCGAGCTAAGGGAGCTGCAGGGCTGAGCCTCAGTGCAGTCTCGGCTGCAACAATGCTGCAGGGCAGGCTGATGACAACATGCTTTCATTATAATTTCCATTTAAAAATCTTCCTTAAGCCTTACCACTATGAAGTATAGAATTTCTGCCCCTTTCAGCCATGATCACCTAGAACGTACTAGGCTGTTTTTGTCGGGTGTGTGGTGCATGCAAGTGTATGCATGTTCATATGCCTGTAGGCATGTGTGCAGCTGCGTGTGAGCATGTGTGTGGAGGCCAGAGAGCGTCAGGTTATCTTCTATAGCTTTCCACTTTATTCTTGGGAGACAGACTCTCACTAAAACTGGAGTTCACCAATCTGGCTAAACAAGCTAGCCAGCCAGCCCTGGGATCCTCATGTCTCCATTTCCGGGGCACTGGGATTTTTTTTTTTTTTTTCTTTTTTCTGAGGTAGGGTCTCACTCTAGCCCAGGCTGACCTGGAATTCACTATGGAGTCTCAGGGTGACCTCGAACTCACGGCGATCCTCCTACCTCTGCCTCCCGAGTACTGGGATTAAAGGTGTGCGCCACCACGCCCGGCTGGCACTGGGATTTTTACCTGAGTGCTGGACATCCAAATTAAGACTTGCCTTGGGCTGGATGGCTCAGCGGGTAAGACACTTGCCTGCAAAGCCTAACCACCCAGCCCCAATTCCCTAGTATCCATGTGGAACCAGATGCACAAACTGGTGCATGCATCTGGAGTTCATCTGCCATGGCTAGAGGACCAGATACACCCATTCTGTTTGCAAAATAAATTAAAAAATTTGTTTTAAAAGATCCTTCAGTGCCAAGCACTTTACCCACTCAGCCATTTCACCAACCTGAGGTAGGGTCTCACTCTAGCCCAGGCTGACCTGGAATTCACTATGTAGCCTCAGGTGGGCCTTGAACTCAGCAATCCTACCTCTGCCTCCTAAAGGCATGCACAACCACGCCAGAAGCCCAATTTTTTTGTTAAGTCAGGATCTCCTTTAGTCCAGGTTTACCTTAACTCAGGATCCTCCTACCCCAACCTCGCAAATGGTGGGATTACAAGTATGCACCATCAGTCTGGACAACGTATTAGTATTCTCTAGAAAACCTAAAGAATATACATTACACAGGGGATTTTGACTGGTTTACATAACTTGGACTGGGCAGCACAAGAGAGGTCTGCCTGTTAGAGGCGGGAAGCCTCTAAGTCACTGGATGCCTGTGCCGGGAACCGAAGGCCTGGATTCCTGGGGCTGCTGGTCCAGTGAAAACCTGAAGCAGCCCATGGCAGAAAGGGACGACGCCAACAGGGAGGGAAGGCTGGAGGAAAAGCAGCTCCCGCAGAGCTCCTCGTAGAGGGCCTCTCCCACTTCAGTTCCTCCATGGGGGAAATGCGCTCACACACAGCCAGGTCCATCTGTTGATGTCACCACCAAACAAGCTGACAACTAAGACCAGCATCACTAGTAACTAGGCTTTCTCTTAGCACTCACTCACCTTCGACCAGGATGTAGCTGCAACGTCCAAGCCTCATTGTACACTGTCCCCTACAGTGACTGCTAACTGCTGTTGTCAGAACATTTTCATGTTGGAAAGCAGGCACATCTACATGAAAATGCAGAGGAAGTCACTCCACTTCCTCCGGCCACTGTGTGGATGACGCAGCATCAACCCTGCTCTCTCCACCAGCTTCCTGCTGGAGTGACACCTGCTAATCCATCACATGGCTGTGGCCACTCCGCACCACTGCTCTATGACTCAGTCAGCAACTGTCAGCACAAGAGGTACCAAAAACTGGATTAAAAGAAAATTGAGAGCTGGAGGGATGGCTTAGCAGTTAAGGCATTTGCCTGCATAGCCATAGGACCCAGGTTCGATTCCCCAGGACCCACGTTAGCCAGATGCACAAGGGGGTGCATGCGTCTGGAGTTTGTTTGCAGTGGCTGGAGGCCATGGCGTGCCCATTCTCTCTCTCTCTCCCCCTCCCTCTTTTTCTGTCAAATAAAAATAAATAAATAAGAGAAAACTGAATTGAATGCCTGAATTGCCTTCAAAGAGGGGATCAACAGTCACTTACAAGGTAACATAGAAACAAGTGTAGTCTGGACAGCTTCATCAATTAATCACAGCTGAAGGAGTAGAAAATTCTGTCGTTTTTATTTATTTGTTGGTTTTCAAGACAGGGTCTCACTGCAGCCCAGGCTGGCCTCAAACTCATGGTGATCCTCCTATGAGTGCTGGGATTAAAGTCGTGCACCACAACCACTGGCAAAAATTCAACTTTGAAGGGATATCTACTCACATAAAAACATATGCACAAAGTCGGGCGTGGTGGCACACACCTTTAATCCCAGCACTCTGGAGGCAGAGGTAGGAGGATTGCTGTGAGTTCCAGGCCACCCTAAGACCCCATAGTGAATTCCAGGTCAGCCTGGACTAGAGTGAGACCCAACCTCAAAAAACCAAAGGAAAAAAAAAAAAAAAAGCACATAATTGACACAAAGATTTACTTTTATATAAGTAAACTAACAGATAAACCAGAACATAGGACATTGTAACAAACATCTTATATGGATTCACTGGATTCATTACATACATACACACACACACACACACACACACTTTCATTTTGTTTTGCTTAATACTATGACAGCCTGGGGCTGGAGAGATGGCTTAGCGGTTAAGGCATTTGCCTGCAAAGCCTAAGGTCCTAGGTCCATTCCCCAGTACCCATGTAAGCCAAATACACAAGGTGGCATATGCATATGGAGTTTGTTTGCAGTGGCAAGAGGCCTTGGCACACCCATTCTCTTTTCTCACTCTTGCAAATTTTATATATATATATATATATATATATATACATACACATACGTTTTTTTAAAAATATTTTGAAGGCTGGAGAGATGGCTTACCGGTTAAGGCGCTTGCCTGCAAAACCTAAGGACCCATGTTGGATGCTCCAGATCCCACATGCCCACTAGGTGGCACAAGCATCTGGAGTTTGATCATAGTGGCTGAGGTCCTGACGCACCCATTCTCCCTCTAAAAAAATAAGCCAGGCATGGTGACGCACGGCTTTAATCCCTGTACTCAGGAGGCAGAGGTAGGAGGATCTCTGTGAGTTCGAGGAAACCTTGAAAATACAGTGAATTCCAGGTCAGCCTGGGCTAGAGTGAGACCTTACCTTGAAAAACCAAAAAAGTAAGTATTTTGAGAGAACAAGATAGACTCCAGATGTATGTGCCACCTTGTGCATCTGGCTTACATGGGTACTTGGGGAACAGAACCTAGGTCTTTAGACTTTGCAGGCAAGCACTTTAACCATAAGCAATCTCGCCAGCCCTATAAAAAATATTTAAGGGATGGAGGGATGGCTTAGCAGTTAAGGCACTTGCCAGGTTTGATTCCCAAGGATCCAAGGAAGCCAGATGCACAAGGTAGCACATACATATGGAGTGGCTAGAGGCCCTGGTGCACATACTCTTTCCCTCTGCCCCTCTCACTTAAATAAAAATATGAATTAGGAGCTGGAGAGATGGCTTAGCAGTAAAGGCACTTGCTTGCCAGATCCTACATAAGCCAGGCACACCAAGGTCATGCAAGCACAAGGTCACACACGCGTACTAGGCGGCACAAGTGTCTGGACTACAACTGCCCCTGGTGTGCCAATTCTCTCTTGCTCTCTTAAAAAAAAAAAATCAGAAGGCAGAAAATTCTTTTTTAAAACAGGTCTAATTTAACTCCCACTCTGAAACCATGCATTTGCCGCCATTCACTTCTGTAAACAGAGCCAGGATAAGGGCTGGCGACTCACTAGAGCCAACACATCTGGCACATGCAAGCTCTTTGCTAATCTCTGGAACCCTGGAATATGGAGTCACAACCCAGCCAAGAGGGGCTGCCACGAGAAATAATCAGCTATAACTGACAGCAGTTTAAACTAAACTCTTGGGCTGCAGAGATGGTTCAGCTGTTAACACTTGCTTGCAAAGCCTGATGGCCTTGGTTCGATTCCCCATTACCCATGTAAAGTCAGAAGCACAAAGCGGCTCATGTATCTGAATGTTTATTTTGCAACGCTAGAGGTCCTAGTGTGCCCAACACTGTCTGCCTCTTCCTTCCTCTCTCACAAATAAACACTAAGATAAAAACTCTTGGTACCATTGCAAACTAGATTATGCAGCAAGCTTAGAACCAGTTGCATGAAGCTACTCTAAAACCCTTCATCCACAGCACAAACACTGCTGCAGTCTTGGCATACACGAGACACGCTGGGTGAAGATGAGTATTTATTCACTTTACAAAGAGAATGGTGTTACACGGCCATCAACAGCTTCGTTCATACACAAATGCAACTGTACACTACTCCCCCAGGACGCCCCAGGGCTCCGCTCCGCTTGGAGAGCAAGGAAGGCTCTGCCTCAGCGCGGCAGGTGTGTCGCCCGCTCGCTCGGTGGGAGACTGACTCCACCTGAGCAGCCCTTCTGCAGAGGGACATCTGTATGTCCTCTAGTGAGTACTGAGCCAACACTAGCTCCTTCTTTAAAAACAAGACAAATTACTGGTAATTTGAAAAGGCTTTCAAAGCGCACCAAAATACTTATTTATACACATGTAAAAAAATCTTGAGTAAGATTTATTAAATGGATACCCTAACACTGCTGAGGGTGGGTAATGAAAGAGGGAAAACATTTAAATTAATGAATTATAAAAATATTTTTCTTTGGAAAAATTCCAACAAGGTTATCATCAATATCTAAAACCAAAGAGAAAAAATAAACACTTGTTCTTTGATCCATTAGTAATTTAAATAATAATGAAAAACTCTTCAAAAGCAGCTGTGACTGGAGTTTTTAAAAAGTTGCAAGTAATGAGCACTTCTCAATCTATACACTGGTGATTCTTTACAGGTGATCTGCAGACAGGAAAAATTCTTAATATGGCTACAGCGTTGCTTCTTTAATTACATAATTGCTTAAAAAAATAAGTGGTTATTTTGGGGAAGCACTCCAAATAAACAATCTGGCTTGAGCCAGATTACCACAGTTAATGGACGAAGTAGGGATAATGGTGACTTATTTATAATCAAGTTTTTAGTCCTTCCTTCATGTTTCATGAAAGTATATATTAGGTTTAAGTGTGCCAACTTTGGATCAGGATTTGATGGAGGATACCAACCTGAGATGAGAGCCGCCGCCTTCCAAGCACCCAGGTCATGAACCCCTATGGGACGTGCCTATCTTCATTTCAGTCAATTCCTGATATAACCAATCACACTAGAGTGTTAAAATTATAAAAATATATCATATATTGGACAATCATGTCAGTACATTGCAGAAAATGTGTCTATTTACTGTGTAAAGTTTATTAACATTTGAATGAAACACTCTTATTTACACAGTTAAAAGTCTGGGGAGCTCAGGACAGCAAGTGTGGAACACCGCTGGAAACTGGACCTGCACAGCGGTCTCCGGCCTACGGGCACAGGACGGCCTCCGGGGAGGACTCAGCAGCGCTGGGCAAGGCGAGCCAGGGCGCAGTCGGTCTGCCAGGCAGGCTTGCTCTTCACTCCTCTTCACTTTCATTTTCAGGATCTAAATCAGAATCTCCATTTACTTCTTTCTCACTCGACATCTCTCTGTCCTCGCCATTTTCTTCTTTCTCTTCAGCATCCTCATCTTCCTCCTCATTTTCCTCCTCAATATCCTCTTTTACACTTTCTTTTTCATCCTCATCTTCATCCCAATTATCCTAGGAAGAATATTAAAAAAAAAACCCATCTGTGAAGTGCTCATTCTTGCATTGTGGAGACAGACATTTATGTACCAGGGAATACCACTCACATCAGAATCCTTTTCTGCAATTTCATCATCAGATTCCTCTTCAGAAGATTCTACAGGAAGAAAAAAAAAATCCTTACACTTACTATAAACAAGTCACAGACCATCTACATATGTATTAATGTATATGTAAATAAGCATTTTTAAAGACTGGAATAAAAAATAAGCAAATAATCCAGTGAGAGACAAAAGAAGGTAATGATAGAGAATTATGATCCAAACACATTATGAAAATTGTCAATAGTTTTTTTTTGAAAGAAAAAATAAGCAAATAAACTCTACTATTTTACTTCTGTTCTTCAGAAGGTTATTTAAGGACCTCTGAGTCATGGGGATGTGTAAACTGATTTGGCAAGTGTGATCTACAAGAGCAGAAAAGGTTTGGAAAAGGGTCAGGTGAGAAACTTCATTACCAAGTTGACCTTTAAAAAAAACCGAGTGTATGGGCTGAAGAGATGGCTCAGTGTTTAGTTAAAGGTGCTTGTTTGAAGACTGATGGCCTGGGTTTGATTGTCCAGCACCCATGTAAAGCCAAATGCATGAAGTGGAGTATGTGTCTGGAGTTTGTTTACAGTAGCAAGAGGCCCTAGTACAACATATATTCATTCTCTCTCCATCTGTGTCTCTCTCAAATAATAAGTAAATAGATAATATTTTAAGTTTAAAAAATTAAGTGTAAATAAAGTATGTAAAAAAAATTTTAAATGGCTCAAATGTTGCCCTACTCACCATCTACTAAAACTCTAAATTTTAAAATATATAAATTTTGTCCCTATCCTTCTAAGAAAAATTCACTACCTTTTTTCAATCCCAAGGCCTCATGCATGCTAGACATTACTGATGCTGGAGAGATGGATTAGCAGTTAAAGGTACCTGCTTACAATGCCTAATGTGGCCAGGGTTCAATTCCCCAATAACCCTATATAGCCAGATGCACCAAGTGGCACAAAGGTGTGAAGCTTGTTTGTAATGGCAATCGGCCCTGGTGGACCTGTTCTATCTATCTTTCTCACTCCCCTCTGGTTTTAAATTTTCACCACTATGTGCAGTATTTTATGTTGCTGTAAGATATATTAAAAAAAAATTAAGACTCTTTGGTTACTTCGATTATTTAAGATAAAATAGACTAACTACGAATTTTCTTTTTGCATGGGTGCTTATGTGCACCCTGCATGTGGAGGCCAGAGTCAACACCACGAATTCCTCCACCCCTCACCTTACACTTTGAGACTGGGTCTCTCAATGAAGCTAAACTCACAGGTTCCGCTCCACCAGCTGGGCAGCAAGTACAAGGGATCCTTCTATGGCACCATGCCCCAGCTTTTATGTAGGTGCCAAGTGTCTGAACTAGGGTCCCCATGCTTTCACAGGAAGCTCTTTACAAACAAACTGAACCATCTACCCAGCCACAAGTTCTTTTCCTAAGGAACTAAAGTGTAGTGTTCTCCAATGAATCAGGTTTTTTTTTTTTTTTTTTTTTTTTTAAATGGTGATCCTCCTACCTCTGCTTCTCGAGTGCTGGAATTAAAGGTGTGTGCCACAATGCCCAGCTTAATTTTGTTATTTTCTTATCGCTTTTTGAGGTAGGGTCACACTCTAGCTCAGGCTGACGTGGAATTCACTATGTAGGCTCAGGGTGGCCTCGAACTCATGGTGATCTCCCTACCTCTGCCTCCCAAATGCTGGGATTAAAGGTGTGGGCCACCACGCCCAGCTTGTTAATTTTTGAAATATTTTACTTGTAAGGAGAAAGAGAGAATGGGTGCCCCAGGACCTCTAGCCACTGCAAAGGAACTCCAGATGCCTATACCACTTTGGATCTGCCTTCAGGTGGGTACAGGGGAATCAAGCCTGGATCAGTAGACATTGAAGTTAAGCGCCTTAAGTGCTGAGCCATCTCTCAGGCAATCCTACCTCTACATCCCGAGTGCTGGGATTAAAGTTGCGTGCTACCACGCCTGGCTAATTTTTTTTTTTTTTTTTTTTTTTGAGGTAGGGTAAACCTCACACTGGGATGAATAAAAATTATTTATTTATTTATTCATTTTGGTTTTTCAAGGTACTGTCTCACTCTAGCTCAGGCTGACCTGGAATTCACTATGTAGTGTCAGAGTGGCCTGGCGCTCCTGGAGATCCTTCTCGTTTTTGTTGTTTTTGAGGTAGCCCAGGCTGGCCTCGGACTCACAGTGATCCTCTGACTTCAGCCTCTGAAGTGCTGGATTAAAGGTGTGTGTCACCATGCCTGTCTCCAGTGAATCTTTATACAATCACTACTTTATGACATTATTATCAGATTATAATCTATAAATAAAATAACTGGTAATGGCACATTTACTAAAACACCTTCTTTCTTTCTTTCTTTCTTTCTTTCTTTTTTTCCTTTTTGAGATAGGCTCTCAGTCAAGCAAAAGCTGTCCTCAAATTCAAGGTGATCTTCCTATCTCAGCCTCTTGAATGCAGGGACTAAAGTCATGTGCCACTATGTCCCAGTTCACTAAAACACTTCTGCAATCAAGTTACTACACAGGATCTGAGCATTGTCTTAAAGGGTTCTTTAAAATTGTAATTATTAACATATTAATTGTACAAATTCTTGTAAAATGTTTTCTTAACTCACAAGGTGCCTAAAGTAAATATGGGGTAAGGGGGTGAAAAAGCCACCCACAAAACTGCCTGGACTATGTGATGGGTTTTGGATGGGTCCATTTCAGAGCAATTGTCTTAAGTCAATTTTTGGTCATTAAAGTTTCCTAATAAATAACCAGTATCACCTGAGATTTTCCAGTACTTTTTCAGTTTATTCAGGGTTCTTCTATGTGAATGAATCTCTTCTATACTTAATACCTCTTTTTGTTATTCTATCATACTTTTTGCCTTGTCTTACCTATTTCCTAATAGGTTTTTGTGCCACTAAGTTTTTATTAGAAGAGATGTGAATCTTCTCTTGTTAAGCAGAAACTAGATTTTTAATAGTGTGCTATGCTGGAGAGATGGCTTAGTGGTTCCCGCACTTGCCTGCAACAAGGACCCATGTGAGCCAGATTGGGGGAGGGAGTGCATCTGGAGTTTGTTTGCAGTGGCTCTTAGAGGCCCTGACGCACCCATTCTCTCTCTGCCTCTCTTTCAAGTAAAAATTTAAAGTGTGTGTGTGTAGGTCACAGAACAAGAGCAAAGGCAAGGATCTCAAGTGCGTGGGGAATAAGAGATAGTGCTGGGATCCATGCACGGCAGAAGGGAGAGCCAAGTTGGGAAAGGAAAGGGAGTCCACTGGAAAGGGCAAAGGACAGGGCAGTGGTGGGAGAGGAATGACGGTGATATACATGCACAAAGGACAGAGAGGTCAGAGAAATGAAACACGTGTGTACAAGCTGGTGTAACAAAACCCATTACTTTTCATGACAACCCGAATGCTCATAATACAAAGACCTTACAGAGACATTTTTACAGTGAGATAACAGAATTGTGTCACTGAAGCACTAGCTATCTAGTTCTATCTAGACTCTGCCCCCAACCCACCTTCTTCATACACCAACTTGGCCTGTTGTGCAGGAGAAGGCATTCTTTTCGTCTTCTCTGACGCAGTAACCTGGAAGACAGGGTGGGGTGGAACAATGAGAGAAGCAGCGCCGCTACCGCCGCTCCCAGCCCCAGCAGCCCGCTTCCAGGCTCCCATGTAGTGAGGTCTGGACACACGCGGAAACGTGCACAACGAAATCCCTGTGTAAGTTCAGAGCCAGGGCTGGAGAGACGGCTCTGTGGTGAAATGCTCAACTACTGAGCGAGCATGCAGGGCCGAGGGCCTGAAAAGGCCTGGATCTGACTTTGCAGACACCATGTGAATGGGTGCGCCCAGTCCCACAAAGGCTAACAAACCAGGAAAGTCTCCTGGGTTTTTTCAAAGGGGAAAGTGGGGGGAGGGAAGGCATTACCATGGGATATTTTTTATAATCATGTAAGTTGCTAATAAAAAAAATTAAAAAAAAAAAAGAAAATAGCAAACTCAAATATCAAAGGATCCAGGAGCAGGCTCAGTGGTTAACGGCACTTTCTATCCCTCCCTCTCTCTCACACACACATAAACAAATAAATTAAATGAATAAGCCAGGGACAGTGGTGCACACCTTTAATCCCAGCACTCAGGAGGCAGAGGTAGGAGGATCACCATGAATTCGAGGCCACCCTGAGATGACATAGTGAATTCCAAGTCAGCCTGAGCTAGAGTGAAACCCTACCTTGAAAAACCAAACAATAAATAAAAAATAAAAATGAATAAAAAAATATTTTAAGAGACTCTAGATTAAGCTGGGCGTGGTGGTGTATGCCTTTAATCCCAGCACTTAGGAGGTAGAGGTAGGAGGATCGCCATGAGTTCAAGGCCACCCTGAGAATACACAGTGAATTCTAGTCTAGGTCAGCCTGGACTACAGTGAGACCCTACCTCGAAAAATTCAAAAAGAGAGAGAGAGAGAGAGACTCTAGATTAACAGGTGGAGGAAAGGGCATCCCACATTATGCTGTGGCCACTGCAGCTGAGCACCTATGGGCACAAAGAGTGCACGGGGTGCTGCACAGACACATGCATGTGCATACTCCATAACAACATGATACAATATATACACACAAACTGGAGGGGGGAGGGATTTTCATCTGAACAGATTAGTGTCTGTGTCAAATGAAAAACTGTCTAAGTACATGTATAGATGTGTAGCCCATGAGCATAAAGCAGAGGTCAGTGGAGCCCATCAGGCGTCCTCTTCAACACTCATCCGGGTGTTTCCTTGTGAGGTCCTCTCCCTGATTCCAGAGCTTCTCTTTTCCGCGAGCCCCAGCGATCCTGCAGGACTGTGTGGCCGTGCCCAGCTGTGTGTGCAGGCGCTAGGCAGTCACTCGGGCAGTCTCGGCCACTCCCAGGCCCTCACGCTTGCACGCCAGCACTCTTTCCCGCTTGTTTACCTTGTGACTTGCTCACAGTAACATGCCTCACTGCATGAGCTAATATGTAAGGGAGAGGATGTGTGCGTAACAGTGAAGCAAGAATACTTAACCTCTCACTGCCAAACAGGCAACACTTCCAGGTTAAAGAATGGATTCTCGGCCAGGCATGATGGTGCACGCCTTTAATCCCAGCACTGGGGAGGCAGAGGTAGGAGGATCGCTTGAGTTCTAAGCTAACCTGAGACTAGATAGCATATTCCATGCCAGCCTGGGCTAGAGAAAGACCCTACCTCAAAAAAAGAATGGATTCTGTTTCTCTTGCTGAAATAAGCATTTATTAATGTTAGGTAAACAATCTCCATTCCTATCACACCCAAGTTTTAGCTGAAAAAAAATTTTGATTTGCTCACCTGTGTAATTAGAAGAATAAGCTTTCCATGAAGATGAGAGAGTTTCTGAAAAGTTTTGACTCTACTTTCCATTAGCTGGTAGAGTGTGCCCAGCTGGTGTACCAGATCAGGCAACTAGGAACAAAACAAAAAAGAAGAAATGACTTCATATCATTACATTTTAGAGGAGAAAAACATAAAACTTATGCTGGAAACACCACAGTATTTTGCCACTGCTCAAGCATCTGCTCACAAGTAATTCTAGTAACACAGCAAGGCACTATCACAAACTGTCACAGAAACAGGACCCTGGATATCCTGAGACAACAAAATGCCTTTAAAAAAAAAACGGTCTATAAGGAAGAAACAGTAAACAGGGCAAAGTGCAGGGTGGAGCTCCAATCAGCTAAGGTCAATATGAGGGAGATACCCCCTTTATATCTATAAAAATAACTGGATGGGGAAGGCATTGCTCTGGAGATTCAGAGACTAGCAGCAAAGAGTAACAGAGGACAAAATTGACCTCATACACAGTATTTTAAAGACCCTAGCTATTAATGCATCTTATAGATCACCGGAACTTCTGAAGTGGTTCTCAGAGGGGTAAAAGGTGGATCACAGTGGTTTTGAGGCCACCCTGAGATTACACAGTGAATTCCAGATCAGCCTGGTCTAGACAGAGAGACCCTGCCTTGAAAAACTAAAATAAATAAATAAATAGCCCTCATTTGTAGTATTTCTGACACTTGTACAAAAAGTAATATTTCTTTCTTTTCAAAGACAAAAGACAGTTAAAGACACCTGCAGAGGAAGAATAAATGCAGGAGGAAAGGCAGTTTACTCAACAACTGTTGAGGGATGCGGGCTCCTCCATGCTCCATTTCTTTAGCTTATACATGTTGCCACGCTGCTCCATGTTACACAACGACCCCGTCGGTTACAGTTCAAGAGTTGAGGTTTTCTAGTCTACACAGTGCTAAGGCCACATGTTGACTTGGATCACGCCATGCCTAACACCAGGCTACAAAGCCATTTCACATTCACAGTCCTCAGTGCACCTCAAGATTCCTGAAGCCTGGGCGACCCAACCCACTTGTACTGTAGCTTGTCTCTCTCACTTTCCCCCATTTCTCAGCTTTCTACACAAAAAGTATAAAATGAAGAAAGGAATTTGTGAAATTGTGTTAAAAGGAAAAGTTAGCTTGGCATGGTGACGCAAGCCTTTAATCCCAGCGCTCTAGAGGCAGAGGTAGGAGGATCACCATAAGTTCAAGGCCATCCTGAGACGACACAGTGACAGAAAAGAAAAGCAAAGCTACAACCTTAAAAAGAAAAATTTTTTACAGGATGGAGAGATGGTTCAATAGTTTATGCACTAGCCTGCAAAAGCCTTAACAACCCAAGTCTGATTCCCCAGTACCCACATAAAGCCAGATACACAAAGTGGCACATACATCTGGACTTCATTTGCAGCAGCCAGGGGACCTGGCATGCCCATTTTCTTTCTCTTGCTTTGGAAATAAATATTTCTTTAAATTTTTCCAAAAAATGAAAATAAATTTTCAGGCACATACTAAGATATTCAAAAAAAAACGTACTGATAAATGCTAATAAAAATCTAACTTATAATCATAATTACATTTCTAGTTTAAAGTGAAACTGATAGTTGGATATGGAGAACTTACACCTATCATTTCAGAACCTTATATGCTGAGGCAGGAGGCACAGTGAGAGTCTGAGGCAACTATGGAGTACACACTGAGTTACAGGACAGTCAGAACTATAGCATGAAGCCCTGTCTCATGAAATATCCCTTGTGTGTGTCTGTCTATATTTATGGCAAAGTACCCAAATCACAATATAACATAAAAATTTGGAGCTGGCAGGGATGGGATACCCTCCAGTGACTTGTTGGCCAGGGAAGTCCCTGATGCCCCCAAAACATTATAGGCCATTGCCGAGGCCCTTGGTTTCCCACCAGGAATTGATGGTAAGACCCTATTGCTGAAGACTCCACACACTTGGGCTGCAAGGCCACTGAGAAATCCTGCTGGAACTGAGCTCAACACCTCCTCCATGTAGAACAGCTGACAGAAAGCTGGAAAAAGCCACACTGCATGCAGTTCAATGGGGGAGAGAGAAATCACCAGTAAAGATACTCAACAATGGACACTGCGAGCCTTATATTTGGCCAACCAGGCCAAATGAGCAACAGTGGCACGTCTATCATGGTGGAAACCAACTGCCCTCTAACTGGACTGGAGGCCCAATCCACGGGAGGGAATACATCCCTGATACTGAAAACCTACAACAGAAGTAGTTATGAGCCCTAGGGGTGTAATGTCTGCTGCTGTCTGGCAAAATGTATATACCATGCTCACCAAACTGCCCAGAAAGCACTTCTCTTAACGTTCATACCCATATATTAATGATACTCTCACTTTTGGTTAGAGAATCTTCTCTTTTCAGATAGCAGTGACCTTGAGATGACTCAGAAGGCACCATGGTGCTGAGAAGTGACAGAGGAGTGCTCAGCACTGAAATATCTCAATCACAACTTCCAAGGCTCAGGGTCCATTGTGGAAGAACTGGCGGAAGGAATGTAAGAGCCAAAGGAAGGGTAGGACTCCTTACAACGTGCTCCCCCAGGTACAAAATGGCCTGGATATCCATGACCTCACAGTGCCTGACACAAGAACTACACAAGACCATCATAAGAGGAGGAAAAGATCACGACATCAAAATAAAAGAGACTGATTGAGAGGGGGAGGGGATAGGATGGAGAATGGAGTTTCAAAGGGGAAAGTGGGGGGAGGAAGGGCATTACCATGGAATATTGTTTACAATCATGGAAGTTGTTAAAAAAAAAAATTGGGGGCTGGAGAGATGGCTTAGTGTCATTAAGGCACTGCCTGCAAAGCCAAAGATCGCAGGTTTGATTCCCTAGGATGCACAAAGGGGCCCAAGCGTCAGGAGTTCATTTGCAGCAGCCGGAGGCCCTGGTGTCTCCATTTTTTCTCTCTTCCCCATCTCTCAAAATAAATAAGTAAATAAAAATAAAGAATACATTCGTTTTAGATTTTATGCTCTCTCATCTGCATAGGAAACTTACATACTAACAAAAGTTGACATCAACACAAGCATAATATCAGGGATTAAATAATTCGTGTCGTTTTATCACAACTTCCTTTTAGTGCCCTGGGGCAAAGCAGAGCAGACATGTTGGTATATTTAAAACGTTAAAAACCTGCCACGTTTTTAAAAGAGAAGTAATGGGACTGGGGAGGTGGCTCAGCAGTTTATAGGCTTGCAAAAATTGTCACCTGGGGTCCAGTTCTCCAGCACCTACATAACACGAGTGACAAAAAGTGGCACGAGGGCTGGAGAAATGACTCAGGAGTTAAGGCACTTACCTGCAACACCTAAGAATCCGTGTCCAATTCCCCAGTACCCCCACATAAAGCCAGACGCACAAAGTGTCTCATGTGCACGTTTGGAGTTCATTTGCAGTAGCTAGAGGCCCTGATACACCCACTCTTTATTTTCTTTCTCTCTTCTTTCTCTCACACATGCTCTCAAATAAATTAACAAATTAAATACAATATTTAAAAAATAAATAAATAAGTAGATATATACACAACAATTTTTCTGTGCTGAGGTTAGGGGTATTAAAAAAACACCTGGAGCCTAATATGACAACTTGTTTTCTCCTTCCTATATTATTCAAATCCCTCTACAGAATATATGACTTTTAAAATCCAGGAAGAGGGCTGGAGGGATGGCTGCATGGTTAAGGTGCTTGCTTGCAAGGCCTAATGGCCTGAGTTCAATTCCCCAGGACCCACGTTAAGCCAGATACACACAAAGTGGTACATGCATCTGGAGTTCCTTTGAAACAGCTGGAGCCCTGTCATGCCCATTCTGTTTCTCTTCTCTCCCTCTCTCTCTCTCCCCTTCTCTATCTCTCTTTCTCTCTCTGCTTGCAAATCAATAAAAACATTTTAAGGGCTGCAAAGATGGTTTATCAGTTAAGGCATTTGCCTACGCAGCCTAAGGACTTAGGTTCAACTTCCCAGTACCCACGTAAAGCCAGATGCACAAAGCAGCACGAGTCTGGAGTTTGTTTGCAGTGGCTGGAGGCCCTAGAGTGCCCATATTCTCCCCCCCCCCTCAAATAAGTAAGTAAATAAATAAATAAACTTTTAAAATCCAAGAGGGGGAGGCGGGCATGGTAGTACAAACCTTAATCCCAGCACTCGGGAGGCAGAGGTAGGAGGATTGCCATGAGTTTGAGGCTGCTCTGAGGCTACATAGTGAATTCCAAGTCAGCCTGCGCTAGAGCAAGACCCTACCTCAAAAAAACAAAAATAAGGGGCTAGAGAGATGGCTTAGCGGTTAAGCGCTTGCCTGTGAAGCCTAAGGACCCCGGTTTGAGGCTTGATTCCCCAGGACCCACGTAAGCCAGATGCACAAGGGGGCGCACGCATCTGGAGTTCGTTTACAGAGGCTGGAAGCTCTGGCGCGCCCATTCTCTCTCTCTCTTTCTGCCTCCTTCTCTCTGTCGCTCTCAAATAAATAAATAAACAAAAAAATTAAAAAAAAAAACAAAAATAAATGAGTAAATAAACAAATATCCAAGAGGGGAAAAAAAGACCAATTTATTAAAGGGCACAAGAGTGTCATATAAATGGGTTCATGTCAAGGAATAAGTTAGGGGAAAATAAAATCTCTAAAGAAAGCATTTAATAGGTGAAGATAGAACAATGGTCTTAGTTTGTAACCCTTACAAAGAGCCACACCATTAGCCTCAGAAAAGACTTACTGTGGACAGGTATGATGCATGAACTGTTAGCACACATTTCAGCCACTGAACCATTACAACAGCACTGGAAAAGAAAAACACCCAAGTAAACTAAAGCTATAAATCAAAACTAAACAAAGCCTAATGATACAAATGAAAAACTCTGTGAAGTTGCCCACACTAAACCCTCAATCACAAGCCATACCCTTGCATTTTCTGAGTCTATAAAAAACTTCTATGAAATGCTAATCTTTTTGGGGGGGGAGGGGGAGTTACACTGGGAAAAGGTTGAAATTGCCTCCTAAAACAATTCAACTAATGCCAGCAATAATAACCATGAAAACTGAACTTGAATTTTAAACTTTATATACGGTCATGATATTCACATAGGAACCAACAACAGCCAGGTCTTTCACATAGGCCAAATCCACGTAAAACTATTCTATTTAATGAGTTCTTTAGCTTTCCTCTTGTGAATTCACAAGAGCCTATCAGGGAATTAAAAAATAATAAAATAAAAATGTTATAGATGTCAACAAGTTTGGTATCTTGTAGATACCTACTTCCTTTATAAATGTTTAATCATAGCTAAGAAAACGGGGCTAGGGAGATGGCCTGCAAAGCCTAAAGACACAGGTTCAATTCCCCAGTTCCCACGTAAGCCAGATACACAAGGTGGTGCATGCGTCTGGAGTTTGCAAAGACTAGAGGCCCTGGTGCGCCCATACCTCTCCTCCCCCTCTGCTTACAAATACATAAAATATTTAAAAAGTAATTTAAGTCACCCAAACAGCTTACCTGTTAGGATGGCCTTGCAACCTCTTTGTAAGCTACGGGAGAGGAAAGCAGCGTTAGCGGCAGCACTTCACAGGAGACCTATCTCTATCGTGGCAGGATGAAACGACAGCAACACCACTGAGCAATCTATGTTCACCAATGTAAGATATTTGAATTCATTCCCATCAGCGTTATTACCTGACAGAAACCTAGGCTACAGTTCGTATGAAATGTTCAGAACAAGCAAACCCATTGAGACTTAAAATAGACTAGTGACTACCAATAACTAGGGAAGAGGGGCAGCCATTAAGGCACCACAATTACTACAGGATTTCTTTTTGGGTTGACAAATGTACAACCTATGAACAGAAAAAAAGTTGAACGTCACACAAGAGTGATTTTTATCATGTGTAAGTAGTATTTCCACTTTAAAACAAATATATAGGGGCTGAAGAGATGGCTTAGCAGTTAAGGAGCTTGCCTGCAAAGCCAAATGACCCAGGTTCAATTCCTGAGGACCCACATAAGCCAGATAGATGCACAAGGTGGTGCAATGCGTCTGGAGTTCGTTTGCAGAGGCTACAAGCCATGGTGCACCCATACTCTCTCTCTCTCTCTCAAGTAAATAAATAAATAAAAATATATTTTAAAAAAAGAGAGAGAAAAAAAATACATAGGAGCTGGGCATGGTGGCTCACACCTTTAATTCCAGCACTCGGGAGGCAGGGGTAGGAGGATCACCGAGAGATGAAAGCCACCTTGAGACTGCATAGTGAATTCCAGGTCAACCTGGACTAGAGCGAGACCCTAAAAAAAAAATAAACAAACGACTGGCATATCTATTTTTGGTGTAAACAGTATCATACAACAAGGAGCACACACTTTTATAATGTGTGATGCTGCATTCTTAATGGTAAAACCAGCCTACACTATTAATAATACCTGCAGCGGTTTGATTCAGGTGTCCCCCATAAACTTAGGTGTTCTGAATGCTAGGTTCCCAGCTGATGGAGATTTGGGGATTAACATCTTCTGGAGGGAGTGTGTTGTTGGGGGTGGGCTTATGGGTGGTATAGCCAGTTTCCCCATACCAGTGTTTGGCACACCCTCCTATTGTTACTGTCCACCTATGTTGGCCAGGGGGTGATGTCCACCCTCTGCTCATGCCATGGCTTTCCCTGCCATCATGGAGCTTCCCCCTCGAACCTATAAACCAAAATAAACCTTTTTTCCCACAAGCTGCTCTTGGTTGGGTGATTTCTACCAGCAATGCAAACCTGCAACACCACCTAACTAGTCTAAGGAACACTTTGTGTAAAACAAATGTAATCATTTAATTCCTAATAACAAAGTATCTACTTCATCTTGTCCAATTTTGAATAATTTGCATCTACTCATTTAATATTTTGGTGGAATTACATACACTTGTTTTTATTTGGGGGGCAGGATGACACTCTAGCCCAGGCTGACCTGGAACTCACTCTGTAGCCCAAGCTGGCCTCAAACTCACAGATCCTCCTATCTTGGCCTCCTGGACATAACAGGGAAAGCAAAAGTAAGACTGGGGGGGGCTTCATGTTGGTGTTTCTACTGCAATCCCCATGAAGGACAACTTGCAAGTGTTTCCAAATAGAGAGACCACACTCACTGCTGGTGGAGAAAGGTATAATACCGTTACAGTTCCTTCCTCTGCCTCAGAGATCCACCAATGTCACCTTCCACCAATTCATCTCATTCCTTCCCTAGATACATGCTTCCATGCCTAGTACAGATAAGTTTCTCTAGATATGGATTTTCCTCTTTGATTCAGAGCAGGACTGTCAGACTGAAAGTGCTGCTTACCTCTTGTAAGAGTGGAATAACCGCATGCAAGGGTATCCTTAACACAGTCTTCTTTATTAGGTTTAAATTCCTAGTTTGAAGTACTTTCTGTGAGAAAATAAAAAAGGATTATTCAGGTAAGCAGACTTAAAAACAATACAGGAAATAAATTATTTAAAATAGTCCAGGGCAATAAATCACTGACTGTATTTAGAGAATCAAGCTGAGGGATGCAAAGAAGGTTGCATCATGCCTTGTAGAGAAAAAGTAAGTAGTCTCCAGACATCAAGAAATTTTTCATCTATTTTTATATGAAATAGAAAAGATTATTTCTAGACACTTAAATACAAGTATGTACCATTTTAGGGACATTCTCCAACCTCCATTTTATTAAATTAGACCTGTATCCACACAAGACTTGACAACACAATAATGCATCACAGAAAAGCATTCGGATTGAAAGAAACCTTTTAAAACTATTAGCAATTTGGGGCTGGAGAAATGGCTTAGCAGATAAGGCACATGCCTGTGAAGCCTAAGGACCCAGGTTCAATTTCCCAGTACACACGTAAGTTAGATGCACAAGGTGGCGCATGTGTCTGGAGTTCATTTGCAGTGGTTTAAAAGGCCCTGGCATACCCATTCTATCTGGTCCCCCCTCAAATAAAAATAATAAAGTTTTTAAAAAACTATCAGCATTTTGTAAAATTTTAAAACAAATAGAAGACTACATAGTGAATGTTTCAGCCAGATCTCTCCAAGAGACCCAGTCTCCACCCTGAGTTGTAGAAGAGCAGACAGAAGGACCAGACAGAGAGCTCAGTAGTTACAGGCACTTGCTTGCAAGTCTGCCAACCCAAGTTTGAATCTCAGCATCCACACAAAGCTAGAGGCAAGGCAAGTGTTTGGGAGCTTGTGGACCACGTAGTCTGGTGTCAAAGCAGCAGAGTGAGAAGTAGAGGACCAACAACCCAAGGTTGTCCTCTGACCTCCATGCACATCCCCTTCCTTGTACAGGACCCCCACAAACAAAGACAAGGGGACAGAGCAGACCAGTAGTGACGCTGGCCCACAGAACTGACATCCTCTTAGACAAATAGCTTTCATGCTGTCAGTGAGAAAACTCACAGCGCAGGAGGAGGAGGAAGTAGAGAACTTTCAGGCCTGCTACCCTTTTTCTTAAACACTTTCCAATGTAAACTGAAGAGCACCCAAACAGCAGACATAGAAGACTAGTTTCTAATCTTTCATCAGTTTGTAACATACCTTCTCAGAATTCCTTGCATTTTATTTGCTTATAAAATTACCTTCATATCTTAAGCCCACCAGTTTAAAAGCTATCACATAATTACAAATTTTCTTAGATAAACCATAGGAAGCACTTTCTTTTTTCAGAATTGTGCCCTAGGCATGAAATGGCTTTGGCCACCAAGCAGGCATCAAGCTAGGACGAACAAAGGGCTTCCATTTGCTCTGCCCCTGACTGATATAAGACCACCACCAACAACAACAATAAAGTGTTCCTTTGCCCACTGTCAGAGGCCAGAAAGCATTTTATAGACAACAACTAGGGAGCTGAGTAATGGGCTGTCCTAATTCAATAGTTTTCAGTTAACCTAAAATTTTCATTTGCATATAGCCAACATACAAGTTTTAAGGCAAAATATGAAATGAGGCATAGTGATACAAACAGACCTATAATCCTAGCTACATGAACGCTAAGACAGAAGGATCACAAATTCCAGGCCTGGGCAACTGAGCAAGGCCTTGTCTGAAATTGAAAGTTTTTAAGGCAGGCATGGTGTCGCAAACCTTTAATCCCAGCACTTGGAAGGCAGAAGTAGGAGAACTGTCGTGAGTACCTGGCTACCCTGAGAGTACAGAGTGAATTCCAGGTCAGCCTGGGCTAGAGTGAGACCCTAACTCAAGGGAAAAACAAACAAACAAACACCTCTTTAAAGGACAAAGAGTATACCTCAGTGACAGAACACTTGCACAGCATATCCAAGGCCCAGGGCTGAAACTCCAGTAATTGAAAATAGTAGCCTATAATCCTCAGCACTCAGGAGGCTAAGGCAGGAGTTCGAGGCCAGCCTAGACTAGGCGGTAACACCAGATAAGCAGCTCAGAGGAAGAGCGCTTAGCTAGTATGCACAAAGGCCCTGGTACAATCCCCAACACCACAGAGGCAAACAAACAAGACACCGATTAGAACTTCAATAATGAAGGTGACAGATGAAACTTGATAATCATCTGACATCTCCTTATTGGAAACATGCTCTGTTCTCCAAGTGGTCATCATCTAGAAGACACAAAGCATCCTGTACCGTCTAGCTTGCACTGTGCATTTTGGAGACACTGTCTCTCAAGATTCATCCAATGCCAGGCTTCCCTGACTTTAACCAAGAACAGCCATGCTGCAAACCATGGTTTATACTGGAAGACTGATTAAGAAATAGTTGGGCATGGTGGCGCACGCCTTTAATCCCAGCACTCAGGAGGCAGAGGTAGAAGGATCTGTGAGTTCAAGGCCACCTAAGACTACATAGTGAGTTCTAGGTCAGCCTGGGCTAGAATGAGACACTACTTAAGAAACAGAAAAGGACCAGGTGCCTGCCAGACATGGTAACATAGCCTGTAATCCCAGAATTCAAAAGGCAGAGACGCAAGAGGATGGCTGCAAGCACAAGGCTGTACCAGACAGTTCCAGGCCAGCCACGGATACAAAGGAGGAAAAAAAAAAAAAAAAAAAAAACAGCTGGGGATGTGGATCAGTTGGTAAAGTGTTTGACAAACACTCAAGAAGGCCTGGGCTGGGTCCCTAGCACTACATAAAAACGTGGTGGTACCCATAATCCCAACACTTTCGAAGTACAGGCAATATCTAATAGTTCAGTCATCCTCAGTTACATAGCAAGATCAAAGCCAGCCCTAATTAGTGATGAGAGCCTTTTCACAGGGGCGAACAGGAAAACTGCTCAGGGGTATAGGAGGAAGGGAGGGAGAGAAGTGTGAAATCTGTGCTCTAAATTTTGGAGAATGGACAGGGCTGAGACCAAGAAATACACCTACATGTACTGAGCGAACAACAGATACACAACAGAATTATAGAAGGCAAGTAAACAAGGCCTAGTTACACAGAAGTTATCCTAGACACCCAAAGAATTCTTAACAAGCGCTGTAATACTTGACTATATGCTAGCAATTTAAACTACACTTAAGGGAGCTAGAGAGATGGTGAGAAGGCACTTACTAACAAAGCCTGATAGCCCAAGTTCAAATCCCTAGTGCCTACATAAGTGGTGCCTAAGTCTGAAATTTATTTGCAGTGGGAGAAGACACTGGTGAATCCATACTCCCTCTGACTTTGCCCCCTCCCCCCACTTGCAAATATATAAATATAAATACTATATACACACACACACATACATATGTATATATACATACATACATATACATATATATATATATATATATATACACACACACATACACACACACACACACATATATATTTTGTTTTTCAAGGTAAGGTTTCACTCTAGTCCAGGCTGACCTGGAATTCGCTACGTATTCTCAGAGCAGCCTCGAACTCACGGTGATCCTCTTACCTCTGCCTCCCAAGTGCTGGGATTAAAGGTGTGTGCCACCACGCCCAGCAAAATATATATATTTTAAATTTGCTCTATGAGCCAGGTATGGTGGTGCATGTCTTTAATTCCAGCACTCCAGAGGCAGAGGTAAGAGGATCACCATGAGTTCAAGGCCTCCCTGAGACTACATAGTGAATTCCAAGTCAGCCTGGGCTAGAGTGAGACCCTACCTTGGGGGGGGGGGGGGGGGGGACCTGCTGGAAGATCCCAGCATGGTTGGTGGTGCACACCTTTAATCCCAGTTCTTGGGAGGCAGAGGTAGGAGGATATCCGAGAGTTCGAGGACACCCGGAGACGACATAGTGAATTCCAGGACAGTCTAACCTAGAATAAAACCCTTAACACGGGGGGGGGGGGGGGGGGGGGGGACTGGCTGGAGTTGGGTGTGGTGGCACATGCCTTTAATCCCAGCACTCAGGAGGCAGAAGTAGAAGGATCACTGAGAGTTCGAGGACACCCTGAGACTCCATAGTGAATTCCAGGTCAGCCTGGGCTAGAGTGAGACCCTACCTTGAGACACCCCCCCTAAAGAAACAAGCATGACATTTGATAACTTTAAACAACTACTGTTATCTTGGGGACGGGCAGAGGGTATGTTACAATAATGGATCATTTGAAGTTGAATAGGTAGAATAGGTAGGTATGTGTCCATGGGTAAAATACTACTGGAGTATTTCTAGCTTGTTATTCCTGAACAAGTTCTAATATTTGATAATCTCTAAGATTTGCTTCACCGTCTCTCAGAGAGGCATATGGACAGTTAGACAAACCTAGGCGGGTGGGCAGGCAGGATGACTGGCTATGTTGCTAGTAACTTTTGAAACTGAGCAATGAGTTCATATTCATCCACTCTATTTAAAAAAAAAAAAATCTTATCTACCTGGTTCACCTACTGAAGAAGGTATCAAAGCATAAACACATAGGAAATCATGGCTGGTAAATTATACTACATTTCATAATCCTTGTCAATTATTACTGCAGGCATTTTTTTATCAAGTCCTCACCAAGTTTCTATGCCAAGGTAAACAAAAATTCACCTTAATATGCATGTTCACAAAATACTGTAAAAATACTCTGAAGTTTCAGTCCTGTGGTCTCCTCTTTATGCAGTTACCTTAGGCAAAATTACTAGCTATTACCACAAAATCAGATAGAATCAGAGAAAGTGTCTTTGGGTCACAGATTTAGGTCCCACCTACACTGACTAAATCACCACTACTGCTGAGAAATTAGGAAAGCACATAGCAAATGTAAATTGTTTTAGTCTGATCAGGCAGTGTTTAAACCCAATGGTTTCACACTTTCATTTCCTACATAGACAGACAACTGGGAAACATGAAGGGCCATACTGAGAAACTTCATAGAGGCAGTCACTAATTTACACAGAAGCCACAGACACCTCCCTCATAGTTTCTACAACGTTTACCTCTAAGTATCTCACAACATAACACCAGCCCTCTTGCATATTCTCCCCAGCCTCCTACCCATTGCCAAGGTTCCACCTCACCGGCCCCTCTCACAGCCAGGGGGAATTAAGTTTCTGGAATCCAGAGTAAAAACTCAGGAACGCATTTTTCTACAGAAAAAAATATAAATTGTGATCTAGAATGCTGAATGTCATAGTTCAGCTACACTTTACACAGGCTTGTCTGAGCTAAAGCCTAAGAGCCTAACAAGTCAAAATAGTATTTCTATGAGAAAATGCATTCCAGGTTAGAGAGGACTCAATCCAACCCCATAGTAGGTTTATGACTGTCTGTATAAAGCCACCAAGAGTCAATGTTGAACTAAATTCACAAAACAATCCTGGCGTGGTGGCGCACACCTTTAATCCCAGCATTCGGGAAGCAGAGGTAGGAGGATTGCTGTGAGTTCAAGGCCACCCTGAGACTCCATAGTGAATTTCAGGTCAGCCTGGGCTAGAGTGAGACCCTACCTAAAAAAAGAAAACAAAACAAAACAAAACAAAACAAAACAAGTTACCCGTAAGTGTGCAACACCAAAACTTTCTAAGAAAAACTGACCATCACAATTCAGGGAAAAATTACTACAATACTTACATTTAGCATCTCCAAATCATTACTTTCTAAGCCCTGGGTCAGTAGGACTGGGAAGCTGTTCGTCTGCAGAAGTTCATCCTTCCCTTCTTTTGCAGCTATCCCCATTGCTCCTAGGCGCTCTTCGATGCTTCCCTGAAAACAGAACCTCTCCGTTAGGCATGGCCAGACAGGGCCATGGGAGTATGGAAACAAACACGAACTGAAACCTCAGTCCCCAAAAGCACCAATTCCAAAGCAATCTTATTCCCACAGCAGTAACATGGGGACAAGTGCTCCCAACACCTGTAAACCAGTTTCCAGGTCCTAGTGGGAAAGTAACACCAATGCCACTGTGACTGGAAAATAGGCATCACGAGTCCTGTATTACAAGACTCAAGATGCAAGGACCTGGCATCTTCCTGCAGCAAAGTGAGCCCATTAGCACACAAGCTGCCTCAGGTGTCACTATTCCCTTGGCATCAACCTCGGATCTAAAAACAAAATATTCATCAAAAAAGCGAGGACTTACACTCTTAAAACATCTGTTTGGGGGCTGGAGATATGGCTCAGAGGTTAAAGGCACTTGCTTGCTTGCCAAGCCTGAAGGCCTGACGACCAGGGTTCGATTCCCCAGTGCCCACATAAAAGCCAGATGCACAAAGTGGTGCATGCATCTGGAGCTCGTTTGCAGAGGCTAGAGCCCTGCAACACTCATTCTTTATCTCTCTTTTCCTGTCTGCTTGCAGATAAATAAAAATATTTTTAAAGTGAATTTTTTTCAATTTGAGTGTAAATATGGTGCAATTTGCTCTACAAAAGCAATACTGAACAGAAGTAATCCTTGGCTAATGTAGCCCAACAACATGCTCTGTCGAGATACTTGGTAGCTGAGCTGAAGCATGAAGGTGTTCTGTGACTAACAAAGCCAACAGCCATCTCCCAAAAAAAAAATCAAGTGGCTAGGGTAAGGCTAAGTGTGCAAGGCCCTTGACTCAAACCCTAGAAGGGAGAGGGATGGGAGAGAGAAAATATTAAAACAAGAAAAAATTTAACAGATGAATCTAGATCAAACTAAGTAAAATTCACACTTTCAGCTGGGCGCGGTGGCATGCACTTTTAATTCCAGCACTTGGGAGGCAGAGGTAGGAGGACCACCATGACTTCGAGGCCACCCTGAGACTACATAGTGAATTCCAGGTCAGCATGGACCACAGAGAAACCCTACCGCGAAAAACTAAAATAATAAAAAATAAAGTGAAATTCACACTTTTATTTTTATGGTCAGATAACAGTCAGATATGAATGTCTAGAGTATTTGCAACCCTTCTACTCAATAAAGACATTAAAAATCACCTAAAGAAATTTTTTTCTAGAATGAAACTACTAAAAATGAAGATTACTTACTCAAGAGTGAATGAAAACTCAGAACCTTGTGAGTGTGTGCGCACATGCATGTGTGTACAGTAAGCACAGGAGAGTTCTGGGAGTAATTTACAAAGTTTATAAGCACTGTAAGTAACTGTAAACATCTTTTTAACATACCAATTGTCACATAACCAGCCAGAGTTGCTCAGACAGCCAAGAGAAAGAGGCATCATTGGAACTCAGCAATATGCGAAACCCAATGGAAGTCATCACAGCTAACTCTGACTTCATTTAGCAACGTCATCTAACCAACTAACTACTGGCAAATGGCCAGCAGTTAATTTTTAGTTAGTAAAAATTGCATCTCTTCAGAATGGCGGCCTGAGTCTTGCAAAGGTGAAAATGTAAAAAATTTGGAGGCCAGGTGTGGTGGCGCATGCCTTTAATCCCAGCATTTGGGAGGCCAAGGTAGGAGGATCGGCATGAGTACAAGGCCACCCTGAGACTACATAGTGAATTCCAGGTAAGCCTGGGCTACAGTGAGACCCTACCTTGAAAAACTAGAAAAACTTTAAAAAAAAAAAAAAAAGATTTGGAACCTACACCCACCTGGGAGGAAGACAGGATAGCAACAGCGATCTCAGCGTATTTCTCAAACGTCAGTTTTGGCTCTAGCCAATACACTCCCAGCTGTGCTTAAACCTTCAAGTCAAGACTCAAGTATGTGCCAAAGCGGCGGCATTACCTCGTTGCCTCCTAGCTTCCTCTTACTCTCCACTTCCTTGGTTTGCTGGGCTGGAGGCTTGTTCAGGGCTTGATGTCCAGGAATCCCAGGCACCAGAACTTTTGCTTCAGAATTCACCACTGGCGTCCTCACCTGTCACAGTATCAAGTGTGGAAAAAGAAACCATGCCTTAGTTCTTGGGCTTCCGCCATGAGAGCACAAAAGGCTTTTCTATTGTAAAATGCAGTATAATGTACTTACCATGACAAGAGTTCAGGATAAATTTTAACTGAATGCTGGCAAATAAAATTTGGAGCCTCTTAGTTGGCTGTTCATCTCTCCTGAACTTCCAAGTTCCTGTCCTGGTAAGCTTCCCCTCTCTCAGCCTAGCCAGGTTGAGGGAGAGAGCCCCAATCCCTAATCCCACATGGGCTCTCAGCCTGCTCTCTGCGCTTCGCTCTCTCTCCTCTCTAAATCCCTCTTCGTGTTTCAGACCCACGATCCCTTCCCACATGGGCTCTTGGCCACGTAGATATACCCATTCCCACTTCCTTGGTCAGTGGACTCTCCCTCACCCATCCTGACTTCTGAATAAATGTAATACTTTAACAATTTTAAAAAATGGAACATTTACTATGGTATTAAAGTTTGATATACCTCATTAAAAGTGAAAATAGGGCTGGCAAGATGGCTAAGTGGTTAAGGAGCTTGCCTGTGAAGCCCAAGAACCCTAAAACCCATGTAAACAGATGCACATGGGTGGCACATGCATCTGGAGTTCACTTGCAGTGGCTGGAGGCCCTGGCAGGCCCATATTCTCCTTCCCCTTCTTCCCTCCTCAACAAATAAGTTAAAAAATAAATTTTAAAAAGGGGGCAGCCAGGCACTCATGAGGCAAGGAGGTTTGCCATGGGTTAGAAGCCAGCCTGAGACTACACAGTGAATTCCAGTTCTGCCAGGGCTAAAGTTAGACCCTACCTAAAACCCTCCCCCCCCACACACAAAAAAAGTTAAATCAAAGAAAAACACAAGCTGGAGAGATGGTTCAGTGGTTAAAACCACTTGTCTACAAAGCCTGAAGACCCAGGTTTGATTTCCCAGCATTCATGTAAAGCCAGATGCACAAAGTGGTGCACACATCTGGAATATGTTTGAAGTGGCAAGAGGCCGTGGCATACCCATTCCCTCTCTACTTACAAATAAATAAATGAATATATATATACATATATATATATATATATATATATATACACACACACACACACACACACACACACACACACATAATAAATAAATGGGGGCGGCAGAGATGGCTTAGCTGTTAAGGCTCATGCCTGCAAAGCCTAAGGACCCAGGTCTATTCCCCAGTACCCACATAAGCCAGACAGATGCACGCGAGGGCAACACGTATCTGGAGTTTGTCTGCAGTGACTAGAGGCTGTGGTGCGCCCATTCTCTCTCTCCCTATCTGCCTCTCTCCCTCTCTCATCTCTAAAATAAAAATAATAAAAATAAATAAAAGAAAATATATTTTAAAAGAATGCTAGTTATGTTATGACCACCTCCAGAATTCAATCTTTACCAGACACGCTCAGACAGCCAAGAGAAAGGTGTCATCTCTGAAACTCAGCCAGAAGCGAAACCATATGGATGTCATCAGTGCATGACTGGGCCTTCTTACCTTTTCTCCTCCCACCACCAAAAGGGCTATCTACATGCCAACACCAGGTATTCTGGAGACAGAGCACCACAATGATACTTTATGGCAATAAATTCCAGTTCCACTATGGGCTTATTTTACTAAGAAACACACATTCCTCGAAAGAAAGTTGTGATTTGTAAGTCCTGACACTGACAGACACTCACTGAGTTTGATATTACTTTACTTCCCTCCTGTCCAGATCACCATGCACACAGATGAGGAACTAGAGCTGAGGTCTGTACCTGAGGGCCACACATCACTGACTCAGGCAACAAAGGGTTCAGAAATGAAGTTGTGCAGTCCTGATATCTACAACATAATCCTGCAACATCTCTAAGAGAAGACCACGAAAATGATGTTAAAGAATCAAAAGCAGCCGGGCGTGGTGCCGCACACCTTCAACTCCAGCACCTGGGAGCAGAGGTAGGAGGACTGCTGTGAGCTCAAGGCTACCCTGAGACTTCATAGTGAATTCCAGGCCAGCAAAGGGATACAGTACCACACCCAATTCAATCCATCAAATCTATTATATTTTAACTTCAAATCTATAATGTCACTCACCTTTGTTACTGCAGTTTCTACTCTGGGAGCCCAGCAGTTTGAAATTTCTCTTTCTAAACACACATGAGATTCTTTGGAGTTTAAAGCCTGAGAATAATTTTTAAAAGGGAGATGGAAGGGAGAAAAAAAGAAACTAAGTCAAGCAAAACTGGAAATCGCAAAAGTAAAACAAATGACTACATTTTTATAAAAATATTAAAAAGTGTGAAAAGTTTCCACACTAGCCTGTCAGCCACAATCACCACTCGAGACTGACAGCAGCTGAGAAGTGGACTTGCCATACACTACTGGTACAAATGTTGACCTCCCGCATTTACGAACTGCTTCAATTTTCCACACTGAAAGTTTTATAAAGTCAACCGATTTCTTAAATTAAGAGAATTTAAAGGCAACATCAGGTCAGCATTCTGGTTTTTAAAAAAAAAATGTTCCATGCACAAACTGAGATCTAGTTCAGGCTTTCCTGAGGGTATCCTTTACTTAGCAAGTCAAAGACAGCACTGCTGATTAACAAACTGCTCTAAAGTGGATTTTTATGCCCCAAACACACTGAATGGGCAGAGGGACTATGTGCAACAAATGAGGGCTATAGGAAATTCTATAGTCCATATAACCAATTAATATCTGTAAACACAAACAGGTAATATTGGTCATATCTGGAAAGGGGCTTCACACATATGGCAAAGTGCTCCCAGTTGAAAACTTCTCTCCTTGTTTTATTAAAGTATATGCATGTAGTTAATTTTTAAAGTGCATTGAAGCTGTCATGGTGCATGCACACCTATGAACCCAGAACTCAGGAAGTAATAGAAGGAGAATTGTTCCATGTTCTAGGCCAGCCTGATCTATGTAGCAGTTCCAGGCCAACCAACCAGCCAAGGTTGCATATCAAAACCCTATCTCCATCAATCAATTGACCAATCAATGTCTTCCATTCACATGGCTGAGTATGTATCTCAGTGGTGGAGTGCTTATCTACCATTAAGAAAGTACTGGGTTCAACCCCCAGCTCCACAGAAAGGAGGGGGGAGAACAAGTATTTATTAAAAGACTCAACAAGAGGGCTGGAGAGATGGGTTAGCAGTTAAGGCATTGTATGAAAAGCCAAAGGATCCCTGTTCAATGCTCCAGGACCCACATTAGCCAGATGCAGAAGGGGGCACACACGGCTGGAGTTTGTTTGCAGTGGCTGGAGGCCCTGGCATGTTCATTCTAACTCTCTTGCTCTCTCAAATAAATAAATTTTTAAAAATAAAATAAAGTAAAAGACTCAACAAGAGCTTGTTCGGCCATGCAATATTCCACTCATGTTTCCTGAGGGACTTATTAAGTACGATTATTTCAAGTACAGCTTAAGAAATGACCTACTACACATGTCTAAGAACTCACAAGTCTTCTAAATTCAATGCTCTGCTTACAAAACTTCCTCAGAAGAAAATCCAATGGATGCTATACTAAGGGTTCTTTATTAAGATGTATATGTTATGTAATGAGAAAAATTCAACCACCACACTAATCAAAACAATATCTAGGGCTGGAGATATGGTTTAGTACTTAACCGCTTGCCTGTGAATCCTAAGGACCCCAGTTCGAAGCTCGATTCCCCAGGACCCACGTTAGCCAGATGCACAAGGGGCACATGCGTCTGGAGTTCATTTGCAGTGCCTGGAGGCCCTGGCGCACCCATTCTCTCTCTCTCTCTCTCTCTATCTGCCTCTTTCTCTCTGTGTCTGTTGCTCTCAAATAAATAAATGAATAATAGAACAAAGATAAAAAAAATTAAAAAAAAAAAATCTAGCAGGGACATTTGGTAATCAGACACTTGAGATGTGATTAGTCCAAAGTAAGGAGGTATACATATAAAATACCAAATTCCAAAGAATACCAAGAGAAAGGGAGCAGCTGATCCCCAGCAATGCTGCATGGTGACTAGGTCTGGACAAGTTATTTTAAGGATCTTGGGTCAAATAAACAGTTCTCACAAATCAAACCATCCTGTGAAAGATTCATTAAAAATAAAAGGAAGGCTGCAGAGATGGCTTAGCGGTTACAGCATTTGCCTACAAAGCCAAAGGATCCTGATTCGACTCTGCAGGACCCAAGTAAGCCAGATGCACAAGGGGGTGCATTCATCTGGAGTTCGTTTGCAGTGGCTGGAGGCCCTGGCGTGTCTATTTCCCCCCCCCCCACACACACACACACTTCTCTCTCTCAAATAAATAAATAAAATAATTTTTTTTTAAAATAAATAAATACAAGGAGAGGGCTGGAGTAATAATGGGTTAGACGTTAGAGCGCTTGCCGGGGAAGTCTAAGGACCCAGGTTCAATTGTCCAGTACCCACATAAGCCAAATGCACAAGACCAGATGCACAAGGGGGCACATTCATCTGGAGTTCGTTTGCACGGGCTAGAGGCCCTGGCGCTCCCATTCTCTCTATCTGCCTCTCTATATCTCAAATAAATAAAAATGTTAAATAAAAGCCGGCCATGGTGGTGCAAACTTTAATCCCAGCGCTCAGGAGGCAAAGGTAGGAGGGTCACTGAGAGTTCAAGGCCACTCTTGAGATTACATAGTGAATTCCAGGTCAGCGTGGGATAGAGTGAGACCCTACCTTGAAAAAACAAAATAGAGAATGTTACTTAATTTCTCCTTAAATATTCCAAAGAGTAGCCAAAAATGTCCTTTTTAGTATCATTCGTTTCCTGCACAGGCAAAGGTTGTATTGTTTTCCTCCAGAGTAGCATCTACGTACCACTCTTTCAATAGCAGGCTGAAACCAATTGCCATACACAAGCAGTAATGACATTTTGTCCGAGCAAAAGCCAGCTGCTAGGATAGGAATGGGTTTTGGTGTAGCTTTCTTGCCTTTCCCAGGTGTTGCTATCTGAATTGTGCAGTTTGAAGTCAAGGGCTTTTTGCAGTGTCTAGGAATGGAGGAAAAAATAAGATTAGAGAATATGAAATAACAACTCTTACTAGTTCTTTGAGGCTGGCATAAAGTCACAAGGCTGGCATAAAGTCACAGAATGTGACCATCTCCTAGCATCCATAATTCTATCGAGAATGGCCACAAAGACAACATGTTATTAAAGACTGCACCAAACCCCACCGACACCAGACTTGAAATCCACCTACCCCATCTGTCCCATACTGTCAGCCCAAAAAAGAGGCCCCACACTCCCAAATTTAGTACCCTGAGCTTCAGCATTCTTCCAGACCGCCCCATTCCATTGCTCCCAACTTCAAAGCCTCACCCCCACCCTGGGGCACGGCTCCAGAGTCAATTCACCTTCCATGTCTTCTCCACGGGCTCTTTGCCCTCTAGCTCCATTGCTCATCCTTGCAGGCCTCAAGTGGTGCCCACACCCTTAGTGACAGAGGAATTGGATACAGCATTCTTTTCATTTAAATATTTTATTCATTTGTTTATTTGGGAGAAAGAGGCAAAGAGAGAATGGGTGTGCCCTCTTGTGCATCTGGCTTACGTGGGTCCCGAGATCCTTTGGCTTTACAGTCAAACGCCTAACCGCTAAGCTATCTCTCCAGCCCATTTTTTAAATATTTTATTTATTTATTTGAGAGAAAGAGGCAGAGAGAGAGAGAGAGAGAACGAACAACATTCCTTTGTTCTCCACTAATACTAATACTCCACTAATACCAATCTCAGACTGGAGAGATGGCACTGCAGTCAAGGCGCTTGCCTGCAAAGCCTAAAAACCTGGGTTCGATTCTCTAGTACCCATGTAAACCCAAATGGACATACTGCTGCATGAATCTGGAGCTCATATGCAGTAGTTAGAGGCCCTGGCATGCCCTTTCTCTCTCTCTCTCTCTCTGCTTGCAAATAAATAAATTTAAAAGAAAATCAACTACCAATCTCGACCGAAAAAACCTTTGAAGCATCGTCACCTTGCCAGCTTATTCTCCATGTTGCCAGTGTCATCTGTGTCACTCCCCTACTAGTTCTAAAAACACATCATAAAAAACACCAAAGTGGGCTGGAGAGATGGGGTTAGCAATTATGGCACTTGCCTGCAAAGCCTAAGGACCCAGGTTCGATTCTCCAAGTCCCATGTAAGCCAGATACACAAGGTGGCATATGCATCTGGAGTTCATTTGCAGTGGCTAGAGGCCCTGGTGTGCCCATTCTGTCTCTCTGTCTCAAGTAAATAAATAATAAATTTTTAAGGCACAAAAAATGATAGGGTCTAAGATTCTAAAAAATTATAAAGAGTTCTTCAAGAATACTTTCAAGGGCTGGAGGGATTGCTTAGCAGTTAAAGTGCTTGTCTGAAAAGCCAAAGGACCCAGGTTCGATTCCCCAGGGATCCACGTTAGCCAGATGCACAAAAGGGCACACGCATCTGGAGTTCGTTTGCAGTGGCTAGGGACCCTGGCATGCCCATTGTCTGTCTGTCTGTCTCTCTCTCTGTCAAATAAATAAATAAAAACAAAATATTTTTTAAAAATACTTTCAACATTCTAAAGAACAGAATTTTAATAGCAAAAAAAATAAGGTGGTATGACCACAAAACAAACAGGGAGACACAAATCATCTTACTTACCCATTTAATATGTGTTCAAAAAGATGCACTTGACCGTCTCTGCAAACAACAGCTAACTTGACAGGCTAAAGAAACAAAATACAGCTGATGAAATACTATCATCAATGTAACTCGTAAACTCAACTCTCTTCTCACCCCTTCAGAACCAGAAAAAAGGAACAACAAAGATAAAATAATTGGCCCTGACAAACTCAGGGGCGGGGCGGGGCGAGGAGAGGAGGGGAGGGGCGGGGTGGGGAGGGGAGGGGAGGTTGTACTGGGAGAATAACTCAGCCTTGAGTACAATCCCCAGAACTAACATTTAAAAAGCCAGACATGGGCTATGGTTTATGGTCTATAGAGATGGTCTAGAGTTTTAAGCCTAAGGACTCAGGTTCACGCCCCCAATACCCACGTAAGCCAGATGCACAAGGTGGTACATGAGTCTGTAGTTCGTATGCAGAGGCTGGAGGCCCTGGCAGCCTATTCTCATTCATTCATTCATTCTCCCTCTCTCCCTCACTAAAAATAAACTGATAGGGAAAATCCCATGGGAGGGAATACATCGCTGATACTGAAAACCTAAAACAGGGGTAGTCATGAGCCCTAGGGGTGTAACGTCTGCTGCTGTCTGGCTAAATGTATATACTGTGCTTATCAAACTGCCCAGAAAGCACTTCTCTTAATGTTCATACCCTTATATTAATGCTACTCTCACTTTTCGTTAGAGAAGCTTCTCTTTTCAGATGGCAGTGACCTTGGGATGACTCAGAAGGCAACACAGTGCTGAGAAGAAGTGACAGTAGTTCTCAGCACTGCAATATCTCTATCACATCTTCCAAGGCTCAGGGTCTATTGAGGAGGAGGTGGCAGAAAGAATGTAAGAGCCAATAGAAGGGTCGAACTCCTTATAATGTGCTCCTCCAGACACAAAATGGCCTGGATATCCATGACCTCACAGTGCCTGACACAAGGCCTACACAAGACCATCATAAGAGGAGGAAAAGATCACGACATCAAAATAAAAGAGAGACTGGTTCAGAGGGGGTGGGGATAGGATGGAGAATATAGAGTTTCAAAGGGGAAAGTGGGGGGAAGGAGGGCATTACCATGGGATATTGTTTACAATCATGTATTATTAATAAAAAACTGAAGGAAAAAAAGAGAAAATAATTACCTATTCTCTAAATGAGGTGTCAAGTTTCACAAATCTTTGTTTATTACTTGTATGCATGCTTTAGTTATTCAAACATGCATGCTGAAGATTAGACCCCCACCTTTGTGCTTTAACACTAAGCAATACTTCAGCATAAGTAACTTCCGTTTAAAGAAACTACCTCCAAATCACACATACACAAATAAATTAAAAACTCTTTAGAAAAATCATTTGAAATTAAATCACCCTATTTGGGGAAGGGGGGATTCGAAATAGCATCTCACTCTAGCATAGGCTGACTTGGAACTCTGTGTAGTCCCCAGCTGGCCTCAAACTCACTGCAATCCTCCCACCTCTGCCTTCTGAATGCTGCCTTTTTGTTTTTAATAATATGGGACAAATACCAGTGTGCTTCTCATATTGGCTTTCTATGACCAAAACTTCTGGTTGCTATGAGCTAATGCACTGAATACAATGAATACACACAAACCTATGCCCCAGAGTGAACTTACAAAGCAGTACTGTCGTTAAATGCTGTCTTTTTTCCCCTTGGTTTTTCTAGGTAACATCTTTGCTCCAGCCCAAGCTAATCTGGAATCCACTATGTAGTCTCAGGGGTAGCCTTGAATCCTCCTACCCTGGCCTCCTGAGTGCTGGGATTAAAGGCGTGCACACCACACCCAGTTACATGGTGCATTTTTTTGGGGGTGGGGGGTCGAGGTAGGGTCTCACTCTAGCCCAGGCTGACATGGAATTCATTATGGAGTCTCAGGGTAGCCTCAAACTCACGGCAATCCTGCCTGTCCCTCCCAAGTGCTGGGATTAAAGGCGTGCGCCACCACACCCAGCTATGATGCATTCTTAACTAGAGATTTCTAGAACTACTTAAAATGAGTCATGGGTCTCACTGCTACCTGACCTGAAGTCCTATCACACAGTACAGCTTACAGATAATCACTGATCTAAGTATAAACACCTTAACCCACCTTACAATAGAAAGCCAATCTTGCTAGCAGAATCATTATCTAATGATTGGATTTTGAAAGCAATGCTTGTTCCAATCAATACAACATTTTTTTTTTTCAAACACTAAGGTGAAGGTTGGAGAGCTGGCTCAGCAGTGAGGATTGCCACATGAGCCCTGTCAGACAAGGGACCTGAGATTCCCCAAAACCCACATCAGAGCTGCAGGTGGCAATGCATGTCTGTAACTCCAGCGGGGGAGGGAGGCACAGAGGATCACTGGGGCTTGTGGGTTGATGGCAGCTGTGGGTGGCAGTACAGAAGTGGTCTCAATGAAACACACAGTTAAGCAATAGTGAAGGGAAGGGCTCCTGAAGCCCTCCTTGGGCCTCTGAATGCACACACGTGGCATATGCCACACACACACACACACACACACACACTCTTTCTCTCTCTCTCTCTCTCTCTCTCTCTCTCTCTCAAAGGAAATAAATACTAAGACACAATGAAAACTCCTTAAAAATTCCTTAATGAGCAGTCATATACATACACACATACAAATGTAATTCTTATTAACAAATTCCATCACAATTTTTTGTAATATTTTTTAGAAGGTGGAGAGATGGCTCACTGGTTAAGGCCACTTGCTTGGAATATTTTTATTTATTTACTTGTGAGAAGAGAGAACAGGGAACACCAGGGCCTCTTGCCACTGCAAATGAACTCCAGCCACATGCACCTCTTTGTGCCTCTGGCTTATGTAGGTGCTAGGGAATTCAGCCCTGGTCTGCAGGCTTTGTAAGCAAGTGCCTTTAACCACTGAACCATCTCCTCAGCCACTCTCAACAGCTTTTATTAAATCCCATAATTCATGTTTTATGTGGTTTTTTTTAATAACAGTTTTTAATTTATTTGCAAGGAAAGAGAATGGGTGCACCAGGGGTCCAGCCACGAAAGGACTCCAGATGCATGCACCTCTTTGTGCATCTGGCGTTATGTGGGTTACTTATGCCACCATGCCCAGCCACATGGTTCATTTAAAAAGTAACACTTAGGGCTGGAAAATGGCTCAGCAGTTAAAGCACTTGCCTGTAAAACCTTATGACCCAAGTTCGATTCTCCAGTACCCACATAGAGCCAGATGCACAAAGTGGCACATGCATCTGGAATTTGTTTGCTAGAGACCCTAGTGTACCCATTCTCTGTCTGTCTTGCTTGCAAATAAATTTTTTTTTAAAGTAACATTTAGCTAGTTATGGTGGTTCACTCCTATAATTCCAACCCTTGGGAAAGAGGACTGCCACAAGTTCAACACCAACCTGCACCACATACCAAGAAGTGGCCAGCCAGGGCTAAGTTACTAAATAAACATGACTGTCTCTCTAAAAACAAATAACTTACTTTTCAATCTAAAATCACTTCTCAAATATCAAGCAACTCACCTCTTCTTTGTTTTCTGACAAAGTCAAGTCAATGTGGACAGGTTCGTCGGTAACTGTGAAAGACATCACCGCACTCTTCTCTCTGCTTTCTGAGCGAACCTGCCTGGAAGGAAGCCAGCTGTCAGTTAAGACGACAAGTCTGCCCCTGAGGAGCTGCAAAGCTAGAGTTCAATACCAAGATCCAAATAAGGGAACCATTTGTCATGAGTGCAGTGTATGTCTGCTTGGGCATTACTACATTTCTACACTTACACTGCAAGGAAGACAGCATGACCAAGCACTAATACAGTGCTGGAGGAATTAAGATGAATAGCATTCTCTATCCTTTTGTCTGTCTGCTTTGATTTCACTCATAGTCAGAATTACTTTAAATAAACAGTGCTATCAATTCATTTCCACCAAAAAAATAAAAGGCAGAGGGAGCTGGGAAGATGGCTCAGCAGTAAAAAGGCTTTGTAAAGCTGGCACAGGATTTCCAAGCTGCCATGTAAGCCAGATGTAAAAAGTAGTGCAATTTTTGCCATTCTTTTGCAATGCACACGCACACATACACACACAAATTTAAATCAGAGATTTTTGACTGGCTTTGCATTACTCTAGTCAATTTTAGAATTCACTTCATTACACTATCAAAAGAACAGAATATAGTAAGACTATGCACACATGATTCTTATTATTCATACATTCTTCATTTGTAAACTCATCTATTTGCTAAAATTTATTTGCAACCCCAAAATTACTGTTCGTGGAGCTTTCATGCTCAGTCATGTGTAGATTGTGAAAAATCTGAGTTGCCCAACGTTTGAAGCTCTCAGCTGAGACTGAGCAGGCCATATATGCTCTTGCCTTGCAGCTCTCCATATTACAAAAAAAAAAAAAAAAAGGTGTCTCTTTAGTATCAATGTGCTTTCTGAGATTTTATTGTTGAATATTTAAATACAGTGAATTGCTCCCGAATATGCTGTGATGTGTCTTATGGAGAAAATGTGTGTTAGATGAACTTCGTTCAAGAATGAGAAATAGGACTGGGGAAATGGCTCAGTGGTTAAGGTGTTTGCCTGTGAAGTCTAAGGACCCCAGTTCGATCACCCAGGACCTACACAAGCCAGATGCACAAGGCAGCGCATGAGTCTGGAGTTCGTTTGCAGCAGCTGGAGGACCTGGCGTGCTGTTCTCTCTCTCTCTCAAATAAATAAATAAATAAATACTTTTTTTTAAGAAAATGAGACAAATAATACTAAGTTCAATGTTTGTCTCTCAAAAATATATTCAGTAAGGAGTCTGTAAATAAAAGCACACATATAACAACAAAGAAGGGCGATTTAGGACTAGATACAAAATGTATCCAGTGACCAGGTTCTGCAAGGAGCAGTGGTTCAGTACTCAAGGGGAAGTCAGTGAACACAAGTATAAACAATGAAATCAACAATGTATGCACAAATATAACAGTACTGCAACCACCGGATAGCCACAATGAGAAAACATGGCAACAACCCTAACTAGGCATTACAGATATATATATTCTTGCTATACCAAGAATTAGGATGCACAATTCACACTTTTTAAATGTTGCTAGGAATGTAGAAATCTTTGGGGGAAAAAAAATTGGCTATGTAAAGCTGGGCGCGGTGGCACAGGCCTTTATTCCCAGTACTCACAAGGCAGAGATAGGAGGATGGCTGTGAGTTCAAGGGCACCCTGAGATTACATAGTTAATTCCAGGTCAATTTGGGCTAGAGAAATGCCCTACCTCAAAAAACCTAAATAAAGAAATATTTTTTAAAAAAATGGCTACGTCTTTGGCGGGCATGGTGGCGTACGCCTTTAATCCCAGGACTCAGGAGGCAGAGGTAGGAGGATCACCGTGAGTTCGAGACTACATAGAGAATTCCAAGTCAGCCTGGACTAGAGTGAAACACTGCCACAAAAAACAAAAAACAAAAAAAGTAACCTCAAAGGTAAGTAAGTAGCAACACAAATTTCTGTTAAGGTGAGAGGGCTACTGGAAACAAAAACAATTACAGACCTTTCAGTAATCCCTCAGGAAATAGACATTACTGCACTAACCCAAAGTACTACCTATTCCAACAAAATGAAGTACTCAGTCACAAAATATTCAGTCCACTGTATCTCCAAAAGAGCAGAGAAGAGGTTCTATTATGTATTATCTTAAAATTATCTCAAAAAAGATGTGGTTTGTCAACAGGTTCCAATTTTCATCAGAACTCAATGGAATTTCAACACTGAATACAATAAGAAAGTCCAAATTCTCTTGTACATTAACCACATAAACGGGACAGATTTAAAGCTACCTACCAGACATTAAGTAACCGGTCATGCACTGCTCCAGACAAGAAATAAAGACCTGTAACTCCATCAAAAGGCTGGCTCTCGTTAGAGGATCTGACGGTAGTGAACATGAGTGAGGACACTGGCGTCGCGTGGCCTGTGAAGTGCTAAAGGAAGTTGAGTCTCTTTAGGAGGGTGATTTACAACAGCTCAAAAGTCCACATGTGATACACAGCTGATAAAGAATCCCATAAGGCAGTAACAGTATAATTTAATTCCAAAGAAAACAGTTACTATGCTGTAATCTCACTTCTTAAAAAAATCAACGTGGGGCTGGAGAAATGGCTTAGCGGTTAAGGCATTTGCCTGTGAAGCCTAAGGACCCAGGTTCGATTCTCCAGTACCCACTTTTGTACAAGGTGGCACATGCATCTGGAGTTCATTTGCAATGGCTGAAGGCTCTGGTGTGCCCATTCTTTATCTCTCTCTCAAATAAACAAATAAAATAAAATATTTTTAAAGAAAGATTAAGCATTAAAATTTAAAAACTACCTGAATATATATACTGTAAATCAAGATGTCCCTTCTAGCTCTGATGACCCTGCCATCATAAATCTTGTTCCTACTATTTTTGAATTAAAATTAATTCTATCTTTGTCTTTCCTTATTTTTGTTTGTTTTTGCCAGGCTGGCCTCAAACTCACAGTGATCTTAACTCCACCTCCCATGTACTGGGATTTGCTTAGGCATGTGCCACCATGCCCAACCTGGATTCTATCCACTTTTAAAGGGGTTCTCTCTGAGGTGCTCAGACACAGCCAAGGAATTGTAGGTCATCATTTTACTCTCAGTGAGTCGAAACCACAATTTTAAGGCATCATCACAGCACAAGTTGAGTGACCCCTGAGTGGCACTGACTTTTCCTAGCACTGAGTCTCCACAGTTAAATACTAAGTGGATAACTGCTAATTATAAGCCACCCAATGAAAACCACCATAATCATTTAGACTTTTAATTCAAATTCTACTTATTTGCTTCATATACTTTACAAATATACGTGAATGTATCTAACCCATACAATGTCAACCAAATCTGGAATGCAACTTTATCTATTAATTCTATTATTTGTAAAGTATCTGCAAATATAGAACTGCTTTTGGTTTGTTTTGATTGTTTTTTAGAGTAGGTCTTAGTGTATTACCCAGGCTAGCCTGACTCTGGAACTCAATCCTCCTTCGTCTACCTCCCCAAAAGAGATAAATTCTACCAAGCATAGCTAAAAAATGTTAGTTTGGGGCTGGAGAGATGGCTTAATGGTTAAGCACTTGCCTGTGAAGCCTAAGGACTTCGGTTCAAGGCTCGATTCCCCAGGACCCACATTAGCCAGATGCACAAGGGGGTGCATGTGTCTGGAGTTCCTTCCTTTGCAGCAGCTGGAGGCCCTGGCTCACCATTCTTTCTCTCTCTCTCTCTCTCTGCCTTTCTCTGTCTGTCGCTCTCAAATAAATAAATAAAAATAAACAAAAAACATTTTTTTTAATGTTAGGTTTTTTTTTTTTCCTTTTCTTTTTGGTGCTGGGGAACAGACCCAGGGCTTTATGGACGTAAAACAAGCACTCTACAAACTGAGATATATTCCCAGCCTCAGAATCTTTACTATTAAAAAAAAATTCTATAGCTCAAACTTCTATCTCCACACTTGGTGAGTAACTGTCATACTTAGAAATAATTTCACTTACTCTGTAGATGTCTTTGGTCTCCAAAACCCATAGTTTGATTGTTCGACCAGCTGAAAGTAACATTTTTCCATCTGGAGATATGCACAGGGCACTGACACTACTATTGTCTCCTTTCCATTTGCTGAATTGTGAATAGAAGAAAACATTTCAATGACTAGAGGAAAACTTTACAACAAAAAATAAAAAACAAGTCAGACATTTAAAAATACTACTTGAGGGCTGGGGAAATAGCGTAGCGGTTAAGGTGTTTGCCTGTGAAGCCTAAGGACCCCAGTTTGATTTCTCAGGACCCACATAAGCCAGATGCATAAGGGGGCACATGCATCTAGAGTTTGTTTGCAGTGACTAGAGGCCCTGGCATGCCCATTCTCTCTTTCTCTCAGCCTCTTCCTTTGTCTCTCTTTCTAATAAATAAATAAAATATTTTTTAAAAAGTACTACTTGAAGTTGTATGCCAATTGCATCCCTAAAATGTTCTGTTTGTTAGTAACTCCTGATGTACCACTAAGGTGGTCTCTCAGGAAATGTGACCTCCCCTTGGCAGGTAATTGAAGATATATCAGAAAATGGGTAAGAATTTTAAGAATGTAAAACAGGGACATCCTGGGACCCAAGAAGTATGGACTTGATTCATGCCTAGTAAACTGCCACACTGACTACACATCCTCACAAGTCCATCCTATCCCCAGAAAGGTCCCTGCATTCTCTGAAAGGCGAGCCTTTAATTCCTTTGCAATACAAACAAGCTTCTTAAGCTGCAGCCCCAAAGGTCTTCCATTTCTTTTGGCATGTGTATGGGTGTTCATATGTATGTACACGTGTGTACATGGAAGGTTGTCTTCAGGTTTCATCTTTGATCACCCTCCACTCCCATTTACTGAGGTAAGGTCTCATTTGAACCTACAGCTTGCCACTCAAGTAGTTTACCTAGCCAGCTTGCCCAGAATCCTGTCTCTGCCCTGCTAACACTGGAATTACAGGTGGGCTGCCACACCAAACTGGCATGTGGGTGGATCCTAAAGCTTGCATGGCAAAAATCTTACCCACTGAGCTGTTCTCCCCAGCTCAAAAAGTTAGTCCCTAAATCTACATGCATGAACTCCCACCTGAAAAGAGCAATAAGCTGGGGAGAAAGTTCTTTTCTAATAGCTCAAATATAATTAGAAATAAGTCTCCATAATTGTGTGTATACATTAATAGGTAATAGGGAGCTTTGCCATTCATATAGCAAAATTACATATTACAGACAAAGGATTAATTCTTAGGATGCAATAACACCGGTGTGGTACTAACTCAAAATAGAAGCTATAAATAGACAATTCATAAACAAATGTAAATTATTGATAAACACAAAACACTTCAACTCCCTAGTTACCAAGGAAACAAATAAATATGAAAGAACTTTTCATTTACCCTTACTGGCTTCTAAATCCTATTCCCAATTTCTTATCAAGTTCTATCACTTCAAAGCTGTTTCGTTCACTGTGCATTATGCGGCCACTAAGTTGACACATACTGAAAATACATATTCTCCAAAGCCTTGAGAAATCTCAGAGACTTCTCAATCTATTCCCAGTCAGCAATTAAACTGTCTGCAGAGGCTACCTGCTACCCTAGCCCAGCTCAAGAAGTATGCAACTCTGTAATTCTCCTCTCAGAAAACTTCCAATACTGCAGACTCAAGGCCCAGCCTGCTAGACTTACTTCAGCAGATCTGTATACACAAGCAACATAAAATACATAGTACATGTACATAACAATGATGCATACTGCAACTTAAAAAGCACTAGATAGGGCTAGAGAGACGGCTTAGCGGTTAAGCACTTGCCTGTGAAGCCTAAGGACCCTGGTTCGAGGCTGGCTCAATTCCCCAGGACCCAAGTTAGCCAGATGCACAAGGGGCGCACGCGTCTGGAGTTCGTTTGCAGTGGCTGGATGCCCTGGCGCGCCTATTCTCTCTCTCTCTAACTGCCTCTTTCTCTCTGTGTCTGTCACTCTCAAATAAATAATAATAATAAAAAAAAAAACTGGCTGCCCTCTGAGCTGGTTTGGGGTTCCAAAGGGACTCCCCAGAATAATCCCCTTCTCTCTATTCCTTAAAATGGTCTGACCCTTTCTATATAAAAAAAAAAAAGCACTATAGATAGCTAGGACAAAGCCTTAGGTTCAGTTCCAAGAAAATAGAAAAAGCAGCAATGGGAAATGAACTCTAGCAGAACAATCCACAAGTTGGTAGATTAAGCCCTCCCAATCACTCTACAAATGAACTGATTTTAAATACCAAATTGGGTAACCAAGGATCTTTAGTAATTTGAAAAATGTCTTCATTCAGGTATGGGTCTGGCCCATGCCTTTAATCCCAGCACTAGGGAAGCAGAGGGCAGAGGTAAAAGGATCACAGTCAGTGTTTGAGGACACCCTGAGACTACATAGTGAATTCCAGGTCAGCCTCTGCTAGAGTGAAACCCTACCTCAGGAAAAAAAAAAAAAAAAAAAAAAACAGGAAAAATATCTTCAACAAGTAAAACAAAAGTTAAATCCTAACTTTCCATTGTATATAGTATCTGAAGGGGGAAGTATGGATAACAATCAACATCAGTATAACACTGGGCTTATGAAACTCAAGATTTTTAATATTTTATTATTTATTAATTTATTTGTGAGAGAGGGAAAGAGAGAGAAAGGGTGTGCCAGGGCCTTCAGCCACTGCAAACAAACTCCAGACACATGTGCCACCTTGTGCATCTGGCTTATATGGGTCCTGGGGAAATAAACCAAGGTCCTTTGGCTTTGCAGGCAAATGCCTTAACTGCTAAGCCATCTCTCCAGCCCAAAATCAAATATTTTGAGGAGGGATCGGTAGTGGGCAAGGTTAGTTTTACTTGTTTAGTTTTTCAAAGTAGGGTCCTTACTCTAGCCCAGGCTGTCCTGGAATTAACTATGTAGTATCAGGTTGGCAGCAAACTCACAGTGATCCTCCTACCTCTGCCTCCCCAGGGCTGGGACTAAAGGTGTGTGCAACCACACAGGGCTTTTTAAGATTAGGTTTTTATTTAACCTACATCTCAACTGTCAATCAAGGACAGAACCAACCCACAAAGTCATGAGTAAATACATTAAGCATGTCTAATGTGCTGGAAGAGCACTGAAATGTTCCTAGTTTTTACGAGTCTGTATGAACTCTCACTGAATGAATACCTTAGCTTCAGCCCCACCCTAAACTCACTACAGGTATTCCGGACTAGAATGTGTAGATGATATGCAGGCAGTATATGGAGTACAAACATTCTCCACCCGCACCTTCCACCCCAACCATCCCTTAAATGTCAAGCTTCCCTCGCCACCTATATGCTGGGTGTTATCTTTCACAACAATAATAATTATGATTAATAATGATTTCAAATTCAACTTGTCTAAAAAGCTCAAAATAGCCAGGCACGGTGCTGCATACCTTTAACCCCAGCACTCAGGAGACACAGGTAGGAGGATTGCCACAAGTTCAAGGTTACCTGAGACTACAGTGAATTCCAGGTCAGTCTGGGCTAGAGTGACACCCTACCTTGGAAAAACAAAAAACAAAACAAAACAAAACAAAAAAGGCTCCAAGTAATTTATCTTCAAACCATAAATTCCTATAACTGGAAAATACTTTTATTCTCTATCATGCTTTATCTCCACATACCATACACACCTCTAAATTAGTTTACTCACTACCAAGTTAATCTTTTACTTCCCTGACTCCTCTTGGCCTTTGCGCTGCCATCTCTCCTCCTTTTACCCATTCTTGAAACCTCCTCTAACCAAATCTTCTCTCCTAGAAGGTCCAACAGGAAATATCTTCTCTTCCACCAAACCTTCCCAACACTACCCTGACCTAACAAGTAACCACAGACCACCTTAGGATATCTTGTTTGTTGGTTTGTTTTTGAGAGGTAAGGTCTCACTCTAGCCCAGGATAACCTGGAATTCACTATGTCGTCTCAGGGTGGCCTCGAATTCAAAGCAATCCTCCTACCTTGCCTCTCAAGTGAGATTGAAGGCATGTGCCACCATGACTGGCTGGGTATCTTTGAAGTATTAAGATTCGTAATGCCAATAAGCATCCTTGAGAACCATCTATACCCTCACTGGTATACACATTCCACACTGTGTACTCTAAGGTATTTCCAAACAGTAGCCAACCTCCAGTCCCAGGCATCACTGGTACTCACCACTTGACTTTGCATGTCTGTATATTCCACTCCACAATATACTTATCATCTGAACAACTATAAAGGCAGCCATTGTCTTGATGCCACTGTATGCAATTGACTCTGTTTTCATGTCCACCATTCTGCAAATTAAAATTAAAGAAAAATATTTTAAATTATCTTATATAATATGATGAATCCTAGAGTGATTTCCTAACAGTGATCCAAAATCTTGAGCCTTAACCTAACTAAAGCCTTAACCTACATCTAGCCAGTTTAGTTTACCAATATCAAAAATGAAATAAACCAGCTAGCACTTCATTAAAATGTTAACTTTCAGGCTGAAGAGATGGCTTAATGGCTAAGGTGCAAAGCTAAAGGACCCAGATTTGATTGCCCAGTAAGAAACCATATGCACAAAGTGGTGAATGGATCTGGAGTTCCTTTGCGTGGCTGGAGGCCCTGGCACACCCATTCATTCTCATTCATTCTCTCTCTCTCAAATAAATAAATAATAATTTTAAAATGAATGTTAACTTTCAAGCTAGGCATGGTACCACATGCCTTTAATCCGAGCACTTTGGAAGACTGAGGTAGGAGTAGGAGGATCACTGTGATTTCCAGGCCAGTCTGAGACTAGAGTGAATTCCAGGTCAGTCTGGACTACAGTGAAACCCTATCTCAAAATAAAGGGGGGAAGGGGGGTGGAGAGATGGATTAGCGGTTAACGTGCTTTCTTGTGAAGCCTAAGGACCCAGGTTCGACTCTCCAAGCCCCACATTAGCTGAAAGCACAAGGTGACAAGCACACTAGGTGAAATAAGCACGCAAAGTCGCACATGTACACAAGGTGGCACATACATATGGAGTTTGAATGCAGTGGCTGGAGGCCCTAGTGTGCCAATTCATATTCTCTCTCTGTGTGTCTGTCTGTCTAAGGCCAGGCATGGTGGCACATGCCTGTAATCCCAGCACTTGGGAAGCAGAGGCAGAAGGATCCCTGTGAGTTCAAGACCACCCCGAGTGAGATGACATAGTGAATTCCAGGTCAGCCGGGGCTAGAGCAAGACCCTACCTTGAAAGAAAAAAAATTTTTAAGAAAAAAGTTAACTTTCTCTTCTTTAGAGGAAAACCTACTTCCACATCCTAAGTTCAATAGTACTAGCCCTTGGGCTGGAGAAATGGTTCAGCAATTAAGGTGCTTGCCTGAAAAGCCTAACTACCCTGGTTTGATTCCCCAGTACTCATGTAAACCCAGATGCACAAACTGACATATGCATCTGGAGTTCATTTGCAGAGGTCGGAGGCCCTGGCATGCCCATTCTGTCTCTGTTTGCAAATAAATAAAATATTTTTGAAAAACAGTACTAGGTCTAAAAGTCATTTGCAGGGCTGGAGAGATGACTTAGCAGTTATGGAGCTTGCCAGCAAAACCAAAGGACCCAGGTTCAACTCACTAAGACCCATGTAAGCCAGATGCAAAGGAGTGCATGCATCTGGAGTTCATTTGCAGTGGCTGGAGGCCCTGGTGCATCCATTGTCTGTCTGTCTCTCTCTTTCTCCCTGCCTATTTCTGTATCTCTCTCAAATAATAAATAAATAAAAATAGAATATTAAAAGTGATTTGCTTTGGACAAGAATGCCAACATGATATGAGCAGAGCTGAAAAGAACTACTCAACTCAAACCATGGAATGTAATTTCAACCTTTATGGAGGGGAGGGAGGAGAGTTCTTGAGTCACGGCTTACTATGTAACCCTGGCTGGCCTGGAATACACTATGCAGAACAGTCTACAAGCTATACTTCCAGCAATCTTCCTGCTTCTGTCTCCTAAATGCTGGGACGATAGGCATGCACCAAAAAGACCCAAGCAAAATAAACTCAGGGTAAAGTTAGTTAAAGATATTCACTGCTGGGGGCTGAAGGGATGGATCACTGGTTAAGGTGCTTGTCTGAAAAGCCATTAATGACCCAGGTTTGATTACCCAGTGTCTACATAAAAGTTGGCCTAGGCTATAGTGGAACCCTGCCTCAAAAACGTAAAAAGAAAAAAAAAAAAAAAGAAAAAACTGGAAAACCTAAAAAAAATTACTGTTTCTTCAGGTAAATAACATGTGCTAGTGTTGAGAACCACACCATATTATAAAGTGCTTGTTTTGTTTGCCAACTATAATGGTGGTGACAGCCCCCCAAGGACCACCCTCTCAGCTTAGAGAAGACAAACAAAAGAAGAGATCCTTCTTGCTACACTTTATTTTCACAGTTGCGTATGATTTTTATAATCTTTAATGTAGATAGTTTGTAAAGGCACAAAAAAATGTTACAAAATTTTTCATCCAATTTTTCATCTCATTAACTAGGGTCATTATTGTTGTTGCTTCAATAGGATATTGTGGGGTAGCAATAACACTGACATATAGAAATTAAACTTCCACTGCTGTAAAAAACTTCTAGAAATTATTTTATGATGTGTTCTCTGACTACCTAATTACAGGTCATGATTTGAGGAAATCTATGTAAGGAAAAAAGTCATTCTTTCACAACAGGAAAACTTGGAACTCTCAAATGTGCATGCAAAAGTTGTGTGGTAAAAGGATGATCCCATGGATGGGAGTTCATTCAGAAAGTCATTAGAAATGAATATTGATATAGTGTCAAACGATAGAGACATCAGGACACAAGAAATGAACAGACTGAGTTATGTGTATGTATGAAGCAATAAACACTGACTATTAAGAACATGGTGGCGCACGCCTTTAATCTCAGCACTCGGGAGGCAGAGGTAGGAGGATCACCCCGAGTTTGAGGCCACCCTGAGACTACATAGTGAATTCCAGGTCAGCCTGGGCTAGAGTGAAACCCTACCTGGAAAAAACAAAAAAGAGTGGATCGCTCTTGGTAATATATATTTTTTTTCCTTGTTTTTTTTTTTCTTGGTAATATTTAGACATAAACAATTACATTCTGAACTTCAATGTCGTCTCAAATTATCTATGGGTAAATGTTATTTAAAACTTAAAAAGTATTCTTTCCTGGGGCTGGAGAAATGGCTTAGTGGTTAAGCACTTGCCTGTATCCTAATACATCCTAAGGACTTGTCTCACTACCTTAGAGATACTTGCTCAACCATGTTTATTGCTGCTCTATTCACAAAAGCTAGGAAAGGAACCAGCCTCAATGTCCCTCAGCTTATGAGTGGATATGGAAGATGTGGCACATTTACATAATGGAGTTCTACTCAGCGATAAAGAAAAAGGAAGTTATGAAATCTGCAGGAAAATGGATGGATATGGAAAGGATCATAGTGAGTGAGGTAACCCAGGCCCAGAAAACCAACCGTCACATGTTCTCTCATGTGGATCCTAGCTATAAATGATTGGACTTCTGTGTGAGTAGAAGAAAACTCAGTAGCAGAGGCTAGTACGCTAGAAAGGAGATATAAAGGGAATAGAAAGTAGAGCAGATTAATGGGGGTGAAAAGGCCTAAGTGAGGTCAGGGGAAGAGATTGAGTAAGGAAAGGTGGAGGGAGGGCTAATCAAAATCTAAGAGGATATAAATAAGTCATATGGAAACCTACTTTTTTGAACAACGGAATATACAGGAGCCTTAGATTGTTACTAGAAAATTTTCAGTGCCAAGGATGGGATACCTTCCAGTGAGTTGTTGGCCAGGGAGGTCCCTAGTGCCCCCAAACATTACAGGCCATAGCCAAGGCCCTTGGTTTCCCACCAGAAATAGATGGTAAGACCCTATTGCTGAAGACTCCACACACTTGGGCTGCAAGGTCACTGAGAAACCCCTGCTGGAGCTGAGCTGAAAACCTCCTCCATGTAGACCAGCTGACAGAAAGCTGGAAAAAGCCACGCTGCATGCAGTTCAATGGGGGAGAGAGAAATCACCAGTGAAGGTACCCAACAGTGGACACAGCAAGTCTTAAATTTTGCCATCCAGGCCAAATGAGCCAACGGGTGCAACAGTGGCACGTCTGTCATAGTGGAAACCAACTGCCTTCTAATTGGACTGGAGGCCCTGCTCCATGGGAGGGAATACATCCCTGATACTGAAAACCTACAACAGGAGTAGTTATGAACCCTAGGGGGTGTAACATCTGCTGCTGTCTGGCTAAATGTATATACTATTCTTATCAAACTGCCCAGAAAGCACTTCTCTTAATGTTCATACCCTTATATTAATGCTGCTCTCACTTGGTTAGACAACCTTCTCCTTTCAGATTGCAGTGACCTTGGGATGACTCAGAAGGCATCATGGTGCTGAGAAGATATGACAGAGGAGTGCTCAGCACTGAAATATCTCTATCACACCTTCCATGGCTCAGGGTCCATTGCACAAGAGGTGGCGGAAAGAATGTAAGAGCCAAAGGAAGGGTAGGACTCCTTACAACGTGCTCCTCCAGACACAAAATGGCCTGGATATCCATGACCTCACAGTGCCTGACACTACCTACACAAGACCATCATAATAGGAAGCAAAGATCGTGACACCAAAATAAAAGAGACTGATTCAGAGGGGGAGGGCATATGATGGAGAGTGGAGTTTCAAAGGGGAGAGTGGGGGGAGGGAGGGCATTACCATGGGATATTGTTTATAATTATGGAAGTTGTCAATAAAAAATAATATATAAAAAAAAATAATAATAATTCCATTTTGAACTTCAATATAGTCTCAAATTATCTATGGGTAAATGTTATTTAAAACTTAAAAACTATTCTTTCCTGGGGCTGGAGAGATGGCTTACCGGTTTAGCAACTGCTTTTGAAGCCTAAGAACCCCGGTTTGAGGATCGATTCCCCAGGACCCATGTAAGCCAGATGCACAAGGTGGCACATGCATCTGGTGTTCATTTGCAGTGGCTGAAGACACTGGCATGCCCATTCTCTCTCTATCTCCCTCTTTTTCTCTCTGTCTGTCGCTCTCAAATAAATAAAAAATAATAATACTTTTTAAAAAGTATTCTTTCCCAGAGAGTACTGCTTTATGCAGCATCCATCCAATGAACAAATCACACTATAAAAGATACCACCCAAGGCCAGCCTACATTTTTAGTCTGCAATGCTGAGGCTGGGATTCTGCAGCCCACATTTCTGCTTTGACAGCTGGAGCTAATATGGGGTGCCAACAAGAGACACAGCTAGAGGGAGAATAAGTGACTTGCTTTCTCTTGTCCCTTGTTTGCATCACCCCAAAAGCCAGTTTCTCATAATGCCAACTGCCTCCAGCAGCAGCTGAAACCAATATGCAATCTTCCTAACCCTGGGGGAATAGTTTCATCCCTTCAGAAAGATAATATAGAAGAAGCAGCTGAGCGTGGTGGCACGCGCCTTTTAATCCCAGCATTTGGTATACACAGGTAGGAGCAACACCGTGAGTTCGAGGCCGCCCTGGAACTACATAGTGAATTCCAGGCCAGCCAAGGCTAGAGTGAGACCAGACCTCGAAAAACAAACACATAAAAATAAATAAATAAAATATGTGAATTCACTTACTATTAATTTACTGTGCAATTCTCCTTTCACTGTGCTGTACAATAAAATGCTACCCACTGCTGTTCCAAGAGCCAACAAGTCAGCCTGGTCACTTGTTCCTGTCGCTTCTGATTTCCTTTTTTTCCTTTGGTGACTTTCCTGGAAAAAATATAAAAGGTACTTTAATTCAGCATTTCAACACCCAAAACACATACTTGTGCATACACTCACACAAGCATCACTAGTACATAAACACCATCTTTCACTGCTCTGGAAGGTGGCAGCAAACCAGACAACTGGGCATGTTCTTGGTACTCTCATGCTCCCTCTACTTCTGCAGAGCCAGCAGCCCCTCCTAGCAGGTCCCAGGAAGCCTGCTCTGGCCAAGCAGAGAGCCACACAGCCACACCACAACAGCCAATTCCTGCCCTACCCTCCTACCTTCCTCTCCCTCAACTAGTGTTCAAAAGGAACTCAAACATCTTCATGTCCATAAACACGCAACAAGTTTTAACTACCAGCGCATCTCAGAGCACGCACCAGGTGCTCCAGCAGCAGGTAAAGGGAGACATGGGTCTTGGCTCCCCACTTCTCATGACTTGAAGACACAAGTTTCCATGAGTAACAAATTCCACAAGACTCCTTCGGTTTATTTTGAATGGGATGCTCATAGGTCATGTCTGTCCATCAAAAATAATCAGTGGGCCAGGCACAGTGGCACACACCTTTAATTCCAGCCTGGGACTACAAAGTGAGTTCCAGATCAGCTTGTACTACAGTAAGACTCTTACCAAGAAGAAATTAAAAAAAAAAAAAAAAAAAGGAGAGGAAGAGGGAGAGGATGAGGGTGAGGGAGCTAGGGAGATGGCTCAGTAAGTAAAATGCTTACTGCATAAACATGAGGACCTGAGTTCATATCCTCAGCACTCACATGAAAGATGGGAATGAGGCACATGCCTGTAAAACCCAATGGCAAGACGGCAGACAGGCTAACAAGCTGGACGAGCTGAACAGGTGATCTCTGGGTTCAGTAAGGAAGCCTATCTCAAAACATTGGGTGGAGAATAATTGAGGAAGACGACAAACACTGACCTCTGGCCTCAACATACACAATATGTGAGAACACACACGAGTATCAGAATAGCTAGGATTGATGACACAAGACTTTAATCCCAGCACTAGGGAGGCAGAGGTAGAAGGACCACTGTGAGTTTGAGGCCAGCCTGTGCTACAGTGAGACCCTACCTGGAAAAACCAAAAATAAACCCAATGGAGAAATTATAATAAAATACAAAAAAAAATGCCTTGAGTCGGAACACTGACACTTTTGCATTAAGAATGTGCTAGGGGCCAGGTGTGGTGGCACATGCCTTGAGTTCGAAGCCAGTTCTAGGTCAGCCTGAGCTAGAGTGAGACCCTACCTTGAAAAAACAAAAAGAATGTGCTAGGGGGAGCCAGGCGTGGTAGTACACACCTTTAATCCCAGCACTCAGGAGGCAGAGGTAGAACTGCCATGAGTTTGAGGCCACCCCAAGAATACATAGTAAATTCCAGGTCAGCCTGAGCTAGAGCAAAACCCTACCTTGAAAAACCAATAAATAAATAAAAGAACAAGAGGGGGAGGGAGCTGGAAAGAAGACTCAGTAGTTAAAGGTACTTGCTTGCAAGGCCAGACAGCTGGGTTCAATTCTCAAGTATCCACATAAAGCCAGATGCATGAAATGGCATGTGTATCTGTATCTGGAACTGATTTGCAGTGGCAGAGGGTCCTGGCATGCCCATGCTATTTTTTTCTTTTTAAGATTTATCTTATTGATGGATTAGAGACAAAGAGAGAGTGAGAGTGAGAATGGGCACACCAGGCCCTCTAACCACTGCAAACGGAACTCCAGACACATGCGCCACCATGTGCATCTGGCTTACGTAGGACCTGAAGAATCGAACCTGGGTCCCTTGGCTTTGCAGGCAACCACCTTAACCGCTAAGCCATCTCTCCAGCCCTTTTTTTTTTCACAAATAAAAATGCATTTTAAAAATATTTTGGGGGCTGGACCTCAGTTTGGTTCCCCAGGACACATGTAAGCCAGATGCACAAAGGGGCGCATAGACCTAGAGTTTGCTTGCAGTGGCTGGAGGCCCTGGCATGCCCATTCTCTCTCTCTCTCAAATAAATAAATAAATTAAGTAAAGTTTGGTAAAAAAAAAATATATATATATATATATAATGGAACTGGAGAAATAGCTTAGTGGTTAAGGTGCATGCCTGCAAAGTCTAAGGACCCAGATTCGATTCTCCAGTACCCACATAAGCCAGATGCACAAGGCAACACATGTGTCTGGAATTCATTTGCAGTGGCTAGAGGCACTAGCATGCCCATTCTCTCTCTCTCTCTCTCCACAAGACTCCTTTAATTTATTCGGTATATTTCAGTTAAAAATAAATAAAAAAATAAATGTTTTTATTTATTTGCAAACAGAAAGGAGAGACACAAGATGAGCATGCCAGGGCCTCCAGCCCCTGCAAATGAAATGCATGCACCACTGTGTGCATCTGGCTTTAGTTGGTAGTGGAGAACCAAACCCAGATCGTTAAGCTTTGCAGGCAAGTGCCTTAATCACTAAGCTCTCTCTCTAGCCCCTAAAAATATTTTTTCTTTTAATGTGCTAGTCCTACCATCAGTTCCATGAATGATCCCAAAGGACAAATGCAGTTTCTTCAAAATGTAATACACACAAAACTACTTCAACAATAAAGGACAGTGTGCGGTTGGGGAGATGCATGTTCACAAAGCCTACCAGCCCAGGGGTTCAAGTCCTCAATACCCATAGAAAGACAGAATCACAAAGTGGCACATGTGTCTGCAACTGGGTTTGCAGTGGCAGTGTCAAGAAGCCTTGGCATGCCCATTCTCTGTCTCTCTCTCTGTCATAAATGAAGACAGCTCCACCTCCTTAGCACAGTAGGTAGGCCTAAGTCACATAAATGAAGACAGGATGGCCAGGGCGGTGCTATACTACCTGTAGTAGCATATAGGGTGAACATTTCTCATGGGAAGTTTCAAAGTTTGGGGGCTATTCAGGGATGCACAAAAAGCAAAGTGAGCTGGGCGTGGTGGTGCACCACTTTAATCCCAGCACTCAGGAGGCAGAAGCAGGAGGATCACTGTAAGTTCAAGGCCAGCCTAAGGCTATATAGTGAATTCCAGGTCAGCCTGTGCTACAGAGAGACCCTACCTCAAAACAAAAAAAGAAAAACAAAAAAAAGTGAATGTTAATATTCTACACACATCATTTCATTTATTAGTGGCTTTTACAAGCATGCAGAAAGAGGAAACAAAGTTTTAATCAATGTCGCCCACAGAATTTCCCAAATCTACCATCTACCAAGTTTTTTGCGTGCTCAGTTCCCAAGCGAAAGAGTTGCCGAGAAGCAAGAACAGGGAAGAAAACACGTTCCTGTGACAAGGAACAGGACAGGAAGCAAGAGAACACTTACTCTGAATTCCCGACCAATGCACTCATATAAATGTTAGGGTTCTCACCAAAGCAGCACTACGAAACAGGAATTGAGGTTCCTGTGTCAATCTGCCAATATACACCAACATAAAGATAATTTTGGGGTGTTCTAGGAATTGTCTTATGAACTCAAAGAATTTAAATCCAGAGACCAAAAGGTAAGGTTTAGAGATCCTCCCCACGCCCCCAACATAGGGTCTCACTCTAGCCCAGTCTGACCTGGAATTCATTACGTAGTCTCAGGGTAGCCTCGAACTCATGAAGATCCTCCTACCTCTGCTTCCTGGATGCTGGGATTAAAGGCATATGCCACCACACCCAGCCTGAGATTTTGATTACTGACAGAATTTGTGTAGAAGGATAGAATCCAGAGCTCATGCTCAAGAGGACGAGTGGGGTAAGCCCAGGCTACAGAGAACTCTGGCCCATCAGAAGGCAGGAAGGGATAATACAGCTGAATGTAAATATTCTAAAATCCAAAAATCTCTGAATTCTCAAGTACTTCTAGTCCCAAGCATTTCAGACTAAAGACAATCTTTAAGTACTACCTTACCAAAAATCTCTTCTGTGTCAGGAGTGGTAATGCGTACCTACACTGTCAGGACATGGGAGGTACAGGTAGGAGGATCAAGAGTTTAGGCCAACCTCTGCTACATAACAAGTTTGAGGCCCTCCTGTGCAACCACAGACCTATCTTTAAAAAAAAAAAAAAAAAAACCCACGACTGGTGACATTGCTCAGTGGCTAAGGTACTTGCCTACAAAGCCTAATGACCCGGGTTTGAGTCCCTAGTACCTATGAAAGCCAGATGCACAAAGTGACGCATGCATCTACAGTTCATCTGCAGTAGCTAGAGGCCCTGGTGTGCTCATTCTGTCTCTCCTCTCTCTGCTTGCAAATAAATTAATTTGATTTTAAAACCTCAGCCAGGCGTGGTAGCATATACCTTCATTCAATCCCAGCACTCGGGAGGCAGGGGTAGGAGGATCACCATGAGTTCATGGCCAACCTAAGACTACATAGTGAATTCCAGTTCAGCCTGGGCTAGAGTGAGACCCTACCTGGGCAGAGGGGGGGCAAGGAATCTCTTCTCAGAGCCAGATCCCTCGTACCTCTAATGCTGAGGCAAGGAAACCACTGTGAGCTCAAGGACAGCCTGGGCTACACAGTAAGACACTTTCTACACAAGTGGAAGGCCCCAAGTGTGGATCCCCAAATCCATATAAAACCAGGCTTGGTAGGCCAAGCATCTGTAATCCCAGCACTCTGAAGGCACGATGGGAGACAGAGACCTTGTCTCAACCAAAATGGAATACCAAGGCCCACAGCAAGCTTTTCCTCTGAACTCAACACTGCACCATGAGCACACAAGCAGATGGAGGGAGGGCGAGGGGTGGAGTGATTTGGATCTCTCACCTCTCACAGCAACCAGGAAGTATTTCTAAATCTCCTTTCCTAGGTCAAATTGTCCACACTGACGGTTCCCAAAGCTACTCTGAATGTTTACCTTTACTACAGATCCACATTTGCATTAAAACTCACTTTTCAGCCAGGTGTGGTGGCACATGCCTTTAATCCCAACACTTGGAAGGCAGAGGTAGGAGGATAGCCGTGAGTTCGAGGCCACCCTGAGACGTGAATTCCAGGTCAGCCTGAGCTAGAGTGAGACCCTACCTCGAAAAGCTAAAAAACAATTATTTTAAATTTGCTTTAAAAAGCACAAGAAAATTGAAATTAGCTTAATCCCAGCTTTCAAGAGGCAGAGGTAGGAGGACCACCATGAGTTCAAGGCCACCCTGAGAATACAGTGAATTCCAAACCAGCCTAGACGAGAATGATACCCTACTTTGAAAAAAACAAAAACATAAAAACAAAAATAAAACATTGCAGTTATCTTGCTTCATTGGTAGAGTATCATCACTATAAATTTTGTCTATCCTTGTGCAGCAAGTGGCCAACTGCAAAACCAAGTGCAGCATACTCTTACGAACTGACTTACATTGGGAATCCAGCACTGGATATTTATGTGTACAGCCTGAACACTCCTAATGCACACAGTTAAACTCTACTAACTGCTTAGGTGTCAGGTTCTACTACAATAATCATACTTATTTGTCTCACTTTTTTTTTTGTGAGGTAGGGTCTCGCTCTAGCCCAGGCTGACCTGGTATTCACTATGTAGTCTCAGGGTGACTTCAAACTCATGGCGATCCTCCTACCCTCTGCTCCCAAGTGCTGGGATTAAAGGCGTGCACCACCATCACGCCCAACTTACCTCACTTAATTTTGATCCTAAAAGGTGGATGTCTGGAAGTAAGTTACATAACAGGCTAACAAAATGCTGGGGCCATAGGCTTCGTAGAATGAGACTGGACCCCCCAAAAATGAAAAAAACAGCCAGGTGCCAGTGGTACACACCTTTAATCCCAGCCTTTGGCAGGCTTAGGTAGGAGGATCACTGAGTTCCAGGCCAGCCTGAGCCTACATAGTGAATTCCAAGCCAGCCTGGGCTAGAGACCCTACCTGGGGGGGAAGGAAAGGGAGGGTTAGTAAGATGAGAGCATCTTAGAACTTAAACAGCCAGGAACATAACCCAGGGACCTGGGAGCAGAGAGGCAAGCAGCTGCTACAAATGACAATACCATCAGGACAAAAACACAACCTTTTAATTCTACACCTTAAAGCATGTGTGAGTTTGTTTTAACAAAAGAAAACCATCTCGTTCTCATTGTACATGCTCCAAGAGGTCACTTATCCAAAATGATGATAACTAGATGTCTCTACAATCATCCAGCTTTCAGGTTTGTGACTGAGTTCAAGGGTAACAGTAGAATGGCACTGTACTAGGAGTCACAGTACCTTGACCCTAGTGGCCACAATTACTTTATTAGTGATTAAGGCTTTGGTTAAGTCATTTACCTTCCTTAGCCCTGACTCTGAATGTGTTGTTGTCAGCTTTTCAGCTTTATTTCTATTTTGGTGGTGCTGGGGACTGAACCCAGGGGCTTTCCTGTGCTAAGCAGGTAAACTAGAGACCCAAACCCCACCCATTTCTTTAAAGTAATTTCAGAGCATTTCATACTTATGAATTAAAATGACAGCATATGGATAAAAGGAAAGTGAAACCTATGAACACTTGTTTGAGTGAGTGACGTGTGTGTGTGGGGGGGGGGGTTATGGGGACTGAACCATGGACACACTACATGCTAAGCACATGCTCTTCAACTATACCACATACTCACCATAACACATTTTTCTAAATATTTTATTTATTTGATAGAGAATGAGAATGGGCTCACCAGGGCCTCCAGCCACTGAACTCCAGGTGTATGTGCCACCTTGTGCATCTGGCTTACATGGGTCCTGGGGAATCAAACCTGGGTCCTTTGGCTCTGCAGGCAAGCGCCTTAATCACTAAGTCATCTCTCCACAACACGTTTTTTAAAAGAAGCCCAATTCTCACTTTTCAATAAAGCCTCCCAAATTAAACAGAATGTCAAGAGAGACTGAGTTGAGTCATGGTTATGAAATCAAACACAATTTTATTTCTACTGTATCATAGTGGAATACACAACCTACACTACAACTTTTAGGCTGGGGAGATGGCACAGCCATTAAAGACCCTTGCCTGCAAAGCCTGCTGTCCTGAGTTCGATTCCCCAGTATTCACAGAAAGCCAAATGCACAAAATGGGACATGCATCTGCAGTTCGCACACACCGGTAAGAAGCCCTGGGGCACCTGTATTCATTCATTCGTTCACTCTCGTTCTCTTTGTTCACAAACTTAAAAAAAAATTGAAATGAACTACAACTTTTAAACTCAGGTTTCATTTCTGATTGGAAGTCAACAGGAAAGCAAGATGGAAGACAAGTTTTATAGCAACCTAATATTAACCAGGGCTGCGTTTAGAGACATGAGTTGTGGTCCAGGCTGCACGTTTGTCTGGCTTTACTCACATTTAGCTTTATCCAAACTATGCAAACACAAGACCATGACAGTAGTGTTTCACACCTACAGAGTCACACCAAGAACTATTCTGAGTGTCCTCTGCATTATGAAATATGCAGGGAAATACGAAATTGCCAGGGCTGGGGAGATGGCTCAGCGTTTAAAGGCACTTGCTTACAAAGCTTGACAGCCTAGGTTCAATTCTCCAGTGCTCACACAGCCAGATGTTCTAGCATGCACATTTTCTCTCTCAAGTAAAATCAAACACACAAACACCTCTCTATATATCCCTTCACGTCTACTCTGTGAACTAGGTACTGTGATCCTCAATGAAGACGAAACAATTACTGCTAAGCAAAGGCTGTACTCAGACAGGCAGTACAGCCAGGGCACATGCATCTACCTATCACTACTGTGTATTTCTCTAATCACTACTAATACCCCTTCATGGGACTGTTAAATTACCAAGAAAACAATTTTAAGAATAAAAACAAGGAAGCCACGCATGACGGTGCATGCCTTTAATCCCAGCACTTGGGAGGCAGAGGTAGGAGGATCACCATGAGTTTGAGGGCACCCTGAGAACACAGAGTGAATTCCAGGTCTGCCTGTGCTAGAGTGAGACCCTACCACAAAATAAAATAAAATAAAAACAAGCTGAAGAGACGGCTTAGTGGGCACTTATGTACAAAGCCAAAGGACCAGGGTTCAATTCCCTAGGACTCCCGAACACCAGATGCACAAGGTGGCACATGCATCTAGAGTTCATTCAACTGCAGTGGCTGGAGGCCCTGTTGCACTTTTCTCTCTCTTTCTCAAATAAGTAAATAAAAAAATAAAAGAATGAAAACATACAGGGCTGGATCGATGGCTTAGTGGTTAAAGGCGTTTGCATGCAAAGCCAAAGAACCCAGGTTCAATTCCCCAGGACCTACGAAGCCAGATGCACAAGGTGGCACATGCATCTGGAGTTCGTTTGCCATGGTGTGCCCATTCTCTCCCCCTCACTCCCCCCCGCCCCCCTTCTCTCTTTCTCCTTTTTATCTGTCAAGTAAATAAAATAAATTTTAAAAAACATGCAGAGTGCTGCAATTCTAATTTAAGCATATCTTTTTCACGGGTCTGTGTTATGCTTGACTTAGGAAACCTGGTAAGCACCCTTTATTAGCCCTGACAAACTATGAAAAATGTGACTTAAAATCTGAATAACATGTCTAAGCATATTTACCCCAAGTACGATATGTCAGATAAGTTCAACCTAAAGGATTAGCTGAAGTTTCCTCTGGTAGTGAGATGGAGTAGGGTCTATCCTAAACACAAGCTTTTGAACTTTTAGCCACAGTTACAGCAAAACGTCACATCCTTCAGGATACCTGATGCTTCCAAATCACAGTGAAGTGATTCCCCTAGCCTACCCAGTGGCTTCGGTAGCCACGTGCGGGTGAATCTGAGATGTAAGCGGGTGACTCAACAGTGAATGGCAATTACCTGACAGCGAAAAGGAGTCCCTAACTCGGCAGTTTCTCGCCACCTAAGGGACACATCGCTTGGACTTACACCCTATCATTAGACCGAACTACGATTTCACTTTACCTCCGTACCCTGATGCGGACATCAGGTTGAAAGGCGGAGGAAGAGGAGATGGAGAAGTGGAGCCGACAAGTCACAAACCCAAGAAGGCTCCAGAGGCTGAAAGCGAAGCGGGGCACAGCAGAGTGCAGACTCGAACACTTGCAGAACACGTGGGGGAGCGGCGTCGGGAAAGGGGGGGGGGGTCCCGGAAGCAAGGACACCGGCTGGTGACGGCACACCGGCCCGAAGCAAAGCCATGGCGCCGGCTTCGGGGTGGGGAGGCGCGCTACGGTCCCACGAAGGGGGCCTCGGTGAACATGGCGGCCCGGCGACCGCGGAGCGCGAACCGCATGGAGCCCGCGGGACCGAGCCGCGCCCTCCGCGGGACAGGCCGTGGGCTCACAGCAGCCCGGGCCCCGCGCCCGCCGCCTCGCGCCCGTCGTCCCCGCGCCCGCCGCCCCGCGCCCTCCGCCCCGCGCCCCACCTTGGCCTGCAGCCGCGCCGGCGCCCAGGCCAGGCAAGTGCAGGTACCGCTGAGGTGCGCGGAAGGCACGTACTCCTGGTGCAGCCGAGTGGTGGCGGTCTCCCACACCCGCAGGTGACCGTCGCTAGACGCGAGGGCGAAGTAGGCCTGTGTGTCCGGAGAGAAGGCGCACGGAAGCCCCGCCGGGGCCAGGGGGTCGCCGCCGCCGCCACCTCCGCCCGCCGCCATGGCTGCTCTAGCTCCGCGGCAGCCACGTGTTCGCCCGTGCGCAGGCGCAGCGGCGCGGGGCGGGGCCGCGCACCGGAAGTGGGGCGGGAGGAGCGCTGGGAGCCAGGGCGCGGCTCCGCCTCCCACGCCGCCGGCGCGGACGGTGGCTCAGCGGGGTCTTTCCAACTTGGAAGGACATAGGCGGAGAGGGAGTGATTGCAGAATGCAGGGAAAACCGCTTGCTTTTCTTTCCATTTTTTTTTATTTTTATTTATTTTTATTTATTTATTTGAGAGTGACAGACAGAGAGAGAAAGAGGCAGAGAGAGAGAAATTGAGAATGGGTGCGCCAGGGCCTCCAGCCACTGCAAAGGAACTCCAGACGCATGCATCCCCTTGTGCATCTGTCTAACATGGGTCCTGGTGAATCGAGCCTCGAACCGGGATCCTTAGGCTTCACAGGCAAGCGCTTAACCACTAAGCCATCTCTCCAGCCCTCTTTCCATTTTTTAATTTGAGAAAGAAGAGGCCGAGAAGATGGGCGCGCCAGGGCCTCCAGACGCTGCGCCCCCTTGTGCTTGTGGTTTACTTAGGTACTGGGGAATCGAACCTGGGTCTTTTGGCTTTGCAGGCAAGTGCCTTAACCGCTAAGCCATCCCTGCACACACACACACACACACACACACACACACACACACGCTTTTCTTAAATGTTTATTTGCACAGACACCTGGTGGCCCCAGGGTCTCTTGTCGCTGTAAACAAATGCCCAGTCCTCCGGCTTTAACCGCTGAGCCATCTCCCAGTCTCAAAGTCCTTGGCTTAAAAATGGGTTGGCGGGCTGGAGAGATAGCTCAGTGGTTAAAGGGTTTGTTTGCAAACCGACATCCCAGGTTCAATTCCCCAGTACCAACATAAACCCAGATGCAGAGGCCCTAGTGAGCCCATGCTAGCTCCCACGCGAACGCTCTCCTTCCCTATACATAAATAAAATATTTAGGAAAAAAAGAAAACAAATGTATAAGATGGCTGAACAAAATATTTTAAAAAATGTGTTAGCCGGGCGTGGTGGTGCACGCCTTTAATCCCAGCACTCGGGAGGCAGAGGTAGGAGTGGCTTAGCAGTTAAGCACTTGCCTGTGAAACCTAAGAACCCTGGTTCAAGGCTCTATTCCCCAGGACCCACGTTAGCCAGATGCACAAGGGGGAGCACGCGTCTGGAGTTCGTTTGCAGTGACTGGAGACCCTGATGCGCCCATTCTCTCTCCTTCTCTCTCTCTCTCTCTCCCTCTCTCTCTCTCCCTCTTTCTCTGTTGCTTTCAAATAAATAAATAAAAATAAAAACAAGAAAAATATATATATATACAAATCAATAGCCTGGCGTGGTAGCGCACGCCTTTAATTTCAGCGGTGGGGAGTCTGAGGTAGAAGGATCATTAATAAGTTCCTGGCCACCCTGGGAGTACATAGTGAATTCCAGTTCAGCCTGGGCTGGAGCAAGACAAAAAAAAAAACAGGGCTGGAGAGATGGCCTAGCGTTTAAGGTGTTTGCCTACGAAGCCTAAGGACCTAGGTTCAATTCTTCAGGTCCCACTTAAGCCAGATGCACAAGGTGGCGCAAGCGTCTGGAGTTGGTTTGCATTGGCTAGCGGTCCTGGCATGCCCATTCTCTCCCTCCCTTCTCTCTCTCTCTCTCTCTCTCTCTCTCTCTCTCTCTCTCTCTCCCTCTCTCTCAGTGTGTGTGTGTGTGTCTGAAAATAAAAGAAAAAAAAAACAAACAGCAAATGAGGCTTCTTCCATGTACATACACATGAACATGCCTATACATGCTCACACACACACAAAAAAAAACAGCAGTAAGTCAAGTGATCAGATTTCATATAAATAGATTGAAAGAGATGAGTAAGAATAGCTAACACCTTTCATCATCACTTGGCAGGCAGAGGTAGGAGGATCGAAGTGAATTCAAGGCCAGTCTAAGACTACACAGTGAATTCAAGGTCAGCCTGGGCTACAGTGAAACCCTACCTCAAAAAAAAAAAAAAAAAAAAAAAAAAAGTATATAGCCGCATGTGGTGGCACATGTCTTTAATCCCAGCACTTGGGAGGCAGAGGTAGGAGGATCGCTGAGAGTTTGAGGCCACCCTGAGAATACATAGTGAATTCCAGGTCAGCCTGAGCTACAGCAAGAACCTACCTCGAAAAACCAAAAGAAAAAAAAAAAGTATATATATATATATTCTCTCTTTCAATACTCCCTTAACCTTACTTCCTCCTCCAGTACTGTCCCAGTTCTTTTTCTTGCTTTTTTAATATTTTAATTTGAGAGAGAAATAAAGAGGCAGATAGAGAAGGGGCATTCCAGGGCTTCTAGCAACTGCAAATGAACCCCCATGCGCATCTTGCTTATGTGTGTATTGGAGAATTGAACCTGAGTCCTTAGGCTTCACAGGCAAGCACCGTAACCACTAAGCCATCTCTCCAGTCCCTTTTTAAATTTTTTTTATTAATTTTGTTTATTTTATTTATTGGAGAGTGACAGACAAAGAGGCAGATATATAGAGAGAGAATGGGTGCACCAGGGCCTCCAGCCACTGCAAATGAAATCCAGATGCATGAGCCACCTTGTGCATCTGGCTTATGTGGGTTCTGGGGAATCGAGCCTCAAACCAGGGTCCTTAGGCTTCACAGGCAAGCACCTTAACTGCTAAGCCATCTCTCCAGTCCTACAATATTTTTTAAAAGGAAAAGGGGGGGGCTGGAGAGGTGGCTTAGCGGTTAAGGCGCTTGCCTGCGAAGCCTATGAACTCATGTTCAAAACTCCAGGTCCCAAGTAGACAGACACACACTGATGCAAGCATGTAATGTCGCTCGTTAACACAAGGGAGCACATACGTCTGGAGTTCATTTGCAACAGACTGAAGGTCCTGGCACACCCATTCTCTCTCACTCTGCCTCTTTCTCTCTCTCTCAAAAATGAATATGTGTGTGTGTGTGTGTGTGTGTGTGTGTATGTATGTATTTGAGAGAGTCTGATAGAGAGCGAATGGGCACTCCATGGCCTCTAATAATTGCCAATGAATTCCACATATATATGCCACTTGTGCATCTGGCTTTACCTGGGTACTGGGGAATCAAACCTGTTCCTTCCTTTGGCTTTACAGGCAAACGCCTTAACCACTAAGTTAACCACTAAGCCATTTCTCCAGCCCCTACCCCTTTTTCTTTAAGACAAAAGAAAGGAAGAAAGAAAGAAAGAAGGAAGGAAGGAAGGAAGGAAGGAAGGAAGGAAGGAAGGAAGGAAGGAAGGAAGGAAGGAAGGAAAGACAACCTTTCTTGGCTTCTTTCTTCCAATAGAGCTTTCCTTATCACTACTCTTATGAGAGGCTATGAGAGGAAGGAGGATCACAATGAGTTCAATCAAGGCCACCCTAAAATTACATAGTGAATTCCAGGTCAGCCTGGTCTACAGTGAAACCCTACCTCAAAAAAAAAGAAAAAAGGAAGGGAGGAAAAAGGGAAGGAAAGTCGCCAGTAGCCTCCATACTACAGAATACAGGTGTCCATCATTATTTCCTTCTTGTCCTCCACAACCTCATAATCTTCTTCATGCCTCCACTTTCTCACATCACGGTGCCTCGGGGCCCTCCTGCCCTTTCCTCCATAAAGTTTAACATACATGTGCTGATGACCACATGTGTATTCCTACAGCACTGAGCTAGCTGGAAGGGAACATGTGTGTAATGTGTTGTATGTTTGTGGTATATGCACATATATGCCCATGCAGCACTGAGCTAGCTGGAAGGGAACATGTGTGTAATGTGTTGTGTGTTTTTTCCAGCACTGAGCTAGCTGGAAGGGAACATGTGTGTAATGTGTTGTGTGTTTGTGGTGTATGCACATATACGCCCACGCAGCACTGAGCTAGCTGGAAGGGAACATGTGTGTAATGTGTTGTGTGTTTGTGGTGCATGCACATATACGCCCACGCAGCACTGAGCTAGCTGGAAGGGAACATGTGTGTAATGTGTTGTGTTTGTGGTGTATGCACATATACACCCATGCAGCACTGAGCTAGCTGGAAGGGAACATGTGTGTAATGTGTTGTGTGTTTGTGGTGTATGCACATATACGCCCACGCAGCACTGAGCTAGCTGGAAGGGAACATGTGTGTAATGTGTTGTGTTTGTGGTGTATGCACATATACACCCACACAGCACTGAGCTAGCTGGAAGGGAACATGTGTGTAATGTGTTGTGTGTTTGTGGTGCATGAACATATACACCCATGCAGCACTGAGCTAGCTGGAAGGGAACATGTGTCAATCACACAGGTGATTGAGCTCTTAGATGGAATCCTCACCTGTGCACTTGATCTCTCCTATGAGAGGATAAATAAGCTCACTGTCGGGGATTGGCTGGTGTGCCTTGCAAAACAGAAAAATGCAATCTTACCTCAAAAGGTCAACCCCCAAACCAATACAGATTCTGTGTTACATTCTGGAAGGAAATTAGAACTGAAGGTGAAGTGTTTCAATGACCGCGATGAGCTTCCATTTTATTTTATGTTAAGTGTTTGTGATAACAGATATAGTGCATTCCTGAGTGTGTTGACCAATAGATAATGAAAGTATTCCTCAGGGATTTTTTTAAATATAGAAATTACAGTATTTTCCTATTCTCTTAAATTAATTGCAAAAGGTAACTCTTAAAGTGGTACACTCTTATGGTAAATTCTTCAAAGAACTAAGTTTAAGTTTTTGCTTTATTTGCACATTATTTAGGATATCCACTTATGAGAAAGGCTTATTTATTTGATTATAAAATCATACATAAGATTACTATGTAATCACTGACAAACTGTTTCTGTACAATAACTGGAAAGTAGCTTCAAAACAAATACTAAAAAGACCTGAGAAAGAACTTATAGTTTGTAATTAAGTTTTTGTAAATAGATTATAAAATATTTGATGTAGTATACAGAGTGAATTTTATTCTGTTACAGAAGAATCATTCTTGTCTTCCATATGGATCATTTCCCTACATTGCTGGACCTGCACACTGGCAAACTGGCCATACAGGTGAATATGGTTTTGGGCAGATTAAATTTTGTTTTTTCTTCTAATTAATGTAATGTAATGACCTTATTTTTTCTCTCTTTTAAATTAGCTTTTCTTGTCAAGTTGAGGAAGTTCAAACCACAACTTAACTGAGCATCCCAGATGACAGCAATCAATTTGACAATAAAAAAGCATCAAGTTAGAACTAGATTATAAACCACTACTTTCATAAATTGGTATTGTAGCAACTACTATGATTTGTATAAGTTTTACATATGTTTGAGAAATAACAAAGTTAAGAAAGATATGTGGCATTGTAAAACTGCTTAAGTGTCCCATTTTGACTTTGCCTTGCATTTAGTTTGACATTTTGTAGCTAGTGATTCCAAGTTGCTTTAGTTGAGCCATCTCACTCTTCACTTCCTGTAAACCACTCCATAGATCTGTCTGTCTTCATGAAATTACGTTTCTTTCCTTTATTTGATTGATGGTCTTTGGCTACTGAAATAAAATATGCATTTTATAAATTTTATGTATTTAAGATTAAATTTATATATTAAGAACTTTTGACAGGGCGTGGTGGTGCACACTGTAATCCCAGCACTCAGGAGCAGGAGGCACATGGTCAGGAGCTCAGTGCCAATCCTGGAGGCCAAGAGGTCAGTCTGCATGAAACTCTTAGAGAGAGGGAAGAGGGAGCAGGAGGAGGAGGAGGAGGAAAAGGAAACAACAGAACATAGCCCAAGCTTATAGTAATCATACTACTCCTGCCTCACCTCCCGAGAGCTAGAATTAAAGGGTGCAGCTGGGTATTTACTAGGACAGATGCATTCTATTACTTTTCTTTTCTTTTTTTGGTTTTTCAAGGTAGGGTCTCACTCTCTAGCTTAGGCTGACCTGGAATTCACTATGTAGTGTCAGGGTGGCCTCGAACTCTCTGCGATTCTCCCACCTCTGCCTCCCGAGTGCTGGGATTAAAGGCGTGTGCCGCTACACCCAGCTAATTTAATTTTTTAAAATTTATATATTTGAGAAGGGGGGGGAGAAAAAAAGAGGCAGATGAGGCAGATAGAGAATGGATGCATTAGGGCTTTCAGCTGCTACAAACAAACTCCAGATGCATGTACCACCTTGTCTATTTGGCTTATGTGGGTCCCAAGGAGTTGTAGGCAAGTGCCTTAACTGCTAAGCCATCTCTGCAGCCCGCTATGTCTGTTTTCTTTTTTCTTTTCTTTTCTTTTTTTCTTTTTTTTTTTTTTTTTTTGGCTGGTCTCATTCTAGCCCAGGCTGACCTGGAATTCACTCTGTAGTCTCAGGGTGGCCTTGAATTTCATAGCAATCAATAATCAACCTACCTCTGCCTCTCAAGTGCTGAGACTACAGACTTGCACCACTATGCCCAGCTTTATTTTTTATTTTTAAATTTTTATTTTTATTTATTTATTTGAGAGCGACAGACAGATAGAAGCAGAGAGAGAGAGAGAATGGGCACACCAGGACCTCCAGCCACTACAAACAAACTCCAGATGTGTGTGCCCCTTTGTGCATCTGGCTAACACAGGTCTTGGGGAATTGAGCCTCGAACCAGGGTCCTTAGGCTTCACAGGCAAGCACTAAACCACTAGTCCATCTCTCCAGCCCTATTTTTTAATTTTTTAATTTTTAAAAAAATTTTTCAAGGTAGGGTCTCACTCTAGCCCAGGCTGATCTGGAATTCACTATGTAGTCTCAGGGTGGCCTTGAACTCCAGGCTATCCTCCTACCTCTGTCTCCTGAGTGCTGGGATTAAAGGTATGAGCCACCACATCCCGCTTTTAAAATTTTTTATTTAGCCAGGCATGGTGGTGCACGCCTTTAATCCCAGCACTTGGGAGACAGAGGTAGGAGGATCACCACGAGTTCGAGGCCACCCTGAGGCTACATAGTGAATTCCTGGTCAGCCTGAGCTAGAGTGAGACCCTACCTCGAAAAACAAAAACAAACAAACAAACAAAAAAACCAACCAAACAAAAAAATTTTATTTATGTAGAAGAGAGATGTAAAGGCATGCCAAGGCCTCTTGCCACTACAAATGAACTCCAAATACACGTGCCTCCCTTTCTGTCTAGTAATGGTCACTAGCATTGCTAGTGGCTTTATGCCCACACCCGATCATGTATTGCTTCATTTATTGGCTTAGTGAAAATTTGATTAGTAGTGGGAAAAGGGTGCATATAAAAAGTATTGTGGGCTGGAGAGATGGCTTAGCAGTTAAGGCGCTTGCCTGCAAAGCCAAAGGACCATGTTTGACTCTCCAGATTCCACATAAGCCAAATGTACAAGGTAATGCAAGTGCAAGGTTACACATATGCACTAGGTGGCACACATATCGAGTTCAATTGCAGTGGCTGGAGGTCCTGATGCATCAATTCCCTCTCTCTTTCATTAAAAAAAAAAAAAAAGTATTGTGGAAGCTGGGCATGGTAGTGCACACCTTTAAACCTAGCACATGGAAAGCTGAGGTAGGGGAATCACCATGAATTTGAAGCCACCCTGAGACTAGTGAATTCCAGGTCAGCCTGGGCTAGAGTGAGATCCTACCTTGAAAAAAAAAAAGTATTGTGTTGCAGTCAGGTTCATACTGCTGGCAGAAATCACCCAACCAAGAGCAGCTTTTGGGAAAAAAGGGTTTATTTTGGCTTACAGACTTGAGGGGAAGCTCCATGATGGCAGGGGAAAATGGTGACATGAGCAGAGGGTGGACAACACCTCCTGGCCAACATAAAGTAGACAATAGAAACAGGACAGTGTGCCAAAAAACACTACTAAGGGGAAACTGGCTATAACACCCATAAGCCCACCCCCAACAACATACTGCCTCCAGGGGGCATTAATTCCCAAATCTCCATCAGCTGGGAACCTAGTATTCAGAATAGTTAAGTTTATGGGGGACACCTGAATCAAACCACCACATACTATGAAGAAATAACTAGTGACTAAGTGGACATAGTGGGATCTACGTGTCTCCAAACCTGTTACTCAGCTGTTTCCTTATCTACAAGTCCCTAAGCAAACAGGACACATTCAATGTCCTGCTCAAATCCTTTACCTACTTTCTTATCCCACAGAGTTAATTCTGGAATCCAGTGTGCTCCTATGTTGTTCATGTAGTATAGCTCTTATCACATTATGAATTTACCTTGCTTATGCTTTATTTTTGGGTGTTGTTTTTTTGTTTTGCTTTGTTTTTTCAAGGTAGGGTCTTACTCTAGCCCAAGTTGACCTGGAATTCACTATGTAGTCTCAGGCTGGCCTTGAATTCATGGTGATCCTCTTATCTCTGCCTCCCAAGTGCTAGGACTAAAGGCGTGTGCCACCATGCTCAGCTCACCTTGCTTATGTCTCTCTTTATTTTTGTTTGGTACTGGAGAATGAAACCAGTGTCTTATGCATACTAAGTACACACTCTTACCACCGAGCCATATCCTTAAGCCCAGATTATATCTGTTAAGTATAAGGATTTTAAAACCTGGTGACTAGAACAATGGTAATTACAAATAATGGAAGTGCAAAGAAGGATTTATTTATTTAGGTTTTTGAGGTAGGGTCTCACTTTAGCCTAGACTGGCCTGGAATTCACTATATATTCTCAGGGTGGCCTTGAACTCATGGCAATTCTCCTACCTCTGCCTCCCAAGTGCTGGGATTAAAGGTGTGCACCACCATACCTGGCTGGATTTATTTTTAAGAAAAAATATTTGGGGGCTGGAGAGATGGCTTAGCAGTTAAGGCACTAACCTTAAAAGCCAAAGGACCCAGGTTCAATTCCCCAGGACCCACATAAACCAGATGCACAAGGTGGCGCACATGTCTGGAATTGGTTTGCAGTAGCTGCAGGCCCTGGTGTGTCCATGCATTCTCTTTTTTCTATCTCTAATAAATAAAGATAAAATATTTAGGGTGGAGGGATGTCTTAGCAGTTAAGGCGCTTGCCTGCAAAGCCAAAGGACCCAGGTTTGATTTAGGACCCATGTAAGCCAGATGCACAAGGTGGTACATGCTTCTGGAGTTCGTTGGCAGTAGCTGGAGGCCCTGGCATGCCCATTCTCTCTCTGTGTATCTCTGTCAAATAAATAAATAAAAATAAAATATTTAAATAAAGAAAAAATATTGGCTCTAGGTTATCTAACAGTTGGAATGTTCTATGCCTGACTATGCCAGGATAAGGCGTTAGTGTACTTTTCCCCGTTGGTTTCTCTGAAATCTCAGGGCCTCAAATGATACATATACATGTTTCTCTGGGACCAACCTCAGTATTACAAGGCTTAATTCAGCATAAAAAGAAACAGTTTAGTAAAAAATGTGCTGCTAGGGTTTGTTGGTAGAACACAATCATAGCATACATAGGGATTCAAAGCCTATCACCAAAAATAAGTGTTGTGCATTCAGATAAAACTGCTTCCCAGGGCTGGATAGATGGCTTAGCAGTTAAGGTACTTGCCTGTGAAGCCTAAGGACCCATGCTTGACTTCCCAGATCCTGTGTAAGCCAGATACACAGGTTATGTAAGCACAAGGTCACATGTGCACAAGGTGGCACATGCGTCTGGAGTTCGATTTCTGTGCCTGGAGGCCCTGGTCTGCCAATTCTTTTTCTCTTTCTCATTAAAAAAAAAAAAAAAATACTGGGTTCCCAGAACTGGAGAGACGGCTCAGCAGTTAAGGTGCCTGTCTACCAAGCCTAACAACTTGGGTTTGATTCCCCAGTCCCCATGTAAAGCCAGAGGCACAGAGTGGCGCATGCATCTGAAATTCGTTTGCAGCAACTAGAGGCCCTGGAGCAACTATTCTGTCTGTCTCTCTTCTCTCTCTGCTTGTAAATCAATGAATACTAACAAAAAGATGCAAAATACTGGGTTCCCATCTTTCTTGTTCCTATTGTTTTACCAAGTAATGGTGTGGTTTTTCTTTCCTTTTTTTTTCATCAGTACAATGAGCATTATAATACTCTTTCAAAATTTCTTGGAGCATTGGGTTTAAAACGTGATTACCTTTATACAAGGCCTAGCACAAGATTGTAATGTATGAATTTTTAAGGAATGCTTCTATCCTCAAAGTTAATTTTTGGTTTTATTTTTTTAATATTCTATTTATTTTTATTTATTTATTTGAGAGAGAGAGAAAGAAGGAGACAGAGAGAAGATGGTCATGCCAGAGCCTCCAGCCTTTGCAAATGAACTCCAGACACAAGCACCACTTTGTGCATCTGGCTTACACAGGCCTTGGGGAATCAAACCTGGGTCCTTTGGCTTTGCAGGCAAGCACCTTAACCACTACGTCACCTCTCCAGTAACCCCCCTTTTTTTGAGGTAGGGTCTTGCTCTAGCCCAGCAGGCTGACCTGGAACTCACTATGTAGTCTCAGGCTGTCCTCGAACTCACAGTGATCCTCCTACCTCTGCCTCCTGTGTACTAGGATTAAAGGCATGCACCACCATGCCTGGCTTCAAAGCAACCATATTTATGTAAACTTGCTTTTTGAACATTTTTTGAGAAAACATTTCAAAGGTAGAAAAACAGCTTTTATCTGAAAATCAAGAAGTTGCTTTCTTCTGTTTGAAAGAACATTGGAAGTATTGATTACTGTCTGTGCTAAGTTTAAGCATTAATTCCTGGAACCAAGCACCAGCTCTTTGTGTCTCTCTTGGAGAATGCTGGATTGAATTTTCTATGATGATGAACCTTAGGTGACTTCAATCTTATGCAGACTGTAGGAAGAGCATTTTGCTAACAGAGGTCACTCTTAGAAATAGCCAACTAGGTGGGCGTAGTGATGCATACCTTTAATCCCAGCACTTGGGAGGCAGAGGTAGAAGGATCGCCGTTAGTTCAAGGCTACCCTGAGACTACATAGTGAATTCCAGGTCAGCCTGGGCTAGAGTGAGACCCTACCTTGTAAAACTATATATAAATTTTTACTGGTCAAATGTGAGTCTGATCAGTAATTTTTTCCTTTCCTTTCTCCTTTCCTCTCCCCTAACCCTACTCTTCCCCTTAATTTTTCCTTCCTTTCCTTTTTTTTTTTTTTTTTTCAAGGTAGGGTCTTACTGTGGCCCAAAATGACCTAGAATTCACTCTGTAGTCTCATGCTGGCCTTGAGCTCATAGGAATTCTCCCACCTCTGCCTCTGAGTGCTGGAATTAAAGATGTGCGCCACCACCCCTGGCCTTTCCTTTCTTTTCCTTTCCCCTTTTTCATTTTCATATACATACATATATATATATTTTTTTGGGGGGGTGGTGGTAGAGTCTCGCTCTAGCCCAGGCTGACCTGGAATTCACTTTGTAGTCTCACAGTAGCCTTGGACTCACAGTAATCCTACTTCTGCCTCCAAAGTGCTGGGATTAAAGGTGTGCACCACTACACCCGGCAGTTTTCCCCTATCTTTATTTCCTGTCCTCTCTTCTTCTTCCCCCTCTTCTCCTCTTTTCCCTTCTCTTCCTTTCTGGACCTCTTCTTTCCTTTCCTTTCCTTTCCTTTCTTTCTTTTTTTCTTTTCTCAGAGTGGCCCCTTGAGTAAATCTCCTTTTCTGCTTTTCACCATCACCTGTTTCTACACTTGGCTTATTGAGGGCAGTGCCGACCCTGGCTTGTTAGGGGCTGTCAGTTTCCCACTTCTCCCTTGGCAGTCTGGCCAAAAGCTTCTTATTTTCACTGCAGGATTTCATCAAAAAGGCAGTAGAGCATGATGACTGGGAATCAGGCTCCAGTCTAAAATCAGACACTGTTTCAAATATTACTCTGCTACCTTCAACAAATTAACCTAAGCCTCACTGTCCTTATCTGCCAAGTGGATATAACAGTGTTTAATCTTCCAGTTGGCTATGAATATTGATATTACAAATACTAAATTGCCTGGGATATTTAACTTATCTGTCTGGTAAAAGCTCTTTATAATTGAGCTTATGATGAACCTCATTTATGTTCAGATATGAGTGGAACAACAAAGTGGAGATGTAGAAGGGAAATTAGTAAAATCCACTAAGTATGGAACAGGCACGAAAGCTTAACCTGTCATTCATGGAGCAGGGCTGGTGTACCTAGTAAAGCTTAGGAGTCACCACTCCTCTCAGAGGAGTGTGTTAAAGGGAAATGAGTAACGTTCTGAAATGATGCAGGTCTCTTAGTTTCTCATGAAAGAGTTACAAAGGTCTACAAGACATCTGTCAGTCCTTCAGATAGGTGAACACCTGGAAAACTCTATTAAAAGTTAAAAAAAAAATCACTGTTGTAAAATACTATCCTAGTACTGTTTCAAATGTATAAATGTCATAAATCCTATAGATAAAAATAGTTAATATTCATTTTACGCATGCCACATTAAAAACTGAGCTTGAGGGCTGAAGAGATGGCTAAGTGGTTAAGGTGCTTGCCTGCAAAGCCAAAGGACCTAGGTTCAGTTCCCCAGGATCTATGTAAAGCTAGATGCACAAGGTGGCACATGTGTCTGGAGTTCGTTTGCAGTGGCTGGAGGCCCTGGCATGCCCATTCTCTCTCCTCCCTCTGTCAAGTAAATAAAACTAATAAATATTTTTTTAAAAAATTGATCTTGAAGCTGAATGTGGTGGCACATGCCCTTAATCCTAGCACTCAGAAAGCAGAGGTAGGAAGATCTCCATGAGTTCAAGGCCAGCCTGAGCTAGAGCCAGACCCTGCCCAGTAAGCACTTCTCTTAATGTTCATACCCATATATTAAAGCTACTCTCACTTTTGGTCAGAGAAGCTTCTCTTTTCAGATGGCAGTGACCTTGGGATGACTCAGAAGGCACCATGGTGCTAAGAAGAAGTGACAGAGGAGTGCTCAGCACTGAAATATCTCAATCACACCTTCCAAGGCTCAGGGTCCATTGCTGAAGAGGTGGCAGAAAGAATGTAAGAGCCACAGAAAGGGTAGGACTCCTTACAACATGCTCCTCCAGACATAAAATGGCCTGGATATCCAAGACCTCACAGTGCCTGACACCACCTACAGAAGACCATCATAATAGGAGGAAAAGATCATGACATCAAATAACAGACTGATTGAGAGGGGGAGGGGATATGATGGAGATTGGAGTTTCAAAGGGGAAAGTAGGGGGAGGGAGGGAGGGAATTACCATGAGATATTATTTACAATCATAGAAGTTGTCAATTAAAAAAAAAGAAATAGTTCAAGGCCGGGTGTGGTGGTATACACATTTAATCCCAGCACTTGGGAGGCAGAGGTAGGAAGATGGCCATAAGTTTGAGGCCATCCTGAGACTACATTGTGAATTCCAGGTCAGCCTGGGCTAGAGTGAGACCCTACCTCGAGAAACCAAAATAAATAAATAAATAAATAATCAGAACTGTGGTATAGTTGTCTTTTTAGATAGCATAATTACTTGCTAATTAATATTCAGAACCCTTAAATCTCAACAAAAAATGAGGTGCAAATAAACTACCCCATTTATACCATGTCACAAGGTTTTTGAAGACTAAATATTGACATGGGAAAATGCTTTATGAGAAATAAAAGAAAGTTAGTTTGGATATAGTATGGTCAACTTTGTTAGAAATAGAAAAGCATATAGACAAAACCAATAGTTGGGTGGTAAGATCACAAGTAAATTTATTTTCTTCTTGAAAGCATTTTAAATAAACAATTCAAAAAATTCTTTAACCTCTAATACTGGGATCTTATGGTGTATCAAGTGTCAATTTAATATATGTCATGTTAAAATCCTTTCAGTGTATGAAGGCTACCATAATGCAAGTATGGACAGAAGACAAAAAGTTACAACTCAAGTGGGGAAGTTTTGCTAACTCAACTCCCTCGTATAGTATATAAGTGAGGTCTGACTAGAGCTCAGCCAATATTCTAATCAATTCTTTATCACTAAATCATACCTTGAGTGCTATTAGCTTGAGAAGAATCACCTATTATGTCCATTGGTAATGAATTGTGTGATTCCTGAGAGTGCTTTTCCATCAGCTGTACTGTATCATTGGATGAAGACGATGATGAAGATAACCCCAGTCTCACGTATCTTCCCTTGTTACCACAGAGAGAACAATCCATTGGTGTGGCACTGGGACCCCGAGGCAGATGAACTTCATCTCTGTTGTAGTTTCTCACAGCTCCACTGTGGTGCACAGAGCGTTCTCTTTGCCAAATATAATGGGTTGGTGCAATGGCCATCACCTACAGGGAAAGCCTTACTTTAGAATTGCTTTTTGAGGTAGGATATCACTCTAGCTCAGGCTGACTGGGAACTCACTCTGTACCCTTGAACTCAGTGATCCTCTACCTCAGCCTCCCAAGGCTGGGACTATGGGTATGAGCCACCATGATTGGCACTTTCAGAATTTAGTATGATTTTTTTAAATTTGCTTTTTTGATTTTTTGAGGTAGGATCTCACTCTAGCCCAGGCTGACCTGGAATTCACTGTTCTCTTAGGGTAGCCTCCAACTCACAGCAATCCTCCTACCTCTGACTCCCAAGTGCTGGGATTACAGGCGTGCACCACCACACCCAGCTTTAATAAGATTAAAAAAAAGTTATTTATTTGCAGGGAGAGAGAGAGAGGGAGAGAATGGGCATGCAAGAGCCTCTAGTGACTGCAAACTATACCATGGTGCACCCATTGTCTCTCTCTTTCTCTGTGTGTGTGTGTCTGTGTTTTTCTACTTGCAAATAAATACATATATTTAAATTTTTTTGAGGTAGGGTCTCACTCTAGCCCTGACCTGGAATTCACTACGTAGTCTCAGGGTGGCTTCGAACTCACGGCGATCCTCCTACCTCTGCCTCCCGAGTGCTCAGATTAAAGATGTGAGCCATTACGTCTGGCTAAATATATATATATATATATATAATCTAAGCCAGTGTGATGGGTCTGAAAAGGATTATACTAAATGAGGTAACCCAGGCCCAGAAAGCTAAATGCTGCATGTTCTCTCTCATATGTGAATACTAGCTACAAATGTTTGTATGCGAGTTGGAATAAAAATTGATAGCAGGGCTGGAGAGATGGCATAATGGTTAAGGTGCTTGCCTGTGAAGCCTAAGGACACAGGTTCAATTCTCCAGAGTCCACATAAGCCAGATGCACATGGTGGCACATACATCTGGAGTTTGTTTGCAGTGGCTAGAGGCCCTGGCATGCCCATTCTCTTTCCTCATTCTCCCTTTCTTTCTCTGTAATAATGAATAAATAAATAAAATTTAAAAATCGATATCAGAGGCCAGTAAGCTAGAAAGGGGCTATACAGGAGGGAGGAAAGGGGAGGACTTAGGGAATGGTAGTGTATATATGTATGTAGATGAACAGATTACTGGGGATAGAATGGCCTAAGTGAGGTCAGGGGAAGAGATTAAATAAAGGAAGGATGGGAGGAGGGTTAATCAAAATTCAAGGTATGAGCTCGAGTTATACCTTAATGGTTAAGGTGCTTGCCTGCTAAGCCAAAGGCCCAGGTTTGATTCCCCAGGACCCATGTAAGCCAGCTGCACTAAGTGTCACATGTGTCTGGAGTTTGTTTGTGGTGGATAAAGGTCCTGGCATGCCCATTCTCTTTCTACATACATATGCTTCTTTCTTTCTCTCTCAAATAAAATAAAATTTAAAAAAATCAAGATGGGCTGAAGAGATGTCTTAGCAGTTAAGGCCTTTGCCTGCAAAGCCAGAGGATCTTGGTTCGACTCTCTAGGACCCATGTAAGCCAGATGCACAAGGGGGCGCAAGCATCTGGAGATCGTTTGCAGTGGCTAGAAACCCTGGCATTCCCATTCTCTCTCTGTCTCTCTCTCCCTCTCTCTGCCTCTTTCTCTCTCTCAAATAAATATTTTTAAAAAATCAAGATGTTATGAATAAGCCATAAGGGAACTTACTTTTCTGGATAATGGTGCACCCAGAAGTCATAGATTTTTAGTAGAAAAATTGTTACTAGATGAAGGCCCTGGCATGCCAATTCTCTTCATATATATATATGATTCCTTCTCTCTCTCAAATAAAATTTTAAAAAATTCAAGATGTTATGAATAAGCCACATGGAAACTTACTTTTCTGGATAATGGTGCACCCAGAAGTCACAGATTGTTACTAGAAAAATTTCAATGCTGGGGATGGGATACCTTCCAGTGAGTTATTGGCCAGGGAAGTCCCTGATACCCCCAAAACATTATAGGCCATTGCCAAACTCTTGGTTTCCCACCAAAAATGGATGCTAAGACCCTACTGCTGAAGACTCCACATGCTTGGGCTGCAAGGTCACTGAGAAATCCAGCTGGAGCTGCTGAAAACCTCCTCCTGTAGACCAGCTGACAGAGAGCTGAAAAAAATCTATGCTGCATGCAGCCCTGTGGGAGAGAGAAGTCATCATCGGTGATAAACACCAGTGGATACTGCAAGCTGTAAGTATGGCCAGCCAGGCCAAATGAGCCAACAGGTGTAACAGTGGTATGTCTGTTATAGGGGAAACCAATGGTTCTCTAATTGGACTGGAGGCCCATTCCACAGGAGGGAATACATGCCTGGTACTGAAAACCTAGTCAAAAGTACATGGTATGGGAGGTCATGAGCCCTAGGAGTGGAATGCCTGCTGTTGTCTGACTAAATGCATACATTATGCCCACCAAACTGCCCTGTAAGTACTTAATGTTCATACCCATGTATTAATGCTACTCTCACTTTTGGTTAGAGAAGCTTCTCTTTTCAGATGGCAGTGACCTTGGGATGACTCAAAAGGCACCATGGTGCTGAGAAGAAGTGGCAGTACAGTGTTCAGCACTGACACATCTCTATTACACCTTCCAAGGTCAGGATCCATTGTGGAAGAGGTGGTGGAAAGAATGTAAGTGTCAAAGGAAGGATAGGACTGCTTACAATGCAATCTTCCACACACGCACACATTATAAAAGATCCTGTCTCAAAAAACTCTTGTATATTTTTATTACTATTTTTGGTTTCTCAAGGTAGGTTTCACTCTAGTCCAGGCTGACTTGGAACTCACTCTGTAGTCCCAGGCTGGCCTTAAACTCACAGTGATCTTCCTGCCTCCTGTGTATCCTTTGAGGAGTTACTTGACTCCTCTCTGCTTTAGTTTCTGCATCTGGTATGGCCTTGCTAGCTCTAGAATAATTGTGAGGGAGAATACATATGTAATACTTGCAGCAATGCCTGGCAGGCTCTAAAAACATTAACGTTAATTTTACCTGGATTCTTTTTTTTTTTTTTTTTTTTTTGGTTTTTTGAGGTAGGGTCTCACTCTAGCCCAGGCTGACCTGGAATTCACTATGGAGTCTCAGGGTGGCCTCGAACTCACGGCGATCCTCCTACCTCTGCCTCCCGAGTGCTGGGATTAAAGGCGTGCGCCACCACGCCCGGCTACCTGGATTCTTTATCTTCTAAGCTTTAAGCATTATTTGAAAGGTGATAATTCACCATACTTGACCATTCACTTCATTATCCAATTATCACTTTCATTCCTGTGCCTACATACCAAATTTCTTTTTTCTTTCTCTTCCCCCCCCCCCTTTGGTTTTTGAGGTAGGGTTTGACTCTAGCTCAGGCTGATCTGGAATTGACTATGTAGTCTCAGAGTGGCCTCGAACTCATAGCAACCAAATTTCTCTTTTAAAAATATTATATATATTTGCTGGTAAAGCCTAACAATCTGTGTTTGATTCCCTAGTACTCACATAAAGCCAGATATACAAAGTGGTGAATGCACCTGGAGTTCTGCAGAGGCTAGAGGACCTGACACACCCATTCTCATTCTCCTTGCAAATAAATAATTTTTAATGGAAAATACATACTTTTTTGAGGTAGGGTCTCTCTCTAGCCCAGGCTGACCTGGAATTCACTATGTAGTCTCAGGGTGGCCTAGAACTCACAGTGATCCTCCTACCTTTGCCTCCCAAGTGCTGGAATTAAAGGCGTGTGCCACCACACCTGGCTTCATAAATTTTTTTAAAAGTAGCTACTGGGGTGGAGAGATGGCTTAGCAGCTAAGGTGTTTGCCTGCAAAGCCAAAGGATCCCAGTTTGATTCTCCATGACCCATGTAAGCTAGATGCACAAGGGGTCCCATGCGTCTGGAGTTCATTGGCAGTGGCTGGAGGCCCTAGCACACCCATTCTCTCTCTCTCAAATCAATAAAATATATTTTTTAAAAAGCAGCTACTGGCTGGAGAGATGGCTCAGTGGTTGAGGCCCTTGCCTGCAAAGCTTAATGACCTGGGTTCAATTCCCCAGTACCCATGTAAATCTGGATGCACAGGTGGTGCATGCATCTGGAGTTCATTTGCAGCAGCTGGAGGACCTGGTAGTACCCTCTTTTTGAGGGCTTGCCTCAAAAAGAAAAACAAAAATATGTATGTTCCTTACTTAATTCCTGAGATAAGATATAAGTGCATTTCCCAAGTTAATGAGTTTATATGGAAGCTAGATGCATATAAAAAACAGAACAGTGGGGAGTCATTACATGTGAAGTCAAGCTCTGTCATTTATTATTTGCATCTATATATGTATATTTTCTTTTCAAAAAAAATATAGAGAGAGAGAGAAAATGAGAGTGTCAGGACCTCCTGCCTCTGCAAACAAACTCCAGATGCATGTGTCACTTTGTGTGTTTGGCTTTACATGGGTACTGGGGAATCAAACATGGGCCATCAGGCTTTGTAAGCAAGTGCCTTTAATTGTTGAGCCATCTCCCCAGCCCTATATTTTTTTTCTAAATAATTTACACATGTTGTGCATGCATGTCAAGCTGCTGCAAGCCAGTGACAGGTACCATGATCCACTTTTTAAAACTATATTTCAGTTTAATTTATTTGCGGGGGGGGGAGGAGGCAGAGACAGAGAATGGGTTCACCAGGGCCTCTAGCCACTGCAAACGAACTCCAGAAACATGCACCACTATGTGCATCTGGCTTACATGGGTACTAGGGAATTGAACCAGAGTCTTTAGGCTTCACAGTTAAGTGCCTTAACTGCTAAGCCATCTTTCCAGCCCCTGCACCACTGTTCTGGCTTTATGTGGGAACTGGGGAATTGAACCAACCTTGCAGACTTGGCAAGTGCCTTTTAACCTCTGAGTCATTTCTCTGGCTTTTTTTTTTTTTTTTTTTTTTTTTTGGTGTGAATGTATTATGTTGTTGCATGTGTGCCACATGCACACACTCCATACACACACATGTAGAGAGGCCACTGCCATTGGGTATCCTCTTCTGTTGCTCTTTTGCCTTCTTTCCTTAAGACAAAGTCACTGAACCTGGATCTTGTGCCATTTCTTCAGTTGGACTGGCTGACCAGCAAGCCCCAGTGATCTTCCTGTCTCCAACCCCTCAGCTTTGGGGTTACAAGTATGCATGGCCATGCCCAGCTATTTATGTTAGTGTTGGAGATGGAAATCAGGTCCTCATGCTTGTGAAGCAAGCACTTTTACCCACTGGACCATCTCCCCAGCCCCTTATTTATTTTATTTATTATTATTTGTTTTTTCAAGGTAGGGTCTCGCTCTAGCTCAGGCTGACCTGGAATTCAGTATGTAGTCTCAGGGTAGTCTCAAACTCATGGCAATCCTCCTACCTCTGCCTCCCAAGTGCTGGGATTAAAGTCGTGCACCACCATGACTGACTCCCTTACTTATTTTTGAATAAATCCTAACGCTGGTCTCCAGTTTAATAAGCTATGAAATGAGAATGGTTTCCAGGTATTGAGAATGGCAAGTGCAGGATCCCATTGGAAAGGTTATGGCAACAATCAAGGCAAGACATAATAGAGTGGGTGTTAGTGGTAGAGCTACTAAGAAATAGGATGGTAGGGGCTGGAGAAATGGCTTAGTGGTTAAGGTGCTTGCCTGCAAAGCCAAAGGACCATAGTTTGATTCCCCAGAACCCACATAAGCCAGATGCACAAGGTGGCACATGCATCTGGAGTTCATTTGCAGTAAGTAAAAATAAAAAATAAATAAATAAAAAGAAAAAGTAGATTTATTTGTGAGGAAAGAGATTATATGTATATTGGTAAACCAGGGCCTCTTGCCAGTGCCAACAAACTCCAGATGAATCCACCACTTTGTGCATCTGGCTTTATATGTGTATTGTGGAATCAAACCTGGCAGCAGGCTTTGCAAGCAAGCACCTTTAATCACTGAGTTATCTCCCCAGCCCCAGATGGTGGATATTTTTTCATAGCACGATGTGAGGTAGGGGGAAGAGCCAAAAGTAATAGAACAGTTTTTTTTTTTTATTTTTTGGGTTTTTTTGGCATGAGACACTAAAAGGATGGAGTTGCTTTTTATTAATATATGGAAGACCTACAAGAGAAGAAAATTTGGTGGTCTGTGTGGAAGAATTAGGAAGTAAATTTTAGGTTTAAGTTGGAATGTGAATAGACAATTTGATATGCAGATCTGGAAAGGGAAGGATCTGTTAGCCTGTGCATGTTAAAGCCTCCAGAGTGAATACGATCACTTGGTAAGTTAACTTCAGTAGAGGCAGGAAGAGGTCCTAGGACTGAGCTCTGGGGCATCCTGATGGGGCTGCTGAGGTGAAAAGGAGACCACAAAGGTGAGTGGAAAAAATCAGCAATATTCCTAAAACCAAGAGAAGAAAGTACATCAGGAGAAATGAGTATGCCAAATGTAGCTGAAGACTAAGAACAAAGAGCTGTCTGCTGTCCTTGATGAACTTCTGTAATATGATGGGAGAAATACAACAGGTTCAAAGAGAATGGAGATAAGGTTCAGACAAATCTTCAGAGTTTGCTTATAAAACAGCCAAGGCTCAGAAGTGCGGTGGCTATGTGAGTAATGACATTTTTGTGTTCTGTTGTCCAGGCTGACCTGGAACTACTCTGTACTCCCAGGGTGGCCTCAAACTCACAGTGATCCTCCTACCTCTGCTTCCCAAGTGCTGGGATTAAAGGTATGCATCACCATGCCTTGCATTTTTGTGTTTTTAATTGGTGGGGACCTTAGAGCAATTATGTATATAATGATAATGATCCAATATAATTGAAAACATGAAATGCTTAAAAGAGACAATTATTGGAATGATGTCCTCAGGAAGACAGAAGGTAAGACCTGTGTACATGTAGAAGGAATGGATTTAGGTAGGAGCAAAGTTTTTTCACAGAAATGAAGGGAGGGTTGAATATATTTGCTCTTGCTTCATGGTAGTTGCTCTCCTGTGGACACAGTCATGATCAGTCTTCTTCCTTAAGCATCATTTGTAGAGCCAAGTGCAATGTAGTTACAGTCTGAAGATTCCTCTTTCCTGTAGCCTAAGTCTAAACTTTTCTGTCCATTTGCTTAGCCCAACTTTTAGATGCCTACAATATCTTTGTCATTTTCACATACCCTATTAAGCCACATAATTCTCTTTGGCTCTTTTATAGTCTGGTACCAGCAGCTGAGATAATCCTAGATGTAGTAGTGTGCACTAACACTGTTGCAATTAAAAGGCTAATCACTGAATCTGAGAGTGAGTGGTCTGCCATGAAGTGGGGCACTGCAGCGCTAGTCTTCATTCTGGTTCCTCTTATGCTCCAAGTGTCCCAGTGTCCCACAAGGCCAGAAGCATTCACTTTGAAAAATAACACTGGCTGGGTGTGGTGGCACATGCCTTTAATCCCAACACTGGGAAGGCAGAGGTAGGAGGATCACTGTGAGTTCAAGGCCAGCCTGGGACTACTGAGACCTTACCTCAAAAAAAAAAAAAAAAAAAAAAAAAAGAAAGAAAGAAAGAAAGAGAAAAAAAGAAAAGAAAAGAAAAGAGGCTGGAGAGATAGCTTAGTGGTTAAGGCGCATGCCTACAAAGCCTAAGGATCCAGGTTCAATTCTCCAGGTCTCACATAAGCCAAATGCTCATAATGGCACATGTGTCTGGAGTTCGTGTGCAGTGGCTAGAAGCTCTGGCGTACCCATTTTTTTTCTGTCTCTCTCCCTGAGTGTAATAAATAAATAAAAATAAAATATTTTTTAAAAATCAAACTGTGGCATATGGAAGACCCACTCCCTGGCAAAATCAAAATTAAAAAATAAGATAAATAAGTCAAGGAAAATTAGATAGACAAAGGTTTATAAAGTATTTTTAAATCCTTACCTCTTCACAGCATCGCCTGCTTACAATAGCCCTATAGTCAATTCTATCCCAGAGTTGGTCCCTTAACTTTAAGAAATTAGGGAACAATTTTCTCCAGTTTTTCCCCAAAGCCCATGGAAAAATCTCATACTTGGCTTCTTCTTCATCTTCTTCAACTGTATTAGCCAGATACCTGACAAAGAAATGTAGGGCAGGAATAGTACTTAGCCAAAACAGAAACATCAATTGCTTCTAAACATACAGAAATGTTCAACCTTTCTCATAAATACATGAAAATAGTGATAAAGTAAGTTCTGAGTGCTTTCTTTCTTTAAATTTAGTTACTGCACATGAGTGTGTATATGTGTGTGCATGCCTGTGTGTGTACATGCCACCAGGGTCTCTTGCTGTTACAAACAAACTCCAGACACATGCATCACTTTGTGTCTGGCTTTACATGGGTGCTAGAGAATTGAATCCAGGCCAGAAGGCTTTGTGAGAAAGTGCCTTTAACTGCTGAGCAATCTTCACAGCCTGTTTTTGTATTCCTATAATTTTATTTTATTTATTTGAGAGAGAGAGAATGGGTGCACCAGGGTCTTCAGCCACTGCAAATGAACTCCAGATGCATGCACCACAATATGCATCTGGCTTAAAGGGTACTGGGAAATTGAACCTAGGTCCTTAGGCTGTACAGGCAAGCGCCTTAACTGCTAAGCCATCTTTCTAGCCCTCCTGTAAATTTTTACCTTTGTTGTAGGATGCAATTGAGTTGCTTTGAAGCAATCTGATTCTTTTGGGTCTTGCTTTCATGACCTTATAGACAGATCTGAAGCACTGCTCAGCCTGAGACAAGACCTTCTAGAGTACTTACTATTTTATGAAGTATGACTTAAGTCTGCCTTATGAGAACAAGCACTGTTTCCATCCTATATGTGAATGAATGTAAGGCACTATCTTTTATTTATTTATTTATAAAATATTTCATCTCTTTGCAAGGAGAAAGAGACAAAGAGAGAGAAGGAGAACATACCATAGACTCTTGGCACTACAAACTCCTGATGGGCATGTCACTTTGTGCATCTGGCTTTACATGGGTACTGGGAAATCAGACCCAGGCTGGCAGGCGTTGCAAACACCTTTAGCCATTGAGCCATCTCTCCAGCCCTTAAATAGGAAATTATAATGTACTATGGTGTTATATGAGGATGGATCACAACCTAATTTTCTTTTAGATTGAGAACCTGTCTGGCACACTATGTCTATATCATATACATGCAAGTTGTTCTCTAACTTGAAACAGATTTCTCCAATGCAGAGCCCATTTTGTTTTTCTTTGCAATGCTGGGGTCAAGCCCATGGCCTCACACGTGCTGAGGAAACATTTTACTATTAAGTTATACCTGCACTCCTCAGAGTCCATTTCCTTTTCCACAATAATTGTGTTTATTCAAACAAAGAATTAAGAATCTCAGGCTGAGCCAGGTATAGTGGTACATGTCTGTAAGCCCAGCACTTGGGAGGCAAAGGTAGTAGGATTGCCACAAGTTCAAGGCCACCCTGAGACTACATAGTGAATTCCAGGTTATCCTAGGCTAGAGTGAAACCCTACCTCGAAAAACCAAAATAAATAAATAAAAATAAAAAAGTAATAAGAAGAATTAATTTTAAAAAATCTCAGGCTGGAGAGACGGCTTAGTGGTTAAGGTACTTGCCTGCAAAGCCCAAGGACCCAGGTTTGATTCCCCAGGACCTAGTAAGCCAGATGCACAAAGTGGTGCATGCATCCCTGGCATGCCAATTCTTTCTGTCTCTCTATCTATTTACCTCTCTCTCAAAAATAAATAAAAATTTAAAAAAATTAAAAAGAAATAATCTCATGTTAGTCATTGAAGAATGAAATAAAGAAAAAGAAATAAAAAGATACTCCTTCCCTAAAGAATCCACAGTTAGGTAGAGAAAACAAGTAAGTATGAAACTAGTAACTATAAAAGAGAATATTGGTAAATGATTTGCCAGTGTGTAGCTCAAGCTTGCCATCTCAATACTTGGGAGGTGGAGGCAGGAGGATTGGAAATTCAAGGTCACCCTCAAGCAACGTAGGTAGGTATTTTGGCAAGCCTAGGCTACATGAAACCTTGTCTCTAAAAACTGGAAAAAAAAAGAAAGAAAAATAAATTCAGAGTGTTATAAGAATACATTGAAAGGAAACATTACAAGAATAGAAAGGAAAAGTACTTGATCTTCTGTGGCTAACAGAAAATACTGATGGAGGACAATTACAGAGTAGCCTACACAAAAAGTATATTAGACACAAAAAATGTGAAGTATCACTCATATCATTTGAAATATAGAGTTTATAACTTAACATGCAGTGTGCTGCTTTTGATCAGGTGTCTGTCCCAGCAACAAGGAGCGGACTGCAACAGAGTGTCACCTTAAAGACTAGCACTTAGTCAACTCTAAAGAATGCTTTAATAGCAATACTTTTTTCTTTTGTTTTGGTTTTTGTTTTTCAAGGTAGGGTCTCACTCTAGCTCAGGCTGACCTGGAATTCACTATGTAGTCTCAGGGTGGCCTCAAACTCACTCATGGTGATCCTCCTACCTCTGCCTCCTGAGTGCTGGGATTAAAGGCGTGCACCCCCACACTTGGCTCACAATACTTTAAAAAAATTCATTTATTTGAGAAAGAGGGGCAGGGAGAGAGAGAGAGGGAGAGAGAATGGGCATGCCAGGATCTTCAGATGCATGTGCCACCATCTGGCTTACGTGGGCCCTGGGGAATCAAACCTGGATCCTTTGGCTTTCAGGCATGCTCCTTAATGGCTAAGTCATTTCTCCAGCCCATAGCAATGCTTTTTATAAAGCAAGTGAAACAATTCCAACTTCAGGCTTCTAGTAAGATTTAAACTGAAGGACTGGGAAGATGGCTTAGCAGTTAAAGATGCTTATTTGCAGCCTGATGGGCTAGGTTCAACTCTCTAGTACCCACATAAAGCAGCATATCCATCTAGAGTACATTTGAAGTAGCTAGAGGGCATTGCATCCCATGCTCACTCTCTCTCAAATAAATATTTAAAATCTAAACTAAAGCTTCTTATGGATTGACAAATCACAAACTAGGGATCACACTGAGACACACACAGAATGCAGCACTGAGACACGTAAATGGCAGTTTAACTCAGCATCATATGACTGAATCACATGTGAATCTGCACTTAGCTCTACTCCATAGGGCTTTTAGAGACTTGCTTGATATGTAGCCCAGGCTAGTCTCAAACTCATGATTCCCTTGCCTCAGACTCTCAATTACTAGGACTACAGGTGGGTATACCACACCTGGTCTCTACTGTTTACTTATTTATTTGAGACACAGGGGAGAAAGGAAGAGGGCTTATGTGGGTCCTGGGGAATTGAACCTGGGTCTTTTGGCTTTGCAGGCCTTAACCTCTAAACCATCTCTCCAGTCCTCTACTAACTTTTATGATCTTAGAAAGTATTTAATCTTTTTAACTCTTAGTTTCTTCCTCTGTACAATAGGGAAAAATATATTTATATAAACAATGCTGTGGTCCTTCCACATAATACAGTTTTAGCTATTAGCATTAAGATCTTCTAATTTAGGAGGCTGGAGAGATGGCTTAGCGGTTAAGGCACTTGCCTGCAAAGCCTAAGGACCCTGGTTTGATTCTCTAATACCCATGTAAGCATGTAAGCACAAGGTGGCACATGCGTCTAGAATTCGTTTGCAGTGGCTGGGTGCCCTGGCGTGCCCATTCTCTCTTTCTCTATTTGCCTCTTTCTCTCTCTCCTTCTCTCTTTCAGATAAAAAAAAAAAAGATCAAATTTAGCAATCATTACCAACTTTTAACTTGGGTTCATTTTTCTTTACATGCTGGAAAATATGTTTCCTTAATTCTTTTTTTTTTTTTTTTTTCGAGGTAAGGTCTCACCCTAGCCCAGGCTGACCTGAAATTCACTATGTAGTCTCAAGGTTGCCTCAAACTCACTGTGATCCTCCTATCTCTACCTCCCGAGCGCTGGGATTAAATAAAGGTGTGTGCCACCACACCCAGCCTTATTCTTATTTTTTTTTATACTATTCTTCTTAAACTTTATTATTTGTATGTGTGTGTATGGGCATTGAGGTGCTATGACAGTGGAGATCAGAGAACAACCGTGAAGTGTCCGCATTTTACTTTCTTTGAGACATGGACTCTTATTTTCCAAGGTAGGGTCTCGCTCTAACCCATGCTGACCCATAATTCACTATGTAGTCTCAGGCTGGCCTTGAACTCACTGTGATCCTTCTACCTCTGCCTCCTGAGTGCTAGGATTAAAGGCATGTGCCACCAATGCCCAGCTGAGATATGGACTCTTGCTGCTGCAAACAAGCTTCAGATTCTCCTGGAATCTGCCTTCCATTGTCATAGGCACACTGGGATCAGATACATGTACCACTTTGCACCTGGCCTTATGTGGATGCTAAAATCTGAACCTAGGGGCTCGAGAGATGGCTTAGCAGTCAAGGCACTTGCCTGCATAAGGACCTAGGTCTATTTCCCCAGGACCCACATAAGCCAGATGCACAAGGTACACATGCATCTGGAGTTTGTTTGCAGTAGCTGGAGGCTCTGGTGCTACCATTCTCTCTCTCTCTGAAATAAACAAACAAAATCTGAGCCTAAGATGGCAGGTTATTCAAGTGCTTTTAACACCTAGCCCAGGCTGTCCTGGAATTCACTATGCAGTTTCAGGCTGACCTCAAACTGACAGTAATCCTTTGCCTCTGAGTGCTGAGATTAAAGGTATATGCCACCATGCCCAGCCCAGCCCAACCCTCTTATTATTTAATAAATCTGATTCTGAACTAAATAGAACTTGAGCAACTTTTAAAAAATATTTTATTATTTTTATTTATTTATTTGAGAGACAGAAAGAGAGAGAAAAGAAAGAAACAGAGAGAGAGAGAGAATGGGCATGCCAGGACCTTCAGCCACTGCAAATGAACTCCAGATGCATGCACCTCCTTGTGCATCTGGCTTATGTAGATACTAGGGAATCAAACGTGGGTCCTTAGGCTTTGGCAAGCAAGTTCCTTAACTACTAAGACACCTCTCCAGCCCAAGTAATTTTTTTTCCGGTTTTTTGAGGTAGGGTTTCACTCTAGCTCAGGCTGACCTGGAATTCACTATGTAGTCTCAGGATGGCCTTGAACTCATGGTGACGCTCCTACCTCTGCCTCCTGAGTGCCAAGTAAGTTTTTAAAAGTTTTATTTATTTATTTGCAAAGAGAGCAAGAACGAGAGGAAAGAGAATGGGTATACAAGTGTGCCACTGTGTGAATTCAGCTTTATTTGGGTACTAAGGGAGTCAAACCTGGGCCATCAGACTTTGTAAGCAACCACGTTTAACCACTGAGCAATCTCTCCAGTTTCAAAATTTATTCCTCACTGCTGACATCTATTATAACACTCAAATGTTTTAAAATCATTTTTTATTTCTTTTAAAAAATATTTTTATTTATTTACTTATTTGCAAGGAGAAAGAGAGAGAGAGAGAATGGGCACACCAGGGCCTCTTTGCAAGCAAGCACCTTTAATCACTAAGTCATCTTTCCAGCCCCAAATGTTTTTTTTTTTTTTTTTCTCTTCTAGGGTCTTGCTCTAGCCCAGGCAGATCATGGAATTCACTAATGTAGTCTCAGGGTGGCTTCGAACTCAAGGCAATTCTACCTCTGCCTCCGAACTGCTGGGATTAAAGGTGTGTACCACCACACCCAGCTCCCAATTTTTTTTTCCAAGATAGGGTCTTGATGTAGCCCAGGCTGACCAGAAATTCACTACGTAGTCTCAGGGTAGCCTCAAACTCATGGCAATCCTCCTACCTCTGCCTCCCAAGTGCTGGGATTAAAGGTGTGCACCACCACGCCCAGCTCCACTTTTTTTTAAGTATAGTTCCCTAGTTTAAAATCATACAAACATGGGCTGGGCAGGTGGCTCAGTAGTAAAGCACTTGCTGTGCAAGCATGAGGACCAAGTTTGGATCTCCAGTACCTATGTCAATGCCTGGTGGATGTGGCAGTCCACCAGTAATTCCGGTACTTGGGAAGCAGAGATGGGATGCTAGGGTCTAGCTGGTTGGCGGAATCTGTGAGCTTTGGATGAAATGGAGGTAACTGCCTCAGTAAATTAAATGGAGAGTAATGGAGGAAGACACTTGATGTCAACCACCTGGCTAGGAGACTATTGCTTAGGAAGGCTGATTCACAGTAAGGAGATGGGAGGAATACCCCCAGAAGCTGAACTTTTGATGTGACTGCTTACAGACCTTCATTGCTAAGCCTGTCTGCTTTTCTATTTCTAACTCAAAAAGTTTAATCTTTTTTTTTTTATGAGGTAGGGTCTCACTCTAGTTGAGGTTGACCTGGAATTCACTGTTATCTCAGGATGGCCTCAAACTCACGGTGATCCTCCTACCTCTGCCTCCCAAGTACTGGAATTAAAGGCATGCACCACCATGCCGGCAAAAAGTATAATCTTAACAGAGCATGGTGGCGTACACCTTTAATCCCAGCACTTGGGAGGTAGAGGTAGGAGGATTGCCGTAAGTTCGAGGCCACCTTGAGACTACATAGTGAATTTCAGGTCAGCCTGGGTTACAGTGAGACCCTACCTCAAAAAACTAAAAAGAAAAGAGAAAAGTCAAAGAAGACAAAAAAGTGTAACCTTTATCTGGGCATGGTGATGCACGCCTTTGATCCCAGCACTTGGGAGGCAGAGGTAGAAGTGTCACTGTGAGTTCGAGGCCACCCTGAGACTACATAGTGAATTCCAGGTCAGCCTGAGCTAGCAAGACCCTACCTTGAAAAACACAAAAAAACAAAAACAACAAAAAAAGTGTAACCTTTCCTGTCCCTCTTTCTATCTCTTCTTTGAGTAATGGCTGAAATTCTAAGCATGTCTGCCCTGAAATTCTAGCTTTTCTCAAATATATATATTCCCAACTACAATATTATATCCAGGTACAAGTATTCTTTTGTGTTACTTTTTTTTTTATGCTAGGAATAGAACCAAGGGCCTCATGCATGCTAGAGAAGTGCTCGACCAGTGAGGTATGACCCTTTCCTTTCCTTTTTTCCTTCCCTTCCCCTCTCGTTCCTTCCTTTTCCTCTTTTCTTTCCCTTTTCCTCCCCTCCCCTTGCATAGCATTTAAAAGTGCTTCTGTTTTATTAGAAATTACATATAAGTAATACAAAAATCATTTAGTAGAAAGCATACTTACAGAGCAATAAAGAAATTTATCCTGGTATGTTCATTTATAGTAAATTTAGCTCTCTTGAAATAAACAAACGTCATAGCCAACAGATACTATAAGAAAAAGTTAAAAATTAATATTAATGTTAGTTTTCATAAATACAACTCCTGTATGTACTTGACTTTAAACTTCTTTGATGAAACAATATGGCATTATTTTTATCCTTATACAAATACTTGAGTACTTATATTTGGTTTCCTGAGATCCATGTGATACTGTGAAAAATATTTCTTGACAATTTATTATATTTAGCTAAAGAGATTTCTAAGTTTTATTACAGATGATAATTTTTGTTTTTCTTAAATATTTTATTTTTATTTATTTATTTGATACAGAGAAAGAGACAGGGACAGAGAGAGATAGAGAATGGCCTCCAGCTATTGCAAATGAACTCCAGATGCATGTGCCACCTTATGCATCTGGTTTACATGGGTCCTGGGGAATCGAACCGAGGTCCTCTGGCTTTGCAGGCAAGTGCCTTAACCACTAAGCCATCTCTCCAGCCCGATAATTTTTGTTTTATTCTTCAAAGTAGGGTCTCACTTACTTTGTAGTTCCAGGTCGGCCTCCAGCTCACAGCAATCCTCCTACCTCTGCCTGCCAAGTGCTCAGATTAGAGGCATGTGCCAGCACAACCAGCAGATGATAATTTTTTGGTTTTGTTTCTGTTTTTCAATGTAGGGTCTCTCTCTAGCACAGGCTGACCTGGAATTCACTATGTAATCTCAGGGTGGCCTCAAACTCACAACGATCCTCCTACCTCTGCCTTCCCAGTGCTGGGATTAAAGGTATACGTCACCCTGCCTGGCTTCAGATGATAACTTTTTTAAAAAATATTCCATTTTTATCTATTTATCTGAGAGAGAGAGAGAATATGAGCGCACCAGGGTCTCCAGCTGCTGCAAACAAATTCCAGACACATGTACAACTTTGTGCATCTGGCTTTCATGGGTCCTGGGGAATTGAATCTTGGTCCTTCGGCTTTGAAGGCAAGCGCCTTAACCACTAAGCCATTTCTTCATCCCAGATGATAATTTTTCTAAATGAAACTTAGATTTCAAACCCAGGGCTGGAGAGATGGCTTAGTGGTTAAGGTGCTTGCCTGTGAAGCCTAAGGACTCATGTTTGACTCTGTAGGTGTCCACGTAAGCCAGATGCACATAGTGACGCAAGTGCACAATGTGGTACACTAGTTCAACTGCAATCGCTGGAGGTCCTGGCGTGCCAATTCTTTCTTTCTCTCTCTCATTAAAAAAAAGGGGCATGTGGGGCATAGTGGCACATGCCTTTAATCCCAGCACTCAGGAGGCAGAGGTAGGAGGATTGCTGTGAGTTCGAGGCCACCCTGAGACTACATAGTGAATTCCAGGTCAGCCTGGGCTAGAGTGAGTCCCTACCTCAAAAAACCAAAGAGAGAGAGAGAGGAAAAAAAGCCAGTCTTTTGGGCTTGCCTCAAAAAAAAAAAAAAAATCAAACCTATATACAAGTAGAAATAATAGTGATATAACAATTCTTTTACCTAGACTCACCAATTACGATTTTGATGCATTTTAAAAATCTCTATGTGTAGCCAGGCATGATGCCACACACCTTTAATTCCAGCACGCAGGAGGCAGAGGTAGGAGGATCACCGTGAGTTTGAGGTCACCCTGAGAATACAGAGTAAATTCCAGGTCAGCCTAGAGTGATACCCTACCTTGAAAAACCAAAAAAAAAAAAAAAAAAAAAAAAAAAAAAAAATCTCTGTGTGTACATATATATAAAATTCTTTTTCTCTGAACTCCTTTAGTTACAGATATCCATAGTCACTTATTTTTCCTTAAGTGCAAGGGATTAAACCTACGGCCTTGTGCATGCTAAGCACATTCTTTTTTTTTTTTTTTTTTTTTTTTTTTGGTTTTTTAAGGTAGGGTCTCACTGTAGCCTAGGCTGACCTGGAATTCACTAGGTAGTGTCAGGGTGGCCTTGAACTCACAGCGTTCCTCCTACCTCTGCCTCCCGAGTGCTGGGATTAAAGGTGTGCGCCACCACACCTGGTTTAAGCATACATTCTTAACCACTGAACTATACCCTTCACTCTCATATTTATCTCTTTAAAATTTTTTATTAGTTATTTGAGAGAGAGAGAGAATGGGCACACCAGTATCTCTAGCCATTGCAAAGGAACTCCAGACACCTGCGCCACCTTATGCATCTGCCTTTATGTGAGTATTGGAGACTTGAACCTGGGTCCTTTGGCTTTGCCAGTGAGCACCTTAACCACTAACCCATCTCTCCAGCCCGAAAATGACTTAACTTCAGAAATTATAATAGCATAGTTCAATTTTCATGGAGAAAACACATTTTAAATGTATTACTAGAAAGATACATGGTTAGCATGTTATTATAACATATGCCAGGAACTGACTGTTCAAGTTAGAAACAAATTATAATATTAATGTACTATTTTCTCTCTCATACTTAGGTATTCCATGGTCACAGGAAAGGACAAGATTAGTTACTTTTCAAACAATGCCCCCTGCTGTTCATCAACTTTAATGCACTTACCCTGTAATGTTTACCACAACTTCACAGAAACTGGGTATTTGACATAGCATAACTGTTAATTTAAAAAGTGTTAGTGACACTGTAATTATATTTCAGAAATATATATAGGTTGTTCAAGGCAGGGTCTCAATATAGCCTAGGCTGGCCTGGAACCCACTCTATACTGCCAGGCTGGTCTTTAACTCACAGTGATCCTCCCACCTCTGCCTCCTGAGTGCTAGGGTTAAAGGCGTGCGTCACTATGCCTAGCTAGAAGACTACATTTTAAAAATACATGGCCAGGAATGGTGGTGCATGCCTTTAATCCCAGCACTTGGGAGGCAGAGGTAAAATCACCACGAGTTGGAGGCTACCCTGAGACTACATAGTAAGTTCTAGGTCAGCCTGGACTAGAGTGAAATCTTACCTCAAGAAAACAAAACAGGGCTGGAGAAGATGGCTTAGCAGTTCAGGCACTTGTTTGCAAAGCCAAAGGACCAAGATTCGATTTCCCAGGACCCATGTAAGCCAGATTCTCAAGATGGGGCATGTATCTGGAGTTCATGTGCAGTAGCTAGAGGCCCTGGCATGCCCATTCTCTTTCTCTCTCTCAAACAAATAAATATTTAAAAAACAAAACATGGTAGCACACACCTTTAAATCCGTACTTGGGAGGCAGAGGTAGGAGGATCACTGTGAACTCGAGGCCACCCTAAGATTACATAGTGATTTCCAAGTTAGCTAGGGCTAGAGTGAAATCCTACCTCGAAAAAAAATTATAATGTATTTATGATAAAAGGTTAAGATGCCTGGGATTTGCCTCAAAAATAATCCAGTCTCTTGGGGAAAAGAGTTAAAAGAAACAAAAATGGTCATGAGATGATGATGCTGTACCTAGTTGAGAAGCACATTAAGGGCTTTTGTCTTACTATAATTTGTGATTTTCTAAAATATTTCAAAAATTAAAATAAAAAAATCTCTGGTGCTGGAGAGATGGCTTAGTGGTTAAGGTGCTTGCCTGGAAACCTAAGGACCCAGGTTCAATTTCCCAGAACCGATGTAAAGCCAGATGCACAGGGTAGTGCATGCATCTGGAGTTCATTTGTAGTGGCTGGACCCAAGTGTGCCCATTTTCTAACTGCCTCTCTCTCTCTCTCTCCAATAAATAAAAAAAATTTAAAGTCTCTTATCATATTCAGCATAAAATAAAACATTCACTTCAGTACTAACTTAATACTAACATAAAATAACCTTCCATTCACTTTTCTGTTGTGAAGTTATGCTAAACTTCCTATATAACTGCCCCATCTTAAATGGTATCTACGAAAGTGAGACAGTAACTGTTCAACTGATTCAAAGCATAGAAAAAAATGAAATAAATTTGTGCCTATAATAAACCATGGAAAATTACTGTTCCAATAAATTAGACATTCTGTGAAATGGTATTACTTAAATAAAGAACACATTAGACTAATTTTACCCTGTAAGGTTATTGTTTAGAAGAGAGAGGATGGGAGATAATGGGGGCTGAAAACAATGTATAATGTATAGAAATGTCACAATGAAATCCATTTCTTTGTATGCTATCCAAAAAGAATATAGGTTCTATCTTACAGAATGGTTCTGTTTTTTTTCAAAAATTTTTTGTTTATTTTTTATTTACTTGAGAGTGACAGACAGAGAGAGGAGCAGGCAGATAGAGAGAATGGGTGCACCAGGGCCTCCAGCCACTGCAAATGAACTCCAGAAGCATGTGCCACATTGTGCATCTGGCTTACATGGATCCTGGGGAATCAAGCCTCAAACTGGGGTCCTTAGGCTTCACAGGCAAGCGGTTAACCACTAAGCGATCTCTTCAGACCGGTTCTCAGTTTTTTCAGATGGTCCACATAGTATGGTCTGTGATGGGTGCTGGTTGTTATCCAATGGTGAGGAGGCCAACACTGAAATTGAGATTATCTGTGCTATTAGAAATTTTATACCTACTAAATCTAATGATAAAAAGTAGAGTTTATGGGCTAGGGAGATGACTTAGTGGTGATGGGTGCTTGCTGGCTGGGCTTTGACTCCTCAATATCCATGTAAAGTCAGATGCACAAAGTGGCACATGTATCTGAAGTTCATTTGCAGTGGCAAGAGGCCCTGGTGTGCCCTTGATTGCTCTCACTCTCCCTCTTAGATATTTTTTTAAAAAATAGTTTAAAGAAGATTATTGCGATGTTTTGTCTGAATTATTTACAAAATACTTGAATGTATGAGACTGCCTTAACAGAGTAAGTCTCAGAATATTTTTATAACACTGATAAAATGTAATAAATCTGATAAAAATTTACCAAAATCGAGTCTAGCCAAGCAGAACCCACAAGGTTGAGGCTGGATTATAAGTTTGAGGCAAACCTGATACATATAGTGAAAATGTGTTTGAAAAACATTAAGTGTATGTTGATTCTTGTTTTCAATCAAACAGATATGGATTTAAGGTTATTTAAATCTAATTAGCAATATTTGCTAAATCTATGCTCTGTGCTTTCAGCTTTGAAGGAGTAATGTAGGCTGTTTTCCTGACCCACTTTAGTTAATAAGACAGAAAGCTGGGCATGATAGCACATGCCTTTAATCTTAGCACTCAGGAGGCACAATTATGAGGATCGCTGTGAGTTCAAGTCCAGCCTAGGTCTACAGGGTGAGTTGCAGGTCAGCCTGGGCCAGAGTGGGACCCTAGCTTGAAAAAAAAAAAAGTACATTCTTGTAGGATCCCATAGTTCCTATGGTCTATTGACAGCAGTGATTGGTTAATGACTTCACCAGTACCAGATTTACCTTGTCTGCAATTTTACAGCAGCAGTCCATCCACAGGAAATCTTGAATTAAATCATCATCTACAACAAAAGACAGCCGTGACTTATCTTTTAAAAATGTAATGTTTCCTTCTGAAGAAATAATTTCTATATGAGGAGACTAGAAGTGATGTCAGAAATAAAACATTTTGCTTGGGCCAATGTTGTCTAAGGGGTAGTTGTTGGTTTTTTAGTGTATTCACTATCATAAGAACTGTAGCCATGAATTCATAGTGATCTTACTTTCCTACTTCAGCATGTGCAACATGCTTGGCTAGTTCCTCTTTTGAATTCGCTTTTCTTCACATCTGAACTGGTGTGCCTCCATGCACCAGCCCTTCCTCTACAGACAAGAAAGACTGCAGCTTGCAGCTACCAGACTGTGCAGCCTGACTCATCCTCACAAATGTTTATCAGAACCCATCCATACCTTATTCTAACCTGTCTACCTTCTACTGTACTTCCAAATAACCTCTGAAGAAGTTTCTACCTACCTGCTTGTTAAGAAATGCAGCAAAGTTATGTACTAAATAAATTCAAACTTAATTTTGTTATCTGAGCATGGTGATAAGTTATTCTTAATTTTTAACAGTATTCCCAAAAGGAGACTAACACTCTTTTAGGTTTTAGCTGTGAAGGCCCTGGAAAATCCCTCAGGCTTAGACAAATTGGGTTGGGTAGCTCATCTGAGTCTGTATGGACTATTTACTTTAGGTCACCCAAAACTCATACTAGACAGGCATGGTGGTGCATGTCTATAATCCCAGCACTTGGAAGGCAGAGGTAGGAGGATTGCCGTGAGTTCTAGACCAACCTGAGAATACAGAGAGTTTTCTAGGACAGCCTGGTCTAGAATGAGACCCTACCTCAAAAAACCAAAAACAAGACACACACACACACACAAACACTCATACTAATCTGAATTGCTCAAAGTATACACCTGACACTTGGTTTTTAAATAGCCTAGACATGAATCTCAATTTTTAATTCATAAGCAAGCTAAACAAAATCACAGAATTTTGAAAGGGTAAAAACAAAAAATTTAGGTTGGAGGGAAATTGACACAGAAAATAAGATACTCTTTGATTATTTTCATAATGATCTTACATTTCATACATCATTCATAATGATGCTTACATCCTAATTTTAAGTACTTTATAATTATATTGTTAGACTATCTTAAACCTACCAAATAATTTAAAGAAAGCAGTCATTTCCTGACGCTGTATAACTAGACAAGGTCCTTTTGGACGTTTTGATTTGTTGTTTTGTGCATTTCTTTCAGATGCTTGCCAGCTATCATTATAAACGGGACGCTTCAGGTTAATGGGTTTTCTAGACTGATGTGATCTATTAGAACCTGACTTTACATGAACAGTGACAGTAGGTGGTGTCTCACAACACAGCTGATTGTGTCGCATTTTGACTTCCCAAGGTTCCTGTAGAGATAAAATATGCAATTATTTATCACATTCAATCACTTCTATATAAACAGTAACTGGATACTATCAGATGTGGTTGCATAATGTTACTGATCTTGCTATTAAAATATTATTTGTAAAAATAAAAAATACATAAGGGATGAAGAGATGGCTTAGCAGTTACGGCGCTTGCCTACAAAGCCAAACGACCCAGGTTCAATTCCCCAGGACCCACATAAGTCAGATACACAAGGTGGCACATGCATCTGGAGTATGCAGTGGCTGAAGGCCCTGGCAAGCTCATTCTCTCTCTCTGTCTCTCTACCTTTCTCTCTGAAATAAATAAAAAAATATTATTTGTGACATTGAATAACATTATAAATTGCATTTATCAAGTTCAGTGCTTAGAAAAGTTGTGTTTCCTTTGACACACTTCCTCTTCCCAAATAAGTCAATATACCATATTGCTTTGGCTATTCTGGAACTCAAAATCAAACTGAAAGTTTTTATTTTCGCTTTGTAGTGTTCCTTTTTCCTGTTAGGTTTTTTCCTTGACTGCAAAGTTTCCATATTCAATAAGTATTTATTGGTTATTTATTGAAAACAATTTTAGCAAAGAAATAGCATATTGCTTTGGAGGATGTTCATAAATTGACCTAATTTTTAAGTTGTGACCATCCTATCTGAGTTGCTGACCATAAGCTGTACAGATGGCTTAGTGGTTAAGGTGCTTGCCTGTGAAGCTTAAGGACCCAGGTTCGATTTGCCAGTATCCACGCAAGCCATGCACAAGGTGGTGAGCACAAGCGTCTGAAGTTCGATTGCAGTGGTTAGAGGCCCTGGTGTGCCCATTCTCTATCTGCCTCTTTCTCTCTCTCTCCCAAATAAATAAGTTTTAAAAATATTTGAGAGAAAGAGGCAGATATAGAGAAAGAGAGAGAATTGGCGCACTAGGATCTGTAGCAAACAAACTCTAAATGCATGTGCCACCTTGTGCATCTGGCTTATGTGGGTCCTGGGGAATCAAACCATTGTCTTTTGGCTTTGCAGGCAAGTGCCTTAACCACTAAGCCATCTCTCCAGCACTAATAAAAAATTTTTTAAAAGATGAATTGCTGACTATAAGTGCAAATGAATATATGGTGCTATGAACTATTAAAGTCTGAAATAGGGCTAGAGAGATGGCTTAGTGGTTAAGATGCTTGCAAAGCCAAAGGACCCATGTGCGACTTCCCAGATCCCGTATAAGGCAGATGCACAAGGTGATGCATGGCCACACATGTGTAGAAGGTGGTGCACGCGTCTGGAGTTCAATTACAGTGGTTGGAGCCCCAGTGTACCAACTCTCTCTCATTAATAAAAGGCCAGTCTGGGGGCTGGAGAGATGGCTTAGCGGTTAAGGCATTTGCCTGCAATGCTAAAGGACCTCGGTTCGATTCCCCAGGACCCAAGTAAGCCAAATACACAAGGGGGTGCATGTAAGCCGGGCGTGGTGGCGCACGCCTTTAATCCCAGCACTTGGGAGGCAGAGGTAAGAGGATCGCCATGAGTTCAAGGCCACCCTGAGACTACATAGTGAATTCCAGGTCAGCCTGGACTAGAGTGAGACCTCCAAAAAAAAAAAAAAACAAACAAACAAGGGGGTGCATGTGTCTGGACTTTGTTTGCAGTGGCTGGAGGCCCTGGTGCACCCATTCTCCCCTTCCCTCTCAAATAAATAAATAAAAATAAAGTTAAAAAAATTTAAAAATAGCATCTGGAGTTCGTTTGCAGTGGCTGGAAGCCCTGGCGCGCCCATTCTCTCTTTGCCTCTTTCTCTCTGTGTCGCTCTCAAATAAATAAATAAAAACAAACAACAAAAACCCTTCAAAAAAAAAAATTTTTTTTTTAAAAAGGCCAGTCTGTTGGGCATGCTTGAAAAAAAAAAAAGTCTGAAATAAAGTTAACCCATTAAGTTATCAGTCGAATGCTTAATTTGGTGTTCTGATGGGGATTTGTAAACATAATTACTTACAACGCCACTTTGTGCATCTGGCTTTAAAGTAGTGGAGAATCAAAACCCAGGTCCACAGGTTTTGCAAAGAAATGACTTTAATTTCTGAGCCATCTGTCAGCCCCAGTTCTGTTTCTAAATTTTATTTTATTTATCTATTTACGTGGGTGGGGCTGGGGAGAGAATGGGTGGGCAAGGGTCTCTAGCCGCTGCAAATGAACTCCAGATGCATGCACGACCACGAGCACCCGGCTTATGTGGGATCTGGGAAGTCCAACCTGGCTTCCTAGGCTTTGCAGGCCAAATGTTTAAACCACCAAGTGATCTCTCCAGTCCCCTCTTTTTTATTTTTATTTGATTCTTCGAGGTAGGGTTTCACTCTGGTCCAGGCTGACCTGGAATTCACTATGTAATCTCAGGGTGGCCTCAAACTCATGGCGATCCTCCCACCTCTGCCTCCTGAGTGCTGGGATTAAAGGCGTGCGCCACCAGGCACTTTTTATAAAAATTGTTTTAATGCTTTATTTCATTTATGCATGGAGGGAGAGAGAGATTCTCTTCCACTTGCGAAGGAAACCTAGTCACCTGCACCACTTTGTGCATCTGGCTTTACCTAGGGCAATCAAATCCTGCCTCGAGGATTTGCTGTATAAAAAAAGCACAATTAGGAGAAGTGGCGGAGGATTGTTCAGCCTTGAGACATCTCTATCACACCCTCGAAAGTTCAGGGTCCATTGCAAAAAAGGTGGCAGAAAAAATGTAAGAGCCAAAGGAAGGGTAGGAATGCTTACAAAATTGGCCTGGCTATCCACGACCTCACAGTGTCCAACATTACCTTCACAAGACCCTCATAATAGGTGGAAAAGATGATGACATCAAAATGAAAGGCAAGTGGAGAGAGAGAAGGGACATGATAGAGTGGATTTGTGAAGGGGAAGGTGGGAGAGTGGAGGGAATCATCATGGTTTATTGTAAGTATGGAAGTTGTCAATTTTAGAGAAGCACAATTAATTAGCTTTGGAGGTCTGTTTCCCAGTCTGGTCTTGCACCTGTAGGCTCAAGTGATTCTCCCATTTCGGCCCCCCAGTAGCTGGGACCACAAGCCTTTGCTACCTCGCACATTTTGTACCGGACAAATGGGCCTAACAGGCAGGGCCGACCTCAGCCAATGGTGGGTGCTAAGGGGTTTGTTGTAAGGTGGTATGTGGCACCGCCGTTCCAACAGCTTGCATGTGAGTAGAGATCTAATCCAGCGGCACGTGAAGAGCAGGGCACAGAACACAATCCCATGAAGCGGCAGGGACCAACGGGAACAGGACCGGCTAAATGCCTGACGCTGCAGATACAGAGCTGGGGGCGGGGCGGGGCGGGGCGCGGTGGGGCGGCGGCTCATTCAGGACCGGCGTGGGGCCATGTTTGGAAGCCAGGGGCAACTTCAACTCGCAGAACGGGCCAGTGACCTCGACGCGCTCACTGCCGGGGGCAGCACGTGACCTCCGACGCGTGCTCACTGAGGGCGTGCAGCACGTGACCGCCGACGGCTCCACGTGCTGAGGGCGGCACGTGACCTCCGACGCCTCCACGTGCTGAGGGCAAGCAGCACGTGACCTCCCACACCTCGACGTGCTGAGGGTGGGCAGCACCCGACGCCTTCCCGTGCTCACTGCCAGCGGACAGCACGTGACCGCCGACGCCTCACGCGCTCACTGCCGGCGGGCAGCACGCGTGCGCAGTTGAGTCCATCCTCGCAGGCCGCGGCGCCCGGGCCTCCCGCTCACCCCGCCGCGTCCCGGACCGGCCCGGCCTCCTCCCCCGCGCTCCCGGCCCGCGTGTGTTCGAGGCCCCGCGGAAGCCTCACACAGCGGGTGGGCAGGGCTTGGCCGCGAGAGGGACGGACACACCGCCTGGCCCCAGGTACCTGCGGCGTCCAACCGGCCGGCGGCGCTCTGCCTCCGCCCGCGCCCCTCAGGCGGTTGGCTCGCAGCCGCAGGACGCTGGGCGGTGCGCGCCTCGCCAGTGCCAATCAGCGCGCGAGCTCGGCGGGGCGGGGCCAGCGCTGAGGCCCCGCCCCCGATGCGCCAGGGCCCCGCCTCCACCGCCCGCTGCACGCGCCAGCTTCCGACAGGCACCTCGCTGGCAAACATAGAAGTGTGCTCAGGAAGAGTCACCAAAGTGAAGGAAAGTGGCTTTTTCTGTGAGGAGGGTAATGTCCTGTTGCTCAAAACCCTAAATTCACTTATAGCAGGGATGTTAATTTTTATTTATCCTCGTCTTTGCCCAGAATTGTAGCTTCTTCATAAATGCTTGCCCACCACCCCATCTTCCAATGTATCATGTGCTTTGTTTTCTGTGGACACAACACAGCTTTTTTGTTTATTTCTGCTGTGACCCTATTAATATTCCAGGATAGATGGGCCACATTTAAATCACTCTGGTATTTTTGTTTTTTTCGTCTCACTCTGGCCCAGGCTGGCCTGGAATTCACTATGGAGTCTCAGGGTGGCCTCGAACTCAAGGCAATCCTCCTACCTCTGTCTCCCGAATGCTGGGATTAAAGGCGTGCGCCACCACGCTCGGCTAAGTGGTATTTCTATTTGATACTGCTTTCATACTGCTACTGTGATGGCACTTAAAAAGCAATTTAGCCTTGTGGTGCTTCCCAGCACTTAATTCCTCAGCAACACTGTATTCCGCCTTATACATTCACACAGCAAAATCACAAATGAAAAGGGGACAATTTAAGAACTGATTTCTACTGGGGAAAAAAAAAATGGAGGTCTTCTTCCCCCCCCCCCCCCATGGCCTTTAGATGGGAACAATATGTCACGAGAATTTTTAGGAAATAGCTGCCCACAGCTGTCTTTTGTAAAGTATCAAGCATCATTTTTACTCATTTCCAGCCTCTAATATACAGTTGGATGTACTGAGCAGTGACTATCCAGTGCGCTGCTGCACTGCAAAGCAAGCAAGAACAGAATGAATAGAACAGGACATTACCCTTCAACAAGAGCTTTATAGATAATTGAACGAAAATATCAGGTGCACTGAGCCTCCCATTAATGGTATAGGAAAGCAAGGAGAAGGTACTCTAGGGTCCTCTGCTGTTGTTTTCAGACAGGGTCTCATGGAGCCTTGCCTGGCCTCCACTTGATGGATATATGGCAGAGTGTAACCTTGCACTCATCTTCCAACAGGAATGACAGGAATGCAACATCACATCCAGCTCTGGTCCCCAAATCATAACTAAATTTCTGTTTTATGTAAGTTTCACATTAAGGTCAGCAAAGGCACACAAATGTTTACAAAGGTATTGGGGAAGCAGCTTATGGTTGATGTTCCATTTTGGGCATGTGTGTGCTATGTTTGCATGTGCTAATCAAGTGCATGGGTAGATGTATAAGTGCACATGTATGTGTGCGTAGAAGACAATGGTTTGAACTCATTATCTTCCTAAATTGTTATTTACCTTATTCATTGAAAGGGTGTCTCTCAGTGAACCCAGAGTTCAAGGATGCAGTTAGCTAGCTAGCCAGGGATCCACCTGCCCCTGCCTCCCAAGATCTGGTATAGCAGGCATTCACCAATTCCAGCATGTAGCACTTTACCAGTTGAACTATTACCTCAGCGCCCCACCCCTTGTTTAGAATGAACTCTCTTCATCCCTTAAAACTTTTATTTTTTATTGACACCTTCCATAATTGTAGACAATAAACCTCCAACTTTCCCCTTCACAAATCTACTCTCCATCATACACCCCTTCCCCTCTCAATCAGTCTCTTATTTTGATGTCATCCTTTTCCTCCTATTAGGATGGTATTGTGTAGGTAGTGTCAGGCACTGTGAGGTCATGGATATCCTAGCCATTTTGTGTCTGAAAGATTGGCTCTTACATTCTTTTCGTCTCTTCTGCAATAGACTGAGCCTAGGAAGGTGCATAATTTAAAACTTTAGATCTGGTGTCTTAAATCAATCAGCTATCAAGTATTACTCCTGAAACTCCCATTGCATTTTTTTTGTTTTGTTTTTTCAAGGTAGGGTTTCACTCTAGCCCAGGCTGACCTGGAATTCACTATGTAGTCTCAGGGTGGCCTCGAACTTGCGGTGATCCTACCCCTGCCTCCTGAGTGCTGGGATTAAAGGCATGCACCACCATGCCCAGCTTCCCATTGCACTTTTGACAACTCTCCTATCTGTAATCTTTTTTTTATGAGAGAATAGGCACACCAGGGCCTCCAGCCACTGCAGTCAAACTCCAGACATGTGTGCCATTTTCTGTGCATGTGTGACCTTGTGTATGCATCAACTTGTGTGTCTGGCTTATGTGGGATCTGGGGAGTCAAACATGGATCCTTAGGCTTTGCAGGCAAGTGCCTTAACCACTAAGCCGTTTCTACAGCCCTCATATCTGTTAACCATCTGGTTTAAATATTTATTTGCTTATTTAAGAGGGAGAAGGAAGGGGAAAGGGCACATCAGGGCCTCCTGCCACTGCAAATGAACTCCAGATGCATGTGCTACTTTTATGCAACTGGCTTAACATGGGTACTAGGGAACTGAAGCCAAGCCATCAGGCTTTCCAAGTAAGTGCTTTTAACTGCTGAGCCATCTCTACAGTGGCTGGTTTAAAAAAAACACTTTTTTGGGGGGGGGGTTTCAAGGTAGGGTCTCACTGTAGCCCAGGCTGACCTGGAATTCACTGTGGAGTCTCAGGATGGCCTTGAACTCACAGCGATCCTCCTACCTCGGCCTCCCAAGTGCTGGGATTAAAGGCGTGTGCCACCACACCCGGCTTAAAAAAACAAGTTTTGTGTACATATAGATAACAATTTTACTTAAATTTTCGGGGCTGGAGAGATGGCTTAGCGGTTAAGGTGTTTGCCTGCAGAGCCAAAGGACCTTGGTTTGATTCCCCAGGACCCAGTAAGCCAGATGCACAAGGTGGCGCGTGCATCTGGAGTTCGTTTGCAGTGGCTGAAGGTCCTGGCGTGCCCGTTCTTGCTCCCTCTCTGCCTCTTTCTCAAATAAATAAAGTAAAAAAAATTTAAAAAAGAAATTTTTACATGTTGTTTAAAAGCACTTTATATGTGCAAAGAACATATGTAATATATATGTAGCCTGAAACGATGTACAATTCACTGTACACCTCACCTACTAAAAAATTTGATTATTATATCCAAGGAACAGAGTACTAGAGATTCTGTATGCTCCTCCTCGAAGGACATAATAGTCCCTGATAGGTGACCGTTTTCCCCATTCCATTGTACTTTTTTTCTTTTAGCCACCACAGGTGTCAAGGGTTAACAACCATGTCCATGTAATACCCACCTTCTTCACTTGTTGGAGTTGCAGAGGTCTGTTGATTCAAGCTGGATAGAATTCCTTTCGTGGCATTTTTTGTTTTTCTTTGTGGTTTTTCGAGTTAGGGTTTCATCCTAGTCTAGCCTGACCTGGAACTCACTCTGTTGCCTCAGGTTCGTCTGGAACTCATGGCAAACCTCCTACCTCACCTCCTGAGTGTTGGAATTAAAGGGGTGGCCTGTTACTCAATTAATCAGACAGATAAACTGTAAAAATAAAAATATTTTCTTTGACAATTCAAGTCCAGCCCTAATTGAAAGCCTTCAGAACTAGGTCTTGGCTTACATTTGCAGTGCACGTATTGTTGAATTTAGTGGTCTTAGGTGTGTGCACGCATGCCTACATGTACAAAACTTCTTCCTACTCCCATTCCTACATCTGGGGACCTTCCATGGTAAAACAAATTTAGTATCATAAGTGAGATTTTAAGGGCACACTAGCTGGCAAAGATTCCCTAAAGGACAGCAGTGGAGATATGGCCACTTTTTAATATAACACCAGCAACCTGAATGAGAAATTAAAAGATGTTCTAGAAGTCTAGAAATTCTGGCATTCAAACATATAGGTAAATTGCAGATTTTCCTTTTTGCTTTGTTTTCAAGGCAGGACCTAATTGTAGCCTATGCTCAGAGTGACCTGTAATTCACTATGTCCTCCTACCTCTGCCTTCCCAGTGCTGGGATCAAATGCGCGCACCACCACATCCAGCTCATGGTAATCTTTTCATTTCAAAAGTTCTGGGATTATAGAAGTGAGCTATCACACCAAGCTCAAATCTAACGCTAACACATCAAAATCGCTAGACATTTTGTTGAGGAAACCTTAGAAATCGAAGAAATAAAAGCTAATAAAACTCAGGAGTATACCTGTATGGAAGCAGCGTCCTGTTTATTATTCATTTTGCAAGGTGTACTGTCATGTTAAGATTCTAATCACTTTTGGGCCATTTTAGGAAGTTGTAGTGATCTAGGAAAAAGGCCAACTATTAACTAACTTGATTAGTTAATAGCTTAAGGTTCTTCTGAGGTTCAGTTTTTTCTTGTTTGTTTGTTTTGTTTTTGGTTGGCTTTTTTGAGGTAGGGTCTCTGTCTAGCTCAGGCTGACCTGGAATTCACTATGAAGTCTAAGGGTGGCCTCAAACTCTCGGCGATCCTACCACCTCTGCCTCCTGAGTGCTGGGATTGAAGGAATGCACTACCACACCTGGCTCAGTTTCTGTTGTTTATAAGACAGGGTCATGCAATGTATCCCAGAATGGCCTTGAACTTGAGATATTCTTGCCTCAGCCTCATATGTAGCCACTTGGCTTGCCTGGAACTCACAGCGATCCTCCTACCTCTGCTTCCCAAGTGCTGGGATTAAAGGCGTGCGCCACCACGTCTGTCATCAAATTCATTTTCAAGATGTAAAAAAGAAAAATGATTATTTTTTTTTAGCTCAAAAGCTATAGTTGCTATGGAGACAAGGGAATACACAGACATACACCTGAACTTAGAAATAGAGGCATATTTCAGTTTGGCCCAATATACTTTTAAATTATTCTGCTGAGACAGGGTTTTGTGTGCATACTTTGAAGTTAATTCAAATCTCTATTACATATACTTTGTATAATTCTTTATAGACAGACATCTGAAGATGTTCTTGCCTTTGTCCTGAATAAATTTTTTTCAAAGGCATATTTCTGTTGAACACATTTGTACTTCAAATAAGCCTATTTTTTTCTCTTAATTTAACTGTGTTTGAGCAAAACCCAACAAAACAAACCACACTTTGTGAGCTGGGCAGCACACTGAAGTAGTACAAGTTCCAAGTTCCCCTCAGTAACACAGGCAGGCAGTTATTGCAGAGGGAGAAAGAAGGGCATACTGGCCGGGCGTGGTGACACACGCCTTTGATCCCTGCTCTTGGGAGGCATGGATGGGAAGATCACCATGAGTTTGAGGCAACCCTGGGCTAGAGTGAGACGCTACCTCAAAAAACAAAGCAAGGGCTAGAGAGATGCCTTAGTGGTTAAGGTGCTTCTGTGAAACCTAAGGACCCATGTTCAATCTCTCACCAGAACTCATGTAAACCAGATGCACAGAGGTAATGCAAGAGCAAGACTGCACATGCACACTAGGTGGCACAAGCGTCTAGATTTCAGTTGCAGTGGCTGAGGCTCTGGAGCACCAGTTCTCTCTCTAAAAAGGGGGGCACAGAAATAGTGAGTGGCTGTTTTTTCATGGGCATGTTTTGGTGTGCAGCCTCTGGCTGGCTGAAGATCAGCTGCTGTGATTGCATGAGACTTGGCTAGTTCTCATAAGGACAGATGTTTCTTCACTCCTGCTGCAGGCATGTCATGGTAACTCCATCATAGGTTGGGATTTCAAGTCTAAAATGCTTTCACTACATCTTTCTTTAGTACAGAACACCACAGCTAGCAACACAGTACAGGAGACAAGACAGTATCAGTCCCTTACACGTTATTGTACCAGGAGTCGTGGCTCCTTGCTTTCAGCTAGCATTGCTGGAATATCCGAATACACATCACTACCTTGAGAAAAGATCAAGCTTCAGAACTTGAAGTATGTTTCTATTGAACACATCTAACTTGGGCACTTTTATAACGCTGAAAATGCTAAGCCAGACCATTGTAATACAGGGCCCTCTAAATATACCCTCATTAGGTTGCAGTTTCTTTACGTATGTTGTTACGCTACAGCTTATGCACAGGTAGCTTTAGGCTCGGCTGAGTTTAACAGCTCCTCCCTTTCACTGAACACAGCCTGGGGCCCTGCAGCACTGTCAGTCTGCAGCACTAGCACAACTGTTGTACAGCAGATTCCTGTGAACTGCAGAAAAGAGGCTTTGGGGATTCAGAAAGTCAAGTCTGGGAAACCTGAAACTTAAAAGGTCACAGAACCACTCCCCAAGGTTATGTTAGCTAGGGGGAACGGGCTTCGAGAAGGAAATTCCATAGAGTTAGAAGTCAACAAATCTGGGCAAGGGTTGCAAGACCCCCCTCTAAGGCTACATAAAGGGAAACAACTGTCGGGGGATGAGAGACTCCCACAGAGCTGCCTGCAGGTGGCGCTGTGTGCCATCGCCTGTGCTCAGGTGGCTTTCTGATGATGCAGCTGCCTTAGTCAGAGCCGTGATGGGCAGGCACCATGCAGCAGGGGATGAGACTACCGGACAAGCACTACTGCAGCTGAGAGTGCTACACCACCATCTGGCATGAGTGCCTGTTGCTTGTTCCTTCCTTTGTGGCATTTGTTCAAGAGCACAAGTGAGGTTGCAAAGGATGATGTCTACGTTCAAACTCAAACTGTTCTCAATGCCACCCTGGGACTACATAGTGAATTCCAGGTCAGCCTGGGCTAGATCAAGACCCTACCTCAACGCCACACCCCTCAAAAAAGAAAAAGAACCACAAAACAAAAACCACCCCAAATACTTCAGGCTTGAGAACTCTCTACAACAGATACTGCAAAATGGATAATGTAAAATTGGCAAGATTCTAAGTACTTGATGACTTAACATGTCACACAAATCAGCACTTTATTGATTAAAATTGGTCCTTGGGAAAAATGACAATTGTTAAAAGGTCTCAAAATGCAAAAGAGCCACATAGGTGTCCTCTCTCTAGGAGAACAAGGAGCTGGGCATGGCACAGGCATTGAAAGCTAGAGGTCAGTCTGGGCTACACAGTGATATCCTATTTCAAAACTGACATGGAGTGTTACCAGTCAAGGTCAACCCCTGGCCCTGACAGCCCAATAAGCCAGGGTTGCCCACATTCCTTAGTGAGCTAAGCAAAGAGGTGATGGTGAAAAGCAGAAAAGGAGTTATTCAATGTGGTCACTCTGAGAAGAACAGAGGTCCAGGAAGGGAGAAGAGAAAGGGGGAAGAAAAGGAGGGACAGGACAGGGGGAAGAAGAAAGAGAAGAGAAGAGGAGCAGACAGAACATGGTAAACAAATCTATGACTAGCCATGGTCACGGGACGAGGAGGCTCAGACATGAAGTTCATCTGTGCAATACACTGAGTTCAGCAGGAGCTACATAGTAAGACTTTCTTAAAAAAAAAAAAAACATAATCTTGCCTTTTAATCCACATGATTAAATCCATGCTACAACAGTTAAAGTGTTTAATGATTTTAAACATTTGGATTGAAATGTATGCATAAAAATCACTAAGCTGAAACAATCAAGAGATAAGAACTATTCAAGTGAACAACATTGGAATTACAGGATATTATTCTCCTAAGAAACTATTTTATTTAAAGAATGACTTGAACTAGGTATGGTAGTGCATACCAATAATCTCAGCACTAAGGAGGAAGAAGCAGAAGGATCAAAGCAAGTTTGAGGCCAGCCTGGCCTACCCAACAAATTCTAGGCCAGCTGGGGCTGTGCTGTCATTAAACACCAAGTCATGAAATCACAGTATGTGTGACCTAATGGAATACATGTACAGTTCATGAACACATTCAGAGAAGTATCAAGTCATATAACTGCCAAAGTGTATGCTTAAGTGCTTTATGGTCTAAAGAAAAAAATTCAAGAATAACAAGTCAGACTTCATATCAATTAGACAACTTTTACTAAATGAGAAAACTACATTTAAAATGTGCTTTAAAACAAAATGGAATTAGAAAAAAAAAGACATATGCATTTTTAAAGAACTTTTGCACTGTGCTGAAAATCAAGTATTTCTTGCAGTAATACAATGCGTCAATCCATAAAATGTTAACAGAATTCTCAGTTTAACATTTTCAAAGACAATATTAAGGTTCACATCTATGGTAGCACACAGAAGGGCATTATAAATATTATGTCCATCCCTATGAAGCTTACAAATTTGACGATGCTCAATAAACGATTTTAGAATAACATCCAATAGTGTCACATCCAAAGAATCACAAATCTGTGTTCTGTAAGTTCTCCTAAAATCTTTGTAGACTTTTCTACTCCTTGCCATTTGTTAATGCTAACACTTAAAAAGAAAGAAAGAAAGATCAGGAAAAGAAATGCTGCAATAAACTTTTGTTCATGGTACAGAAATTATTGCTACTATACTTCACTAGAAAGCATGTCTATACAATATCATGACCTTTGATTATGAACTCAGAATAAAAATCTTTAGTGACAGAGCCTTACAATTGTATACAACATTCACACAGCAATTATTAGACAGTGAAGCACCCAATACTCAAAGTTGACAAAAATGTCCCACTGACCAGCATTCATATAAATACACTGTTCAGATACAGAGAGGAGAGTGTCAGCTTTCCAAGGCTTGTCAATAAAGGATTTTTGTGTTCTGTGGATTGAAAAAGAAACAACAAAAACCCCCAAAACAAAACCAATGCAGGTGAGGGTGTTACAAGAAAGTTAAGCATGCCAAAAGGTGTTCGTGCGAATTAAAACCTAAAGCCAAGGTGCCACATAATCACATTACCAACTAGTTGGGTAATACTATATGATCCTTATCTTAGAGACAAATGACAATAGAGCATCAATAAATTAAAGATAAGAGTGCACAAAACCAAATCAGAGGCAATTTTGTAAAAAGCAAAGCTTACCCAAAAACTGATTAAAATAATTGGATTGGAAAGTTTGTATATTTTAAAAACCATCAATTTCTAAAATTCCTTTTTACTGAGTGAGCCTTAATAAGCTCAAACACAAAAGTAGGTAAGCAAAGAAAAATAGTTGGTGAATGTCTTTAAAGCTCTTCCTGTATTTCACTTTTTAAAAGGTTTGGGGGGAGGGAAATGAAAAGTAATTACCATTATTCTAGCAAAAACAAACAAACAAATAAAACAAGCCCAAAATAATGAAACAAGCAAGCCACACTAAAGCCACATTTACACAGATGGGTCATCATGCTGTCATCTGGTTTAACTAGCACATCTAGTTTCACTGGTATGCTTTTCAACTTTAAAAATTGTGATACGTGAAGATGTAACTTTAATGGATAATTTGAATTTGGATTTAACTTTGTTGAATATTTTGTCAGCGTATGCTTATTAGAATACAGTGTAGCACATCTTTCTATTAGAAAAAAATTTAAGATCCTTTACCCGTCTCCTTAAGTTAAAGGTGTGACATCATAAAGGGTGTCAATGGCTGGATGGTTTTACAGTGCACACTTATATATCATGAAGTATGTCCTTAGCAAATCTGATGGTTTCTTTTCAGAATTCCTTTCTTCACCTTTTCTTCGGTGGATTAGCTGTTCGAGGTGGAGTGACAGGACGACCAGAATTCAGTCCACCATACTGGTACTTGGCTTTCTTTTCAGATGGTTTCAATATCTTGAAATAAAAATAGTAACCATATTATTCTTTCAACAAAATGCATAAAACATAAAAATTCAAAAAAAAAGTAGAAACAGCCCATCTGAGTTGTAATATTTCTCACACTTAAAAAAGAATATATAATGGCTGGAGAAATGGTTTAGTGGTTAAGTGCTTGCCTGTGAAGCCTAAGGACCCAGTCTGAGGCTCGACTCCCCAGTACCCACGTAAGCCAGATGCACAAGGGGCGTATGCATCTGGAGTTCGTTTGCAATGGCTGGAGGCCCCAGCGTGCCCATTCTTTCTATGTATCTGCTGCTTTCGGTATCTGTCGCTCTCACATAAACAAACAAACAAACAAATAAATACAAGTTGGGGCCTGGCACGGTGTTGCACACCTTTAATCCCAGCACTCCGGAAGCTGAGGTAGGAGGACTGCTGTGAGTTCAAGGTCAGCCTAGGCTAGAGTGAGACTGTACCTCAAAGAACCAAAAAAAGAATATACGAGCCGAGTGTGGTGTCACACGCCTTTAATCCCAGCACTCGGAAAGCAAAGGTAGGAGGATCGCTGTGAGTTTGCGGCCACCCTGAAACTGCATAGTGAATTCCAGGTCAGCCTGGGCCAGAGTGAGACCCTCCCTTGGAGAACAAACAAACTACACACACACACACACACACAAGTTGGGTGAAGAGCACAGCCAAGTACTTAGAATGCACTGGTTCAGTAACTAGAACCCCTCCCCAAGAAGGTTTGAACCACTTCACTTATTTATTGTACCTTTAATATTTTGGTAACACCAGGCATGGTAGCACATGCCTTTAATGCCAGCACTCGGGAGGCAGAGGTAGGAGGATTGCTGTCAGTTTGAGGCTACCCTGAGACTACATAGTGCATTCCAGGTCAGCCTGAGGTAGGCTGATACCTTACCTTGAAAAACAACAAACAAAACAAAACAAAAAAAGTCAAAAACAAAACAAAAATTAAAACCTTTAATATTTTGGTAACAAGAACTTGAGTACATGGGTTCTTACTAACTACCCAAGATTAAGTTTAAATTTTCTTCCTATTACTACATGTCATTACTAAGGAAAAGAGTACTGGTTTAAGAGTCAACAGTCCTAGATTTTCATCCCAATTCTGACATTTTTTCTCAAATTACAACATCTCATTACTAAGGAAAAGAACATTGATTGGAGAGGTCAACAGTCCTAGGTTTTCATCCTAACTCGGATATACTATGGAAATTAATACATGTAGGTTATATGTAAACACCATCCATTTATACAAGGAACATAAGCACTATGCAATTTTGACATTGGTAGGGAACCCTAAAACCAATCCTCCATGGATACCAAGGGATGACTGTATAATATACACATATGAAGGACAATAACTTGTAAAATAAGCTTCGAGTCTATGAATAAGAATGATGTGCGAAGGCAGCACACCAAAGCCAGAGCTGGTCCTTTTAAACTAAGTAGTACTGGGGCTGGGGATATGGGTTAGTTGCTAGGCTTGCTTAGCACACAAAGCCCTGGGTTTGATCCTCAGCACATCGTAAGATAACTGCTTAGTGGTGCATGCCTGTGTTCCCAGAAGCAGCTGGGAAGTAGAGGCAAGATGATCAGAAACCCAAGATAATCCTTGGCTACCTACTAATTTCAGGCCAGGTAGGGCTACAGGAGAATGTGTGTGTGTATTACATATACATGTAAATGTGTATATGTGGGTTAACTTGGAAGATTGACTCCAAGGGCCTTGTACATGATAGGAAAGGGCTTCACCACACTGAACTAAATGTTAACTAAGTTAACTAAATGTTAATGCATTCTGAATTGAACTAATTCTCAACACACTTGGTTCAAGGAGAGATTATTCTAAAAAAGTTATTCTGAGCTGGGCATGGTGGTACACACTTTAATCCCAGGACTCAGGAGGCAGAGGTAGGAGGATTGCTGTGAATCTGAGGCCAGCCTGGTACTACAGAGTGAGTGCCAGGTAAGCCTGGGCTAGAGTAAGACCCTATCTTAAAAAAAAAAAGAAAGTTATTCTGACAACAGCATTTGTTAATTTCTAACAGTTAAAACTTATAGAGCTAGGCATGGTATGGGTGTTTGTAATCCCAGTATTCAAGAGGCGGAGGTGGGGCATTTTAAGATTCTGTCTCCAAAAAGAAAAAAAATCAACTTTTCATATCATACCTGAAATGAACACATCAAAGTTTCATCCACACTCATCATACCACCAGCATTGTCAAACTCGCCACAGTAATTCGGGGCTGAAAATAAGGTTACCAACTGCCGCTTCGCAAAGAATTCATACCCATCTTCTACCACCTGTCAAAGGAAATACCAGAAAGACAAGAACTTTTCTTAGCAGTTAATTTTATCCCTGTATGCTAATGAAAACTAATGTTAAAGACCTATAACCACCCACCCACTTTCACTTTCCTTAAGCAGAGGATGTACCTCAATGGTAGAGCACTTGCCCATCACATGCAAGGCCCTGAGTTTATTGCCCAGAACAGCAAGAAAACAACAGTGTGGTTTCATTTGTAAGCTTCCCTTAGAGTAATAGCATCAGCATCTTTTCCATAATGCTAAGGACTTAATTGGAATAAGTTTATTTTTACTAAAAATCTTAAAAATCTATTTCCAATGCTCCCCTGAAATAAACAAAAAATAGCATTAATAGGTACAATGACCACAGGGTCATGCAGTTTTCCTTGATATTTACACTGTAATCCAGCTACAGAATTCTTAACTCTGTAACATATAATGAAACACTGTCAATTCCTAGGAGAATTAAGCTATTTTCTCAAACCTACAAATGTAAGATGCAGGTAACGCTATGTAAACATTTTCATAGTATTTTACATTACATTTTGAAACCTATTTTAGGCACATCCTATAGAAGAGTGTGGTCACATGATCTATGACTTTAGTGCTCTTTCATTTTTTTAAAGGTAAAGATTTGAAGTTGAGTATTTCCTATTTGTATGGATCAATTTTAAAGACAGCATGATTAAAAATGGAGAAAGATTTTAGAGGTTTCTGATACAGTCCCTGCCTGGCATGAGACAGCCTTAGGTTTTGAGCACCAGAACTATGCTCGGGGAAGAGAAAGGGGGCTGTGTATGAAGTTAACAAGTAACCAAGAGTCCGTACTTCCTACCTGATGAGCTCGACAAATCAAGTCTAAATCATGACGATTTAGAAATTTACTGACTACATCAGCTCCAAAAGTGAAGGAAACACCACGATCATTTTCCCCCCAGCCTTGCACATCCTTGTCTGGGTCAGACCACAGCAGATCACAGAGCAAACCTGTAGAAGATAGGAATTCAGCATGACAAGACAAAACGTGAAGCATGTCAACACCCCACTTCTGTCACCATTCGCCCCCGAACACACTAGCCTAACTATTTTAGCCATTTTTTGTTCAAGTAACCACACAACACAATCTGGCCTGGTCTTTCAAGGCAGAACTCTCTGGTCATTTCCAGAGGGAATATGCATGGAGCACACACTCTTAAGCAGAATGACACACTGAAGTCTTTCAAGTGCAGTAGTTTCTCTACCTGAACATGAATTACACTATTTCCTGAATTCATCCTTTCCTGACAGTTTCTGAGCAGAGATTTTTGTGCATTCTTTTATATACTTACTAATCCACTAACACTATAGCTTGTAAGTATTTGCTGGGGACACTAGTCTTCCTATTTACTTTTTCCCTTCAGAATTGTCTCAAATCCTTTTTTACACTTGGGAATCTGTTTCTCTCCACAAAAAAAACTCAATTGTGATTTCATTAGAATCACATCTGACCTATCAATTTGTGGGATTTTTTTGCATTCATATCTGGGCAGCTCATATTAATAGCACTAATATTAATCCTATCTCCTATTAATATTAACAGGAGGAATCCAAACTATTCTGGGAAGACAAAAGACTAGTAAATAATCTTCAAGGACTATAAACATTTAATAGGAGGAAAGGGGAGGGAATGAGCAAAACATCTTGAAAAGGAATGGTGGAAATAAAGGAAACAGATTAGTATCATAAAGATAATCGGAAAGAGGAAGGAATTGTCAGAAAGGATGAAATGGCAGGGTTTCAAGTACTGAAAAGACTACAAGCTTACAGACCAACAGACCTCAATGGTAGTAACTACATGATGAATGACAGTAAGAGTAGGTTAAAGAAAATTTTAATGATGGGGCAGCAGAGATGGCTTAGCGGTTAAGGTACTTGCCTGCAAAGCCAAAGGACCCAGGTTAGATTCCCCAGGACCCACGTAAGCCAGATGCACAAGGGGGCGCAAACATCTGGAGTTCATGTGCAATGGCTGAAGGCCCTGGCACGCCCATCCTCTCTCTCTCTCTACCTGCCTATTTCTCTCAAATAAATAAAGAAAAATAAAATAAAATAAAAAACTGTGATGAGATTAAGAAGGGGGTAGTAATTTTCTAGCAACTACCATTGCTAAGACTTAAAAAAATAGAATGAGGCAGTTTTAATATAAAAATAAAAATCCATAAGCTACATAATATGGCTTAGCAGGGGATGCACATTAACAAAAAGACCAAATAGTGAGTGAAGAGCTGGAATTTTCAACCTTTCCTTCTCACTTAAAAAGTTTTAGTAAAACAATTCCTAAGAGGGATTTGAGGAACTTCCAGACACATGCATTACCTTGTGCATCTGGCTTACATGAATGCTAGGGAGTTGAACCTGGGTCCTTAGGCTTTGCAGGCAAGTACCCTAACCACTAAGCCATCTCTTCAGCCCGAGTGAGAGAATTTAAACAGACAGGAAGGCAAAGGAAACCAATAGCATGGTTGACTAAAGTAATGTCCCCCTGGACTCATGAGTTCGCCAGCAAGCACCACTGTTGGGAAGGTTGTATAGAAATTCCAGGAGGGGGTCCTAGCTGGAGCAATTGTGTGATGATGTGACACTGGCTTCCTGCTCCTACCATGATGGACATTGTCTTTTGGAACCAGAAGCTGAAATAAACTCTTTCATTCCCTGTGTGTTTCTGATTGGGTATTTTGCCTGAATCATGAAAGTAACTATTATATAAACAGCTCTTTTTTGTGATAAAGTAGGTCTGACTGAACAATATTATGATATAAACTTAAAAAGTTCTGTACTTTAGGTAATCACTAGTGAGAAGTGAAGTATTTGTTATTTATATGCTTTATTAAACCAATCCAATGTCCACTAAATACAATTAGGTTCAGATATTTTACACAAAGCCACTATATTTCTGTCTACTTACCTGTGTCAGGAACATCAGTGGGTCTCATAATTCTTCGAATCTGCTCCATAGACTGTAGGTCTGGTGAGAGTCCTATAATAAAAGACGAGATAGGCCTGATATCTGATAGAACATCATGACTGTGTTTGTTTGTTTTTTCTATCTTCCCTACAAAGAATGAAACACTGTTCTTTCCTTCCCATCGTTTCTATCCTTCATGGGAAACAAGCTCATTTCCAATCTTTCCTACTACTTTTGCCATTTCATTACCAGCAAACATCAAATCATTACCCATCCATGTTAAAATGCCTCCTGGTACACCTTACTCTGTATCCCACCTCAATATACACATAATCTTCATAAATGCACAATAAACTGTTGGTCAGAAAGAAAAGGTATATGAAAATATTTAATCTTTAAAGTCAAATATAAATATAAGCCATTATTTTTCTCTAGTAGGTAACTCAAGTATCATCACAAGCAATAAACCTGAATATTCACAGTATTTCTACTTTTTGCTACATTAATGTGTAAGAAATACTGTGGTAACTTGAATGTATGTTTCCCAGAGACTCGGGTGTTTTACTAAACTTGTAACTTGGGTCTCCAGCTGCCTGATGGTGTCATTGTGGGCAGATCCTGGGGTCCAGCCCAAAGCTATACTGGGGTGCATCTGACTACCAGCCCAGTGTTATGCAAAGAGATGTGAGCTCTGCCTGTCTTCTTTTTGCTGCAGGTTCATGCCTGTTGCTTTTGGTGTTCTCAGGCCAATGGTGGTTTCTCTGCCTGGGTGTACGAAGCACCATATTCCACCACTGATGGAATTTCCTCCTGGACCTGTAAGCGTATATAAATGCCTCCCTCTCTAAAACTGTGCCTGGTTTGGATGTTCATCACAGTAACATGAAGCTATCTGCAACATAAATTAGGTACTGAAGTATAGGGTGTTGCGGCAAGATGAATCTGACCATGTACATTTTGGTCTTTTGGAACTTGTGACTGCTGAAGCTTCATAGTCAAAATTTATGGGCTATTTTGGTGAGTTTGCAAATCATCAATGCAGAGAGAATGGTATTTGGAGGTTTTGCTTATGAACTTTCAAAAGGGAAGGAAAAACAGCAGAGAAATTTGTTGCAACTGGACTACTGACATGCTGGCTGCATTCTGCTGCCCATGCCCGATAGTCTGATCAAGGCTGAATTTGAAAGTAATGGACTGAGGTGCTTGGCTGAAGACATAGAACTGGAAGATAGAAGAGTTAAAGCTGGAAAAATTCACACACGTTTGGAAGTGTAGACACTGAGAGACTTAGGGAACTGAGGCTGCTGCTGTTAGATTACGGCCACTAACCGCTCTACACAGACACAATGGGAGATGCCTGAGGTGACGCCACTCAGACTAAATGGCAGAAAAAGCAAAATATTTTTAAAGGAAGAAACCTGCTCTTCAAGGTCAAGATTTATTTCCTCCCTGTATTAACAATATGACTGTATGGCTGCACACCTGAAATTGATTTGGAAGCATGAAAAATGTGTGGAATTGGGTCATTAAGTGCACAAGGTTCCAGGAGCTGCTGCTGAGATGAATCAAATGGGGGCATGTCCCTAGTAGATGGAGGCCAGTAAGGCCATTGTGAGATGCACCATGGTTTTCAATGAAGATACAAAATTGTTTTGAATATACCAGAATTGTGCAAGGGCTACCAGGAAGTATTGCTGACTCGGAATGGAAGTCTTCCCTGGCTACCGAGCCCAGCTGGAGGAAAGGAAATTGGAAATCCAGAAACTGTCATCACTGGTTATGATGGATTTGAACTGCAGGTGTTCAATGTTTGCCTAATGGCTACTGGGTTTTGCATTGGTCCATCTCTTTATGTCTTATAGCAGTGGAAATGTTTACTCTGTGGCCATTATATGTTGGATGTGTGTAACTTGTTTAGATTTTATAGAACTTACAATTTAAGAGATAGTCTTGAGGGCAGGAGATAGCTCAGTGGTGAAAGTGTTTGTCTGATAAACCTAACAACCTGAGTGTGACTCCCCAGTAGCCACGTAAAATCAGATGAAGAAAGTGCCGTATGCATCTGGAGTTCATTTGCAGTGGCTAGGACCCTGGCCTGCCCATTCTCTTTGCTGGGAGAGGTGGCACATGCCTTTAATCCCAGCACTTGGGAGGCTAAAGTAGGAAAATCACAGAGTTAATCTAAGTCAGCCTGGAATAGAGACCTTATCTCAAAATAGATAAACAAATAAATAAAAAGAGACAGTTTTGAATCTCAGATGAGATTTGGGAAGACTACGGGGACCTTTGAACTTAGACTAAATACAATTTATAATGTGAGATAGTCATTGAGTCTATTGGCAGCCAGAGGCAGAACATGACAGCTTGAATGTATTCCCCCCCCCCCCAACCCAGCCCCGACTCAGGAGTTTTATTAAAGCTTGTAACTTGGGTCTCCAGCTGCCTGACTGCAGGAAGTGTCACTAGGGTTGGATCCTGGGGTCCATTCCTAAGATGTGTTTGGGGACAGATCTGATTCCCGCCCAAAGGAATGTAGAGCAGTCTCGGCCCTGGCCAGGACTCCACTGCTTGCTGCTGGTGCGTGCGCCTGTTGCTGTGCAGTGTAAGAGCTGGTGCTGCTGTTTTGCTCGCTGCAGTGCTTCTCTCTGCCTGGATGGATGGATGGAAGCAGCTTCTTCTGCTACTGTTGGAACTTCCCCATGGATCTGTAAACTTGAAATGAACTCTTTTTCTCCCATAAAACTGTGTCTGGTTTAGATGTTCATCCCAGCAATGTGGAACTGACTACCACTACAATTCCTTAAACATTTAGTATCTCCTGGAAAACACATTTCAACTAATGTGGTAAATATGTTCTGACAGATTAAACCATTTATTATCTCAGACCTAACAATCATAATCTTCATAGAACTTATCTACTTTTCATACATTATTTCATTAAATTTCTTCCCTATATAAAAACAACATAGTTATTAAGTCACTCAATAAACTGTTTTGTCCACTATTCAAATCTGTTATTATTGTTTGATCATTCCCCAATAAGTACTTATCAATTCTAGTCAAGCCAGTCGTTACACATTCCCTTGAACTATACAGCAGACTTTCTCATGCCCCTTTCACTTCTCCAGTCTTATTTATCCCCTAAAACTCATGCTCCAGAAATACTACCCAATCTCTCCCTTTCCTGACTTATAATAGTTAATCTCTAGATGCAGTGATATAATAAAATCCTTAATCATTCTCAATGTTTCTTAAGTTTATCAATAGGTTTTTAATCATCATATTAATTGTACAAAATAGGCAGCCAGATTGAGCTACAGTGAGACTGTGCATCGAAAAAACAAAAAAAGAAATTATTTCTACTTAAGCTAACATATTACGCAAAACCTAAAACTCGTATTTAAATTTTAAGCTCAGTTACCATTTCGAGATTGATGAAAAGAATTTAATATAGGCAGGGAGTGGTGTCAGAATATCTTTCTATCAAAGTTTGAGGCATATGCTGGGGATGTAGCTCAGTAGAATGCTTGCCTAGCCTAAGGGGGCCGTGTGGTTATCATCTACACCAACCTGACCAAACAAAACAAAGAGACCCAAATGGAGGTCAAGTAGATAAGACACTTTCTTCAGACAGTATCTCACTATGTAGCTTATGTTGCCCTTGAGCTCCTCTTGCTTTAGCCTCTGAGTACTGGCATTACAGATGTGTGCCATAAATCTAACTTTTTTGTTTGTTTGTTTTTTGAGGTAGGGTCTCATTGTAGCCCAGAATGACCTGGAATTCACTATGGAGTCTCAGGGTGGCCTCAAACTCACGGCAATCCTCCTACCTCTGCCTCCCGAGTGCTGGGATTAAAAGCAGGCTCCACCATGCCCAGCAAATCTAACTTTTACTTTTTTTTTTTTTTTTTTTGCCAGGGGTCAGGGTGTTGAGGTAGGGTCTCACTCTAGCCCAGGCTGACCTGGAATTCACTATGTAGTCTCAGGCTGGCTTTGAATTCACAGCGATTCTCTTACCTCTGCCACCCAAGAGCCAGGATTAAAGGCATGTGCCACCATGCCTGGCTAATTACCTTCTTTACATGATAAATTCTTTGTGTGTGCATACATATATCAGCATGTGTGCCACAGCATGTGTGTGGAGGTTAAGAGCACAAGCTTGCAGTGTCAGCCCTCACCTTCCACCTTGTTTCAGACAAGGCCTCTCTTGGTATTTGCCACTGCAAATGCCAATGTAGCTGGCCAGTGAACTTTGTGATAATCTGGACTCGACATCCCTTTGTCATAGATGCCTTGGTATTACAGACACATGTTCTACTGTGTCTGGTTTGATGTGGGTAGTGGGGACCTGAACTCTTATCATAAGGCTTTCCCAGTATGCATTTTTAACCACTGAGCTATCTCCCTAGCCCATTAAAAATTTCTTTAAATTTCTAATTACTTAAAAGAGGGTTGTAGCAGTTTTAATTAACTAAATTTTCACACAGGTAGAAATATTTTCCTAGTAGCACTATTGCCCTTGCTAATGTAGCACTAGTGGCCTGGAACCAACCCATTGTGTCAGGCTGGCCTTGAACTTGCAAAGCTCTACCTTCCTCTGTGTCCCGAGTGCCAGGATTATGGATGTGTGCTACCCTTTGCAGTTTAAGTATTATAGGTCTTTCCTAAATGGAAAAAGAAAAACTTTATTACTGTACCTCCATGACAACAGAAGATTTTCTCATCCACAATGGCAGCTATAGGCAGACAGTTAAAACAATCAGTGAAGGTCTTCCACAATTTAATGTTAAACCTTCGCTTGCCTATTAAAAAAGCACAAAGAATAAAAACATCCAAGTCATTTTCATTAGTATCAAGGTATACAGTGTCATGGTTTTAGTTTTCTTCTCTGCTTACTTGGCACTTCCTTTCCCAGGAAGTGAGTTATAAGAGTAGCCTTATGGGCTAGAGGTGCAACTCAGTGGAGCCCTTTCCCAAAATGCGGGTTTATGTTCTTAACTATTTGTTTTATGTAACTCAAACAATTTTATCATGTTTTGTGTGACATAATTTAAAAAAAAATTACTTATTTCCAAAAAGAGAGGTGGGCGGGGAGAGAATATGAATAGTGTGCCAGGGCTTCTAGCCACTGCAAACTCCAGACGCATGTGCTGCCTTGTGTGTATCTGGCTTACGTAGGTATTGAGAAATCAAACATGGGTCCTTTCTCTACAGACAAGCGTCTAAATCACTAAACCATCTCTCCAGCCTTCATTATTTTTTTAATTGGGAACTTTTACATACTATAATTTGATTGTTTCCATCACATTATTCTCTTATGTTCCCTCCCTTGCCCCCATTCCACTGAGGACCAACCCTCCACTTTCATCAAGGTGGTCCTTCCTGGGCTTTTTTTTTTTTTTTTTTTTTGTCTTGTTCCTTTTGTCCTCCTCTGTTTTCTATGTCAAAATATTTATGGTCTCAGAACAGTGCAGATCTTGTGGAGGTATCTGTAATCATTGTTGGGTCATGAATGCACCAATTGGTTAATACCAGATAATTTTATCAGGTAAAAGCACTATAATACAACAAATTTGAAGAGGTCTAATTGCTATTAGCTCATTTCTCTCCAACTCCAAATTTAACATGGACAATTGCCAAACACATCCAAATAAATAGAAATGAAAAGGGTACCACTGGAGACTGTCCATATTAATCACAAGGCACTAAGCAACGAAGCATAAACTTACCACCAAGAAAGGAAAATTTCCAAGTGCTTAAAATGGTATTCACTTTTGAACGAGTTACAACTTGGCATGATACCAAGTAAAAAGACAAGGCTATATGATTTTCCTGTAGTCTAGCTGAAAGAGCTACAACAAAGACAACCTCAAGCATGTATTCACTCTTTTAAGAGTTTCTTGATTTGACATTAAGTTCAACTATCAAGCCAGGAAAGGGATGAAAACCACAACTACCAATTTCCTATGCTTTTACGCCATAGCCCAAAGCACAGGTTACAAGCTGCTTTCCCATGCACCATTCCATTTGATGTCATTTCTAGCCTCAAGTCTATTTATGGCTATATACCTCAATTTCTGGTGTTGTTTAGGAAAATGATTATAGCTTGATATCCTTCAACTTACTTTCTCTGTACAGGTCTGACTCAAAAATTCAAATCACATAATACATCCCAAATAAGAATGAGGTATAAAATCAAACATAGAATCATTATCACTGATGTAAGTTTCACAAGAATATAGGCCATCTGTCTTGACCCAATTCTAGTGTTCAGAAGTACTTCTCAAATTATTGTATGAATTAAGGACCTATGAGTTTGGCTAGGACTCTACCACACTTAAGATAGGGGGGAAAACAAACAAACATAAAAAGCAAAAGTGGATTCCAAGGAAGGACTTGGCAGTAAAAAATAAATTGAATTTAAAAACTACTGTAGGCCTAGGGATAGCTGAGTGGTTAAGGTGCTTGCCTAGGAAGCCTAAGGACCCATGTTTGACACACCAAGTCCCACATAAGCCAGTTGTACAAGGTGATGCAAGTGCAGGGTCACACATGGCACAAGGTGACACATGTATCTGGAGTTCAACAGCAATGGTTGGAGGCCCTGGTGCACCAATTCTCTCTTGCTGTCTCTCATTAAAAATAAAAATAAAAAAATACTGTAGGCTTGTTAAAGTGCTTGCTGGCAAAGCTAAAGGACCCAGGTTTGATGCATGTAAGCCAGATGCATAAGGTGGCACAAGTGTCTGGAGTTTGTTTCCAGGAGCTTTAAGGCCCAGGCATGGCCATTCTTTGTCTGTATCTGCCTCTCTCCCAAATAAATATATAAAAATAAAAATATTTCTTAAAAAAAACTACTATAATTTAAACAAAAACATGCTTACTTCCTAGGGCAGGCAGATGGCCATGACCTCAAGGTGAGCCTGGTCTATAGAGTTAGTTGAGGATAGCCTGGGCTATAGACAGACCCTGTCTCAAAAATTAAAGGGAAAGCAAGTACAATAACCTATTATTCAGAAACCCCTCTCTCTAGTTTTATGAACACAGATTAAAATTCCAATAGTCAACTTTGACATTTAAATAGGTTTTATCAATAGCACAATATAGGACGGATAACAGGTTAAACACAGTATCAGAATGCTGAAAGTTAAACTTAACTTGGATAGTAGAAAACCAACCCACTATAGTGACCTGTTTCACTTGGATATCTTCTAGGCAAACTACATAAAGAGAACCCTCTGCCAACTAAGCTAGTCACTCTGAAACGACGAAGGTGAGCAGAGGTAACCACTTCAATTAGCAATTTTTCAGCGTCAGGTTCCTCTTCCCAAATCTCTGCCTAAACAATCATATTAAAAAAAAAAAAAAAAAAAAAAAAAACAGGGCTGGAGAGATTGCTTAGCGGTTAAGCGCTTGCCTGTGAAGCCTAAGGACCCCAGTTCAAGGCTTGATTCCCCAGGACCCAGCGTCTGGAATTCGTTTGCAGCGGCTGGAGGCCCTGGCATGCCCATTCTCTCTCTCTCTCAAGCAAGTAATTAAGTAAATAAATAAATAAATAAATAAAATTAAAAAAAAACAACAACCCTAAATTGACAAAATTCTTTTAAATTGGAAGAGTATTGAAAAATGTTTCTATTAATTACTAAGTATGAAATTTCACTTACATTCATCATAGAATCCATAAATGCGATTGATGCTAGCACACTCATGATTTCCTCTCAAGAGAAAGAAGTTTTCCGGATATTTTATTTTATAAGCCAAGAGCAAACAAATGGTTTCCAAAGACTGCTTTCCTCTGTCCACATAATCTCCTAAGAAAAGATAGTTGGCTTCTGGTGGAAAACCTCCATACTCAAATAATCTCAGTAAATCTGTATATTGTCCATGAATATCTCCTGAGAACAGAAGAAGTCAGTTTAGAAAGATTGGTTACTACTGTAATAGCTCCAACGACACAGTTCACAAGCTTACACAACCCATCCCCTTAGGCACAGGCCATACCTAGTGACTTGCTTCCAAAAGAGTGAGGCGAGCTGCCACAAGACTTGTCTCGTTTGCAGCCTCACTCCTTCCATGCTTGCTCATGGAGCTCTCCTTGTCTTGTGGAGAAGCCCCACAGCAAAACGAAAGCTGGTGAAGTGCAGTGTATATACTACTTCTTGCTCCATGTGAACTACAGAGAAACGTTCTCTTTTTGTCAAGGTAGGATCTTGCTGTAGCCCAGGCTAACCTGGAATTCACTCTGTAGTCTCACGGTGGCCCTGAACTCACAGTGACCCTCCTACCTCTGCCTTTTCAGTGCTGGGATTAAAGTTATGAGGCACCATGCCCGACCCTGAGAAATGTTATTTTCTATGTAACATTTTTTTCTGAGTATAACTAGATAATTCAGTTTAAATTTTCAAATTTTTTCTTTAGGCCAAAAGCCACTATGAGACTTAAAATACAAAGCATAAATAAAGAGCTTCAAAATAAATTTAAGGGCTAGAGAGATGGCTTAGCAGTTAAGGCACTTGCCTGCAAAGACTAATGACCTGGGTTTGATTCCTCAGTACCCACGTAAAGACAGATGCACAAGGTGGCATAGGCACCTGGAATTCGTTTGCATTCGCTGGAGGTCCTGGGGTGCGCATGACTCTCTCTCTCTCTCAAAAAAAAAATTAAAATAAATAAATAAATAAATAATTTAAGCAAACACAAGTCAGAAGACCATGAATAAGTACTATAGCGACAATGAAAATTCTACAACTGTTTTTCCATGCAGTGTTCCAGAAGGTCAGTTTCTCCACATCCTCAAAAGCACTAATAAATAGTATTTTTAGCCGGGCATTTGTGGCATACGCCTTTAATCCTAGCACTTGAGAGGCAAAGACAGGAGGATCACTGAGTTTGAAGCCACCTTGAATTCCAGGTCAGCCTGAGCTAGAGCTGAGACCCTACCTCGACACCCCTCTCCCCCAAAAAAAAGTATTTTGGGGGAATCTGATTTAGTTAGGGACTTTTTGCCCCCAAGTTTAAAAAAAATTTTATCTACTTATTTGCACATGTATGTGTGCATAAGCATGTCAGAGTCTCTTATACTGCAATTGAACTCTAGATTAATGTGTCACTTTGCGTCCAGCTTTATACAGGTGCTGAGGAATTGAATCTAGGCTGTCAGGCTTTGTAATCAAGGTCATTTAACTGCTAGGCCATCTCTCTACCCCAGGTACTTGTTTTAAATTACATTTCACTGGTATTGGTGAGGCTGAGGACCTTATGTTTACTATCATCTAAAATCTGCCCATTTTGTTCTTAATGTATTATACTGTCACCTTATTTTCAGGAATGATTTGTATATTACAGATAGCAATCTGTTGCAGTAATTTTTTTTCCAATTGTCTGTAACTTGCCACTGAATTTCAACCTTTAGGCAACCTTGATAAAGCCTACCTATCTTTTTATACACAATTTAAGGAAAGCTTTCTGTACACCATCTCAATATGAATATGGGAGGTGTGGTTCACAAGACTCATCTACTTTACTCATTACATACCACAGATTTTCAGTGGTGCTTCCAATTCCAAAAGAATAGGCTGGCTGAGAAAGATCTCACGAGACTTGATACATAATCCTCGAACTTCTGCTTCAGTCATCTGCACAATCTTTCCTGGACGACATCCACGTACTAATAAAACAAAGAGTACAGCTGGTCAGCTCTCCAAACTTATTTCATGAAATAGTCCTATAATAAAGAGTTACAAACCTATTTTGTCGCTCAGTACAGTCACACATATAGTAAACTACCCTACTGGGCGGCATGGCCCGATCAAGTCTGTTTTCTGAATGGCAGTGTCCTTCTCCAGGGCTGCTGCAGTCAACTGCAGCCCTCTTCAGTCTGTTTTCTCCAGGGGTCAACCTGTGGCCTAGCAGCACCAGACTCGAGGGTCTCAGGTACATCACTGAAGGTCTGGCTTACTCTCATCCAAACAAGTCTTGAATCTAGAGGGATTCAGAATAGCACTAAGAACCAGTGACTACGAAGAAAGGAAACTTATAGGTGGCTGTCAGAAAGTGATTTAGCTTTGCACACTTCCTGGAACTATCAGCAGCATCAAGATTTAGTAGTCTTCACTTCTGCTGTTGATTAAAAAAAAAAAAAAGGACAGGGCTGAAGCTATGGCTTAGTGGTTAAGGAGCTTGACTGCAAAGCCCAAGGACCTATTGTTTGAATCTCCCAAGTTCTACGTAAGCCAGATGCATAAGGTGGCACACACATCTGGAGTAGGACTGCAGTGGCTGGAAGCCCTGGCATGCCAATATTCATTCTCTCATTTAAAAAAAAGAAGGGGGGGGGATACCATGGTTTGTTGTCTTTAAGTATAGAACTAATTTCCTTCCCTCCCTCCCTCCCTCTCTCTCTATATATATGTTTTTTTTTTTTAAAGGCCAGTCTGTTAGGCTTGCCTCAAAAAGAAAAAAAAAACAGACAAAAATTGCCAGTTATATATCCTCCCCACTTCCCATTTAGAATTAAATGCATGCATTTCTTACTAAAAATTGCTGATTCCTCTATTGGATTAACAAGACAGGATTAAAAGTTTAGGTCCTGCCGGGCGTGGTGGCGCACACCTTTAATCCCTGCACTTGGGAGGCAGAGGTAGGTGGATCACCGTGAGTTTGAGGCCACCCTGAGACTACATAGTGAATTCCAGGTCAGCCTGGGCTAGAGTGAGACTCTACCACGAAAAACCAAAAACAAAACCAAAAACAAAACAAACAACAACAAAAAAAAAAACAAAAATAAAAGGTTAGGTCCTCATATAAAGACTATGTATTTCAGAGCTGGAGAGATAGCTTCATGGCTGCAAAGTCTAACAACTGGGGTTCGATTCTCCAGCACCCATGAAAAGACAAATGCACAAGGTGGCACATGTGTCTGGAGTTAGTTTGCAATGGCTGAAGGCCCTGGGTGTGCCCATTCTCTCTCATCTCTTTTTGTGCCTGCCTCTCTCTCTTAATAAATACCCTTGTGTATCCCATTAATATATTAACATAAAAGTATCAAGAAAAAGGTAAGGGAGGGGGGACACACAATGTACAACTGTGCTTTAGCAAGCATGCTGGTTATTAAGAATGACTGGCCAAACTGCTTTCCTTATAGGAATGTAACCCAGCTTCTACATTAGTACTACTGACGCCCTACTTCCTGTGTGTGTGGGGGCAGACAGACAGGGTTTTGTTATGCAGTGCAGGCTACTCCCAAACCTGCAGCAATCATCCTGCCTAGACAACAGTGACACCCTGTAACAAAGTTCACAATTTATGCTGTCATTTTATATTGATAAAATACTATTATCTAAATTTAGGTGAAACTTTACAGCAATTATTATACAGAAAGTTAAAAGATGAATGTGTCAATTTAATCATTTATTTTAGGGGGGCAGTACCACTGCAACTCCAGGTGCATGCACCACTTTGTGCGTCCAGTTTTACATGGGTGCTGGAAAAAGTGAACCCAGGGCCACATCCTTTGCAAGCAAGCACCTTTAACTGCTGAACCATCTCCCCAGCCTCAATGTGTCAAGTAACCAAGCCACAGTGGTAATCATGTCACCTTATACTTCTTAGAATATATTTGTAAATTACGTTTAAATGTGTAACTCTAACACATTTACAGAACTACAAATATTACAGAAACTAAAAACTTATTAAAGCAAAGCCACACTACGTGAAAATCTCTTACTTTTCAGATTCTTAAGATACATACTTTGGGGCTGGAGAAATGACTTATCTGTTAAGGCGCTTGCCTGTGAAGCCTACGGACCAAGGTTCAATTCCCCAGTACTCATGTAAGCCAGATGCACAAGGTGTGCATGTATCTAGAGTTTGTTTGCAGTGGCTAGAGGCCCTGGTGCACCCATTCTATCTCTTAAAATAATAAGTATTTTTTTAAAAGATGCATAGTTTTTCCTGTTAATACCTTTGAAGATTTGAAGTATTCTGAAATCCATAGCTTCTTCAATAGCATTTAAAAGTACATTTCATAAATCATATCTGAGACAACTAAAAATAGATCTACCATATGACCCAGCTATACCACTCTTAGACATATATCCTAAGGACTCATCTCATTACCTTAGAGATACTTCCTCAACCATATTTATTGCCACTCTATTCACAATAGCTGGGAAATGGAACCAGTCTAGATGTCCCTCAACTGATGAGTGGATAATGAAGTTGTGGCACACTTACACAATGGATTTCTACTCAGCAGTAAAGAAAAATGAAGTTATGAAATTTGCAAAAAAAAATGGATGGATCTGGAAATTATACTAAGTGAGGTAACCCAGGTCCAGAAAGCCAAGAGTCGCATGTTCTCTCTCATATGTGGATCCTAGCTACAGATGATTGGACTTCTGTGTGGGTAGGAAGAAAACTCAGTAGCAAAGGCCAGTAAGCTAGAAAAGAGATATAAAGGGAAAAGGAAGGAAGGGAAGCAGGGTACTTAATAGGATGGTATTGTATATATGCAACTAGAAGAATAGATTAATGGGGGTGAAAAGGCCTAAAGTGAGGTCAGGGGAAGAGATTGAGTAAAGGAAAGGCAGAGGGAGGGATAATAAAAATCTAAGAGGATATAAATGAATCATATGCAAACCTACATTTTTGGACAATGGAACACTCAGGAGCCATAGATTATTGCTAGAAAATTTTCCATGCCAGGGATGGGATACCTTCCAGTGAGTTGTTGGCCAGGGAGGTCCCTGATGCCCTTGGTTTTCCACCAGGAATAGATGGTAAGACCCTATTGCTGAAGACTCCACATACTTGGGCTGCAAGGCCACTGAGAAATCCTGCTGGAACTAAGCTGATAACCTCCTCCATGTAGACCAGCTGACAGAAAGCTGGAAGAAGTCATTCTGCATGCAATTCAATGGGAGAAAGAGAAATCACCAATGAAGATACTCAACAGTGGACACTGTAAGGCTTACAGTGTCCACTGTTGAGTATCTTCATTTGCCAGGCCAAATGAGCCAAAGGGTGCAATAGTGGCACATCTGTCATGGTGGAAACCAACTGCCCTCTAATTGGACTGGAGGCCCGCTCCATGGGGGGGGGGGGGGAATACATCCCTGATACTGAAAACTTAAAACAGGGGTAGTCATGAGCCCTAGGGGTGTAACATCTGCTGATGTCTGAAAAAATGTATATACTATGCTTATCAAACTGCCCAGTAAGCACTTCTCTTAATGTTCATACCCTTATATTAATGCTACTCTCACTTTTGGTAGAGAATGTTCTCTTTTCGGATGGCAGTGACCTTGGGATGACTCAGAAGGCATCATGGTGCTAGGAAGAAGTGACAGGAGTGCTCAGTACTGCAATATCTCTACCACACCTTCCAAGGCTCAGGGTCTACTGTGCAAGAGGTGGCAGAAAGAATGTAAGAGCCAAAGGAAGGGCAGGACTCCTTACAACATGCTTCCCCCAGACACAAAATGGCCTGGATATCCATGACCTCACAGTGCCTGACACTACCTACACAAGACTATCATAATAGGAGGAAAAGATCATGACATCAAAATAAGAGAGACTGATTGAGATGGGGAGAGGATATGATGGAGAATGGAGTTTCAAAGGGAAAGTAGGGGGAGGGAGGGTATTACCATGGGATATTTGTTATAATTATGGAAGTTAATAAAAATTTGAAAAAAAAATTAAACATAAAAAATGTTTTAGCTGTCTAGAGAGAAGAAAAGGGAGAGAGGGAGGGGAGAAGGAAAGGGTGTGCTCTAGGTACTCGCACCTTTTTGTACATCTAGCTTTACATGGGTACTGGGGAACTGAACCTGGGCTGGCAGGCTTTGGAAGCAATTGCCTTTAACCAGTCCTTAGTCCCCATAAATCATATCTTAAAGAGCTGCTAATATGCTATTAGAGAAGCTAAAGGGTCTTCCAAAGGTTAATATAATAAGCCTTGGGCAAGTGAGCAAATGTCACAAACAAATTAGCCAAACCTTTAGGCAAATAAGGTATAGATGCTTCAGAACAACCTGAGCCATTTCCAATTCTAAAACTCCTGCCCGGGCACACATCTTTAATCCCAGCACTCCGGAAGCAGAGGTAGGAGGATCGCTGTGAGTTCAAGGCCAGCTTGGAGCTACAGAGTTCCAGGTCAGCCTGGGCTTAGTGAGACCTTAACTCGAGGAAAAAAAAAAAAAAAAAACCTCCTGCCTTCTTACAAATTCACATTTCTAAGGGTACTCCCAATTTCTGTCATCTGTAAAAACGTTACAGCATCACAATCACAATATTCAGGAGGGATCCCTGCTTTTGGTCTGTGGGTCTCAACCTAAGTGTCTCACTGCACACTTCATTAGGTACAAAGCACTATCCATCAATCTTTTATTTATTCCTGCTGCTAGCCCAGGAATTAAAAAGGAAATTATCTTCATTCTATAATAGACTGAATACCTTGCACAAGATTACAGTGCACAAGTTTTACTGTACAGAGAATAATTCAGAATCAAGTTACCTAATAAACCAGTACTCTCTCCACTTTGCTTTTTTAAAGATGTATTTATTGTCGGGCGTGGTGATGCATGCCTTTAATCCCAGCACTCAGGAGGCAGAGGTAGGAGGATCGCTGTGAGTTTAAGGACAGCCTGAGAATACAGAGTGAATTCCAGGTCAGCCTGGACTAGAGTGAAACCCTACCTCGAAAAAAACCTTTAAGAAATGTATTTATTTATTTGAGAGGCAGCCAAAGAGAGTGGATATGGGTCACCAGGGCCTCCTGTCACTGCAAACACATTCAAAATGCATGCACCACTCTGTGCATCTGGTTTTATGTGGGTACTGGGGAACTGAACCTGGGCCATCAGGCTTTATAAGCAGGCACCTTTAACCACTGAGCCATCTCTCCAGTGCCTTCTTTATTCTTTAAAACTTGATTGGCCTCTAATCTCTTAATGCTCACTCTTTAAACAATCTTATTATTATTACCTTGTTTGTTTTTCAAGGTAGAGTTTCACTCTAGCCCAGGCGGACTTGGAATTCACTATGTAGTCTCAGAGTGGCCTTGAACTCATGACGATCCTCCTACTTTTACCTCCTGAGTCCTGGCATTAAAGGTGTGTGCTACCATGCCTGGCTCTCAGTATTATTTTTTAACTCAAGAGTACTAGGATTGAAGGTGTGTGCCAGCACACCTGACTCTCCCCCCCACCCCCACCCCAGAGGTAGAATTCACTATGTAGTCTCAGGATGGCCTCAAACTCATGGTAATCCTCCTATCTCTGCCTCCCAAGTGCCACCAAGCCCGGCTTTTATCTATTTTTAAAGTAATCACCTTATTCAATTTTTCTCAATTACTGATCTGTCTACCCACGATCTCTCACGCATTCCAGTGTAGCCTCAAACTCAACATGTAGCTGAGGATGACTGAACTCCAGATTCTCTGGTCTCCTCCCATCTGCTGGGATTATAGGTGTTTGCCACCATGCCCAGCTTAGTTTTCTAGTTAACACTGCTATGTTCATTTAGTGGTCACTCTAAAGACCACAAATTTCTTTGTTGTTCATTTCTTTCTGCAGGATGTGCTTTCATCTGGCAGTTTTCGACAGGAAGCACTTCTTTTGGCAACTTTCTAGTACCTGCTGTTAGCAGTCCTCCCTCTCTTTTCCCCTCAGTGCCAGGACTGAACCTAGAGTTTCACACACACTAAGTGAGTCCCTGCCACTGAGCTCTATCTTCAAGGGCCAGTGCGTTCTCATCTCTTGTTCATCCACTCACTAGATTCTCGGCACTTTAATAAGGTCATTCTAGTCTGGCTTCTGCACTTGCAGGTGACAGATCAGCCAATCTTCTTATTGGTAGTCTATGATGTACCTAAAATCTGACAGCTTTCATGGTCTTTATTTTATTTATTTATTTTTTGTGAAGGGGACAGTATGCAGGAGCTTCCACACAGCTGTCATTTGGAAGTAGTTAATCCCAGCACTCAAGAGGCTGAGGGAGGAGGATCACCAGGAGTTCAAGACCAGCCTGGGCTAGAGTGAGACCCTGCCTCAATTATACACTTAGGCAGCCGGTATGGCAGTGCCCGCCTTTAATCCCAGGGAGGCAAAGGTAGGAGGATCACTGTGAGTCTGAGGCCAACCTGAGACTACACAATGAATTCCAGGTCAGCCTGAGCTAGAGGGAGAGCCTACCTCGAAAAAAAAAAAAAAAAAATTATACACTAAGTCAGAGGCACCAAACTATACTGAGTCACTGTTCATTCACTGCCAAACACTTGCAGTCAAGTACAAAGGCCAGCTTCACTTAATGGCTCGGTGAAGCAGTAAAACAATTAACTAAGCCTCAGCACTTACTACATATAGTCTGCATATTGTAGACATGTTAATATGTCTACATGACAAAAACAAAGTACCCTACAACAACTCTGCTGCACACCATTATACAACAGTTATCTCAAAGGAAAACATTCACATGACTGTTTAGATCCAAGCTGATCAGCTGGCTCCTCTACTCCCCCCAACAGGACACTTTTTACTGGAAAGCACAACTGACAAACTATGGTTGTTCAGTTTACATATTTAACACTCCTGAAAATGAATGAACTGAGCTTGTCATCTACAAGAAAGCAACTAATAGTACTTTGCCAATGATAAAACTCAGGCTTTCAAAGTAAAAAAATTTAAATGTGTCAACTATGAATCTAACAGCTTCTCCACCCTTCCCCTATTCTGATGAGGTATCTAGGAAAATGGCACCAGCAAAGGTGATTCTGTTGATCTGTTGACAATGAGACATCTGTATAACTCGGCTGAACCAGATACCAAATGACCCATGCATATTATCATTTAAAGTACAAGATAGATCACCGGACTCTAACGTAGGAAAAAACCTTACTGATATTTCAGATTCCACATTACAACTAACTGAAGATACTACTCCTTGGGGCTGGAGAGATGGCTCGGCAGTTAAGGTGCTTGCCTGCAAAACCTAAGGACTCAAGTTCAATTCCCCAGTACCCATGTAAAGCCAGATGCACAGCACATGTACCTGCAGTTCTTCTGTAGTGGCTGGAAGGCCTTGGCGTGCCTATTCTCTCTCCCTCTCTCTCTACTTGCAAATAGATAATTAAAAAAAGAAACTATTCCTTTTTGATTTCTAACACCAGAGAACACACACAATTACACAAAAGGCTATAAGACACTCCTTTTCCCATCTACATGTCTATGCAATTAAAGATTTTCTACATATATTTCAACTAATATGATGCATCAAAGCAAAGTGAAACAAAGCTAAAAATTTAACATCTTCAGTAAAAGCATTTACATAAATGTAAAATGACATTCTCAGTAATTTTAGTAGTTTTTAAATGAAAACACCATTTATGCTAAACTGCATAACAGATTGTTAATTTAAATGAATTAAGAAAAGATCTTGTCCCCATTTTTTTTTTGAGGTAGGGTTTCACTCTAGTCCAGGCTGACCTGGAATTCACTATGTAGTCTCAGGGTGGCCTTGAACTCAAAGTGATCCTCCCATCTCTGCCTCGCTCGTGCTGGAATTAAAGGCATGTGCCACCATGCCCAGCTTCCCAATTCTTTTTTTTTTAAAAGGCACGGGAAGCTAGGTTTAAATGGGCCAGACTCACTGTTTGAGATCTAATGCTTTAGTCCCTATGCAAAAGAAGGCACTAAACATCTAAAAACACCTGTCTTCGTTTTATTCTGCGTAGTCATACCTGTCTGCACTCAAACACAGTATGACAAATCAGATTATATGCTCCACATAATGAGAGAAGGAAAGAAACATTTATACATATACACATATGGGAATCGCAATTATATACAAGAAGTTTTATTCATACTGTTAGGTACTCACAACAAAAAGCCCTATCAAAGCTAGTGCTGAGTTAGAGGGCTCAGCCTAACAAGCTGTTATTTACCTCAGATCTGAAACAAGCAGTAACAGCTAACATTTTCTGATTTTTTAATGTGGCAAGGATTGCTTTAAGTGTTTTGCCTGTTTAATGCTTTCACATATATTGTAAAGCACTTGCTATCATCCTCAATATCCAGAAGAAATGGGTAGAACAGACACTAAACTTTATGTAAAAACCTGTATCCTTCCCATCATACAATATGGCCTCCTGGGCAAACAGACTGGGTAAACATCTCAGTACTATCTAAGATACCCATAACTATTGCATTTTGGTTCTGAAATTTAAAAAATGAATTTCTCTTGGTAGTTAATTGCATTTGACCTATTCTTTTCTTACTCATAGGTTTTCAAGTTTCTCAAATCTGATCAAATGTGTTACTTACTCAGGGATATTCTACCATGCTTGAAATAAAATTCCTTTGTGGTAAAGTAAGCAGGGCCCAAATCTCCACATACGCTTGGTGTGGTGGCTCACAGTGAGTTCCAGGCCAGCCAGTGCTAGAGTGAGACCCTGCTTCGACCCCCCTCAACCTCCAAGTTACACAGTGGGCACACATCAATAACCAAAAGCCATGTTCCTTCAGGTTCTACACGTAACTTAAATGTTTCTAACTGCCTCTGGACAGATACAGGGAAGAAGGCCAGTGGTGCAAGGTGAGTGAGTGGTACAAAGGATTGGTACTTTCCTACCATCCATGATCCTACTTTTTCTAGAGAAAACAGGCTTTGAAGTGGCTGTTTACAGCTGTAGTGGACAATGGTTGCTATAAGAGGGTATGCATTAGTGTCTAGTCAAAATTAAATCTCTGAAGGGTCTCCCCCCCACTAACTACTGCCAGCCTTACATCTGTAATTCACCACCCCCTCTCTCCAAAATATCCAGATAGGGCCTGGTGTGGTGTTGCACACCTTTAATCCCAGCACTTGGGAGACAAAGGTAGGAGGATCACTGTTGAGTTCCAGGCCAGCCTGAGACTACAGAGAGAAAGTTCCAGGACAGCCTGGGCTAAAATGAGACCCTACCTCAAACAACAACAACAAAAAAAAGAGCTGGAGATGGAGCTCAGTGGCAGAGCATTTGCCATGCATACGGTCCTGAGCCCAATCCCCAGTTCTCCAAGAATAAATTAAAATACATGAAAAGAAAACAACCTGCCAAGCAGACTCTGCTACCTTCCTCACATGATTTGTCAATACAGTACTGTCTCTACACTCAAATTTAAATAGATCTCTAAACCCAGGAAGGATTCATTATTTTGGATTTGGATACTTTTCAGAAAACCTCCAGGTTTATATTTAAGTAGCAAAATAAAAACATCTCTGGGCTGTTTTCTCAAGCTATTTTCCAACAATTGCTGAAACTAATTAGCAAGGGGAGGGTGTTAATCTATGAATCACCTAAAAAAAATACTACTAACTGGGCGTGGTGGCGCATGCCTTTAATCTCAGCACTCTGGAGGCAGAGGTAGGAGGATCACGGATCACTGCGAGTTCGAGGCCACCCTGAGACTACAGAGTGAATTCCAGGTCAGCCTGAGCTAGTGAAACCCTACCTTGGAAAACAAAACAAAACAAAACAAACAAAAAAAACCCCGCTACTATCAAAAAAAAAAAATAAATAGAGCTGGATGTGATGGTGTACAACTTAGTATACAACTTTAATTCCAGTACTCAGGAGAAGGACTGCTGTGAGTTTGAGGCTAGCCTGGCCTACAGTGAGACCCTGCCTTGAAAAAACAAAAGAAACAAAAAGCTTTAAACAGTCTGGCAGTTCTTTAAAGGCTAAACAGCTGTGTGTGACCCAGCGATTCCATTCCTACGATTTACCCAAGGGAATTTAAACACAAGCCCACACAAAACCTTGTACACAAATGTTGAGAACAGCATTATTCACAGTAGCTAAAAGAGAAAGCGAACAGCATCAATTGATATCGAACACCTTAAAAATTGGTACATCAACACAACGGAGCATTACTCAGCCATAAAAGGAACTAAATACTAATACATGCTTCAACATGGATGAAACTTCAGCATTAAAACAGTCACAAGGGCTGGAGGGATGGCTTAGCGGTTAAGGCGTTTGCCTGCAAAGTCAAAGGACCCAGGTTTAATTCCCCAGGACCCACGTTAGTCAGATGCACAAGGGGTGCATGCATCTGGAGTTCGTCTGCAGTGGCTGGAGGCCCTGGCACGCCCATTCTCTCTCTCTTTCTCTCTCTCTCTCAAATAAATAAATAAAAATAAAGTATTATAAAAAACAGTCACAGACCACATAGAATATTACTTCATGCATATAAAGTAGCTACGAATGGAGAATCAATAGGCAGAAAGATGAATGGCTGCCTAGGGGGAGATGGATGAAGGAAAAAGGAGCGTCCAGAATAGGGCTTTCTGAGGACATGTAAAAATGTTCTCAAGTTGATTGTGGTGTGGCTGCAGAATGCTGTGGATTCACTAACAACCACTGAGTTATACACTTCCAATAGGCAAACTGTATGGAATGTGAATTATATTTAATGAAACAGTCATTAAAGAGATGGCTTTACTGTGGTTTCATTAATCTATTTCCTTTTTCAAATCCCTTTTTTTTAACCTTTAGAAGAACACCAGAAGGAAATGCTCCTGTTTGGTTGGTCTGTATGTGACATGCTAGGAAGGATAAAGCACACACACTAATGGTCAGGGAAGCTATGTACACCCAGATATCTGACAGGCCAAGGTAAGGTTACATATGGATTTAAAAACATACATGGCTCATGGGTTAAACTTGAGAGTCTGTTTTCAGTGGCAAGAGGTCCTGGGACACCCTCATTCATTCATTCATTCATTCTCTCACACACAGACGCACACACACAGAGACAGAAAGAATAAGTACAAGTCAGGACTTTGTTCCACTATTAGTATAACAAAAAGCATTAAATACAACCACATTCAACGATGGAAAATGTCCACAATGCTTGTATTCCACAGCTCATATTCTAACACTCAAACTCATCTCTGTCGTAATGTGTTTGTTTCAAAAAACTACCAAGGAGGGGGGCCCTAGAGAGATGGCTTAGTGGTTAAGGCACTTGCCTGGGAAGCGTAAGGACCCAGGTTCAATTCACCAGTACCCACGTAAGCCAGATGCACAAGGTGGCGCGTATGTCTGGAGTTTGTTTGCAGTGGCTAGACACCCTGGTGTGCCTGTTCTCTCTCAAATAATAAAGTATTTTTAAAAACTACCAGGAGTGGGTGTGGTGGCACATGCCTTTAATCCCAGCAGCCTTTGGGAGGCTAAAGGAGGAAAAATGTTGATGTAATGCTGCACAGAAATGAACTCAAAAGGCAATATAGGGGCTGGAGGGATGGCTTAGTGGTTAAGGCATTTGCCTGCAAAGCCAAAGGACCCAGGTTCAATTCCCCAGGACCCACATTAGCCAGATGCACAAAGGGGCGCACACGTCTGGAGTTCATTTGCAATGGCTGGAGGCCCTGGCACACCCATTCTCTCCCTCTGTCAAGTAAGTAAATAAAAATATTTAAAAAAAAAAAAAAGGCAATATAGGGCTGGAGAAATGGCTTAGCGGTTAAGACGTTTGCCTGCAAAGCAAAAGACCCAGGTTCAATTCTCCAGGTCCAACATAAGCCAGATGCACAAGATGTCACATGCGTCTGGAGTCCGTTTGCAGTTGTTGGATGCTCTGGTGAGCCCATTCTCCCAGCCCCCCATCTTCCTGTCTCTCTGCCTCTTTCTCATTCTGAAATAAATAAATATATGTATGTGTTTTGTGTGTGTGTGTGTATACATATAAAGGCAATATAAAGTATCTTCTAATGATGTTTGGTGTGTAAACGCAAAATGTAGCATATTTCAGCAAGGATACTGTTGCATTGTGGAATTATAGGGGACTTTTCCCCTTCTTCACTTCTCAAGTTTTCTACAATAATTTTTTGTATGATTAATTCATTCATGAGTATAGCCCAGCTTTCAATCCGTGGACCAAGTCTATAGTTGGAACAGATCTGTCCAACACCCAGCAGCAGTTCTCCATACCAACCTCCTTCCTAATACTTCAGGGTCTACTTTGCTAGACAAGTGCTCTACCACTGAGTAACTTCTCCAATCGCTCTATACCCATTCATTTTGGCTTCCTCCCCTCAGGTAGTTCCTACTCCCACCCCTACCTATGTAGAAAACAACTAATTCAATGGATTTTCTGGGCTGCCCACATCAAGTCTGGAATTTCATCAGTACTATGAAACTTTAACAGAATAAGGCAGGTCATTATGGGCATAAAATGGTAAAGTTTTTAGTTCTAAAACTTAACCCAAGAAAATACACTTTCCAAATAATGTTCTGGTAATTTTGTTTTACATTAATAGTACAAATTTATTTAAATGACCTAAAGGCTCTATAAAAACATATAAGGACCCAGGTTGGATTCCCCAGGACCCACACAAGCCAGATGCACAAGGTGGCACATGCATCTGCAGTTCGTTTGCAGTGGCTGGAAGACCTGGGGTGCCCATTCTCGCTCTCTTTCTCTCTCTCACTCAAATAAAAACTTTCTTTTTTTAATAAAAACAAGTAGTTACTAAATGTGTGTACACCCAACTGGTAATCAGACACAAGGTGAAAAAAATTCAGGAAGATGTTCTGAACTACAGTTTAAAATTTATTTATTTGCCAGGAGAGAGAGGTAATGGACACAGCAAGGCCCTGTCACTGCAAATGAACTCCAGATGCAGGCACCACTTTGTGCATCTGCCATTTATACTGGTAGTGGGGTACTGATCCTGGGCCTTCAGGCTTTGTAAGCAAGCACCTTAACCATTGAGCCAGTCCCTGAACTACAGTTTAAAATGAGATCAGTTTTGGCCAATTTTTCCTTTAATAAAATTCTCTGAGCCGGGGATGGTGGCCTTTAATCCCAGCACTTGGGAGACAGAGGCAGGAGAATTACCATGAGTTTGAGGCCACCCTGAAACTACATAGTGAATTCCAGGCCAGCCTGAGCTAGAGACCTTACCTCAAAAAACAAAACCACAAGAAAAAAAAAAAATCTCTGGCCAAAAGCAATTTTTTAATTGACAGATAAAAACTGCATGTCTTTATGTACAACATGAGGCTCTTAAGCTCATATACACTGTGGAATGGTTAAGTGTACTGAATTCCTTAAATGTTATCTCACATAGTTCTTCCATGTTGTATTTGTGGTAAGAAAACAGTATAAGCTTTCTTTATATTTTTCCAAGAATACAATATACATTTGTTGTAGTCATTTGCTGTACCCGAATCTCTTGAGATATACTCTGTCTTTAATTATGTATCCTTGAGTGACTGGTCAAGTTTTGATTGCTTGCATTTAGCACACACTAACTGCAAGTATTCTGCTAAGCAACTTTACTGAACTGATCACTTAAATTTCAGTCAAATTAAATGCATGAACACATAATTTCATCAGTGAAAACCAAGGCAGACAAAAAAAATTAAGACTGAAAGTAATTACTAGAAAATCCAAGTCTGCATACAGTGTGTGGACAGGTAGAGCTGTGGAGGGATAAAGAATCCCAGGGAGGCTTCTGGGAGATTAAGTTACAAGTGATAAACTACTTACTAATTGTATGTTCAATACAGAAAGAACAAGAGGGCTAGAAAAAGCTGAAAAGCCATGTGTTCTGGGAGCTCCTTGAGTGAAGAGATTGTATCTCATCTTTGGATTCCTGGTGCCTGGCACAGAGTTGTTCAATAAACACTTGCTATATTTAAAAAAGACAATGTATCTTACTCCAAAAGTATCTAAATCCAGAACCAAATACTAACAATAAAACCGCTTGGGCTACTTTTCCCCAGTGTCTTTTTTCCCCCATTAATCCTCATCGTACTAGTGGTTTAAGTATCTGTAACTATATAAAAGTGCATTTGATTTAAAGGGTTCTAAATCAAACATCTTAAAATAATAAATCTACTCTTTGTGTCTATAAAGTATGGGAACATTTGGAAAACAAAAAAGAAACAAATTACAAAAAAAAAAAAAAGAAAAAAATGGGATTTAAAAAACCCTTCAGAAAGGCGTGGCACACTCCTTAATCCCAACATTTGGATTAAAGGTTGAGGTAGAAGGATCACTGTGAGTTAGAAGCCGGCCTGAGACTACATAGTGAATTCCAGGTCAGCCTGGGCTAAAGACAGACTATCTTGAAAAACCAAAACAACAACAAAAAACCTTTATATTTACAGGCAAATTTAAAGCATATAAAAATGGTAGTTAAACTTTTCAGAAGATTAATATGATATAAAGCTTTTAAATTTACTATACTTCTGTAGAACTAGGTACAATTTCAAGCAGAATTGTGCTCCAAACGAATTTCTCACAGAAGCAGCAGGGTGTTCCTATCTGCGAGTAACTACGAAGTCCCAAATTGTGAACACTACAAGCACCAGGGGGCCTCCCGGGAATCACCCCGACTAAAGAAAGGGTTCCTAAGAAAGAGCTGCAGGCAAACTTTCGCTTCTGATTTAGTCAAGTCTGCTCGAGGCTTTAATAATGTCTGGAACAAATACACCCATTTATTTATAGAAGGGGCATGGATGTTTTAGTTACCAAACTTCAGCTGAGAAGAGGGTACAACTCCCAGTCATACAATGTTGTTTGGTGAATTTCCAAAAAAGTACAAACCGCTTCGCTGTACTGAACAATTATCTTCAGGTAATTTGAAAGCAAATAGTACATATGCATCCATTGGAAGATGTCTGACGAAGAGGGCTCTAAACTGTTTATAAAGGTTTAAATTCTTTTTCTATCTCTCTCACACACACACGCATGCACAGAACAACTAGTGACGACGCAAATTTTAGGGTAAAGGGATCCCTTCTGACGGAGACTGTGTTTTAACTGTGTAAATAATATCCTGCCACGGACGACTACATTTAACCCCGGTCTCTCCATCTCTCTGCCCCCTTTTCTGCTCGCGCTCCCACCAATTCTTCAATAAAAGCGCGAGCAAGGCCCGAAACCAAACGCTGCCGAAGCCCAGGAGAGGCTTTCCAGCAGACCATGCCTAAACTTTGTGCAGAATTATTAAACTCTGCTCAAATGCTGAGATCTCAAGCCTCGGTCGATCGCTTCGGCAAATGTCCGCACACGTTTCCTATTTCTCCCGTGCATCTCAGACCCGATCCAAGATGCACTATTTTTTTTTTTCTTTTATGGCAGATAACAAATGGCCAACTGCGGCTCAGCTTACCCTGCCGTCAGTGGAAGTCGGTCCCCCCCAGCACCGGGAGAAAACGCACAACAGAGCCTCCAGCCCGACCCACCAGGGGTTGTGTTTTTTTGTTTTGCCTTTGTCGTGGTGAAACTCCCTCCGTCCCGCACGGCGACCGGCGGCGGCCAAGGGCACCGCACAAAGAGCCGGAGCAGAGCGGGCGCCCGGCGCCCCGCGGAGGCCCGCTCCCCCCGGCAGGGCCGCCGCGCCCGCAGACGAGCACCCGGCCCGGCCCGGCCCGGCCCGCAGCACGCCGCCCCGGCGCGGGGGGACGGCGAGGGCCCCGCGGCCGCACTCACCCTCCAGCAGGCGGGTGATCAGGCTGTCCACGTTCAGCTCCCCGTCGGCCATCTTGTCGGCAGCGGCGGCGGCGGCGGGAACAAGGCTCCTCGGCGGCGCGCGCGGCGTCCTCACCTACGAGTCACGCGGCGTTGCCACCCGGCCCGCCCCGCCCCGCGCCGCCCCCACCCCGAGCGCGCGCCCTCGCAGGCGCCCGCAACAAATGAATCCAGACGGACGGACGGACAGACAGGCAGGCAGACAGGCCCCGGCCTCCTCCTCCTCCTTCCCTCCCTCCCCTCCCCTTCCTCCTCCCCCTCCTCCGCGGCGCCGCCCAGCTCCGCGATGCTCCCCGCCGCCGCCTCCGCCGCCGCCGCTCACCCCCCACCGCGCTCGGCCCGGCCCGCCTCGGCCCGCCGCCCAGACTCGCCGCGCTCTGCGCACGCGCGCCCCGCCCCGATCCCGGGCTCGGACGCAGTCGCAGTAGCCGAGTGCTCGCCCGCCCGGGCGCCCGCGCATGCGCACCGCGGGGCCGCGCCGCTGTAGCGCGGAGCCTGCGAGGCCCCCCAGCCCGCCCCGCTCCGCCGGGGCCGCTTCCTGCGCGCTGGGTCTGGCGGGCACGCACGCACGCACGCACGCAAGCACGTCCGTCCTGCGGCTGCTCCCTCGCAGCCCGCCTTCTCTCTTTGCTCGGCTTCGTCCGCTGGTTTTGCGAGCAACGCCTTGTGTTTCCGTGAGCCGGGAAATGTGGGCTGCGGGTTCGAAACTACGGTGCGTGCCGAGCAGGGAGGGGCTGCACCGCTGTGAAGTACGACTTTGCAAACGAGGCTTTTTTATCATCGGCAGTTTTGTCAGTGGGCCTGAGTCACCAGATGGCCCCGGAAGAAACCGGAGCGTTCAAGTGGGCCGCAGAAGAGTCAGCAGTGCAAGATTTTACTCGAGTCACCTTTCTCCGCGGCACCTTCTTTTCTCGGGGTTTACATCTCCCTACAGCCAGGATGCCGCTTTTCCACGGTGCTTTCCGGCCCAGGCGCCATTACATCGTTCACTTCTGTTTTGTAGTCATTTCAGCCTTTATCGACCACACTCACCCCGACAAGCATAATCGTATCTGCTGGCATGGTGGCACAGGCCTATAATCCAGCACTCAGGCAGCGTGGGCAGAGGATCAGGCGTTCAAAGACAGCCTTGCAAAGAGATTTCGGGGCTAGCAGGGGCCACAGGAGACTGTCAGGAAACCTAAGAAGGCGTTAGCTGTGTGCCTGCGGCACCCACCGAGCGTGCAGCTCATGCAAGAGAAGAGGGACACATACATGGGGGTTCGGGAGGTTCGTTAATCCAGTTTCGTTCCACACAGAGTTTTGCTTCCCGAAGGACATAAGGAAGAGTAGCCACGTAAAACATTTGTTGGCACACACCTTTAATCTGAGCATTCGGGATACAGATGTAGGAGGAGCCCTGTGAGTTCTGGGCCAGCCAGGGACTACAGTTCTCACTACCGTGAAAAAAACAACAAGCAAAAAGATGTGGGCAAACCACAGTATTTGGGCTGTTTTAGGAGGTCATTGCTCAGGTACTTTTCCAGAAACTCAGACTTGGTGCTGCCTGGAGCGTGCTTCCAGACGAGATCCCTGTGTGTTCCCTGGTTTACATGTTAATCTCATTTAATCTTTTTCAGCAAGGCCTATATGGTCGGTACCATTATTACCCCTACTTTGTGAGTGAGGATACTTGAGACACAAAACGGGTTAAATACCTCACTCCAAATCAACCAAGCAGCAGGGCTGAGTAGAATTCCAAACCCAGGCCATCTAGAGCTACAGTGGGCATCCTTAACAATTGCAGCATACTCTCTCAGTGTATGTGAGCTGAAGTGCACGTGCACGTGTCCTGTTACAAGCATGGTAAGTAAGAAACTAGGATTTTTTTTTTTTTTTTTTGAAGTAGAGACTCTAGCTCAGGCTGACCTGGAATTCACTGTTGTCTTAGGGTAGCCTCCAACTCACAGCAATCCTCCTACCTCTGCCTCCCGAGTGCTGGGATTAAAGGCGTGTGCCACCACGCCCGGCTAAGAAACTAGAATTTTTGTTTTGGAAAATGTTGCTCAATCAAGTGCTTAATGATGTCCAGGTGAATTCTAGAGCTAGGGTTTCCTAATGCCTTCTCCTTGCCCCCCAGGGTATCTGCCTTTGGATTTAGTCTGTATTGATAATGGAGTTAAAACAAGTAACCAGACTGCAGTCATCTGTTAAAACAACAAATTACTGCCCGTCCACTTTGGAGCTTTTGGAGGGAAAAAGATGGCTCATTGTCACTCGTTTTTGTTCAAGTACACTTATTTATAGCTAACTTGATTCCGAAAGGAAGGATTTAAGGTAGTTTACATAAATACATGAAGTAAGATAAATTAAAATGAGATTAAAGTTAAATTAAAAAAATAGGGGCTGGAGAGATGGCTTAGCGGTTAAGCGCTTGCCTGTGAAGCCTAAGGACCCCAGTTCGAGGCTCAATTCCCCAGAACCCACATTAGCCAGATGCACAAGGGGGTGCATGTGTCTGGAATTCGTTCGCAGTGGCTGGAGGCCCTAGCATGCCCATTCTCTCTCCCTCTCTCTATCTTCCTCTTTCTCTCTCTGTCTGTCGCTCTTAAATAAATAAATAAAAATAACAAAAAAAATTAAAAATAGAACAAAAGGCTGGGCATAGTAGCACGTACCTTTAATCCCAGCACTCAGGAGGCAGAGGTAGGAGGATCACTGAATTTGAGGCCAGCCTGGGACTAGAGAATGAGTTCCAGGTCAGACCCTACCTCAGGAAAAAAAGAAAAAATAGAACAAAAGAAAACCAAGGGCAGGAAAGATAAGATTAAACTATTTCTGTATACAAAATGCTTGGCATAAAGTTCAATTGTTTAAAAAAACATATTTATTTATTTGTTTGCAAGCAGAGAGAGAGAGAATATGGGCCTCCAGCCGCTGCAAACAAATATGTGCCACTTTGTGCATCTAACTTTATATGGGGACTGGAGAATTGAACCCAGGTCATTAAGCTTTTCAGGCAAGCCCCTTAACAGCCAAGCCATCTCTCCAGCCCTCCATTTTTTTTTTTTTTAATTATTAAAGGAGATCAACCACAAAACTGACTCCCAGCTTTCTAGAAACCAAAGGGAAGGTTAATTCCAAGTAGAGTGGGTGTTTGGCTGAACTGGAACAGGTACTGAAATATAAAAGCTTATGATGCCACTTCCCCAACTGTTCTCCATGAGCCTCATCCATGAGTACAGCATTCTAGCCATGCATGTTGGCACACGCCTTTAATCCCAGCACTCTGGAGGTAGAGGTAGGAGGATCGCCATGAGTTCGAGGCCACCTTGAGACTACTAGAGTTCTAGAGTGAGACCCTACCTTGAAAAAAAAGAGAGAGAGAGAGAGAACAGCATTCTTGGGAACATGTAAAGATGCCTTCCAGTTTTCATGGGGCCAACAAATCCCGTGCAAAAAGAACTTTATATGTTGTCCATAACCAGGGTTCAAATCTATGCAGGCATGCTTAAAGGGCCAAACACTGGATTGTATAGAGAGAAAGTGAGCATTGAAAAGTAACCATTGGTGTAACAGAGGCCAGGCTCAGCAGAGTTCTGGGGGCTAGAAGACAAAGGAAAATTCCTGATTGTTATTTGGGTCTTCCTGATTATACTAGAGTTAGGGAATCATATTTGGGGTCTTGATAAAATTGTGATCATATTTTTACTTACTAATAGATAATGCCTAGAACATCCAAGTATTCATTAAATAAAGACAGACCCATGCTCTGAGAAATGCAGCAATCTGATGAGAGCAGAGCAATATCCCCGTAGCCTGTCCTCAGAGAAGGCACTTGGAACAGCAGCCTTCTAAACACAGCAAAGATTCTGGGACACTGTGATGGTCAGTCATTGTCAACTTGACTGTACTTGAAATCACCTGGGACACACATCTGTAGGTGTGTTCATAAGGACATGTCCAGAGAGGAGTAACTGATGGGGAGGACTCACCCTGCATGTGGGCAGCACCATCCTGTGGATTAAGATCCCCAATTTAGGGCTGGAGAGATGGTTTAGCGGTTAAGGTGCTAGTCTGCAAAGCCTAAGGACCCAGGTTCAATTTCCTAGGACCCACATAAGCCAGATGCACAAGGTGGCTCAGGTATCTGGACTTTGCAGTGGCTGGAGGACATGCTGTGTCCATTCTCAACCCCTCCCCCCCACTGCTTCTCTCTCATCAAATAAACAAATAGTATGTGTGTGTGTGTGTGTATGTATATATATATGTGTGTGTATGTATTTTAATTCCAGACTTAGTAAAAAAGGTGAAAAGAGGAAACCAGCTGAACAGTGGCACTCATCTCTCTCTACTCCCTGACTAGGTTGCAGTACACCCAAGTTCCTCATACTCTCACTGCCATGCTTCCCCACACACATGGACTGCATCCTGCTAAAACTGTGGGTCAAAATAAACTCTTCCTCTCTTAAATTACTTTTGTTACAGTAACTTATACAAATGCTTTTCGTACATGCCTCTCAGTATTGGCGAGTAGTCAATATATGCGAGTGAGAGGTGGAGGCAGCAAAATATGGAAGTTGAGATGGAAGCAAAGCTAGATAAGTCTCCGACAGTCCAGTCTGACCTCAAACTGAGCATGTAGCCAAAACTGGCCTTGAGCTCTTGATCTTCCTGCCTGTACTTCTTGAATGTGGTGACTATAGATGTGCACCACTATGCCCGGTCAAAGATGGTGCCTACGTGAGTAAAGCGACATTTGGGCTGTCTTTCCATCACTATTATTACTCTCAGCCAAGTCTTTAGTAAGTCTTGAATGCCTAAGTTTAAATTTTGTTAATTCTGACATCCATTCTTTTTATCAAATGTCATAAGCTTTTGCATTTGACTCAATTCAAGAAAATTGAGGGCTGGAGGTAGGCTAAGCAGTTAAGGTGCTTGTCTGCAAAGGCTAAGGACCCAGGCTTGATAACCCAATACACACGTAAGCCAAATGCACAAGGTGGCACGTGTCTAGAGTTCATTGCTAGAGGTAAATGGCTAGAGGCCCTGGCATACCCATTCTCACACTCCCTCTCTACCTCTCTCTCTCAAATACAAAAATAAAATAAAATAAATAAAACATGAAAAAAGAAAATTGACAAATCAGACAAGGATCTGCCTGCATTGGTGGGAGGTGATGCCTCTCAGTGCAGAGCCAGGCCAGGTGGGACCCAGCCTGGGCCAAGAGCTTTCTTAAGGTTTAGTTTTGATTTCAGTACACACACAAGAGAATAATAATCAAAGCCATCCACTTTGTAATAAGGCATGTTCTCAGTCATTTTAGCACTCCTTCCCCAACATGTTAGTTTTGGTTTTGAGGTAGAGTCTCACTCTAGCCAGGCTCACCTGGAACTCACTCTATAGTCCTAGGCTGGCCTCAAACTCACAGTGATCTTTCTGCCTCTGCCTCTGCCTCTGCCTCCTGAGTGCTAGGATTAAAGGCACATGCCACCACACCTGGCTCCTTTCCCCAATTTTTTCATATGTAGCTTAGCTATATTCACACTCCCCATCCCCCTGTCTTGTCTCCTAGCCTCCCAAATTTTAAAATCAAATATAAGCAAATGTCTTTGTCTTTGTCCTTGGTCAAAAACCTCTCTGTTACCCTCAACAACAGAGAGAGGGTGGGTAAGGGAGAAGAGGAGGAGAGATTTTCTTCAATAGGGCATTTTGTCTTAATCAGGTAGACAATACTGAGAATGTGGGAATGCTGCCTATGCTGCACTTCCTCTGAGCTGGTCAGGATCCTGTGTTCTGAGCTTTAACCATCCATCCTTCTTCCTGATCCCTCTCACCCGAGAAGAACGTTAAGGAGTTCAAACGTGAAGATTGGGAGGTACATAGAAAATGCAGCACCTGCAGGTTGTGGTGGTCCAGCCCTTGGGAGGCTGAGATAGGGGGATTGCTGTGAGTTTGAGGCCACCCTGAGATTACATAGTGAATTCCAGGTCCACCAGGGCTAGAGTGAGACCCTACCTGGAAAAACAAACAAACAAACAAACAGCTAGATGATAGGGGAAAGGTCATAGAAGAAATCACAGACCACATGAGGAAAGCACCCACATCCAGGTCCAGACATGGAAGGGCTGGAACACCAAAGAGCTATTCACGGGATGGCTTTCAACTTTCAGGGGACTCAAGGCCCTTATAAAGTATTATGCTGTTGATTCTGAGGGCTTGTCTGATCTTACCCTATTTGGCTCCACTGATTATAAGGTCTGTCTCTTGCCTCACTGAAGTTATGGTCAAAAGACAAATGGCCACACACATAATGATGTTATGGAAGTATAAACCTCTAAGCCAAGATGATACTCTTTGACCCTAAGGGGGAGTTGAGTAACAAAGGGAGGAATGTGGTTAGGGTCCACCCAGACCAAAGAGAAGACAGCTGCATGACTATGCATACTATTCAAGTGACCTTGAAGCCCTGATGTGCCCAGGAGCTTGGAAAAGTATGTTACTGTATATGAGAGATAAAGGGGCTTTTAAAAAAAGTACAAGGGAGATGGATGTGGTGGTATACACCTTTAATCCCAACTCGGGAGGCAGAGGTAGGAGGATCACTATGAGTTCGAGGACACCCAAAGCCTACATAGTGAATTCCAATTCAGCCTGGGATACCTCATTAAAAAAAAACACACAAAAAGTACAAGGGAGACAGAAATTAAAGTGTATATAAGGCAATGCCCTACTGTGTTTGGGGCTTGATTTTTGAATGGGAATGACCCCATAGCCTCCGGTAGTTTTGATTAAGTTTTCTACCTCCTACTGCTGGAGGAGGTGGGTCATGGGGCAAATCTTGAGTCTGGCCCTAAGATGTGTTCTGAGCCAGCTTGAGCTCTGGCTGTTCACTCTGTGCTGTGGATATGTATAGGATGAAGTGAGCCCGCTTTCTATGCCATGATGAAGCTTCCCCTGGAATCTGTAAGCCTGAAATAAACAACTTTCCTCCCATGTGCTGCTTTTGGTGAAGTGCTTTAGCCCAGCAACAACAGAAAATTGGTACCAAGAAGTGGAAAAACCTGACATTGAGCTGCAAGTGTGTGAGAGATTACCACCATTGAGATTGGGGCAGCTGTTCTGCATTGGGACAACAGGAAGAATGCTGACTCTTTTGAGAGTAGGGGGCCTACTTCTGAGGAAGTGTCCTGTTCTTCAAAGTTGGCTTTATTCCCTCCTGCATTAACCAATCTGGTAGCCCCCCAATCCTATGAGAGTATAACAAATTCAGAAACAGAGAGTCATTGGATTTGCAACATAGTTATTTGGAGATGGCTCCTGGATGATGAGGAGCAGTGTCATAGTCCCCAAGTAGAAGCCATAGGGGACATGGCATGGATGAACCATGAGTTTCACTGGAAACCCTAGGAATTTCAAGATGCCAGGACTATGGGACAATTGCCAAGGAGAGCTGCTAGTTCAGATGGAGTTTTCCCCAGGCTGTAGGAGCCCAGCTGGAGGGACAGAATTGGAACAGAGATTTTGTTACTGATTAATCTTGGACTTGGAGCTACAGGACTTGATATTTGCTCTATTTGTTTTAGATCTTGCATTGGCTCAATCTTTTCTGCAATGCCATCTTTTGCAGTGTGAATGTTTATTCTGTGCCATTATGGTTTTTTTGTTTGTTTTGTTTTACAGCTCACAATTAAGAGACTTTGGACCATGGGGATGTTTGAACAACATTAGGATTGATAAAGACTATGGGAACTTTTAAAGTTGGACTAAATGCATTGCATTTTACATCATGGTTTGTTGTCAGTTTATAGTGGCCAGGAGTAGAATGTGGTGGTTTGAGTTAGGTGTCTCCCATAGACTCATATTTTATTTATTGATTTTTTAAATTTTATGTTTATTTATTTGAGACACAGAGAGAGGCAGATAGAGAATGGGTATACCAGGGCCTCCTGCCACTGCAAACAAACTCCAGATGCATGCCCCACCTTGTGTACCTGGCTTACATGGGTGCTGGGGAATTGAACTTAGGTCCTTAGGCTTCACAGGCAAGTGTCTTAATTGCTAAGCCATCTCTCTAGCCCTAAACTCGTGTTTTGAATGCTTGGATTCCAGCCGGCAGCAGCTTAGAGGGTGGAGTCTTGCTGGAGGAGGTGTGCTACAGGGTGGACCTTGAGCTTCATTAGCCTCTATCTTGCCGGTGTTAGTTTGACTCACTCTCCTGTTGCTATTTTCCACTTGCTGTGGCAGCAGTGATGTCCAGCCTCTGCTCTACCATGTTTTCCCTGCCATCGTAGAGCTTCTCATCCAAACTGTAGGACAAAATAAACCCTTTTCTCCCATAAACTGCTTCTGGTCAGGTGTTTGTCCCAGCAGTAAGAAGATAACCACAACATGAGGTACATCCTCTGTCATTTTAGCATCCCTTCCCCAAGTTTTTCATATATACTTTAGATATATTCCTACTCCAATCCCTTTCTCTTGTTCCCTACCCCTCTACCCCCATTTGAAAACAAATGTAACTAGCTGGGTGTGTTGGCACATGCCTTAATCCCAGCACTCAGGAGGCAGAGGTAGGAAGATCACAGTGAGTTCGAGGCCACCTTGAGACTACATAGTGAATTCCAGGTTAGCCTGGGCTAGAGCGAGACCCTACCTTGAAAAACAAAACAAACAAACAACAACAACAACAAATACATATAACCAAACGCTTCTGTCTCTATCCTTGACCAAAAGCCTCTCTCTTACCCCAACAACAGAGAGAGAGAGAGAGAGAGAGAGAGAGAGAGAGATTTTCTTCAGTAGAGCATTTTATCTTTAACTCTCTAGTTTGTCCTGATAAACTGATTACACAACAAATCCCTACTGACTGATGGAATTAATTGCTATATAAAATTTTAACTATAAGGCAATTAGTGTTAGATGAATAGAGACCACAAATGTCAGCTATTTAACTGTTGAAGTTGGTACTGACCATTTCCTTTTGTGAGATTATAGGGCCAGCTGTGTACTTAAGCCAGCCCTAGCTTGTTACAATGAAACCATATGATCTACATATGTAAAAATGTTCCTCTCAGTTTTCTCCCATACTGTTCATCCAAACAAGATACCAGTAACTCACTAGTAGCTGTTTGCAGATAAGGAAAACTGTGCCAATGTGAAAGTTTGTTGCAGATGAAACAGTTTAAATGTGTTCTCATATCCAAAAGATGTTTGATTCACCTTTTCAGTTGAATGGTTTCCTAAGTCTCTTGTTTCTCAAAATAAAGCATTGAGTTTTCTCCCTCCCTCCTTAAAATTAAAACCAAATTTATCTGTGAGCTGTGAAAAATATTCATTACGGTTATCCCCACTACCAATAGATCATTTAATATAGAAAATACTAGTTAAACAGAATATTTATGAATTATTATTGAATCTTGATTTAAACTAGGTCCAATCTTTTAGAAATAAGTTATTAATTGAAATAGCTGCCATTTCCTCCTTTGCTGCTTGAGGATCACCACCATCATGAATGACACAGTAACCATCCGGACCAGGAAGTTCATAACCAACCTTCTGCTTCAGAGGAAAAAAATGGTCACCGACGTCCTTCACCCAGGGAAGGCTACAGTACCCAAGACAGAAATTTGGGGAAAAACTAGCCAAAATGTATAAGATCACTCCAGATGTCATCTTTGTATTTGGATTCAGAAACCATTTCAGTGGGGGCAAGACAACTGGCTTCAGCATGTTTTATGATTCCTTCAATTATGCAAAGAAAAGTGAACCCAAACACAGACTTGCCAGACATGGCCCGTATGAGAAGAAGACCTCAAGAAAATGGCGGAAGGAACGCAAGAACAGGATGAAGAAAGTCGGGGCACTGCCAAGACCAATGCTGGTGCCGGCAAAAAGGCAAAGGACTGAAGACTGACTGCGGTGACTTAATCTGCCACAATGCTGCAAATGTTTAAGATGACCAATAAACTGTAAAAACTCCAAAAAAAGGAAAAAAAAAAAAAAAGAAAAAGAAAAAAAGAAAGAAAGAAATAGCCTATGGCCCTTGCTATTTAAAGAAATCTTACAATGAATGACTTCTCAAGTAAAATGTATAAAGGACCCATTAAGTATGTGTGAAACACTTTGAACCAAAGAAGGCATGACTTCCCAACATTCAAGCAGGCTAATGAACGTGTGGGAAAATGACCACGAAATGACTTGGGTAGTGGGAGAGCATTGGCTCGGAGCTGAGTGGCCAGAGTAGCTGAAGAGCCTTAGCCAAATTTGTCTTTTCAAGGTTTGGTGTTGTTACCTCTAAAACATGTTCATTACTTAATGGTCTCCAAAGTTTATTTTAGCGCTAATAAATCTTTGATTCTAAGACACACAAAAGAAGCTCACAAATATAGCATAATAGTGTACAAACTGTCCCCAGCTTAGGAACTGGCTCAACTCCAAATGCTCAATTGTTTGGAACACAGAACACATTTTCCCACAGAGACCATGGTACGAATAGTGGCAACTTCCCAGATCAGTCGACAAAGTCAATTTACCTCAGCTTTGGAGAGAGTCCACGTTAGTGTGGACTTCAACCATCAATCATCACAACAGTTTGGGGAAAATCCCCGGGATTCTAATTAAGCATGGCAGAAACCATGCCTCAGGATTTCCAAGTGCCCTGAGCAATAGGCTTGAGGACCATTCCAGTTCCAGACAAAGGCTGGGCTAGCAGACTGGAAAGTGGGGTGTGGATGCTCCGGTACCTCTGATCCCTTGAACAGGTAGGCTGAGCACTGCCTGCTGTCTTGGAGTTTGGTTGCCAGGAGGGAGTTAGTGTCCAAGGACAGGACTGGAATGACAGAAGGAAAACATGGTAAAATGCTGTGCTGGTAACTGAATTAATTAATTAACTAATTCATCGATTAATATATGTGTGTGCTGTGCCTGTGTGAGTAAGAGTGTTCACTTGTGTGTGGGTGTATGGAGGCCAGAGTTCAATGTGGGGTGTCTTCCTCAGCCACTCTTCATCTTATTATTGAGACAGGGTCTCTCTGAATGCAGAGCTCAGTCATTCGGCTTGTCCAGCCAGCCACCTTGCCCCAGAAACCCCGTGTCTCCACCCACTGAGTGCTGGGATTACTGGCACGTTCCACCAAGCTAGCACTTAGGTGGATGCTGGGGATCTGAACTCAGGCCCACACATGCTTTTCAGCCAAGCCCTTACCCAGCCTCCTGGGGACATTTTTTTAAAACTCTCCCTCTTTTTTTTTTGACAGGTGTGTGTGTGTGTGTGTGTGTGTGTGTGTGTGTGCAGTATGTATGATGTATGCATGCATGTGTGGATATGTGTACCATGGGTAAGCATGTGGCAGCCAGAAGGGAGCTTGGGGCGATCTTTTCTATTGCTCAACCACATACTTCTTTGAGATGAAATCTTTCTTTCTACTTGAGTCAGCAAACTGCAGTGATTCTTCAGGGACTCCCCGCCTCCCCTTTCCACTGCAGACTCGGGTTAAAGATGTGTGTGACTATGTCCAGCTATTTACCTGGGTTCTGAGAGAATCAAACTCGACTGGTCTCAGGCTCTCCCAGGCTCTCATGAGTCATCTCACCTGTCTTTCACTTTTTTCTTTTTCTTTTTTTTGAGATAGAGTCTCATTCTAGCCCAGGATGACCTGGAAGTCACTATGTAGTCTCAGGGTGGCCTTAAACTCATGGTGATCCTCCTACCTCTGCCTCCTTAGTGCTGGGATGATTGTCATTACTTGTACAAGACCTACACAATATTGGGCCCATTAACATGTCCTCGTGGGTGATGGAGAAGGACAAAAAAAAAAAAAAAAAAAAAAAGACACCTAAATAAAAGAGGATCTAGTTGGAAAGAAGGGATTCATTAGAAAGGAGATGGGAAGGAAGGGAGGGGATTATGTTCAAAATAAATATTGTACATTATGAAATTGCCAATTAAAAAATTTAAAGACTAGGCTGTTTATGGTGGTTCACACTCTTAATCCCAGTACTCGGGAGGCAGAGGTAGAAAGATCACAGTGAGTTCAAGGCTAGTCTAGAACTACAGAGTTAAAAAAAAAAAGGGGGGGGGCTGGAGAGATGGCTTAGTGGTTAAGGCCAGATGGACAAAGAGGTGCATGCATCTGAAGTTCATTTGCAGAGGCTAGATGCCCTGGCATGCCCATTCTCCACCCCCCTCTTTGCTTGCAAATAAAAAAATAAATATAATATTTAATACAATAAAATAAATTTTAAAAAATACATAAATAAATAAAACTAGTTTTCTAGAGTTAGTATGCAAGCTATAATTAGGTAATGCTTTCTGTAGATCAATCTATGACTACATCCAAAAGAGCTATGGAATTATTTATATATATATATATTTTTTAAATTTTTTTGTTATTTTTATTTATTTATTTGAGAGCGAGAGACAGAGAGAGAAAGAGGCAGATAGAGAGAGGGAGAGAGAATGGGCGCGCCAGGGCCTTCAGCCACTGCAAACGAACTCCAGATGCGTGCGCCCCCTTGTGCATCTGGCTAACGTGGGTCCTGGGGAGTTGAGCCTCGAACTGAGGTCCTTAGGCTTCACAGGCAAGTGCTTAACCGCTAAGCCATCTCTCCAGCCCTATATTGTTAAATATTCATTCATTGCCAGACAAAATGACTTATACTTATAATCCCACCACAGGAGAATCAGGAGTTAAGGTCTTCCCAGCTACATAGCAAGTTTGAGTTCAGCCTGGGCTACATGAGACCCTATCTCAAAGAAAATTTCGGAAAACAGAAAAGGATGGCACTCACTCTTGCTGCTCTCTCCCAGCTGATAGGACAAGATGTGTGACAGACCAGCTGTCTACTCTGGGATTATAGGAGCCTGACAAAGCCCACCACAGCTCTGGCTTTCACATGGCGTCTGGAGATCCAGACTCAAGTATGCAGCAAGCATTTTTTTTAAAAAAAACAGAGCCATCTCCCCAACCCCTGGCCGTGTGTGTGTGTGTGTGTGTGTGTGTGTGTGTGTGTGTGTGTTTACCGGGGGGGGGGGGGAGTTCTGAGGTAGGGGCTCACGCTAGCCCAGTCTGGTCTTGAATTCACAGTAATCCTCCTACTTTTGCCTCTTAAATGCTGGGATTAAAGGTGTGTGCCGCCATATCCAACTAGGCAGATTTCTTGATTGCCCAAATGATACAACCAAAAAATAGCTAAATAAACTGGATGTGGTGGCTCATTCCTATAATCCCAGCCCCCTGGCCCTCTGGAGACTGAGGTAGGAGGATTGCTGTGAGTTCAAGGCCAGCTTGGGCTATAAAGTGAGATTCAGGTCAGCTTTACTTCAAAGAGACTTTACTTCAAAGAAAGAAAGAAGCTGGGCTTGCAAAGACTGCTGGCTCAGAGTCAATTCCCTGTCTCCATGTAAAACCAGATGTGCAAAGTGGTGCATGTATTTGAAGTTCCTTTGCAGTGGCCAGAAACACTGACATGCCCATTTTCTCTCTTTCCTTGCAAATAAATAAAAATATTTTTATTGATTTTTTTTAATTTGAAAGGATAGAGGGAGAGAAAGAATGGGTGCACCAGGGCCTCCTGCCAGTTTGTTTATCTAGCTTTATGTAGGTGCCAGGAAGTTGAACCCAGGCTATCAGGATTTGTAAGCAAGTGTCTTTAACTGCTGAGCCATCTCTTCAGCCCTAAAACTATTTTTTTAGGTAAAAGAAAAAGAAATTTTCATTTGTTTGTTTGTTTTGACAGAGTCTCACTATGTAACCCAGGCTAGCCTCAAACTCACAATCCTCCTGCTTCAGCACACCCAGTCCTGGGATTATAGTCCTGAACCACCTGGTTAAGAAAAGGATTTTTTTTTTTTTCTGAGGTAGGGTCTTGCTGTACTCCAGGCTGACCTGGAACTCACTCTGTAGCCCAGGTTGGCCTCAAACTCATAGCGATCCTGCCTCAGCCTCCCAAGTGCTGATTAAAGGTGTGCGCCACCACGCCCGGCTAGGTAAGCAACAATTAAGAGAGAGTTAGCTGTGGCTTCATCCGTCCGTGAATTCAGACTCCTGGACTAGATATACTATTCATAGGCAACGTTCCTTGAGGAGCTTACTCCATCCAGGGTAGAACTGCAGTACTTGGCAGGTGTTCACTCAACACATACCCTGTGAGGTAGGGATTATTATCATTATCCCTGAAACCCTGTGATGAAATACCCTGCTCACAGTCAGCATTCCAGCACAGGGAAGTATCATTGTTTAATTAAGTCCTAATCATCAGGCCCAGCAGGGCTGGGATTAGGATGGAGGTTGGTGGCTTCAGAGCCTGAGCCCTAAACTCCTTCCCTTAATGTCTTGGTCATTTTATATAGATACCAAAGGGAGAGACATTGCAGTAAGTGCAAGGTACCATGGAACGCCAATTCTAAAACCCAGGGCTTGGCAGGGGTGGAGAACAGAGGGCAGGGCCAGACATGGTGGGGACCAGGGAGGGAGAATGCAAAAAAGGAGGCGGACACACAGGGGATTGGGCAAGGCCCCAATGAAACACCCACGTAGGTGTTTAGATTTTATCCTGAGGAGGAAGTGCAGTGCCTGCGCTTCAGGTGAAGGTGAGCTGGAGGGTGTGGGAGGAAAAGCTGGTTGGAACAGTGGCAGTCCCAGTGAAGATGAACTGATCTCTCTAGCCCTCTCCTTCCCAGTATATAAACCTGATGAGGGAAAAGATACAGGCTCTGCTGTAGACCCAGCATGTGCCTTGCACAGAGTGGGTACTCAGTAACTATGGACAGAATGAAAATGAAATTAATTCTGGTGTTCAACAGCATCAGGTTTCAACTCTGCTGCCTCACATTCCTTCTAGACCACCCTTTCTTCATCACCCCACCCTTGCGTCTGACTTCCTTCCTTTGATACTCAGTCTGCTCCAGGTAGACCAGTTGCCCCATTCTTGCAGCCACTTCACCATAAACAATCCTTTCACATGGAAAGCTCCTATCCCTATGTGAATCAGTCTTGTTGATGTGTTTTTGGTTTTTGAAACATCCATCAGTGAAGCATTGCATGGGTCCCTATCAGAATTCCTAGGATTGTTGTTTCCAAATATAACATTAATGTTTTGGGGAAAAGCTCCCTATAGAATGTTTTGCTTTTTTGAAGCAGAATCTCCCTCTGTAGCCCAGTCTGGCTTTGAACTAACTCCCTTTGCATCCTTGACTAGCCTTGAACTCACAATCCACCTGCTTCTGTGTTAGGATACAGATGTGCACCACTACACTTGGCCCCACTAAGTGATTCTATAATGAACACACTGGCCACTTTTTTTTTTTTTTTTTTGAGGCAAGCCCAACAGACTGTCCTTTTTTATGTGAAAGAGCAAGAATGAGAGAAAGAGAGGGTGAAAGTGTGAGAGAGAACTGGTGTGTCAGGGCCTCCAGCCACTGCAATTGAACTCCAGATGTATGTGATACCTTGTGCGCATGTGCGACCTTGCATACTTGTGTCATTTTGTGTGTCTGGCTTATGTGGGATCTGAAGAGTCAAACATTGGTACTTAGGCTTCGCAGGGAAGTGCCTTAACCACTAAGCAATCTCTCCAGCCCAACACTGGTCACTTTTTAATTGAAAGTCACTGATCTAAATCCCACAATACTTCACAACCCAGTTCACATCTATAAAGGCTTGTCTGACTTCATTGTCTTCTCACTTGCAGGACTTACATAAGAAATAGACAGATGAGGGTTGCTTATATGTAAATGTTGACCTGGTCAGGAGCCCCCTCTTGTGAACAAGGGCAGGCAACCCTCACGCTACTTCTGGAGACGGCTGGCAATCACCTCCCCTTTCTTCCCTGGGCAGAAAACTACTTCCACTTGCCCACAGGTGTTCAGTCCATTCCTGCTGGGAGCCACACTTGCCATCATGGCTCACCACATCCAGTGCCCCAGTGCCCCCATCCATCCTCTCCTTTTTGTGTTTGTTTTTTCGAGGTAGGGTCTCGCTCAAGCCCAGGCTGACCTGGAATTCACTGTGTAGTCTCAGGGTGGCCTTGAACTCATGGCAGTCCTCCTACCTCTGCCTCTGGAGTGCTGGGATTAAAGCCGTGTGCAACCGTGCCCATCTCATTTTCCCTTTTTAATCAGAAAGAGATACAGATACAGATGATAGAAGCAGACAGATCTGCTGTAAGTCTCCATTTTGCTATTAAGCAAATGAGATCTGTACTTTTAAAAATTTTTTAAGCATTTTATATATTTATTTGAGAAGGAGAGAAAGAATAGGCATGCCAGGCCTTTATCCACTGTAAAGGAACTCTGGACACATGTGCCACCTTGTGCATCCAGCTTTATGTGGGTACTAGGGAATCGAACCTGGGTCCTTTGGTTTTGCAGGCAAGTACATTAATGATTGAGCCATCTTTCCAGCCCCCAAAATTTATTTAGTTGCACATGTATTACATTTGTGTGCATGCCAGGAAAACTTACTTTCCTTCCTTCCTTCCTTCCTTTCTTTCTTTCTTTCTTTCTTTCTTTCTTTCTTTCTTTCTTTCTTTCTTTCTTTTTGTGAGGTACACTGTGTGTTCTCAGGGTGGCCTCAAACTCATGGCAATCCTCTTACCTCTGTCTCCCAATTTCTGGGATTAAAGACATATGCCACCATGCCCAGTTATTGCTGCTGTTTTTCTTCATTTTTAAAAAAAATATTTTATTGGCAACTTCCATAATTATAGACAATAAACCATGGTATTTCCTTCTCCCCATTTTCTACTTTGCAACTTCACTCTCCATCATATCCCCTTCCCCCCTCAATCAGTCTCTCTTTTATTTTGATGTCATCATCTTTTCCTCCTATTATGATGATCTTGTGTAGGTAGTGTCAGGCACTGTGAGGTCATGGATATCCAGGCCATTCTGTGTCTGGAGGAGCACGTTGTAAGGAGTTCTACCCTTCCTTTCACTCTTACATTCTTTCCACCACCTCTTCCACAATGGACCCTGAGCCTTGGAAGGTGTGATAGAGATGTTTCAGTGCTGAGCACTCCTCTGTCACTTCTTTTCAGCACTGTGTTGCCTTCTGAGTCATCCCAAGGTCACTGCCATCTGAAAAGAGAAGCTTCTCTAATCAAAAGTGACAGTGTTGCTAGCTTTTGACACTTTTTCCTTTTGTTTTGTTTTTCTATTTATTTATTTACTTTGGTTTTTTTCTTGTTTATTTAAGAGAGAGAATGGGCATGCCAGTGCCCCTAGCCACTGCAAATGGAGTCCAGATGCATATGCCACTCTGTGCATCTGACATTATGTTGGTACTGGAGAATTGAACCTGGTCCTTTGACTTTTCAGGCAAATGCCTTAACCACTAAGCTGCCTCTCCAGCCCTTTTGACACTTTTTGCATCTATCTTTGTGGGTGGCTTAGGATTTGAACTTGGAGCCCTAGGCTTTGAAAGCAAGTGTCTTTAACCATGAGCTGTCTTCCCTGCCCCTAGAAAACTAGTTAAAGAAAGAACCAATATCTTTGTATAGCTGGATACTATGCAATCATGAACTATATTTCTCCACAGTGTAGCCATTACTGGCTTTTTATTGCTTGTATTAATTTTGGTAGCTTAACAGGCATGTAGTGATACACTATTGGTGCTATTTTAAAAATTATTTTAGGGCTGGAGATGGTTTAGCGGTTAAGGCGCTTGTCTGTGAAGCCTAAGGACCCAGGTTCAATTCTCCAGGTCCCATGTAAGCCAGATGCACAAGGTGGCACATGCATCTGGAATTCATTTGCAGTGGTTAGAGTCCCTGGCGTGCCTGTTCTCTCTCTCTCTCTCTCTCTCTCTCTCTCTCTCTCTGTCTCTAATAAATAAATAAAATTAAAAATTATTGTATTTATTTAAGAGAGAAAGACAAACCATGAAAAGAAACATTTGCTTTAATACCTGCAGACTAAGTGTTGTGTCTGTGTGTGATTACAGATGACTGGGGCTGTCAGAGGGGTTTGCTCTTCTCAAAAGTCCCTCTAGGACTGGGAAGAGGGTACAGTGTTAGAATACTTGCATAACATGTACACGGTTTTATCCTCAGCAATACACACACACACACACACACACACACACACACACGTCCTTTCTACACAGCAGTCTGTGTTCTGAGATGGTTTATAATGATTGGCATGCTCATAAGAATGAAAAATTAAGCCAGGCACGGTGGCACACGCCTTTAATCTCAGCACTCAAGAATCAGAGGTAGGAGGATTGCCGTGAGTTCAAGGCCACCCTAAGACTCCATAGTGAATTCCAGGTCAGCCTGGACTAGAGCGAGACCCTACCTTGGGGAAAAAAAAAAGAAAAATTAGAAATAAATGCCTAATGCTTAGGGATTAATTTATGATATTCCACATTAGTGAAAGACTTGAACTAAGTACAAATCATGTTCTGGAAGGACATTTACAGGTATGGTGAGCTAGATACATAAACATTGTATGGTGAAAAGGTGACTATAGTTAAAGAAATCCTAACTAAATGAAGCAATAGGTCATGCTCATGTATATGAGTTGTAAAACACAGCATTAAGAAGCTTAGTCAAGTACGTGGCCTATGCCTGTCATCCCAGCAGGTAAAGGTAAGAAGATCAGGAGTTCAGAGTCTTCATCAGCTACACAATGAGTTTGAGGGCAGTCTGAGGTACATGAGACACTGTCTCAAAACATACAAATCCAAGCCAAAACCAAACAGGTAAAATAATCAAAAGTCAGAATGGGATTTACTTCTAGGGCAAAAGCATATTGAATGGAAAGGAGCAAGTGAGAGCTTTGTGGAATGCCATGTCCTTTATGTTTGTAAAGGGTAAGCATAAATGAGTACACAAAGGTACATTACTAACAGTGGACTTGGCTACACATGATACCTCAATAAAACAGTCCTACATGGTATTTTAATTTTCTTTTTTCCTTTTTTGCTGTTTCTTTTTATCTTGGCTATGATTTTTTTAAAGTCTAAAATGGAGGCATGACCAATTGTAAGGAAGAAACAATAGCATTTTTTTTTTTCCTAAGTACAGCACAGTCTCAGCTATCTCTATTGGTCTGAGCTCCACACCCAGTTAAAAATAGTTCAAAAGTCCTGCTAGCTGGTAGCTGGGCTATGTTTAGCAGAAACCACTCAGGATTGGCATGGGGTAGAGCCAAGCACACTCTTCGCATCTGGTAGGGTTGGCTCTAGGCAGGGTCCTTGGGCCAACCTGCCATCAGTGACTCAGGCTGTTTCCATCCTGCCTGCACTGTGGGCCAGCATCAGAATGTGCGGGTCAGACAGAAGTCCACCGCTGTTACTGAGGGTCAGACAGAAGTCCACCGCTGTTACTGAGGGCCAGACAGAAGTCCACCGCTGTTACTGAGGGCCAGACAGAAGTCCACCGCTGTTACTGAGGGTCAGACAGAAGTCCACCGCTGTTACTGAGGGCCAGACAGAAGTCCACCGCTGTTACTGAGGGTCAGACAGAAGTCCACCGCTGTTACTGAGGGCCAGACAGAAGTCCACCGCTGTTACTGAGGGCCAGACAGAAGTCCACCGCTGTTACTGAGGGCCAGACAGAAGTCCACCGCTGTTACTGAGGGCCAGACAGAAGTCCACCGCTGTTACTGAGGGCCAGACAGAAGTCCACCGCTGTTACTGAGGGCCAGACAGAAGTCCACCGCTGTTACTGAGGGTCAGACAGAAGTCCACCGCTGTTACTGAGGGCCAGACAGAAGTCCACCGCTGTTACTGAGGGCCAGACAGAAGTCCACCGCTGTTACTGAGGGTCAGACAGAAGTCCACCGCTGTTACTGAGGGCCAGACAGAAGTCCACCGCTGTTACTGAGGGCCAGACAGAAGTCCACCGCTGTTACTGAGGGCCAGACAGAAGTCCACCGCTGTTACTGAGGGTCAGACAGAAGTCCACCGCTGTTACTGAGGGCCAGACAGAAGTCCACCGCTGTTACTGAGGGTCAGACAGAAGTCCACCGCTGTTACTGAGGGCCAGACAGAAGTCCACCGCTGTTACTGAGGGCCAGACAGAAGTCCACCGCTGTTACTGAGGGCCAGACAGAAGTCCACCGCTGTTACTGAGGGCCAGACAGAAGTCCACCGCTGTTACTGAGGGCCAGACAGAAGTCCACCGCTGTTACTGAGGGTCAGACAGAAGTCCACCGCTGTTACTGAGGGCCAGACAGAAGTCCACCGCTGTTACTGAGGGCCAGACAGAAGTCCACCGCTGTTACTGAGGGTCAGACAGAAGTCCACCGCTGTTACTGAGGGCCAGACAGAAGTCCACCGCTGTTACTGAGGGTCAGACAGAAGTCCACCGCTGTTACTGAGGGCCAGACAGAAGTCCACCGCTGTTACTGAGGGCCAGACAGAAGTCCACCGCTGTTACTGAGGGCCAGACAGAAGTCCACCGCTGTTACTGAGGGCCAGACAGAAGTCCACCGCTGTTACTGAGGGTCAGACAGGAGTCTGCTGGATAGCAGACTGGTCGTCAAAGAACCCAGAGCAGCCAAACGCTGGCTGCTCCCAGAGCACACTTCCCTTTCCACTCTCCTGGGTAGGCTTGTTGTTATTATTATTATTATTATTATTATTAGTTTCATAAAAATGGATTCAGGGCTGGAGAGATGGCTTAGTGGTTAAAGGTCTTGCCTGTGAAGCCTAAGGACCCAAGTTCAAATCCCCAGTACTCATGTAAAGCCAGATGCTCAAGGTGGCACAAACTTCTGGAGTTCATTTGCAGTGGCTGGAGGCCGTAGCATGCCCGTTTCTATCTGTTTCTATCTGCCTCTCTCCCTCTCAAAACAAGTAAATAAAATAAAATAACTAAAATGAAAGTGAAACAGATTCATTTTTCAACACCTCCTTTTTAACTGTTAGGTTGAGGAAACCAGGGACAGGTACTGGATTGTAACAGTGAAGGAGTTCCCTGGGTGTTTTTTGTTTGTTTGTTTTTGTTTTTATTGTTTTTTTGGTTGTGACTCAGTTTCATCTTTGGGATTCACTCCACTTCACCTCTCTTTTCCTTCATCAGTTGCTGTACTAATTATCCAGGTCACAGCGATGCTTTGAGACGTAATGAATGCTCACAAGCCCCTTTGAAGTGTTCAGACGGGAAGGATGCTGTTCTCAGTCCTTTCCAACTCCAGCCAGGCAGGAAGTGTGCTGTGTCGCACTCGGCTCCCAGCGTGCTCCCAAGTACCTCCCAGTCCCTTCTGCCTCAGTGAGAGCAGCTTCCCTCAGCCACCGGGAGCGTGCTAGCTCTGCATGTTGTTCACTCGTTTAAAAGAAAAGGGTGAGCCGGGCGTGGTGGCACACGCATTTAATCCCAGCACTCGGGAGGCAGAGGTAGGAGGATCGCCATGAGTTCGAGGCCACCCTGAGACTCCATAGTGAATTCCAGGTCAGCCTGGGCTAGAGTGAGACCCTACGAAAAACAAAAAACAAAAAACAAAAAACAAAAAACAAAAAAAAAAGAAAGAAAAGGGTGAACAAAGACAAAGCAATTCATAATTGAGACATTTGGAGAATGATTCTAAACAAGTTGGTAAGTTGCACCGGACAATAAAGAGCTCTCAGCTCCACAGTGGGGTGTAGCTTGACCTTCAGTGCAGGACAAGATGGGTTAAACTCTGAAATCAAACATCATCTTTAAAAAGTATTCATTAGCCAGGTGTGGTGGTGCACACATTTAATCCCGGCACTCAGCAGGCGGAGGTAGGAGGATTGCTGTAAATCGGAGGCCAGCCTGGGACTATAGAGTGAGTTCCAGGTCAGCCTGGCTTACGGTGAGACTCTACCTCAAAGCCAACAACCAAAGTACGTACATGTATACATACATAGAGAGAGAAAAGAGTAGAAACACCGACATATTGATAAGAAGTAATCTGGGAGACAGTACTATGTCGAGGTGTTATTGTAACCAGTAAACTTGGCTCTGCTTGACTGAAACAAAATCAAATCTGTGGGGACCGGGGAGATGGTTGAGTGGATAAAGCGCTTGTTGCTCAAGCATAAGGACCAGAATTTGGATCCCTAGCACCCACATGAAGTCTGGGCGGCCACAGCAGCCTGCCTGTGGTCCCGAAACCCAGGAGGTGGAGCTTGGGGATCTCCAGGCAAGCTGGCTAGACTAGACCATCCACGTCTGTGAGCTCCAACTTCCTGGGGAAAACCTTACTGAGTGAATATAGTGCAGGGGATCAAGGAAGACATCCAATGTCCGCCTGGCCTCCTCCACGTGTGTGGTGTGCACACGCCCTGGTGCACCCACACACATATAAACACACACATGTACACACCACATACACATGCAAGATAATTAAACGAGTGAGCAAACAGGATTGTGGTGAACTGAAAAATGGTAATTAGATGATGACAATATGATTCAAGTCTGTAATTCCAGTACCCAGAAGGTAGTGGCAGGATCAGACGTTCAAGGTTATTCTTGACTACATAGCAAGTTCAAGGTCAGCTTGGGATGCATGAGATTGTATCTCAAAAAAAATGATGACAATGGTGGCAATGGTGATAAAAGCAAGCAAGTTATTTAACATATAATCTCTCTCTCCCCAAATATATCTGCATATATATACATATATATGTATACAAACATACACACACATATGTGTATATACATATGTATATACACATATGCATATATATATTTTTTTTGGGTGACAGGGTCTCACTCTGTAGCCCATGTTGCCCTACACCTCTTGGCAATCCTATTGCCCCATGTGCTGGAATTACAGTTATGAGCCATCAAACCTGGCTTAGAAAACTACATTAAAGGGCTGGGGAGATCACTCAGTGGTTAGAGCTGCTTGCCTGTAAAACCTGAAGGCCTAGGTTTGATTCCCCAGCACCCATGTAAAGTGAAACATGCACCTGGTGTCTGGCATTTGACATGTGCTTGCAGTAGCAAAAGACTCTGGCTTGCCCAAGTGTGCAGGCGTGCACACACACACACACACACACACGCATATACATATGTACATACATACATGGAGAAAGGAAAGAAAGAAAAAGAAGAGTGCATTTAAAAATACCCCAGGGATGGGATGGAGAGATGGCTTAGAGGTTTAGGCGCTTGCCTGAAAGCCAAAGAACTCAGGTTCGATTCCCCAGGACCCAGGTTAGCCAGATGCACAAGGGGGTGCATGCGTCTGGAGTTCGTTTGCAGTGGCTGGAGGCCCTGGTGCGTCCATTCTTTCTCTCTCTCCCTGCCTATTTCTCTCTCTCTCAGATAAATAAATAAATAAATAAATAAATAAATAAATAAAATAATTAGAAAAGAATACCGCAGGGCTGTGCATGGCCTTGAGAGTACCCTTTGGGCAATGGTGGCACAGACTTAGACGCTGAGAAGAAGACTGGTCCAGCGTTTCTCGAGCACTGACCTTCTCTCTCTAGCTGAAGAGAGTAGGTCACTTGCCCAGCCGGGACCCTACGTCCCCGTGAGGCAGCCTTTCCTCCGGCTTGGACATGACCACTGCCATCTTGAATCTCAGCAGCTGTGAGCACCTGAGCCCGTTGACATGGGCGCGGGCAGGGAGCCCGGGCTGAGCTGGCTGTGGCACTCACCGGGCTCGCAGAGCCTTCGCCAGTCTTCACGACCCTCTTTCCCCGGTCACAGAGGGGCAGAAGGATGGGCGAGGACGCGCTCTCCCGTAGCGCAGTCGCTGGCCTGGCCCTCGGGACTTTCTGATGGCACCTGTCCGGGTACCCTAAGAGCCCACCCAGGAAACTCACTGGCTCACCCCGCGGGCCTCGGGTGAAACCCTGTCTTTGGTCTGTCAGCGCCCTCCCTCTCTGGGATGAATGGGTGCTCCTTTATACCTCTCCAGGACAGGTTCAGCTCCCGTATTTAAAATTTTAACTCTTGGGCTGGAGAGATGGCTTAGCAGGTAAGGCGCTTGCCTGCGAAGCCTAAGGATCCATGTTCGATTTCCCAGGTCCCACGTAAGCCAGGTGCACATGGTGGCGCATGCTTCTGGAGTTAATTTGCAGGGGCTAGAAGGCCTGGTAACCCCATTTTCTCTCTCTCTTCTCTCTGTCCGTCTCTAACAAATAAATAAAAATAAATCTTTAAAATATTTAACTCTCTAGCTTTAACTTGCTCTAACCCTCTCCCTCCCTCCCCCTCCATTTTTTTTACACAGGGGCACCTAGAAAGAGTTTATGTTAATGGAAATGACTCAAACTCAGAAAGACCAAAACTGCATGCACGCACACACACGTATATAAGTTGGCATACAGAGATTTAGGTATCATTCATTCTGGTACATCCAAAAAATTAGTTTTAGCTGATCTTGTCCCCTTTATCTCCCCAATCCTTCTCTCTCCCCATTTATCTTTTCCTCTTCAATATGCCCCTCTCCTGTTTATATGTCAGATATGTACTTTTGCCCCTCCCACACCCCCTTCTACTCATCTCCTTTAAACCTGTTTTTGGTTATCATTCTGTCTTTCTAGGTTTTACCCCATCTCCCCCCTTTATACACATACTTACAGATATCACAAGCTAGGATTCACACATGTCAGAGAGCACACAGTCTTGGTCTTTCTGAGTTTGAGTCATTTCCATTAATATAAATTCTTTCTAGGTCCATCCACTTTCCTGAACATTCCATTTGGTTTTTCTGTAGTGTTGTATAGAATAATATTGAACTAGGAATACAGGTTTATGACATCATGCTGGGCTTAATTTAGTTTCTGAAATAGATTTCCCTAGCCGTGTACAGTGGGGCACGCCTATAGTCCTAGCTCTTCTAGAGGCTACCTGTGGGCCTCTTGAAAGCTCCAGGCCAATGTCAGTGAGACTGTCCCAAAACAAAAATAAAATTGAGGGGTGGGGCATAGCTCAGTTGTGTAGTACTTGCCTAGAATTCAAGCCTTTAGCAACACACACACACGCACACGCACACACACACACAAACACACATCCCACTACCAGGAAGAGGAATGATGTTCAGCCCAGTAGTTATAATGCTCACAGGTAATGAGTAAATAGTATTATACTTGTTAAAAAGTCCATTATAACTCTGATGAATGGCAAGCAATTCCCAGAGCCAGCTCTTTCTTAAATGAACTGAGAAATGAAATTACAGACCTCATGACCTTAGACTGACACGTGTGTGTGTGTGTGTGTGTGTGTGTGTGTGTGATTTTACTTTTTTAAATGAAGTCCTGCTACGTAGCCAGGCTTGCTTTCAATTTGTGTCCATACTCTTGCCTCAGCCTCCCAAACTCTGGGATCACAGACGTGAGTCAGCACGCCCAGCTGTGACACACACTCCAGGCCTTGTTTACCCTTCCGCTACTGTAACATCACTAAGCTACAGACACACTTCTGTCTGCAGAAAAAGAGAGGCTTATTAGGTTTGGTAAGACAATTCAGACAAAGTCCTTCACCTGGACCCTCCCTTTTATTTCACCCCTACTTTTCCAACTCCTGCAACCTCTGAAACGCTGAGGCCCCTGCTGACGCACTGTTAACATCCTTGCCCTCATGCTGTTTGTGAAGGGCACGAGTCTCATTTGGTTTGAGTCATAACCTAGTTAATTTAGAAAAGACATCCAATGGACTTGAACCAACCCATATTACACACCTTCCTTTCTTATCAGACCATTTGAAACTAGAGCAAACAAAACGAGGCCGCAGAGCACAGCCTCCCTCTCCACGGCCTCTCAGAGAGGAAGTTAGTTAGCAGAGGTGTTTGCCACTCACCCATTTTGCAGCCTGAGCTCCTGTTAGAGACGTGTTCTCGCTGCTGCTCTTCCTTCCCTTGGCCTCCCCGAGCCGCCCCTGTCCTGAGGGTTTTGTCTTGACCCTTGCACTCCAGTCCTGTTGTCTGGTCCTCGGTGCCAGTCATTCAGCCTCCTCCTCCTTCTCCTTTTTTTTAAAAAATATTTTAAGTACTCATTTTTATTTATTTGAGAGAGAGAGAGAGAGAGAGAGAGGATGAATGGGCACACCAGCCACTGCCAACAAACTCCAGATGCATGCGCCCCCTTGTGCATCTGGCTTAGGTGGGTCCTGGGGAAACAAACCAGGGTCCTTGAGCTTCACAGGTAAATACCTTAACCACTAAGCCATCTCTCCAGCCCTGGCCTCCTTCTTTTGATTGGCTCCTGTCATTCAGGTCTCTTTACCCGTCGGAAAGGCCTTCATTGATGACCTAACCTAGAGTGAGCACTCTCTATTGCACTATTTGATTTTATCCTCTGCATAGCACTAATCAACTGCTGATATTTCTATTTTTGGTTGGGTGTTATTCTGGTTCAGGGTGGAGTTTGGGTCTCATGGATCCCATTCTGGCCTCAAACTTGCTATGTAGCCAAGGGTCACCTTGAACTTCTGAGCCTTGGGCTTTACCTCCTGATTGCTGGGAGGTAGACAGGTGTGCACCAGCACATCTGGCCTGTGCTACGCTGGAGACCAAACCCAGGCAAGCACTCTACCGTCGGAACTACAAGTCCAGAGTATTGTTTCTTAAGAAACTAGAATTTAGTCAGGCATGGTGGAGCATGCCTTTAACCCCAGCACTAGGGAGGGTGACATAAGAATCACTGTGAGTTTGAGGCCTGCTTAGAGGGAGTTCCAGGTCAGCCTGGGTAGAGTGAGACCTTGACTCAAACAATAAAAAAGGAACTAGAATGTAAGCTCCACTAGGGAAGGAATTTTTTTTTATTACATCATATTTTCCCTGTTATAGCCACAGTGCCCAAAACTGTATTTAGCACAGGGAAGAAGTTCCAAGAGTGAGGGAGGGGCAAAAGAGAGGGAAAGGGAAAAATAAAGACAGTAGGGGAAGATATTTCTGATCTGGGGCTGATTATTGGAGGCATTGCTTCACACTAGAATTTTTTTTTTTTCATTTTTATTTATTTATTTGAGAGCAGACAGAGAGAGAAAGAGGGAGAGAGAGAGAGAGAGAGAGAGAGAGAGAGGGAGAGAATGGGCGTGCCAGGGCCTCCAGCCACTGCAAATGAACTCTAGACACGTGTGCCCCCCCCCCTTGTGCATCTGTCTAACATGGGTCCTGGGGAATTGAGCCTTGAACCGGGCTCCTTAGGCTTCATAAGCAAGCGCTTAACCGCTAAGCCATCTCTCCAGCCTACACTAGAATATTTTTATCCACCTCTTCTGGAAACAAATCAGAGATTTTTGTTTGTTTGTTTTCGAGGTAGGGTCTCACTCTGGTCCAGGCTGACCTGGAATTAACTATGTAGTCTCAGGGTGGCCTCGAACTCATGGCGATCCTTCTTCCTCTGCCTCCCGAGTGCTGGGATTAAAGGCATGCGCCACCACGCCCGGCTTCAGAGATCTTAAAGATACACTGAGTCTATTGCTTAAGACTATTTAACAGTGCTGAGAAGTACACAAGTTAGCCTGAAAGTCTTTATGAGATATTGTCATCATTAGCCCAGTCTCCTAATTTATTACCATAGGAAATCAGGAAGAACTGCTTTAAGTGTTGAATTCAAGTAGTCGAGTTTAAAAGTAGAATAAAAACAGTTGCACTAAAGCTTCTCTTTCAAACGAGTTCAAAAATACATTGTTGGTAGCAGATGGAGTAACAGTAAAGTGTCTTCAAAACAGAGAGGGGGGTGGAGATAATGGGCACACCAGAACCTTCAGCCATTGCAAATGAACTCCAGACGTGTGTGCCCCCTTGTGCACATGCGTGACATTGCATGCTTGCGTCAACTGTGCATCTGGCTTATGTGGGACCTGGAGATTTGAACATGAGTTCTTGGGCTTCTCAGGCAAGCGCCTTAACGACTGAGCAATCTCTGCAGCCCTGAATTCAGGTTTATTCAGGTTTCTGTGAGTCTAGCCTTGGACATAAAGTTCTGGTGACTTGAACCTTGCTCGGGGCCCATACCACTAGACAGAGATTAGACCACAATTCACACAGCCTATAATAGGGGCCCTGAGAAGACATGTCCACCTAAGGGCTGGTACAGCTCAGTTCTTTCTCTCAAGTAAACCATCATTTAAGTCACATGACTGGAATGGGGGAAAGGTGAATGGCCAGGGGTGTGACTGGCTGGACACTCTCTAGAGTTCATTAAATCACAGCAGATGAGAGGTGAGTCATTAGTCTTCAGATAAGGAAGCATTTGCTGCAGAGGGTTAGATAATAAACATATCAGGATTTCCAGGTGACAGTCCTATTTTTTTTTTTAATTTATTTGGGGAGTATGGGTGCACTAGAGCCTCCTAGCAAGGCAAACAAACTCCAGACACATGTGCCACTTTGTACATATGGCCTCACATGGAAATTGAACCCAGGCCATGGGGCTTTGTAAGAAAGCACCTTTAACCACCAAGCCATCTCTCCAGCCCCCTATTACACACACACACACACACACACACACACACACACACACACATTGGTTTTTTGAGGTAGGGTCTCACTCAAGCCCAGGCTGACCTGGAATTCACTATGTAGTTTCAGAGTGGCCTTGAACTCACAGTGACCCTCCTCAGTGCTGGGATTCAAGGTGTGTGCCACCATGCCTGGCTCATATCACTTTTTTTGGGGGGGGGGGTTTCGAGGTAGGGTCACTCTAGCCCAGGCTGATCTGGAATTCACTCTGTAGTCTCAGGGTGGCCTCAAACTCATGGAGATCCTCCTACCTCTGCTTCCTGAGTGCTGGGCTATCACATTTTTTTTTAATGGTTGTTTTCTTATTCATTCATTCAGGTGCCTGGGATCTAACTCAGGACCTCACAAGTGCAAGGCAAGCACTCTACCACTGAGCTATATTCTCAACCCTTAGGATTATTATTATTTTTTCTTTAGGTAGGGTCTCACTCTAGCTCAGACTGACCTGTAATTCACTCTGTAGTCCCAGGCTGGCTTTGAACTCATTGAAGGCTGGCAACCCTCCTACCTCTGCCTCCCAAATTTTGAGATTAAAGGCATGTGCCACTACATTGGGCCCTTATGATTAATTTTATAATCCTTTAAAAATATAAAAACCAGCCATGTATGGTGGTGCATGTCTTTAATCCCAGCACTTGGGAGGCAGAGATAGGAGGATCACTGTGAGTTCAAGGCCACCCTGAGACTACTTAGTGAATTCCAGGTCAGCATTGGCCAGAGGGAGATCCTACCTTGAAAAACCAAATATATGTATATACCATTCTTTGATCCTGGTACAAAACCAGGCTCCTGGTTGGGTTTGGCCTGAGGGCTGTCATCTGGCAACCCTGTTCTAGTCCTGAGCTGGCCACTCAAGAGCGGAAGGACCTTTCAACAAGCTACTTGAGCTCATTCAGAGTGAGTCACAGGCTGTCTATTCCTCTCCAGGGCATGGTGATACTTTTGCCCATGAATGAGGACAGGTGGTCACACAGGGAGGCAACTGTGTAACTGCGTGGCAAGCTCTGTCAAAGCTGGGGTCGTGAGTGCTGGGCACGGGCAGGGTGGTGGGAGTGGCCAGGGAGATGTATAGGTCTGAAGGGTCAGAGAGAAATGGCTATTTCTTTGAACACTTTCAAGAACAAGGCTTGTCTGGCAAGTCTCAACCAAATACAAGACTTTTTATTTATTTTATTTTAGTTTTTGGTTTTTCGAGGTAGGGTCTCACTCTAGCCCAGGCTGACCTGGAATTCACTCTGTATTCACAGGGTTGCATCAAACTCATGGTGATCCTCCTACCTCTGCCTCCTGAGTGCTGGGATTAAAGGCGTGCGCCACCACGCCTGGGAAAGACAAGACTTTTTAGAGGAAGCTCACAAGAAAATGTTTTGGGACAGGCCATGTGTGGGAAGTACCAAGTCCAGGATCTTGGAGACTTCTCTTCAGGATCTGCGAGCTTCGCACCCTGTGTGGAGTGTAACAGTCTGGGTCTGCAAGGACGGCTGTCTACCTTCATTCCAATCAAGGCAGCTGCCCAGCACCCTGGATAATAACCTGTATTGCACCCTAGTGTGTTCATTCTAGAAACTGGATCCTCTAGACCCAGCAATTACTGAAAGCATTGTTTCCTTGAGGGAGAACAAGACTTTCTGAAAGAACCCCTATTCCACTGACGCTGCCGGCTCGTCTTTGAAGGAAAAGAATAGACAGTCTGACTACATCGTGTCGTCAACAACCTTTCCATCATGTGTTAGTTCTTTGTGTTCTGCTTAACATGTGGTTGTCAACCTGACAGGATTTAGAATCACCATGGGAACAAATCTCTGGTCTTGTCAGGAATTTTCTAGGTTGGGTGGAGGACCCATCCCAGCTGTGGGTGGCACCACCCCACAGGTGGGCACGCTGGGCTCCTGGACTGTAGGAAAAGGTGAGAGGTGGCTGAGCAGCAGCATTTGCCCCTCTGCTTCCTCGACGGTGGACTGAACGTGACCAGCTCCTGCCACCACGTCTCTCCACCATGAGGCACGCGTCAGTCACTTTTCATTGCTGGGCCAAAATACCCAAGTGGAAGTAGATTATGGATGGACAAGGGTCTCTGAGAGGGGCTTCCTCATGGTGGGGACACATGGCAGGAACAGGAAACCAATCATATCACTGGAGTCATCACTCTGCTTCCTTCCTGCAGGATTGAAGAGCTGCCTGGCCAGCTCTTCCCTTTTCACATAGTCCAGGACCCTGCCCACAATTCAAGTGGGTCTTCCCACCACAACTAATCTAATCAAGAGCATTTCTCACATGATTCCAGGTCCAGTCAAGTTGACGATCAGTATAAACCATCACAATCCCCTTCTAAACTATTAGCCAAAATTAACCCTTTTTTCCCTTAAGCGGCTTCTGGTTAGGTCTTCTGTCCCAAAAATAAGAAAGTGACTGATACACTTTGGAATTTATGTATTTATTTAAAATATTTTTTATCTATTTCAAGCAGAGAGAAAGAGAGAGAGACAGAACGAGAGAGAAATGGGCATGCCTGCGTCTCCTGCCACAGCAAATGAACTCCAGATGCATACGCCACTTTGTGTATCTGGCTTTAGGCAGGTACTGGGGAATCAAACCCAGGCTATCTGGTTTTACAACCAAGCACCTTTAACTGCTGAGCCATCTCCCAAGCCTACACTTTGAAATTTAAATTGGGTGCAGTTTTTTATTAATTTAAACTCAGAATATGTGGATGGACAGATTCACATCATCGATCAGGTGAACCAGGGTCACAGAGCGAGGGCCAGCTGGTGACAGAACTGTACATGGGACACTGCGATCCAGGTCTGCTTCCACTTGCTGCGGTGATGCCACGTGTGCCACCGCAGTGGAGGCCGGGACAGCGCCGAGGCTGGGCTTTGAGAAGCCCGCGGCCCTCCCTGCCGCTGCTCAGCGAAGGTGAAACTCGCTGATCTGTAGTTTCTGTCATTTTGCTTGAGGCTTCTCCAAGCAAAACAATAAAACTTTTAGAACTAACAGAATGGTTCTGGACAACACTTCTACTTATTCACAAGTGGCTGACAGACCAGCTACAGACAACAGAATGGTTCATGAATCAGCAAACCCGAGCTCGGGTGATTCACACCCAAAGGCCGTGCTGGGATCAACTGCCTTCACTGGCCAGAAACCATGACCTAGAACAGAACTTTCTAAGGTTTTCCCCTCATGACCCCTTTTTGCCCAAGAAATTTCTACATGACCCTGGGTTTATAGATATGTAAAATATTTACACAAATCAAGCATTTACTGATAATAAATCACAAAGAAATTTATTTTATTTATTTATTTTATTTCACGTTATTTTTTATTTATTTTTTTTCAAGGTAGGGTTTCACTCTAGCTCAGGTTGACCTGGAATTCACTCTGTAGTCTCTGGGTGGCCTTGAACTAACAGCAATCCTCCTACCTCTGCCACCATGCCCGGCTAAGAATTAAATTTTACCTGAGCCGGGCGTGGTGTCGCACACTTTTAATCTCATCACTCGGAGGCAGAGGTGGGAGGATCACCATGAGTTTGAGGCCATCCTGAGACTATATAGTGAATTCCAGGTGAACTTGGGCTAGAGCAAGACCCTACTTTGAAAAACAAAAACAAAAATAATAATAATATTAAAAAAATTAGATGAGTCTTGGATACTATAGGACACAGAACTTCTTTCATGTTTATTAGAGTTGATTGACATTTTAGTTGTATAATCCTCAGTGCTGAGACTACCACTTACATCAACAGATACATAGTCCCAAATGCCAGAAGTGTGTTTAGGCTGCATCAGAAATTGTTAGAAATTCTGTCTTAACCCTAAACCAAAATTCATTCAGTAATTTTCTTAATGAAACTCAAGTCAGAAACCCAAACAACAACCTTTTTTTTTTTTTTTTCGGTTTTTCAAGGTAGGGTCTCACTCTAGCCCAGACTGGCCTGGAATTCACTATGTAGTCTCAGGGTAGCCTTGAACTCACAGTGATCCTCCTACCTCTGCCTCCCAAGTGCTGGGATTAAAGGCATGCACCACCACACCTGGACTTTTGTTTGTTTGTTTGTTTGTTTGTTTTTTGATGTAGGGTCTCGCTGTAGCTCAGGCTGACCTGGAATACACTGTATAGTCTCAGGCAGGCCTTGAATTTACATCAGTCCTCCTATCTCAGCTTCTCTAGTGCTGGGATTAAAGTGTGTACCACCATAACTGGCCCAAACAGCAATTTTTAAAACCAAACATTCTAACACAATCAATCTGAAATTAAACTAGTTTGAGTGTGGTGGTGGTGGTTGGTATAGGAGTACAGAGCATAGCTGTCTTCCAAAGTTATACTAATTTGATACTTGCTAATGACTGACGGTAGAAAAATATTGAAAGTCTTTGTCTATGATTAAACCATTATGCTTCATTAAGAGCAGAAAACACTGTGTTCCAGCGAACACTGCAATCCATAGCATATGTAGCCTGGACGTGGCTGAGGTGCTGCGGGCACCGCTGGCTGGTGTCACCTGGCGTGGTGGTGCGCACGCTGCGTGTCACGGCACAGGTGAGTACTGCCGGAAACACCTCCGATTAATGACGTTTGATTTTGAATTAATTTCTGGTTGTGGTGCATTCAGAAACCTTTTACTGTTATTGAAATATGCATGACTGACCTACGGTCAAGAACCATGTTAAGGCCCATCTTCTTTAAAGTGGAATTTCAGCCTCCCTGGGTTCGTTGCAAAAGGGTCAACACCAAGTGCGTTCTCTTAGAATTTGAATCTGGGGCAAGGAAAAAGAAAGTAAGGTGACAAAACCATTCTCCAGACGAGGAAGGCTGAAGCCTGCCTACCACCCTGCCTTCCCCATGAATGTGACATAAACGCGGGCCTTTGAGCAGGTTGGCGGCGTCAGGAAAAGATGGAGGAGGCTCTGACTTGCTCTGTGATCAGTGCTGCCAAAGAACTGCAGGGCATGGCGGAGTCGCTGTTAGATACCTTAGCTGAAGCGACACGAAATCAAGAGTCGCCAACTGGGATTGTATACATTTGAGGGCTTGGATAGACCCTAGAGAAACGGACGGTTCCGTCTCCAGCCGCATCACACTGCACATGCTCAGTCTCTTCTGAAACAAAGGACGACCCCAGATCCCGCTCTGGACTCCAACTCCGGGAGTGGACTGGACCAACCCTGTGCGTGCCCCACGGCGCAGGCCAAAGGAACTCTTCTGCTCTGCGAATTCCGCGCACGGGGCTCCTAGACCACCACCGTCTCTGTTCCCGTCTCTCCCCACTCTCAGGCTGGCCTTGAACTCACTATGTAGCTGAGGGCTACCTTCAACTTCTTATCCTCTTTGCTTCCACTCCCCAGGTGACAGAATGGGTGTGCTTTACCGTACCCGGTCTTCCTCCCTTCCTTTTCTTTTTATTTATTTTATTTTATATTTTATTTATTGAGACAAACACAGAAAGAGAAAATAACAGAGCCTGCTGCCGCTACAAATGAACTCCAGATGTGTCTGTCCCCTTTGATCTGGGTTTATGTGGGGGCTAGGGAATTGAGTCTGGGCTGTTAGGCTTTGTAAGCTAGCACCTTTAACCACTGAACAATCTCTCCAGTGCCTTTGCTTCCTTTTCTTTTAAAATTTTATTTATTTATTTAAGTATTTATTTACTTATTTACGAGAGAGAGAGAGAATGGGCAAGCCAGGGCCTCCAGCCACTGCAAAGAACTCCAGATACATGCGCTCCTTTGTGCATATGGCTTACATGGGTCCTGGGGAATCAAACCTGGGTCCTTTGGCTTTGTAGGCAAATGCCTTAACCAGTAAGCCATCTCTCCAGGCCCTTCCTTTTCCTTTTCCTTTTCCTTTTCTTTTTCTTTATATCATCTTGCTACATAGTCTAGGCTGACCTTGAACTCATGATCCTCCTGACTCAGCCTCTAGCAGCAATAACTACAAGTGTATACCATCACGCTCTGTTAAAGACTGGGTTCTTCATCTTTTAATCCCTAACACCCAGTACAGTGTCTGGTACTTACTAAATGTCCAATAATATTTATTATATGACCTATAAGAAGCATGAGTCTTAAACATCAGGACAACAGGAAAAGAACTTGTAGAGCAAAAAATCCTTTTCTCATCTTGCAGGGCACGACAAGAAAAATTATTCCCAAAGGCAAAAGTGGTGTGTCACAGGTAAGCATTTGCCAGACTGTCCCTGGATATCACTTCCACCACCACTATAACAGTGTGGTTTGTCTATTTTGTTTGACCAGCTTTAGGATGAGGGTGAGTTCACTCCCAACTATGCTACCTGCTGTAATTACAGCAGAAGTAAAAATTAAGTAATGGGTGACTTTCATTCAAATATTTTAGATTTTTTTTTTTTTTTTTGCTTTTTACTTTTGAAGTCTGAGGTATTAAGGGCAGATGAAAACAGAATCATGTTTGAAGTTAAAAGTACAGATGGCCAGGCGTGGTGGAGCACACCTTTAATCCCAACACTTGGGAGCCCGAGGTAGGAGGATCTCTGTGAGTTCAAGGCCAGCCTGAGATTAAATTGTACATTGTAGGTCAGCCTAGGTTAGACCAAGACCCTATCTCTTGAGAAACAAAAAAAAAGGGGGGGGGGCTGAAGAGATGGCTTAGCAGTTAAGGCATTTGCCTCTGAAGCCAAAGGACCCAGGTTTGATTCCCCAGGACTCACGTAAGCCAGATGCACAAGGGGGCACATGCATCTGGAGTTTGTTTGCAGTGGCTGGAGGCCCTGGTGTACCCATTCTCCCTCTGTCTCCTCTCTTTCTCTCTCTCTCTCTGCTTGCAAATAAAATTTAAAAGGAAATAAAAACCAAAAAAAGCACAGATGATCTCATGGGGCAAAAGATGACATGTAAATCTATTTATCTTATGATTACAATGGCTCATCAGGTTCAGTAGCTGTTGGGAAACAATCATATCTTTTCTGCATCTAAATTATTTGGTTCTTTTCTCTGAAAAGACCAAAACAAAAAATACTGAGAACCCTTGGTTTCAAGAATTTTAAGAATTATGCTATTTATTTATAAGTCAGCCACAGGACCAAGGAGCCAAGGCAAATTAAATGGTATATTCTCTTAAGAAATCTTTTCTTTCAATATCACATAAATATCTTTGTGCTTTTTTGCTTTCTTTTTAAAATCAAGTAACCCTATGACATTTCAAAGTGAAATAATTACACACACAATTTTTACATGAAGGCAAGGATGAGTTTTCTTTAGAACCAGCATAATTAACCACACATGTAGTGTATTATTCATTGTCCCCTGACACTTATTATTTAATTTCATATGTACCACTTTGTGCATTTGGCTTTGTGTGGATACTGGGGGATTGAACCCAGGCTGGCAGGCTTTGCAAGCAAGCACCATTAACCACTGAACCATCTTCCCGGCCCTGTTAAATAATATTTATTTCTTTGAATTAGAGGAGGGAAAGTGGGAGAATGGGCACACCAGGATCTCTTACCATGCAAACAAGCTCCAGACACCTGCTCAGCTCTGTGCATCTGGCTTTACATGGGCCCTGGGGAATGGAACCTGGGCCATCAGACTTTACAAGCAAGCGCCTTTAACTGCTGCACCATCTCTCCAGCCCCTAATTTCATATTCTGAAGTTGTTCGCTTCTGAACTTAGTTATGAAAATGAAGGAATGCCATGACTGTGTTGCTGACTGTACATTATAGTGGAGTAGCCCTACCATGATTGTCAAACATGGATGTTAAAATATATACATAGGAGCCAGGCATGGTGGCGCATGCCTTTAATCCCAGCACTCAGGAGGCAGAGATAGGAGAATCGCCGTGAGTTGGAGGCCACCCTGAGACTCCATAGTGAACTACAGGTCAGCCTGGGCTAGAGTGAGACCCTAACTCGAAAAACCAAAAAAAAAGTATGCACACACACACACACACACACAGGGCTGGAGTGATGGCTTAGCAGTTTGCCTGCAATGCCTAAGGACCCGGGTTTGATTCTCTAAGTCCCACGTAAGCCAGATGCACATGGTGGCTCATGCGTCTGGAGTTCGTTTGCAGTGGCTAGAGGACCTTGTGTGCCCATTCTCTCTCTTTTCTCTCCTCTCTGTCTCTAATAAATAAGCAAATGAAAAGTATACACACACACACACGAATACATATAGTTTGTCTGCTTTGGCAGACATGAGAGGCTTGATAACAACCAAGCCATTCAGATTTCTCAGCAAGGTCTCCACCCAAGGTCCTGGAATATTCTACCTGCAAAGTTCCATGCCTGGAACTTCCTTTACTGGGATAGCTGATGAAAAAGCCAGCAGCCCCTGAAGTCTTTTGAAAGTCCCTCCCCTCTTGTTGCCCTCCTCCCCTATTGTCTTTGGAGACTATGAAGTGGCTTCTCTGTATCAGGAGTTTAGGGTCTCACTCTGACTCGGGCTGACTTGGAATTAACTATGTAGTCTCAGGGTGGCCTCTAACTCATGGTGATCCTCCTACCTCTGCCTCCTGAGTGCTGGGATTAAAGGCGTGCACCACCACGCCCACCTTTTTTTTTTTTTTTTTTTTTTTGAGGTAGGGTCTTGCTTTAGTTCAGGCTGACCTGGAATTCACTATGCAGTCTCAGGGTGGCCTCGAACTCATGGCAATCATCCTACCTCTGCCTCCCGAGTGCTGGGATTAAAGGTGTGCGCCACCACGCCCGGCTAATAACTTGTTTTTAAACTGCATAACCTCCTTTTCTAAAATGAAAACCAAACCCTTCCATTGCACCATAGGAGAAGGGACTTACCCGGGTTGCCATGTAGAATGGGACTGGTGATCCCAGTAGTGTGTGGAGTATGGCACTCTTTACTCTGGGTATGTCACCCCTGGAAGATGGGTGCCCTGTCCTGCACCGACTCTGCCACAGTCTCTTGTACGGCAGTGCATGTTGTGCCCTGTGCCGAGTGCAGAGCCAAGGGCCACTAGGACTAACACCCGGCTCCAGAGGACAGCAGTGCTTCTGCAAGGAGTGGCCACTGTTTGTGTTTTGCCAGCCCAAGGTAGGTGGGGTTTCTGAACTGGTTTAGCCTGGCGAGCTGTCAAAGCCCAGACCTGGGCCCTTGTGATGTTCCTTGGAGGACTTGGGAGGACACTGCGCTCCTCTTCCTGGTCCTTGTTTCCCCACAGTGTTTCCTCCAGGGTGAGGGTCCCAGATCAGCCTGAGGTATGTGTCACCAGGCAGTCAAGTCCTCTGCAGCCCCAAGGGGAGGTGGGAGGGAGGCTCTGTTTGGGCCCCTCTGCACCCTTGGTGAAGTGTTGGCACTGGCATTTTTCTGGCTGACTAGGTTCCTTAGAGCTTGCCTCTTCCTTCCTCTGCTCTTTTCCTACAAGAATCCTGGATCCATTCAACTCTCTTAATATGCAGAGAAATATGGCATGGGCATTTGATTAATTCTGTGTGGGGTGCACGTGGGATGTGTATCCGCCGGTGTGTGGAGGATAACTTGGGGTGTTGTCTCTCTCCTCCCACCTTCCTCTGAGACAGGGTCTCCCCTGCCCTGTTCTCACTGTGGGCATCAGTCTAGCTGGCCTGAGAGCTTTTTGATTCTCCTGGCTCCGTCTCCCATTGCTGTAGGAACTTCGGCATTACAGACACAAAGGCCACTCTGCATTTGGCTTTTGTGGGTGCCAGGGAAGATCAAACTCTATTCCACAGGCTTGTAAGCAAGCTTTGGTCACCACCTGGAATTTTTAAAAAATTTAGAGAGCTGACAGGTGGGGGGAAGAGAGTGGGCCCACCAGGGCCTCTTGTCACTGTAAATGAACTCCAGACACATGTTCCACTTTGTGCATCTGGTTTTATAAGGGTTCTAGACCATCAGGCTCTACAAGCAAACACCTTTAACTCCTGAGCCATCTCTCCAGCTCACTACCTGAAATTTTATTTATTTGTTTTTTTCAAGATAGGGTCTCACTCTAGCCCAAATTGGCCTGAAATTCACTATGTAGTCTCTTTCAGGCTGGCCTCGAACTCACAGTGATCTTCCTACCTCAGCCTCCTGAGTGCTGGGAATTAAAGGCATGTGCCACCCATGTCCACCAGAAGAGAATGGGTGTGCCAGGGCTCCCAAGCATTGCAAAGGAACTCCAGATGCATGTGCCTCTTTGAGCATCTGGCTTCACGTGGGTACTGGGGAATGGAACCCAGGTCCTTAAGCTTTACAGGCAAGTGCCTTAACCACTGAGCCATCTCTCCAGCCCTGCCTGGAATTTGTAATTTCCATTTAAGAGAACAAGGCAAAGGCCAGGGCACCTCCCAGAATACAAAACCTCCCTTTGGTCACCCAACTTGGGACTTCTCAGGAAGCAGGGCTGCCCAGGACTGCAGGCCAGGCCAGAGCACAGGTGGGCTTGTAGACCCACAACAAAAACATTAAACATACCCTCTAGTCTTCAATCTTGACAGTGATGTCAGTGATGTCACCCCAAGCATTTGTAAAGCTGTGGTATTTGCGTGATGAAAGAAAGCAGCATATCAAAGGTGCTGGGGAGGAGGAGATATTTTCTTCAATGGCAAAGCCACAGGTATGGTGCCCATCTTCCAGTAAATAATGCCCATCCCTACCCATGCCCAGGCACAAATCCTCATCTCATTCAGTGAGTCACAACAAACAAACAAAAACAAAGCACAAGAAATGAGGAGGAGAACTAGTTGGGGGTGGAAGGGAAACAAGAGATGGTAAGGGAGGTACATGTGATCAAAATGCATTTTATACATGTACGACATAGTGAAGATACTAACTGAACATGGATGTCTGAGCTTAATTTTTAAAAATATTTTATTTTTGCTTATTTTATTTATTTGACAGAGAGAGGGAGAAAGAAAGGGAGAGAGAGAATGGGCACGCCAGGGCTTCAGCCACTGCAAACGAACTCCAGATGTGTGTGCCCCCTTGTGTATCTGGCTTACATGGGTCCTGGGGAATCAAACCTGGGTTCTTTGGTTTTGCTGACAAATGCCTTAACCGTTAAGCCATCCCTCCAGCCCCTGAGCTTAATTTTATACATTCATGACATAGTGAAGACACTAACTGAATATGGATGGCTGAGCTTAATTTTCCTTACAAATGTTTGAAGGAGCTAGTGGCATCTTCTGTGAGTGATAAAGAAAACAAGCACTGGGCTGGAGACATGGCTCAGCGGTTAAGGTACTTGCCTGCAAAGCCTAATGACCAGACTTCGATTCCGCAGTACCCACGTAAAGCCAGATACACAGGTGCTGCATTCATGTGGAATTTGTTTGCAGAGGCTAGAGGCCCTGGCATGCCCATTCTTTCTCTTTCTTTCTGTCTCTCTCTGCTTGCAAATAAATAAATAAGATATTTAAAAATAAAAATAATTAAATTTGAAAAGGCTCCCACTACCCCCGTGTGCACACGTGGGTGCAGCTGGCTGAGTGTTAGTGTCTATTTAACCTCTGATCTTCTATAAACTTGATTTTCCTTACCTGGCTCACTATGGCCCCTTTTTAGACCCCTGAAGAAAGGATTGTTTCTTGTTGGTGCATGCCTTTAATCCCAGCACTCCGGAGACAGAGGTAGGTGGATAATTGTGAGTGCAGGTCACCCTGAGACTATATAGTGAATTCCAGGACAGCCTGGGCTAGAGTGAGACCCTACCTTGAAAAACCCCAAACAAAAGAATGATTGTCTCAATTGCTTTTACAGACTTGGGAACCCAGCTCCCCTGCTGGGCTCACCTCTCTTCTCACACACCCAGAGGGCTTCCTCTAATTTCTTTTAATTCCTGTTTCCAATCTCCATACCTTCTCATTTACACCTGTGGTTTCTCCTTGAGGACTCCTGCCTCAGTCTTCCTGTTCCTGGAAGGCACAGCTCACACACACACCCCGAAGCCTGGGAGTTGGGGTGTCGCCCTGTGTGGACTGCTCTGGTAGCTGTGCTCCCATGGGTCTGCTGGCGTCCTTACTGAGACCTCAGCTCAGGTAAAGCTTCCTCCAGAGAGCTTCCCTGATGGTCCTCCCACAGCTGGCACTGCGGTCTGTTCCGTTCACTGAAGGGTTCCCACATCCAGAACGTGGCCGGTCCAGGATGAACCCTCGCTACCCTGTTCCCATGAAGCTGCTCTGTGAAGGGCACCAGGTTGCATGACTTCTATCATTTTGTGTTGGGCCAGAAAGGAGCTAAAGGAATGAACAAAAGAAGATGGACAGTCAAAAGAAGAGGAAGCCAAGATCCTTGCCCAGCAGAGTACTGAATAGATAACTGCTGAGAAAGAAGGGGCAGGGCTGGGCTGGAGTCTCTGAGGTCCCTGGTGTGGAAATGCTTCCTGCCTTCATCAGAGCAGAGTAGAGGCCAGGCTTAGCTTGAAGACAGGAGCTTTTTGTTTGTTTTTCTTTTTCTTTCTTTTTTTCTCCCCTTCCCTTCCCTCCCTTCCCTTTCCTTCCACCCTCTCCTCTCTTATTTTCTGCATGTGTATGTGTGTGTGTTTGTAGGTAAGCATGCACATGTGTGTGCACATATGGAGGCCAAAGGTCAACATCAGGATCTTCCTCAGTCACTCTTCTCCTTATTCTTTGTGACAGAGTCTCTTTCTACATCGAGAGCTCACCGATTTGGCTAGACTTGTTAGCCAGTGATCCTCTGTGTCCATTAACCCAGCACTGGGGTTCCAGACACAGCACCACCATGCCCAGCATTTTACATAGGTGATGAGGATTCAAACTCAACTCCTTTTTTTTTTTAAAAAAAAAAATTTATTTGGGCTGGAGAGATGGCTTAGCGGTTAAGTGCTTGCCTGTGAAGTTCAAGGCTCGATTCCCCAGGACCCACGTTAGCCAGATGCACAAGGGGGCACATGCGTCTGGAGTTCGTTTGCAGTGGCTGGAGGCCCTGGTGCACCCATTCTCTCTCTCTCTCTCTCTCTCTCTCTCTCTCTGTCTGTATGTTGCTATCAAATAAATAAATAAAAATAAAAACAAAAAATTATTTATTTGAGAGAAAGAGAGAGAGAGAGAGAGAGGTGGGGGGAGGGAATGGGCACCAGGGAATCTAGCCACTGCAAACCAATTTGACATGCATGCGCCACCCTGTGCATCTGGCTTATGTGGGTCCTGGGGAATCAAACCTGGGTCCTTTGGCTTTGCAGGTGAGTGCCTTAACCACTAAGCCATCTCTCCAGCCCTCAAACTCAACTCCTCATGCTTATGTGATGAGCACTTTACCCACTGAGCTATATTCCCAGTCTTGTTTTGTTTCTCCAGGTAAGATCTTCCTATGTAGCTCTGGCTTGTCTAGAGCTCTACATAGACCAGGCTGGCCTTGAACTTTTGGCACTTCTCCTAGTTCTGCCTCTCACATACTGAGATTATCTGTGTGCAATACCCAGCTAAACAGGAATTGTCAAAAACAAAAACAAACGAACAAACAAACAAAAAGATAGTCACTCCTGCATCCTCTGGCCTCTCCTGTTTCCAGTTAGCCAGGTGTCAACTCCACTTCACATTAGACAATTTGACAATTGCTTAGATTAAAAAAAATCAGCATAAATGAGATCCAAATTTAAGGCACATATTTTATCTGAAAGAGAAAACAGTCTTTTCTGAGATGCACATTATTTCCTAAGATGTTTCTGGCTACTCTCTAAGGTGTTTTGCTCACAGCTGAGTAAGTCACCTGTCACAGAGAAGCCTACAACATGCAAAGGATGTTCCCAACCTTGGAACCCCGCTGTGGAACCTCTGGTGATTTCTTTTGTCAAACTGGATCTTCTGCTTCTGTTGCCAACTGAAGTCGGGTGTGTTAGGTCACAGCCCTACTACGGATCGTTTCCACACTTGTCTTTCTTTCTCCTTTCTTCATTCCGTGGACCGAGGCAGATTGTAGTTCTGAGAGTGAGGAGCCGGGGCTGAGCAAGGCTTCTAGTGTTATTCAGAGCTCCCGGTGACAGCCCGGAGCTACTAGTCACATGATGGTTTGGGATGTGCAATCACCCAAGACTAAAATGACCTCATGCGGGTGAATGCCACTGGGACTTAGCAAAGCTCTAACTCGGGAGTGGCCTGGGCAAGTGGGGCTGTGAGCTGTGCTCACTGCTCCTCACTCCCACGTGATGCGTATTCTTCTCTAGAGATTATGTTTTGTACCAGAGACTCCATCTCGTTCTCTCTGGATCACGAGTGTCACGGATGTGAACTCATTACCACTGCAATTTATTTATTTTTCCCCCTCCATCTAATTGGACTTGCATAGAAGCTCTGCTTTCTCACCTCTGGCTTTCTGTGGGCGATGCTCCCTCTGTCTGGAATGTTCTCTGCCTGGCTCCTCTCCTCTCTGCCCTGTCACTGGTCAACTCGCACTCATCCTTCAAATCCATCTCAAGTGACCTTCCTCCCAGGGACGTCTCCTTGTCTGGATCCTTTCATGGTTCCGTCATAACTTTTTCCCGTCTTCCACCTCTCTGTCTTAAGTTTCTCCTCATCCCTTGCTTAACTTTTGTCCCATAATACATTCATGATTTTTAGATGGATGCTTAGGAGAGTGGGAACTATGTCTTCACATCCCTGTTTTTCCAGTGTCAGCATAGTCTTGCATAGTAAACCCTCAACATACATTCATTTCTCATTTGACTTCCTCAAGATTCATTCTTTCCTTCTCTCTCTCTCTTTCTTTCTTTCTTTCATAGGGTCTTTAGACCAGGCTGAACTGGAATTCACTCTGTAGTCTCAGAGTGGCCTTGAACTCATGGCAGTTCTCTTTCTTTGGCTTCCCAAATGCTGAGATTAAAGGTGTGCACCACCATACCCGGCCAAAGTTTGCTTATTTGTTTTTTCCGTGTGTTTGTATGTGTGTGCAGGTGTCTGTATGTGTGTGGAGGACAGAGGTCAACATTGGGTTTTAATCTAGCTCAGACTGACCTGGAATTCACTATGTACTCTCAGGGTGGCCTTGAACTTGTGGTGATCCTCCTACCTCTGCCTCCCAAGTTCTGGAATTAAAGGCATGTGCCACCACACCCGGACTTTTTTTTTTTTTTTTTGAGGTAGGGTCTCACTGTAGCCCAGGAACTCACTTTGTAGTTCCAGGCTGGCCCCAAACTCACAGTGAACCTACTACCTCTGCCTTCCAAGTGCTGGGATTAAAGGCATGCATATCTGGGTGTTTTTTTTACAGTTGTTTTCCACCTTATTTTTTGAGACAGTGTCTCTCACTGGGCCCAGATTAGCCGGTCAGTTAGCGCAGGGAATCCTGCTGTTTTCTGGTCCTCAGCACTGTGATTCCAGTTTTTTACATGGGTTCTGGACTCCAAAGTCAGGTCCTTGTGCTTGGGTAGGAAGCACTTTACCAATGGAACCATCTCTCCAGACCTTTAAAAATTTTTTTAAATACTTATTTTCATTTATTTACTTATGAGAGAGAGAGAGAGAGAGAGAGAGAGAGAGAGAGAGAGAATGGGCATGCCAGGGCCTCTAGCCGTTGCAAATGAATTCTAGAAGCATGTACTACCTTGTGCATCTGGCTTACGTGGGACCTGGAGAATTGAACTTGGATCCTTAGGCTTCAGGAGGCAGAGGTAGGAGAATTGCTGTGAGTTCAAGGCCACCCTGAGACAACATAGTGAATTCCAGGTCAGCCTGAGATAAAGTGAGACACTACCTTGAAAAAAGAAATTAAATGAAGACACACAATTTTACTATACTTGTGGTGAACTACTTTCTAATCACTCTTTTTTTTTTTTTTTTTTTTTTTTTCGAGGTAGGATTTCACTCTAGCCCAGGCTGACCTGGAATTCACTATGTAGTCTCAGGGTGGCTTCGAACTCACGGCAATCCTACCTCTGCTTCCTGAGTGCTGGGATTAAGGGTGTGTGCCACCATGCCTGGCCTAGTGCTTTCTAATCTCTTTTTTGGATTTTTTTTTTTCCTGACTGCCTGAAACCTCAGGTTTCAGATTGATGGGGCTGAATTCTGATTACTGTTTGTACTAGTTGTCCAAGTTACTTTCCTCATGTCCTACATGAGGCTGGATCAACACACAGTTATCAAGAGAATTTAATAAATAATACACTTGAAGTTTTTGCTTTAAAGTTAGTTTTTAAAAAATATTTTATTTTTATTTATTTATTTGAGATAAAAGAGCTAGAGAGAGAGAGAGAGAGAGAATAGGCACACCAGGCCTCCAACCACTGCAAACAAACTCCAGATGCATGTGCCATCTTGTGCATCTGGCTTACATGGGTACTAGGGAATCAAACATGGGTCCTTTGAGTTTGCAGTTAAGTGCCTTAACCACAAAGCCATTTCTCCAGGCCCATAGTTAGTTTTTTTTTTTTTTTAAGTAGCAGCATTTTTTTTTTTTTAAATAAAGCACTCCTTAACAAAGTTAGGCAGGGCTGTAGAGATGGTGCAGTGATTAAAGGAACTTGCTTGCAAAGCCTAACAAACCTGGGTTTGATTCCCCAGTAGCCATGTGAAGCCAGATGCACAAAGTGGCACATGCATTAGGAAGTTCTTTGCAGTGGCAGGAGGCCCTGGTGTGCCCTGTTTTTCCCCCCTTTCTACTTGCAAATAAATTTTAATTATATTTATTTATTTATTTTATTTTATTTTTTGAAGTAGGGTCTCATTCTAGCCCAGGCTGACCTGCAGCTCACTCTGTAGCCCCAGGTTGGCCTTGAGCTCATAGTGATACTCCTATCTCTGCTTCCTCCAGAGTGCTGGGATTAAAGGTATGGGTCACAATGCCTGACAAATAAATTAAAAAAAAAAAAAGACAGGCACAGGAAAGTAACTATAGAGCTGGGACTGTAAACTCCATCTTTCAGAAATTTAACCTGAGTATGGTAAGAATGCCTTTGAACTTCCAAGCTGCTTTAATGGGTCAGAAGGGTGACACACCCCATGTGGGCCAAGTCACAGGCATGAGCAGAGCTGGTACTGTAGGCCAGGAGTGAAACTTACACCATCACATGGGCCTCACATGAGTGGTTGGTTTCCCCCAGAACACACATGCCACTATTGCACCCATTGGCTCATTTGGCCTGGCTGGCCAAACTTAAGGCTTGCAGTGTCCACTGTTTATCTTCACTGATGACTTCTCTCTCTCACACACACATGGAACTGCATGCAGCATAGCTTTTTCCAGAGTTCTGTCAGCTGGTCTTCACAGAGGAGGTTTTCCAGCTCAGCTTCAGTTTGACTTCTCAGTGACCTTGCAGCCCAAGCATGTGGAGTCTTCAGCAGTAGGGTCTTACCATCTATTCCTGGTGGGAAACCAAGGGCCTGGGCAATGACCTGTAAAGTTCTGTGGGCATCATGGACCTCCCTGGCCAACAACTCACTGGAAGGTATCCCATCCCTGGCACTGAATTTTTTCTAGTAACCATCTATGGCTTCTGGGTGCACCATTGTCTAAAAAGGAGATTCCATTTGGCTTATTTACACCCTCTTAAATTTTGATTAGCTCTTCTCCCACCTTTCCTTTATTCATTCTTTTCCCCTGACCTCTCTTAGGACTTTTCACTTCCAGTCATCTGTTCTTCTACTTACATATATACAATATCATTCCCTTAAGTCCTCCCCTCTCCTCCCTCTCTCATAGCCCCTTTCTAGCTTACTGGTCTCTGCTACCAATTTTTACCCCAACTCACATACAAGTGTAAACATTTGTAGCTAGGATCCACATATGGGAGAGAACATGTGACTTTGGCTTTCTGGGCCTGGGTTACCTCACTTAATATAATCCTTTCCAGATCCACCCACTTCCCTGCAAATTTCATTTTTCTTTACTGCTGAGTAGAACTCCATTGTATAAGTGTACCACATCTTCATTATCCACTCATCAGTTGAGGGACATCTAGGCTGGTTCCATTTCCTAGCTATTGTGACTAAAGTGGCAATAAACATGAGGAGTCAGTCACAAGTGTGTGTGTGTGTGGGGGGGGGTGCTGGTCAACTTTTGGCTACAGCAAGCATGGCCTCCTTGGTAAGGCTAGTATGATCTTGTACCCCCAAGTTCTGGTCTCCCCTCCTACTCTGTCAGCTGTCAGGCCTTATACTTGCTGCCAAACTTATTCTTAGGAATCTCAGCCTCCAGGGCCAAAGGAGAGTGGGGCCTGGCATACCGAGTTAGTATTAGGAGTGTGTTTTCCAATGTGCATGGGACCTATAGGTGATACGTGACATCAGACTCAGTAATAAATACTAGATAAAATAAAGCCTTAACAGGCTGGGCTTATAGCTGGCTGGCAGAGTGCTGGCCTAGCCTGAGTAAGGCCCTGGGTCTGATCCCCAGCACTGGAAACAAACAAAAAACCAAATAAATAAATATCATTAATAAAGTCTTAGCTTCCAATCAGATACCAATCTCTAAGAACAACATGTTTCCCTATGGGAAATGTGTTTTAGTTCCAAATAATCGATTTACAAAATAGATATTGAAGCATTAGTCATTAGGAATGCAGTGGTACAATCCTTCACGTGTTTTCCCCTTCATATCTTTCCTATAGAAGAGGAAGGAGAATTCACGTTGCGTTGTTAATCACTGGGAAAGCAAGGCTACAGTCCTTTCCATTTTTTTACTGCAGACTGCCCAAAGTGTAGGAACGCCAGAACCCTGTGAGCTCCCCAGGCTGGACCTCAGCCAGCACAGCCCAGGAGCATTTGTTGCAAAGAGGGACACTGGCTCCCTGGTGACCACTAACGACAAGGACATTGAGTTGGCTTTGGTCCCATGATCACACCGGTGTCCTTACTGGATGTCTTACTATTCCTTGGAGAATTCTCAGAAGAGAAAAGGCTACCTTTCTGCCCAGGGGTTTCTAGAAGTTTTTACATATCATCTAGAAGGGAGCCTCTTTGCCCATACCGTCCTCCTCTGACAGATCCTTTGCCAACCCCTGACCACTCTTAGCTCAGGTGCCTGAGCCCACTGGGCAGGGACATCCCATCAGTTAATGGGGAGATGCTAAGGGTCTGCTATTGCTCGGGGTTCCCAGAAGAGGGACTGGAAAAATGGCTTAGTGGTTAGTGCCTGCCAGGTTTGATGCCCACTACCCACGTAAGCCAGATGCACAAGGTGGTGCATGAGTCTAGATTTCTTTTGCAGTGGCTGGAGGTCCTGGTGCACCCATTCTCTGCCTCTCTCTCAAATAAATAAATAAAATTTTAATTTATTTGTTTTAAATATTTTATTTTTATTTATTTGAGAGGGAGAGAAAGAGGGAAGGAGGGAGGGGGTGAGAGAGAGAGATAGACACAGAGAGAAAATGGGTGCCTCAAGGTCTCAAGCCACTGCAAACAAACTCCAGATGCATGTGCCACCTGTACATCTGACTTATGTGGGCACCAGGGAATTGAACCTGGGTCCTTTGGCTTTGCAGGCAAGTGCCTTAACCGCTAAGCCATTTCTTCAGCCCAGTAAAATAAATTTAAAAAAAACAGCAAAGACTGAATTTATGCTCTCAAGTAATTTACAAATTAGTTTGGTAATGTATTATATACATTTAAACATAGGATTCAAGTCAGCCAACACTGATTTGAATCTATCATTTTTTAAAAAAATATTTATTTTATTTTATTTATTTATTTGCAAGTAGAGAGAGATGAGAGATGGAGGAAGAGAAGGAGAGAGGGAGAATTGGTAAGGGGAGTGACAGGGCTTCTAACCACTTGTGCCACCTCCCTCACTTCTCTGCTTAGTGTGATAGTGGGGAAGAGAGTTGAGACTTCCTCACCATGTAGACCAAGCTGGCCTTGAACTCATTCTGTAGCCAGGTGGGCCTTGAACTTGTGACCCTCTTGCTTTCACCTCCCAAGTGTGGGGATTACAGGCATGAGCCTCCATGCCCAGCCCTGCTCCATCTCTTCAGACCCGGAGGATAAAAATCTGTGAGGTGCAGGTCACAGAACTGGCGGGGAGGGAATGACGGGAGAGAGGCTCTGGGGACACTTCCAGAGCTGCTGTCACCTTCCGGAAAACACAGTTTGCCTACTTCAGCTTACTTCTGCACAGGACACATTGTTGGGCTTGGAAACCAAACAACGAGAGCTTTTGCAGGGATTCAATACATACATACACATCAGGGGCTGGGGTTGCCTGATATGGGCAAGGCCCTGGGTTCAATTCCCAGCACAGAAAAAGAAAGAAAGAAAGAAAGACATACAAGACACAATTTTGTACCATAATGAAGCAGCATGTTAATCAACAAGAACAAAGTGATATAGTGAAAACTTGATGTACTGAGGACAAGCATAGAAGGCAAGCATTACTTATTGGTAAGTCTGAATTCTGGGCTTTTGAGTAAAATTTCCTAAATGTGTTGACACCTCCTGTGGTTCTGTGGCAATAGCAGCAGGGAGTCCCTTTCCTTACCCCAGAGTCCCCCAACCTTGTCTCTTCCATTCCCGTGTTTGATTCTCCCCCAGACAAACTGTAGCTTGGACCAGCCAGTGACATGCGTCTCTAGCCTGCCCACCAGCCCAGAGGCTTGAGCTGGAAGTCCAGATCCTTGGGGGTCCCACGCTGGTTGTAGCGAAGGCACTAGACAGTGAATGGTGAAAGCCCTCGCTTTGAAGGTGTGAGGTTGACTTTGGACGACCCTGGTTCTGGCTGAGGAAGGCGTGTCCTCTGCAGGCTTAATGCCAGGCTGCCTTTCTGGGAGTGCTGCAATGAAAGGCCTAGAGGTCACCCTGAGCCTCCTTCTTGGCTGGGCTGCTAAGGCCGGCATCTGAAGATCAGTGCCATGAGCTTGGAACCGGAGGGTGACGCAGTTCTTCTCAGAAGATCCAGTGATGATTGCTTGTCATTTTACCCTGCGGATAAACATGTGGTTATCAGCAAATGTGTCTCCTTCCTCTTCATGGATTAGGTGACCAGCACACACAAACACAAATGAAAAACATGGCTGAGATGCTATTTTCATTTAAAAACATTCTTGTGGAATTTGAAGGTATCCTGGAAGCCATCCACAGACAAGAGCCGCTGAGACTCAGCGAGGAGAAGCAGCTTGTCCACAGCTTGCCCAATGTCACTTAACAAACAAGTATCCGGTCCGGACTGAAATCCAGGTCCTGGGGGCCTGGTGCCATTGTCTTTAAAAAACAGTTTTTATTATTATTTAGGGTTTTTGCATGGGGTCTCATGTGGCATGGGCTGGTCTCAAGTTGCTATGAAGCTGAAGATGACCTTGAACTACTGACTCACCTACCTGCTAGGGTTACGGGCATTTGCCACCACACCTGCTTTATACGGTGCTGGGGATCAAACCCAGGACATTGTGTATGCCAGCAAGCACTCTACCAATTGAGCTAACCCCAGCCTCTCTTTTTACTGTCATTCTGTATCTTTAGATAATCAAAGGGAGCTAGTTTTCCCTTTCATTGATCTTTCTTTCCAAAGCTTAAAAGAGAGTCAGGGTGATCCAGGAAATTCTGGGAGTCCCAATTCTCTTCCAAAGGCCGCTTGTTTTCTGTGGGTGGTGCTGTGTGGACTTGCTTCAGTTAAGTTTTCCAGCACTTCATATGAAAGCATGCCAGTTACCACTGTGGTTAAATAAATCATTTTAGCTCTTCGGAAAACACAGAGCATCTTGCTTCCCCTACGTGCTTTCTCTCTTCCCTGGCTCTCTTCCCTCCACCCACTTCCATTAAGATGTATTGGGGGTGGGGGGGAAGGACCTATATACATATTTTGGTAAAATTCTTAACATTTTTCTTTTTTTTGAAAATTTTACATCATCATAATGCCTTATGTTAATTAACATTTTATGAAGGTTTTAGTATATTCTCTTGTAGAGTGTCTCACTGTTTCTAGTGAGGAAGGAAAGGAGGGAGCAACTAGGACTAGGCTAAAAGACTTTTGAAAATGCAAGCTGGGTGTTTGTGAGTGTTTGGGCGGTGGAATATTTATGTGGCACTGTGGGTGTTTTGAACTCTCTGGAAGCTAACAAACTCCACACATGAACTTAGTGGAAGTCCTCCAAACTTTGGACAACACAGAAGCCTTTCAGAAGTCTGAATGAAGTCCAAGTCAAGTTACAGCCTGATACAGTAGTGCAAATGGGAGGCTGGGGAGCTCAGAGGAAATGACACTGGTCCAGGACCCCAGGAGACCAGGGCCTGGTGCTAGTTCTACCACTAAAGGTTCTTTTCCGATCTCAAAAAAGAAGTATAATAATAGCTCCTACCTCATGGAGTTGCTTCAGTGATAAGAATAAAATAATGTGTGTAATGTCCTGACCCAAGGCCTGGTATATAATAAGCACTTATTGCATGAGATGCCAATAGAATTCTGGAGAAAAATATACAGGCACTGATGGTCTCCATTTGGGCAGAGAGGTGGCAGGATTACAAACGATGGCTTTGGAGTTAGCCAGACCTAGTGTGTTCCAGTGGGTGGTCGTGGGCAATCTAGTGACATAGCCCAGGTGAGGCCCAGGCTCCATGCCTGGCATGGAGAAGGTGCTTCACAAATGCTGGCCCTTGGTTCAGGGTCCTAGAGAAAGGGGCTGAGAAACCAGAGGAGTTGCAACACCAGCAAGGCAGGTAGAAACCAGGAGAGCAAGTTCAACCCCTGTGGGCCGGCATGAGTTTCCTGTGCTGCTTTAACACATCACCACAGACTCGGCTTAAAACAACAGAAAATTAATTTCTCATAGTTCTGGCAGCCAAATATCCAAAGTCAGTGACACTGGATCAAAAGCAAGAAGCGCACAGGGCCACGATCCCTCAGAGGCACACAGAGATCTGCCTCTTGCCTGTTCCGGCTCATGTTGGCTGCCACCACGCCTTGGCTTGTGCCGCTACCATTCCAACCTTTGCCTCGGGCTCTACGTGGCTTTTTCCTCTGTGTGTGCTTGCCTGAGCCTGTGTGTGCATGTGTGATTTCCCTCATTGTTTTTATTTATTTTTTAGAGACAGAGAGGGAGGAGAGAGAGAGAGAGAGACAGAGAGAGAAAGAATAAGCACACCAGGGCCTCTAGCCACTGCAGACGCACTCCAGATGCATGTGCCCCCTTGTGCTTGTGGCTCATGTGGGACCTGGAAAATCAAACCTGGGTCCTTTGGTTTTGCAGACAAGCGCCTTAACTGCTAAGCCATCTCTCCAGCCCACTCTCATTGTGTTTTACTTATTTATTTATTTATTTTGCTATTGTTTTGGGCTTTTTTATTTTTATTTTTTGGTTTTTTGAGGTAGGGTCTTGCTCCAGCCCAGGCTGACCTGGAATTCACTATGTTGTCTCAGGCTGGCCTCGAACATATGCTGATCCTTCTGCCTCTGCCTTCTGTGTGCTGGCATTAAAGGTGCGCACCACCATGCCCAGCTGTGGTTTTTGTTTTGTTTTTCTTTCTTTCCTTTGTTTGTTTTTTGTTTTTTAATGTGTAGACAGGTGGGCCTGGAACTTCTGATCCTCCCACCGCCACCTCTTCAGCGATTTCCTGTTTGTGTGCACTACCACAAACAGCTCCCTCATTGTCCGACCCATAAGGACCCTGTGATTACAGTTAGGGTTTACCTCGGTAATCCAAGACAGTCGCTCCATCTTTAATTGTGTCTGCAAAGATGCTCTTTTTTTTTTTTTTTTTTTTGTACAAGGCAAAGTTTATAGAAATGTAAATGGGATTAAGACCCTTGTTCTGGTCTAATGCATTGGTAGCTGGTAGAGACTCTCAGGGACAGGAATGTGAGGAGGAGGAAAGGACAGATGTCACCGGGAAGGTGGCAAAGCCAAGCCCAGGCCAAGCTTACATGGTAAGACCCAAAGCAGGGCAGCCAAGTCATGTGGCTCAGCTCTAGCTAGGGCAAGGTAAAGGCCTCCAGGAAAAGGCAAGAGTTACTCAGACACCTGACTGGGGTAAGGAAGAGCCTGAGGCTGGCCTGAGCAGGTAGGGCTCTGAGAGGCGCTGGAATGCAGGAGGGCCTCAGATCCAGGTGCCCTTGCCCAACCTCCCTGCACTGGGCTGGGCCACAGTGAATAAGCCTGAGCACTCCTTTGCCGCCAATTAGCTGAAGGGCCTTGGGTTAACCACTTCAGCCCTCTGGGCCTTATTGTTTTATCTGCAAAATGAAGGTAGGAGCATCTTCCTAAGGGATTAGGTAGAGGATTAGTAATGCAAGGGAAATAGCCTGGAAATCTACCTGCTTGAGTGTTGGTTTCCTGTCTTCCTGGCAGGTGCAGCAGCTAGTGTGATCATCACTGAGGTAACGCTCTCGTGCCTGGGGTGGAGATGACAGTGTACCCTCACACGGGTGGGAGCATCAGAGGTCTACTACTTTACCAGAAATGAGTTTTTTCCCCCTCCCATTATACTTCCTCATTCTTCCCATCCCTGTTCTCGCAGGAAAACAGTGGGAAGGGTTCTGCTTGGTCCTTCTGCACATTTGTCTCTCTAAATTTTGCCAATCTGAGTCAGCTCACTCCTAAAGAGGAGGAAACCTTTGTGTGGTGGGCAACCGTCTCATTCTCCCATCTTTTTAAAAACTTTTTATGCATTTGAGAGAGAAAGAGAGAGAGAGAGAGAGAACGAGAATGGGTGCACCAGGGCCTCTGTAAACAAACTCCAGACGCATGTACCACCTTGTGCATCTGGCTTGCGTGGGCCTGGGGAATGGAACCTGAGTCCTTTGGCTTTTCAGGCAAGCTCCTTAACCGTTAACTCTCCAGCCCTCTCCTATCTTCTTATTTTATTTTTGTTTTTCAAGTTAGAGTCTTTCTTGACCTGGAATTTACTATGTAGTGTCAGGGTGGCCTTGAACTCACGGCGATCCTCCTACCTCTGCCTCCCAAGTGCTGGCATTAAAGGTGTGCGCAGCCACGCCCACTCTCCTATCTTCTGTTGTTGTGTGGAATATGCGGTGCAGCATGTGTGGTGTGTGTACATGAGGGGTATGCATCTGCACACACATGTCCCACGCACATGTGTGTGGAGGCCAACGGAGGATGTGGGTGTCCTCTATCACTCTTCTGCCTTATTTTCTTGCGACAACTCTTGTGGAGCCTGGAGCTCTCCATTTTCCCACTGGAACAGCTGACCAGCCAGCCCCAGCCATAGTCTTGTCTCCACTCAGCTGCGGGGCTATAGGCATTCACTGGCCACACTTGGCTTTGTTTGTGGGTGCTGGGGACCAAACTCAGGTCCTCATGCTTGTGCAGCAAGCACTCTTACCTGTTGAGCCATCTCCCCACTCCCAAAACACTCGTTTTTTTAAAAAAATATTTATTAGAGACAGAGAGAAGGACAGAGAGAGAGAGAGAATGGGCACTCCAGGACCTCTAGCCACTGCAAATGAACTCCAGATGCATGTGCCACCATGTGCATTTGGCTTACGTGGGACCTGGAGAATCGAACCTGGGTCCTTAAGATTTGCAGGCAAGTGCCTTAACCACTAAGCCATCTCTCCAGCCCAAAACACTCATTTTTAACTTTCCAGAAGCGAAGCAAGTAGCCACCCGCTTCGATCATAGCTCACAGGTTTTTGGCACATAACCTCACCAATATCTTTCACATTCCTACAGTCCAGGTCCAAGTGCAATGCCATTCAAGGAGTCAAGGAAGCCTTGTCAGTGGGGTTGTTAGAGTGGAGTTCATGGCAAGGGAGGACCTGGGTTTACGTCTTTGCTCTGCTGTTTGGCTTTTGAACTTTCTCTCTGCAAAGTACAATAACAATAGTTCCCACTTTTTAGGAATATTCCGCTGGTTAATTGAGATGCTTACCAATCAGCACAGAGCAGGGCTGCCATGAAGCTGTCTGTTTATTTATTTGTTTATGGAGACAGGGTCTCATGTACCCCAAGTTGGCCTCAAATTTGCACACGCATCTGGAGTGCTTTGGCAGTGGCACTAGGCCCTGGAGTACCCATTCTCTCTCCTTCCCTTCTCTGTTTACAAACAAACAAATTTTAAAAAGCAAAATAATCAATAACAAAAAGCTAGCCTCTTCCTGAAGCTGTCTTCTACAGAGACCTGGATGGGCCTGAGATTCTAGCCCCTTACACAGCCGCTCTCGGAACCAGTCAACCAGCTCCCATCTCCAGGAATTCTCTGCTACAGCGTGGAGGTAACACATGGAGTCATTAACATTTCTGCTCAAAACATTTAACATCTCATGGGATCTGTGGGTGTGAAGCACAGGGCAGGTAGGCACATGGTCACCAGGGAGTGTAGCAAGCAGAGTGAGAGCCCCTAAAACAGACGGCCGCCTCCTGGGACGTGTGAGTGTGTCCTTGTTTGGAAAGAAGATCTTGGTCCACATAATCCAGTTAAGGATGTAGGATGAGATCGTCATGGACGGAAGCTGGAATGTCCTCCACAGGCCTGTGTTGATTGCTCTGTTCCCAAACTGGCGGTGTGTTGAGATTCTTGGACCCTCAGGAGGTGGGGGCCAACTGGAGGAAGTGGGTCCTTGCTCTTGCTCCTTGCCGCTGTCTCCTTGCTCTGCTTCCCGGCCACCATGATGTGAATGCTTCCCTCCTTGATGGATGGAAGCTTCTCACACCACTGGCACAACTTTCCTCTCTTAGGCTGTTTCTGTCCGGTCTTTTGTTACAGAGAAGTTAGAGCTAATCATACAGGAGTTATCCTAGATTGACTGGATGGGCCTTGGTTGAATGGCATGCATTCCTCTAAGAGACCCATGGTGGAGAGGCGGGCACACGGCCAAGAGGAGAGGGCACGGAGGGAAAACAGCCAGGGAAGACTGCGGCAGAGATGCGTGCAACAGCCAGGTGACACGGAGCTGGAGCCGCAAGGACGGATGCCCCAGGCAGGGACTCCGAGACCTGCTCAGGTTTTACAAATTTTGTTCTCCTGCCTCTAGAGCTATGGGGAGGAGTAATTTCTGTTGTTTTAAGCTACCAAGATTAAGGTCACTTGTTACAGCAGCCACAGGAGACTCTGTCACCCAGGCTGCAGTGAAAGTGAGAGCGCAGGTCTGAAGACGCCAGACTAAGTGCCTCCTGCAAGCGTTTAAAGACGGGCCAGGCACTCACTGCGACGTCGTGCGTACAACCAGCTTCCGGCTCAGCCGCCCTGTTTACTCACAGGCTTCTGCCAACTTTGACAACAGCAAGGACAGCCACGATTCACCAGACCTCACTGTGTGTCTGCCAAAACGCCGCTGGAGGCATGGAGTCCGCGGAGTGGGCAAGGCAGGGGACCCGTGGTGGCTCTGTCAACATTGCACCTGAGGGGCTGTAGGCTCCGGTCCGCCTCTGGGGCTCTGCCCTTCTGCTCCTCACACTTGGCCTTGACAGCGAGTAGGTGCATGCTTTCTGACCTTGACTTGTTCTTGTTTATTTGTTTTCAGCTTCAGCTATTTCCTGGTCCTGGCTCCTCTTCCCTCAGCAACCCCCGCACCCCCCCCCTTCCAGGGCTGGCACTCGGTTCCTGTCATAAGCCTGGCCCAGCCTGGCACTTCCAGATCAGCTGGTGTTGACTGCTCTGTTCAGCCGGCACCCTATCTGGCACGTCGTCCAGTCTGCCATCCTGTTTTCTGACCCGGTCTCTTGCCAGGCTACTCCGTGCAGCACCCGGTTTAGTCATTAGACTTCACCTCTGTTCTCACTCTCCTGGTTCTGGCTGGGAGTCTACAGGCCCTTAGAGATTCGCAGTGACCTGCCCCACCTGCCTGCCTCTAGCACAGTAGGAGCGCCCAGAGCAGGTGAAATCAGGCCATAGGTGCTAGGCAACATTTCTACATTATTGTGGTCTGCAGATGAGTTGGCAGCCGTGCCAACCGACCACGACCTCCTCACAGATCTTCTCGGGGGGCTCTTTGGTGGCTCTCTCTTACCCTTGCGACCGTCCTCAGTCAGTCATCACCGTTTGCAGATGGTACATAGTTGCTCTCATAATACTCCGTTTCCTTTGGCGACTGACAGTGAGCAACATATTCAGCTCCCCAAAGCTTCCTCTTTGATTCATCTTTGAGTTTTACTCCTTTCTTATTCCCCTCTTCTTTCTTTCCTTCAAGATTATATATTTTTTTCATTTGGAGACAGAGAGAGAATGAGCACATTATGGCCTCTTGCTATTGCAAACAAACTCCAGATGCGTACGCCATCTTTGCGCATCTGGCTTTAAATGGGCACTGGGGAATGAAACCCTGAGACTCCAGAGTGAATTCGAGGTCAGCCTGAGCTAGAGAGAGACCTTACCTTGAAAAAAAAAATTATTTTTAATCTTAAATTCAGGGCTTTAAAAAATGTCCACCGTGATGGCTTCCACCTTTATCATCATCTGCTCGTTATTGCATGCTCCAAGGGGAAGTGACTGCGAGGAAGAATGACACTGAAGAAGGTCACGTACCTGCCTAGGTCACACACTGGGTTAGAGTGGAAGATTCTAACTCGGAGCTGCTGGGCTCTGAAGTTCAGTGTGTCACAGTCCTCGCTCTTGATTCCTGGCATTCTTGACAATGACGGGTGTGGGGAGCAGCCGTGGGCTGGTGAGGGGGGGTCAAGTCATGGAGTCACATCAGCCACTTTCCAGGCCCTCTTTGCAGCCATGTGACCTGAAACACATCAGTTCTGCTCTTTGAACCTCAGCTTCCCTCTGTGACATGGGTAACACCACCCACTTTGGAGGGTCTTTAGGCTTCACAGGCAAGTGCCTTAACCACTAAGCCATCTCTTCAGCCCTCATTTTGTATTTTTTTTTTTTTTGAGGTAGGGTCTCATTCTGGCCCAGGCTGACCTGGAATTCACTACGTACTCTCAGGGTGGTCCCAAACTCATGGCAATCCTCCTTCCTCTGCCTCCCTAGTCCTTGGATTAAAGGCGTGCGCCACCATGCCCGGCTCATTTGCATTTTTTTTTTTTTTTTTGAGGTAGGGTCTCACTCTAGCTCAGGCTGACCTGGAATTCACTATGGAGTCTCAGGGTGGCCTCGAACTCACAGTGATCCTCCTACCTCTGCCTCCCGAGTGCTGGGATTAAAGGCGTGCGCCACCACACCCGGCTGTTCATTTGCATTTTTATTGTGGTAAAATATACATAAAATTTACCGTCTGAACCATTTTGAAGTACACAGTCCAGGGCGTTAAACACAATCACATTGTGAATCTATCACTACCATCCATTGCCAAAACTCTTTTCATCTTGTGTATTTTTTTTTTTTTACTGTACTGGGGAGGGAGGGGTCAAACCTAGTCTCTTGCAAATGCTGACCACTCTTCTGCTGAGCTACGACTCTTTTTCATCTTAGAAAACAAACTTACTCCTTATTTATTTTTATTTATTTATTTTTGTTTTTCGAGGTAGGGTCTCACTCTAACTCAGGCTGACCTGGAACTTGTCTCAGGGTGGCCTCGAACTCACCACGGTGATCCTCCTACCTTTGTCTCCCGAGTGGAGTGCTGGGATTAAAGGCGTGCGCCACCATGCTGGATCAAACTTTCTCCTTATTAAGTAACCAATCTCAATTCTCCACTCTTCTCAGTCCATGGTGACCACCATTTCTGTTTTCTGATTGGACGACTCTAAGTAGTTTTCGTGGACTCTACTTGTCCTTTGTGAGATTGCTTCATTTAGTATTGAAGGAGAAACAGCAGCAAGGTAGCTTTTTACAGGCAGTCAGACAGGGACAGAGGCCCAAAGAGGACAGGAAGACACCACTTAGCAGGACTAGAACCCTCATCTGACCCAGTCTCACTCAAGATGGCTGCAAGCAGCCCTCCCCAGCGGGAGCTTCTGGTTTCTTCTTCAGCTCAGCACACCTAGGTGTGCTCCCCCTCCTGGGTCAGCCCCCTGAGTCCATGACTCGGGTCTCTCCTTACACACCTGAGTCGCATAACGAGGCTCATCCTAATTGGAAGTCTAATCCCTATGGAGCCTCTCTTCCTTCTGTGGTTCTGCTGGAACACCACAGTGTAAGTCTCCCTCTCCCCTCCCAGCTCGGCTCCTCTGGTGTCTCTATGTCTGAACATCCCGCTTCTTTCCTATACTTCGTAGAGGCTGAGCCTGGGAGGCAACTTGCACTGCCTTCAGCTCCCCACACTTACGTCCCGGGAGCCCTGGGTCCAGTGGGACCTGGCCAAGCCCGTAGGGATGTCTGCATGTCATAGGACCAGGTGGCAGGCTGGATGTGGCTGGTCTTCAGGGGACTCTGCTTGAAGGCATCCGTTGAAATGACACAGCACACAGCGTGCATGTGCTAAGCCTCACCGAGGGGAGGACCGGAGCTCTGCACAACTGGAGGCGACTGGTCCCAGATAGTCCCGAGCCCCAGCATAAGGACCGTGCAGGCTTGATATTCGAATCCCTGGGGCAAAAATGTTCATGAGCAAATTAAACTTCTGGGCTTCTCATAATGCAACTCTCTTCACCTCCATTAACCTGAATTTAATTAAGGAGCTACAAGTGGTGGCCAAGTTTTTTATGGCAATTTTTAAAAAATGTTTTATTTATTTATGCATTTGCAAGCAGAGAGAGAGAATAGACACACCAGGGCCTCTTGCCACTGCAAATGAAATCTAGATACGTGTGCCACTCTATGTATATGGCTTTACATGGGCACTGGGGCATCGAACCCAGGTCCTTAGGCTTTGCAGGCAAGCATCTTAACCGCTGAACCATCTCTCCTGCCCTGATGGCAATTTTTTAAAATTTTATTTATTTGAGAAGGAGAAAGAAGCAGAGAGAGAGAGAGAGAGAGAGAGAGAGAGAATGGGCGCGCCAAGGCCTCCAGCCACTGCAAACGAACTCCGGACGCATGCGCCCCCTTGTGCATCTGGCTAATGTGGGTCCTGGGGAATTGAGCCTTGAACTGGGGTCCTTAGGCTTCACAGGCAAGCACTTAACCGCTAAGCCATCTCTCCAGCCCAAAACGGGGATCTTCTGGCTTTGCAGGCAAGTGCCTTAACCGCTAAGCCACCTCTCCAGCCCCCCTGTTGGCAATTTCTAAAAAGGCATCTTTGGTTACGCCAGGCAAACCTGGCATAGTAGAGGCTCATGAAAGTCGTTGTGGCCTAAATGCATCTGAAGGGGAGAGCGATGGCTGAAGAGCGCTGTGGTACAGGCCCAAAGCAGGGCGGCCTCCTCAGACAAGAGGCACGGCCAGCTCCCGGGCACTTGTGGGCTCTGAGGCCCCATTGGGGCAGAAGCCTCTCCCCAGGCTTCCTTGCTGTCTGTGCCCCAGGGTCTGAACTCCTGGGCCTGGCCGGGAGGTGGAGCAGCTCGCTACCCCGAGCCCACCTGGCGCTGGAGGCCGGGGGCCTGGAGAGGACGCCGCTTGCGTGACTACATCCACCTCCCCCGAAGCGCCTCTGAGCCAGCCAGCGCAGGCTGTTCCACTTCTCCTGTAGCCTAGCAACCCAAGCCCCTGACAACTGATTTATTGGAAAAAAGCTTAACTCTCCCCAAGCAGATTTGTTTCCTTTCTTCCTGCTTTCCCTCCTCCCCCTTATCCTCTCCCTTGCCATTTGTCCCTCCTCCTCCTCCTCTTTATTCCTCACGCAAGCCTTGACTGACTTGGATAAGGCAGGCTGATTTCCCTCTCCTTGGACTCCTGTGCAACACCAGCTCTCTCCAGTCCTTCACCCTCAGGTGTCACCTCCAGTTTCTTCTCTCTGTGCGACACAGAGTCAGCTTGCTAAAGCTTAGTTCTAATGAGATTCCTGCCATGGCCTGAATGTCCCTCTCCTGCAATCATACGCTAGCTCCTAACCGCCAAGGTGAAGGTCCTGGGAGGGATTAGGTCAGGAAGTGAATGAGATTAGTGCCCCGAGGAAAGAGACCCGGGGAGCTGGCTCCCCCTTTCCCCCATGTGAGGGCGTGACTGGAACATTCTGTCTGAGAAGGTCGGCTCCTTTGTGCGGAGTGTCAATTTCTCTGTTCCTCTCTGCTGGGCTTCCCACCTCCAGACCCGAGAGAAACAATTCTGTCGTTTATTTGGCGCCCAGTTTATGGCTATGATTCTTCCCCTTTTTTCTCTCTCTCTCCTCAGGGCTGGAAATTGAACCGAAGGCCTCATGAACGCAAGACAAGGGCTCTCCCGCTGAGCTACATCCCAAGTCCCCCTACTCTTTTCAGTTTTTGAGACAAGGTCTTGCTAAGTTTCCCAGGCTGGCCTTGAACTCATTCTGTACATATCCCAAGTGAGCCTTGAATTTGCAATCCTGCTTCAGCTTCCCGAGTAACTGGGATCAGAGGCCTGCTCAAGCAAGCCAGGCCATACTTCTCTTGTTTAAAACCCTTTCCTAGCTCCCAAGAGAAGTATCCTCCAAGGGCCCTCCAGTGACTGTCTATCTGCTGTCCCTCCCCTTCACACTCTGCCTTGCTGGAGTACGGTTCTCTTCTCCGTCTCTCCCTGCCCTGGCCTTCCACCTGCAATGCCCTGTCTGCTCCCCCGCTACGAGCTGTTCAAGATTCAGCCTCAGCACAGGGTCCTCCGTGAGGCCTTCCTTGCCCACCACCGCCCAGTACCCATTTCTGTGTGTGCCTAGGTGGCCTGCCTTGCAGAGACCTGTTTATGGGAGATTGTCACTGGAGGAATTCTCCGTGGGGCTGGTATGCTCAACACAGCGCCAGACGCCCAGGGGATGACCTATACCTGATGGGCAAATGTGAAGCCCAGGCAGGATGGGCCGGAGGAAAGAAAAGAGAAAGAATAGAAGAAAGGAGGTAGGGAAAAAGGAAGGAAGGGAAGAAGAAAAGAAGGAGGAAGGAAGGAAAGCATGAAGGAAAGGAGGGAGGGAAGAAAGAAAGGATGGAAGGAAGAAGGAATACAAAGGAAGGAAGAAGCTGGGCGTGGTGGAGCACGCCTTTAATCCCAGCACTCGGGAGGCAGAGGTAGGAGGATTGCCGTGAGTTCCAGGTCACCCTGAGACTCCATAGTGAATTCCAGGTCAGCCTGGGCTAGAGTGAGACCCTACCTTGAAAAACCAAAAAAAAAAAAAAGGAAGGAAGAAAGGGAAAATGGAAGGAAGGAAGGAAGGAGGGGAAAGGGGAGGAAGAAAAGGGGGAAGGGGGTAGGGGTAGGGAGGGAAGGAGGAAGGGAGGGAGGGAGGCAGGTAGGGACCATACAATAGAAACAAGCAAGTCTGACTATCCAGCAGTCCATGTTGAAGGTGGGCAGGAGAAGCAGCCCTGGTGACATCTGCCCTCCCGGATGACAGTGTCCCAGCCGTGGAGATCAAAGGCGCAGCAGGGCTTCTAGAATAGGCCATGAGCACATGGCAGAGGGCGTGCACAGCATTCCAGCTGGGGCCATTTGACCCCGCTTGTTCCTCCACAGAATGGGGCAGGGCTGCCCCACCCACCCGTGGCAGTGGCTTCTAGGGGGTGCTAGTGGGAACTCTTGGAGAGCTGGGAAGCTAGGGCATCTTCGTGTCCCCTCCGCCTTGGTGCCATTTCCGGCAGCGCCAGTCTTGTTTGGTGTCTCTGGCTCCGCCACTGTGGCAGCCCCTGGCAGGTGCTGCTGTCCCTGGACTTAGCACGGGCTGCCCCTAACTCCTTCTCCCTGCCGTCTCCTGGCTGCTCAGGCTTGGGACCTCACCTCTGCTTGATTTCCCAGCTCCTCGGAGGCCTGTCTTCCAGTTCACATCCTCCTCATAGGAGAGGTTGGCTGTGGTTTTGTTTTCCTGGTTGGACCCTGAGGGATGCACCAGTTTATCTTAGATAAACTCATAGGGGATGGGTCACTGATGCTGACCTCAGAAGAGAAGGCGTCTTTCTTCCCTCCCTCCCTCCCTCCCTCCCTCCCTCCCTTCCTTCTTTTCTTTCTTTAGTTTGAGACGAGGTTCCCTAGCCTCGGGCTGGCATTTGAACTTGGAACTCTTCTGCCTGTATCTCCTGAGTGTTACACTACTTTTTTGTCCCCTCCTAATTTGTCATATGGTAACATTTTGTGCTATGTATGTTTTAAACCACACAGGGAGTATTAGGGGCTGTTTCTTTCTTGATCTGCCAGGCCACATTACTGCGCGGCTTGTGTTCTGAGGGCCCACTCCCTGCTCGTCTCCCCCCACCTCTTTTCCTTCAGGGGAGGAATTCAGGCTTCAGGCCTTAGTCCTGAGTTCTGGAAAAGTAGCATAAAGGAGTATGGGAGTAGGGATAGCTTTGTCAGTGAAGTGCTCTCCACACAAGCAAGCATAAGGGCCCGAGTCTGATCCCCAGAACCCATGTAGAAAGCTGGGCATGGTGCACGTGCTTATCATCCCAGTGTTGGGGGAGATGGAGGCAAGAGGACCCCTGGGCTTGCTGGCCAGCCAGTCCAATCTATTTGGCAAACTCCAGGCCAACAAGAGACTTTGTCTCAGAAACAAAACAAAAAAACAAAACAAAAAAATAATGATGCTCAAGGTTGTTCTCTGGCTTCCACATGTCCACACTCCTGTGTTCTCTCTCCCTCTCTCTTTCTCTCACCCACAAGAGCTGGAGGAAGTAAGCACCTGATGAAAAGAGGCTTAAAGATCCAAAGAAAGAAAGTGAAGAAAGGAGAAAGGGTGGAGAGCGCCCCGGGGTGTCACTGCACAGCGCAGGGCCTGCGTGCTGGAGGTGCAGTCGCTATTGGCTCAGTGATGGACCAACAGAGGAAGCTGGGGAGACAGGTGGAGTCCCTAGGTAGTGCTGGCAGAGAGCAGGCGGAACTGGGCTTCCACAGCTGCTGACTCTGGATGGAGATCTTTCACACCGCTCTCTAATGACAACAGCCTTCTATGCTGTTTCCTGGCTGCCTGATCTCCGGAGTGCTGCTCATGGGAAGTTCATCTTAATTGCTTGAACGAAAATGCTTTCATGGTTCAGATGTGTAGCAATTAAGTTCTGTTGTGGCTGTGAAAGCCCCATCTTCTGCACACTGTCAGGCTTGGTCTCCTTCCACTCTTCTCTCCTGGGGCGTGTGTGTGGGAGAGGGATAATTTCCTCAGAGGGCATGAGGCTAACCCTCATCCTACTTTCTAATCCTGCCTTCGTCCTTTCTGCTTTCATCCTTTTGAGGCCTGGAACCCTTCCCCAATTTGAGACAAGGCTGAGGAGCAGGAACTTGGATAACTGAACTCAGATCTGCCCTTGACATCCCCTCTTGCCCTCCTCCCATAAATCCCTTTTGGCTCCTGCCAGGTCTGACAGCCAGGAGGTTGCTCACAGCTCTTGCCATTATGGGTTTCTCTGAGAGAATGGGCCACAAGGGCACAGATGACCCATCTCCTTGGGCAGGCTTTGTCTGTACACAGATATCCTGGTGCCTGGCAGAACTGGGCATGCCAGGGCCTGCCTCTGGACAAGTAAGGAGAAGGCAGAGGAACAGGTCAAGTTTTGCTTTCCTGGCCCCATCTAGATAGCCCCTGACTATACCAGAAGCCTTATCAGGACAAAGACCAGCTTTCTGACTTTGCTGGGAGAGCGAGGAAACACGTGGATCAGCCTCCCACTCACCTTCAATGGTTCCATCTGCAAGTCCCTGTGGTGTGGAGCTGATGGTCTCCAGCAGGTATTCCCTAAGGGTCAATTCTGGCCCAGGGTCTGTGTTATAAATAAAGTTTTATTAGTAGACCTTTCACTTACATATTATTTGTGACTGCTTTCTTACTAAAACTGTGAACCTGAGCTGGGGAGATGACTCAACAGTTAAAGGTGTTTGCTTGTAAAGCCTGCCAGTCTGGAGTCAGTTCCCCCAGTGCCCATGTAAAGCCAGATGCAAAAAGTGGGGCAGGCATCTGGTGTTCATTTGCAGTGATAAGAGATCTGAAATACTCCCATACACACTACACACACACACACAGAGGGAGGGAGGGAGGGAGGGAGAGAGAGAGAGAGAAATAAAATTTTAATAAAACTATGAACTAAGTAGTTACAGAAAAGGCCATATGACCCACACAGCAAGACCTATTCTTCTTTGGATCTCTGTAGAGAGAGTTTGCTGACCTGTGATCTAGAGAGAGTGGTATGTAATGTGGGTGAAGCCAATTACAGAAGAGGCATAGATCACCTATGGTCCAGAGAAAGACAAAATGGATTCTGACCTGAGTGGGCACCAGGGTTTTTAGGGGCAAGCCATGAAGGCTGAAGAGGAAATTGATCTCTGGAGACTAGAAGAAGGAGGGGGAGGGGTAGATTCCAAATGGGCATGTCAGGTTGGACCAATAGGCTCTTGTTATGTAGCTTAGGCTAGCCCCAAACTCATGATCCTTCTGCTTCAGCCTTCAGAGTGTTGGATGACAGGTGTGACCCTACTCTGTCTGAAGGATCAGAGGATACTTTTCAGATTTACTTTATTATTTAAGTGTGGGTGTGGTCATGTGGGTGTGTGTGCTATGGCTTGCCTGTGGAGATCAGAGGACAACTTCCCAGTCATTTCTGGCCTGTCCACCTCATTTGAGGCAGGGTGACTCACTCTACTATTCTTTTCTTGCCCCTAGCATCCGGGGACTTCTGTCTCTGCCTCCCATCTTGCTGTTCATGTCAACATGCTGGGATTGTAGAAACCTGCCACAGCCTCTGGTTTTATACATAGGTCTAAGGATCACAGTCAGGTACTCCAGCTTGAGTGGTAAGTTTTGAGTTATCTTCTCAGCCCCACCATGGGATTTTGAAAAGTTAGGAGTGTCGGAGAATGGGAAAGAAGAGAGGTTCAATGGGTAATTTAAAGTCATGCGAAACTTGTACCACGCAGAGTTTATGACTTTCTATTCAGATATTATTTCATGGAATATAAAACACACTGGTACACACACCCTCACAAGTGCACTGAGAAGTAGGTCTTCTTTATAGATGTGGCGATGTATCACCAAGGCAAGAAATGGCATGTTAGGGCTATGAATCCAAGAAGAGTTGTAACAGGGTGTTAGGGGCCCAGGGAAGTCCTTGGCCTTAAACCCTAGGTTTGTTAATTTTAATCAAAGAATTGAATTAAAAAAAAAGGCTGAGAAGGAAAACTATTAAATTATTATATTTACTGAGAGAAATACAGAGCCAAGAAAGGCACCCACGTGGCTAGGATCCCATGTGGAGGGCCTGGGAAAACCATGGAAAGAAAAGAGAGAAAAGAAAGTTCAAGGAGCTCCTGCCATGTGGGGAGCTGGAGGGGGTAAAGAGAGTAAGGACTAGGGGGACCTCCAGGCAGGGCCTGGATTGAGCCAGCCCAGGCCCAGCTGAGGGAAGACCTTACCCACAGCTGGAAGTTCCCAAGCGGTCAGAGAGCCTGCCCTCCCCTTACAAAGGTTTTTATAACCTTACAGTCGCAGGCTGTCTTCCGGCTCAGGTGAACCAGAGGGACAACTGGTTGGTTAGGGCCAGGGCTGTCTCAGGAAGAGGCTAGCCCTGACACCAAGTTCCAAGGGCTGAACTTGACCAACCACAATGTTTACATCCTATGAAGACCTCCCTCTCAGGAGAGATCCTGGTTGCTTGTGGAAAAACAGGTCTAGGGAACTAGGCAAGAGATAAGAAGTCAGATCATGTTTGACTTCTAGCAAGTGCACACTTTCTTACTTGCAGGGGTCCAGTCACCCTAACTGTACTCTCCTCTCAGAGTCTAGGACCATCGAAGGGTACAAAGCCCAGTGCAGTCCCAGACTCTGCCATGGGACTTTATCCTGGGCACCTGGTAAATGACATCCATCACAGATCTTCACTGGCAGGCAACCTGGGAACTACATGTGGTGTGGGTAACTTAAAATCCAGTATGTCTTTAATGAAGGTCCGTTGTTGGTTCACAGAATGAGATGCTGAGAGAAAATTCCAGGCTAGTATAAAACCAGACCACTTCTGGTCTCTCAGAGGTATGGATCTAGCTGGGGACATCATACTTGAAGCCACAATGGCATGGCATGAGAAACTGTGTGTTGAGTCACTCATGTGGACACAGGAGTTGGAGGCTGTAACAGGAAGGCTCCAGAAACCGACCCTATGGCTTGGATTAATTTGGGCCAGATTCTTACATTGCGGAAGCTCATAAAACCATCGACCCTCAGGGCTGGAGGAGATCCCAGGTCTTCCTACCATTGGCAGAAAAGGTGGAGTTGCTTTGTAGCTGCCGACCCGGAGCTCAAGCCCTGGTCTCTCTTTGCAATCCAGGCCTCTTTCTACAGAACTGTTTAGTCCGATTACTCCGAAGTTAACCCCAGGTTTTGTTTTTATTTCTGGTGCTGCCACTCTTCTTGTCCCCAAGCCTGGGCCCGAGAGGCCATGGAGTGTGGAGGCTGAGAGTTCCGGCTCAGGTGTCAGCTTCTCTGGGGCTGAACCCCTGCCGCCCCACTCGGTCGGTGTGTGACTTTGGGCACATAAGACCTTCCGTGCCTTGGAGAGTTTGTCTATCCAGTGGGTGTGCTCATACCTCGCTGTGCTCCTAGCAGCTGTCCAGAGGGTTGTAAGACCTGCTGAGATGGTTCATGAACAAAAATGTAGAGTCTGGTGTCTTGTAGGAACTCAGTGAAAGTGAGGCGAAAGCACTGTGACTGGCCTGAGGGTTGTGCACTTGGGCTTCGTTCAGCCTCTTGCTTCAGTTCCTCAAACTGGTCTCCTCACAGGCCCTCTGTTTCTGCCCTTTTAAAAATTTAATTTAATTTATTTATTTGAGAGAGAGAAAGAGAGAGAGAAAGGGAGAGAGAAAGCATAAGAGAGAGAGAGAGAGAGATAGAATAGGCACGTCAGGTCCTCCAGCCACTGTGAACGAACTCCAGACGCATGCGCCACCTTGTGCATCTGGCTTGCATGGGTCCTGGGGAGTTGAACCAAGGTCCTCTGGCTTTGCAGGCAAGTGCCTTAACTGCTAATCCATCTCTCCAGCCCTGTTTCTCCCTTTGAACAGTCTCCTCTGTCCTCTCCTCCTTGTCTGTCTGTCTGCGTGGTGCGAGGTCACCTCTTCATTCTTAGAGGTCCCTGCAGTCACTTTGGTCCTCTCCCTGGGTGTCTGTTGCTGTTTTCTGTTCTGGCTATTTCCGACCTGTCCCACAGGGTGGGAGTTCTGCGTCCCCTAACACGTAACATGATGACCGTGCCTATGGCTGGCAGGCACTCGCCCACCCCGCTGCACGTATTGAGCATTCGCACTCTTTGCCAGTCCTTCTGGTCCAGGATGGATGGACTTGTCTCTGTCATGTCATGGAAGGACACACAGCTCGTCAGCTGAGTGTTCAGGATGAGAATGGAAGGAAGACACGCTCAGGGGAGCCCAAGTGTGTGCATGTGTATGGGGGGGGGGAGGATGTCTGAGGGTGATGGGACTAGAAAGAATGGTTCTGGAGGCAGTGACCCGGAGTGGGTCTGGCACTGAAGAAGAGGGAGGAGGTAAAGAAGACAGATTCTGGGCTTTCTGGCTGAAAACAGGTACATTTTGCTGGAGCTATGCCTGAGTAGTTAATGACTTCTATGGGAAGGGAGCAGTGTAGGACCATGCACTCGCTGAAAAGAGGTGCGCTGCCGTCTTTACCTGTACATCCGCTTGGGGAAGAAGGTTATACAGGGTCTGTGGGGAGCCCAAAAGGTGTCCTCGAACCCCAAACCCTAGGTGCATGTCTACTTTTTTAAAAAATATTTTTATTTATTTATTTATTTAACAGAGAGAGAGAGAGAGAGAGGAGAGAAAGAAAGAGAGAGGAGAGAGAAAGAAAGAAAGAATGGGTGTGCCAGGGCCTCCAGCCATTGCAAATGAACTCCAGATGTGTGCGCCCCCATGTGCATCTGGCCAACGTGGGTCCTGGGGAATCGAACCTGGGACCTTTGGCTTTGTAGGCAAATGCCTTAACTGCTAAACCATTCCTCCAGCCCTCATGTCCAGTTTTTAAAAAAAATTTTCTGTTTTATTTATTTATTTGAGAGTGACAGACAGAGAAAGAATGAGGCTGAGAGAGAGAAAGAGAGAGAGAGAGAGAGAGAGAGAGAGAGAGAGAGAATGGGTGCGCCAGGGCCTCCAGCCCCTGCAAATGAACTCCAGACGCGTACGTCCCCTTGTGCATCTGGCTAACGTGGGTCCTGGGGAATCGAGCCTCGAACCGGGGTCCTTAGGCTTCACAGGCAAGTGCTTAACCACTAAGCCATCTCTCCAGCCCCTCATGTCCACTTTTAACCAAAGAATTACATATAAAATAAGACGGAGACAGACAATTATTAAATTATTATATTCATTTAGAGAAGTACAAAATGAAGAGAAGTAAAATAGATACACCCCTGTGGCCTGAGAGTCCATATGGTGGGCCTGGAAGAAACATAAAAAGAGAAGAAAGAAAAAGAAACGCAAAGAGTTCCTGCCCTGTGGGGGATGGGAGGGGTCAAGAGCCCCTGTGGGAGTCGGGGTCGGGGGTTCTCATCCGGGCTGGATGAGGGGGAGACCACCAGAGCCTGACGTTTCAGGAGTGATGAATGGGGTCACCAGGAGAGCTTGCCCTCCCCTCATAAATGCTTTTATAACCTTACTGTAGTGGGCTGTACCTTCTGGCTCAGGTGAGCCAGACAGCTGATTGGTCTGGGCTAGACGCTATCTCAGGAAGAGGCCAGCCATGACACCACGTTCTGGGGTCTGAAGTTGACCAGCTACAATGTCAGGATTAGATTTAAATTCTTGGAAAGGGGAACCTCCCTCCCAGGAGGGACTCAGGTTGTCTGTGGAAAAACAGATCTAGGGAGGATGTAAGTCAGGTCCTACTTTGATCTCGAGCAAAGTGGAGGCTACGAGAACAGGTGGAGACATGGCTGCTTCTCACTCTCAGGTGCCCAGTCCCCCGAACTGCCTCCCACAGCTACCCGACTCCCTCTCAGAGGGGCCCAAGCCTGAGGCTGGGAGACAGCAAAACAAGGGGATGTCCACCAAACTGCCCTCTAAACATTTGGTATACCCACATATTAATGCTACTCTCAGTTTCCGTTAGAGAAATTTCTCTTTTCAAATGACAGTGACCACTGGGGTGACTGAAAACTCACCATAGTGCTGAGAAGAAGTGATAGTGGAGCGTTCAACACTAAGTGAGAGTTTCTCTCACACCCTCCAAGGCTCGGGACTATCATGGAAGAGGTGGTAGAAAGAATGCAAGAGCCAAAGGAAGGGGAGAACTCCTTACAAAACTGTCTTCCAGACACAAAGTGACCTTGATATTGATGAACTCACAGTGCCTGACACTACCTACACAAGACATGCGTAACAATGACATCAAAATAGAAGAAAGTCTAATTGGAAAGAAGGGGTTCAGTGGGAGGGGGACATAAGGGTAATGGGATGGGATTACGATCATGGTATATTGTCTGTACTTGTGGAAGTTTTCAATAAAAAGTTTAAAAGTGGGATGTCATGGAAGAGGGTCATTTTGTGCTTGGTGCTAGAGACAGTGGCCTGAAAAAGATGGGTGGGGTCCTGGAGGGCGGACAAGGAGAAAGGGCAGTCGGGCATGGGTTCTCCCACCCAGCGGCTAACCAGGTATGACTGTGCTTAGCTTCCAAGACGAGACAAGACTGGGCATCTTCAGAGATCCAAAAGCACTAGGGATGCATTCTGAGGGTGCCCATTTCATGACAAAACTTGAGCATCTGGGAGCCTGGGTTTTGATGGCCCTACTGGCACCAGACAGAAGCAGGGAACTGCAGGAAAAGCAGACAATCTCCCGTTTGGATTTACACATGCAAAGGTATGGCAAGCGTCTCGGGGCTGCAGCTCGCTGACTCCGAGAAGCCGTCTGAATGGATGGGAGCTAAGGCACCGCGGCTACTGGGAGACAGGAACTCGGGCTTGGGCATTTTGGGCCCCACAACTTGGAAGGGGTGCTAGATAAGAGAGGGGGCTTACGGGAGGGGCTTTAGTGAAGGCAGATAGAGCGAGGCTGATCTCAGTTACTGCTGGAGCTAGCACAGGTGGCTTAACAGGTGGCGAGAGCGATGGCACCTTTCTGGGCTCACGTGAGCTGGACTCGAGTGGCTGAGGCTCTTGCGTTTGTGTCACACGCCAAAGGAGAATTAAAAATGTGGATAATGAGGTGAGGAGACAAAAGCAATGTAGTTTTTTGAGGTAGAGTCTTGCTGTAGCCCAGGCTGACCTGGAATTCACTCTATAGTCTCAGGGTGGCCTCGAACTCATGGCGACCCTCCTACCTCTGCCTCTTGAATGCTGGGATGAAAGGTGTGCACCACCACATCCAGCTCAAAAGTAGACTTTATTAAGGAAAATTTAGAAAAGGATTCCCGACAGTAAGAGATTCCCCCAAAGAAAGAGGGGTGTTGCAGTCTGGTTCACATTGCTGGTAGAAATCACCCATCCAAGAGCAGCTTCTGGGAAAAAGAGATTTATTTTGGCTTACAGGCTCGAGGGGAAGCTCCATGATGGCAGGGGAAAATGATGGCATGAGCAGAGGGTGGACATCACCCCCTGGCCAACATAAGGTGGGCAATAGCAACAGGAGAGTGTGCCAAACACTGGCATGGGGAAACTGGCTATAACACCCATAAGCCAGCTCCCAACAATACACTCCCTCCAGGAGGCATTAATTCCCAAATCTCTATCAGCTGGGAACCTAGCATGCAGAGCACCTAAGTTTATGAGGGCACCTGAATCAAACGACCACATTCCGCCCCTGGCCCCCATAAACTGATATCCATACGTGATGTAAAATGTAGTACATTCATTTAACTTTAAAAGTCCCATAGTTTCTATCAATTCCAATGATGTTCATACATCCCCATAGTCCAAGATCTTTTAACTGAGCCATAATACCAAAAAATAACCTCAAAAAACCCATAATGGCACATAATAAATAGTCACACTGCAAAAGATGGTATTGGGCATAGCAAAGAAACATTCAACCAATACAAGATTTAAAACAACCAGGGCAAACACCAAACTCTGTAGCTTCAAGTCCAACAACTCTAGCCAGTGACAAATCTCCAAATCCGATAATTCTAACCAGCAACAAGTCTCTGGCATTCCAACTCCGCCCCTCCAGCTAGGCTACTCACAGTCCTGGAAAATTTCATCAGGGCTGGCAGCTTTCCTTGGCAGCCATCTCATGGTCCTGGCATCTCCACTGGGTCTCCACTGCAATCCACAGTTCATCCTCATGGCTCCATGGGGTCTCTATGCAGGCATCCAGCAAACCTGCTTCACACTGCCCATGGCCATTTCCAAAACACAAGACCGTGTTGCAAACTCAGTGACCCTCTTTCCTGCATTTCTTATACTCCACAATACCAGGTAGGGTACCAATTTGTTAATCCACGGGGGAATAAAGCAGACTTTGAAGAACAGGACACTCCTTGAGCACTCAGGCCCCTTCAAAAGAATTGACATTCTTCCTGTTGTCCCAGCGCAGGTCAGCTGGCCCAATCTCAAAGGTTGTAATCTCTCAATTGCAGCTGAATGGGCAGCAGTTCACCCAAAGATTTCATTTTTTCTGTGCCATATCCCTCTGCTCACACCAGTTCATTTCTACGCAAAGCAACCCTGCACAACTCCTCAGGACATGGGCATAAGAGCAAGCATCTCACACAAACTGCTAGCCCAGTCCAAGCAAAACTCTTTCTTACTCTCATAAGCCAAACCTCACAGTCTGTAGTTCTTATTGCGTTCAGGTCTTGCAACTCAGACCAGAATAGTCCATCAAGCTGTACTTACAGCGCTGCAAGGCATCTCTTAGGCCAACGTTTCAAATCCTCCCACATTCCTCTTGAAAATCAGCTCCAAAAGGTCAAAGCCACACAGTCAGGTGTCTAGCAGCAACCCCACTCCTCGGTACCACTTTACTGTTGCAGTCCGGTTCACATTGCTGGTAGAAATCACCCAACCAAGAGCAGCTTCTGGGTAAAAGAGATTTATTTTGGCTTACAGGCTCGAGGGGAAGCTCCACGATGGCAGGGGAAAATGATAACATGAGCAGAGGGTGGACATCACCCCCTGGCCAACATAAGGTGGACAATAGCAACAGGAGAGTGTGCCAAACACTGGAAAGGGGACACTGGCTATAACACCCATAAGCCCGCCCCCAACAATACACTCCCTCCAGGAGGCATTAATTCCTAAATCTCTATCAGCTGGGAACCTAGCATTCAGAGCACCTAAGTTTATGGGGGACACCTGAATCAAACCACCACAAGGCAGTTCCAAGATTAAGGGCCTGGAGCTGGGGATGTAAAAGTGAAAAAACCCCAAAATGTCAGGAAAGCATACTTTGGATCTCTTCTTTCTTTCTTTCTTTTTTTTTTTTTTTTTGAGGTAGGATAGGGTCTCACTGTAGCCAGGCTGACCTGGAATTCACTATGTAGTCTCAGGGTGGCCTCCAACTCACAGCGATCCTCCTATCTCTGCCTCCCGAGTGCTGGTATTAAAGACATGTGCTACCACACCTGGCTATGCTTTGGATTTCTGTCGGCATCCAAAGAAGAGAAAGAAAAGAAACAAACAAACAGCAAGGAAAAGCTATGATTTTTGAGTTAGAAAAGCAGGCAGGCTCCACAGTGAGGGTCTGAGAACAACTGCATTGAGGGAGGGATTTCTTGGAGGCATTATACATTATCTCATTGTCATAGACAGCTCCACAATGCTGAGAGGAACATTCAACCAGACAGTGTTTATAGGAGGAAGGGATTTATTTCAAACTCCCGTGCACAAATCTAAGCAGAGAGAGAAATCACCGCCAGCCAGCAGACACCAGAAAGCAGCAAGCAGGGACCCTGCCAGAGCCCAAATCTCTGCACACCTTTGGGCTGAAGCTCAGATCCCCCCTCCAGGGCCACGGCCCCTGTAGCTGGAGTCTGCCTGCTAGGGGCTGAAGCTGCAAACTCGATTTTAAAAGTTTTTAAAAAAATTTTTATTTATTTATTTGTTAGAGACAGAGAGAAGGAAAAAGAGAGAGAGAGAGAAAGAGAGAGAGAGAATAGGCATACCAGGGCCTCTGGCCACTGCAAACTACCTCTAGACACATGTGTCACCATGTGCATCTGGCTTACATGGGATCTGGAGAATCGAACCTGGGTCCTTAGGCTTTGCAGGCAAGCCCCTTAACTGCTAAGCCATCTCTCCAGCCCCAAACTCAGTTTTAATAAAACATCCGAGTCTATCCGGCCGTACATTCCAACTACCACGCTCATTAAGGGATAACTATCTCTCCCACTTCTTTAGCATGTCTGTAGGTGAGGGTGGTGTTTTGACCAGGTGATTGAGCGACAGGCTTCCAGGAGGAAGTGTCTCTTGATTTCTAATGTTACCAGGGAGACAGGAAGTAGAGTCCTTCCTTCAATGACCTCTGAGCTGACTCCGGGTCTGCCTTCCTACAACATTCCTCCCACTCCTCATTTAGGAGATGGGTGGTGATTCGGTCTAGTTTTTGAAGGCTGAAGTGGTGCATAGAGGGGTTTTTAGGGTCTTTAGTCTTGTTGACTTTTGGACCTTGGAAGATAATCAAAAGGGATCCTGGGAGATGGAGTTGGATTGTTGGAGGACCATCTGAGGGTGGATATAGTCGATTCTGAATGTCACTGTTTTCTGGGACTGCGTCTTCTGTCATCCCCACTTGAATCTCCCAGGACAGTTGGTGTCTATGCTCTCTTGGTCCTGTGTCCCCAGCTACCTACAAAAGATTAATTACCTTGCTCCTAACCTCTATCGGTGTATTATGACAAGGGACATCAAGGGGGTATGAAGTGCAGAAGTCAGAGGAGGCAAGGGTCCTTTCAGGAGGTAGGGGGTGGGTGTGGGCTGGAAGAGAACAGTTATGACTGGCCAGGGAAACTTCTCTGAAGGCTGGTCTGAAAGAGTGGGCAAGACTTCAACAATGCACCCAGGGCCCAGGACAACAGGTAAAGGGACCATATGCGTCCTGGGGTAAACTGGAGCCAGGTGGTTAAGGGTACTAGTGCTGGGCTGAAAAGTCTAACTAGTCTGGCAGTGGGATAGATACAGCCACTGAAGGTTGTAGGCAAAGGACAGAATGACGCTGACATGGTTCTAACTGGCTTTCAGCGTTCAGAGTGGAAATGCTACGTAGCGCGAATGTGAGCAGGGAACCCCAGGCATGAGGGAGACCTGGCAGGCTGGTGTTACAGCCTAGCGAAGGCCTGAACGGTTGACTTTCCTGATGGGTTCTTGAACGTCCTTCGAAGCCTCCTTGCAGGGTCAGGCTGGGTTCCTGGTGAGGCCGGCAAGGTTACCCAGACCAGGAGGCGGCCAGGAGCAGCTCAGTAGGTGTGTTACAGATAAAGGGCATTCTCTCATTTTGACCTTATCCAAGGCCGTGCTCTGGGGTGGGTGGAGGAGAGAGTCGTCTAAGGGCTCTGAGCTCTTCGTTTCCCAGGTAGGCCTCTGCTCCCACCCTAAGGCTGCTCTGCGCAGTGGTGTGGCGTCCGTCCTCCGTTCGGACCTCACGCCACTGTTTACTTGCTCTCGCAGGGGCGACTTGCCGGCAGGAACCACATCTGTCCCAGCGCGTAAGCACCATGCTATGTTTGGCTCCATCACGGGCATGCAGCAGTTTTGCCAACTTCAAACTCAGCAACACAAACACTCTCTTTTGCCCCAGAATGATTCCGTCCTGTCCCTAGGTGCTTAGCTGCCTCCTTGCCTTGGCTAATCAGCACCCCAGGGTCTCACCAGGAAGAGACCTGGATAATAAATAACCTCATAAAAACATTCCCTTGGCAGCAGCTTTCCAAGGAGAGGGGAGGCAGTGTTTGGAGAGGTTTGTAAGGAGTTAATTGAGTCCCAGCCCCCCACCCCCCAGGGACTGTGAGTAGCAAGGCATTCCTCCCAGAAGGAATGTGGGAGGCCTGCCAGGGAAACAGGTTTCTCCCTAGGCTCTGGGGCCAAGGCTGAGGCCTAGTGCTGCGCAGACACCAGGAGACACAGGTTCCCAGGGTGACTGGGCATGGTAGTGGATGCCCATCCCCCTCTGGACTGTATCTTCAGTGGAAGGGCCCATGTGGGTGGAAACAGGGACCAAGCTATTGAGGGGGAGACTTAAAATACCGCTAAGCCTTTCAGCAGCTGCTATGTGCTGGGCGCTCACGGTGACCTGGCACCCTGCTAAGCGCTCTCCACAAAGGCCCATCCTCCTGGGAACCACTGACGCTTGAGGACACACTGCTACCTTGTGTCCACCCCAACAGCAGGGCCTTGACTACATGGCCTGTGCGCAACGGCTGCTCGCGGAGGGGCTGACCACGGGTCAGGCTTCCAGAGCGCTCTACCCCGCTGCATCTCTCTAGCACTTTGTGGGGCAGGCATATTTGTCTCTCCAGCTTTTTTTTTTTTTTTTTGGTTTTTTGAGGTAGGGTCTCACTCTAGCTCAGGCTGACCTGGAATTCACTCTGTAGTCTCAGGGTGGCCTCGAACTCTCGGCTATCCTCCTACCTCTGCCTCCCGAGTGCTGGGATTAAAGGCGTGCGCCACCACGCCCGGCCAGCTTTTTAAAAAATTTATTTTTGTTTATTTTTATTTATTTATTTGAGAGTGACAGACACAGAGAGAAAGAGGCAGTTAGAGAGAGAGAGAGAGAGAGAGAGAGAGAGAGAGAGAGAGAGAATGGGCGCACCAGGGCATCCAGCCTCTGCAAACGAACTTCAAATGCGTGCGCCCACTTGTGCATCTGGCTAACGTGGGTCCTGGGGAATTGAGCCTCGAACTGGGGTCCTTAGGCTACACAGGCAAGTGCTTAACCGCTAAGCCATGTCTCCAGCCTTGTCGCTCCAGTTTTTAACTGAGGAAATAAAAGCTCTTGGAAGTTAGGCAACTTGCTATAATTACACAAGTTAGTGGTGGAGCCAGGTAGGACTCAAGCTCAGGCCACAGATGCCAAGGGTCTGAGCTGTTTCACAATGTGACCTCCTTTAGTGACCAAGGCCACCTTGGCCCTTGGATTCCATTTATAAGGAAGTCAGTTTGTTATCCTTTAGTGCTCCTTAATAGGGGACCTGTGTCTTTCAAGGCCCCCAAGTTGTGGTCGTCTTTTACCATCTACTGCTAGAATGGGATCCTGTTTCATTCCTGCATGTATTCATTTCTTAGAAGATTTGATACACATGGCAGTAACCTCATCAAGACCTCTGTCTTTGCCATGACCTTGTGAAACCACTTTGTTTGCAGTGTCATTGCTCTCAGTAAGGAAAATGACCTCGGCTGTTCCCAGCACCTCCATCAGGAGAGATGGATGGATGGATGGATGGATAAATAGACAGACAGACAGGAGGCTGAGGTAGGAGATTGCTATGAATTCAAGATAGCCTGAGACTATATAGTGAATTCCAGGTCAGCCTGGGCTAGAGCAAGACTCTACTTCTAAAAACAAAACAGGGGCTGGAGAGATGGCTTAGCGGTTAAGCGCTTGCCTGTGAAGCCTAAGGACCCCGGTTCGAGGCTCAATTCCCCAGGACCCACGTTATCCAGATGCACAAGGGGGCACACGCATCTGGAGTTCGTTTACAGAGGCTGGAAGCTCTGGCGCGCCCATTCTCTCTCTCTCTCTCTCTCTTTCTCTCTCTGCCTCTTTCTCTCTCTGTCACTCTCAAATAAATAAATAAACAAAAAAAATTTAAAAAAAAAATAAATAAAAAAAAAATAAAAACAAAACAAAAAGAGAGAGATAGATTGATGGATTTTGGAGAAATAGTCTAGTAAAAGATAAGGACTCTGTCTCGAAGGCCTGACAACCCTTACCTGCGGCTTCCTGATCCCGAGCTGGAGCATATGGCTGTCCTTCACCTGAAGAGTCAGAAGTCCCCACAATGGGCCAGGTATACTCAGTGGTACCCCTTCTCTTCTCTTCTCTTCTCTTCTCTTCTCTTCTCTTCTCTTCTCTTCTCTTCTCTTCTCTTCTCTTCTCTTCTCTCCTCTCCTCTCCTCTCCTCTTCTCTTCTCTTCTCTTCCCATCCTTTCCCTTTCTTTCTTTCCTTTCCTTTCTCTCTCTTTCTTTCTTTTCTTTTTGTATGCTTGTATGTATAGTGTATTTACATGTGTGTGATGCACAGTCCCTGTGCTAACCCCTGAGGATGCCAGAGGAGAACATAGTGTATTCCTGTGTTACTCATCCACATGTTTCCTTGAGGTAGGGTCTCTCGTTGAGCCAGGAGCTGTCACTTTCTCGGCCAGACTAGCTGATGGGCCAACCCCAGTGATTCTCTGGTTTCTAAGCCCTGCCCCCAGGACTGGGGTAACAGGTGGGTGGCCTCACCCAGCTTTCTATGCGGATGCTGGGGATTGAACTCAGGTCTCTCAAGTCTTCTCAGGCCCTCGTACTTGTGCCGCAAGCACTCTTACCCACAGATCCATTTCCCCAGCCCCAGTGGTACCTTTGTCTAGGAAGGTTAGTCACAGCAAAATCATAATTCCTTAGGTTTTCTTGGCCTTGTTAGGTCACCCCTGTCCCACTCACAACTCTTGACTCTTAGAGTCAAACCTGAGGCCAAGTGAGAGTGATGTTGTGTCTCCAGGCTCAGCCTCAGCCTGAGGGGAGAAACTGGCTTCTCCCAAAGCCTTCGGTTCACAGGAACCTGGTCCACCAGGGTGGAGTGCTGGTGGGGGGCACACCAAGTCTACTTCCTCGGTCTTCTATCAGGCTTCATGTCCTAGACTTGTTTTACCTCAGGGTCTGTGTAGCTGTTGGCTGAGTCTCCAGAACCAGGTATTTAGAGGACGATCAGTGACCCCATTGTTAATCTTAGCATAAAAGAAGCCACTTGCTTCCTTCTCTCAATTTTCGGTTCTTGTAGAGGGTTCTGGTGATCCTTGGCTTCTTGATGGATATATTTATCTTTTATTTCCTTCCTTCTGGTCAATGCCCCTTTGTATTAACATACTTGTTCCTCAAGAACATTTATTCTGTGAACCCTTGTTAAGTAAATTCCACTCTGTTGGCTCTTCTAATGTGTGTGTCCACGTAGAAAATTACATGGTATATGCGTGACTGGAAAATGTTTTCTGTATGAATCAAGGGATTTTTTTTTTTTCCTCTTTTAGTATTTCATTTCACTCTGCCTTTCCCAATCTCCCAGGAACCAGGCCTTTCTGAGTCTGTTGCCTCTGTGGATGTATTGAAGTGCTGAGGAAGAAATGAAGGAGGTTTCTGAGGGGCAGGAGGAGTGTGGCCAGTGACTGCTGAGCAGGAATGAAGAGGACACTCAGTTTTTTGCTTTGTTTTGTTTTTGTTCTTGTTTTCCTAAGGTAGGGTTTCACTCTAGCTCAGGATGACCTGGAATTCACTCAGGGTGGCCTTGAACTCACAGCGATCCTCCTACCTCTGCCTCCTGAGTGCTAGGATTAAAGGCATGTGCCACCACGCCCGGCAGAGGACACTCAGTTTTGACCTCAGGTGACTGTGTGACAAGTCATAAGGACTCATTCCATAATTACTCCTTAGTTTCCATAATGAAACCTTTGAGGAAAATGGCATAGATATGTGGGCCTGGTCCCAGGTGTGGTCCTGGTTATATGCCCACATGGGAATTTTCCATGTTCCTCATTTCCTGAATAGTGTCAATAGAAGCACTGTCTATCTAACATCTATCTATTGTCTGTCTATCTATCTATCTATCTATCTATCTATCTATCTATCATCTATCTGTCGTCTATCATCTATCTATCTGTTGTCTATCTGTCTATCTATCATCTATCTATCTATCAGTCATCTGTGGTGCCATGTATTAGGTGTCCCCCATAAACTTATTTGCTCTGAATGCTAGGTCCTCAGCTGACGACAGCTTGGAAATTAGAGCCTTCTGGAGGTGGTGTGTTGTTGGGAACAGGCTTATGGGTATTATAGCCAGCTTCCTTTTGCCAATGTTTGGCACACTCTCCTGCTGCTGTTGTCCACCTGCTGTTGGCCAGGAGGCGATGTCCACCCTCTGCTCATGCCATTGTTCTCCCCTGCCATCATGGAGCTTCCCTTCGAGTCTAAGCCAAAATAAACCCTACCTCCCATTAGCTGCTTTTGGTTGGGTGCTTTCTGCCAGCAACAAAAACAAAAAGTTTACTGCAACCCTATCTATTTTTCTATCTATCTATCTATCTATCTATCTATCTATCTATCTATCTATCTATCATCTATCTATCACCTATTTTTGCAGTTCTAGGATTGAACCCAGAGCCTCACACATACTAGCACTCTGGCATGAGCTATACTCCTAAACCAGCAAAGTGATTTCAAATACGAAACCCAAGGTTCAGTTTCATTCACTTGAGTGACCTGGTTAGTGTCTGTCTTCTGTCTTGTCCCCTCACCTATAAACCATAGCCAGTCTCCCCCACAAGGCAGGTTCCAGTGGGTACTGGATGGGCTTGAACACATGCAATCCTTGGTCGAGCATCTGGTATAGAACAGCTGCTATGGACAGTCGTTTTGATCTTCTTTCTTCCTTCATTGGAAAAATTGGGAGAAGATAGTTAGGAAAACCCTCAAAGTGGGCATATTCACGCTGAACTAGTGGCACAGTTTTTTGAAAGGTATGTAGTTGCTTAAGGGCCGTGGAAATCCTTCCCCTCCCCTGGGTCACTGAAGGGCAAGTCTTCCTTGAGAAGTGGAGTATTGTGTTCGGAAGGCATTATACACATCATCAATATTTGATGAGGCCTGGGGGTGTGGGCTGGCTGGCTGGTCAGCTGTGTGACTGCAAGCCGTGTTAGGCCTGGTGTGGCATGTCAAGGTCCTTTGTCCCCTGGGAAGGAGAGGCACATTGTCCTGCAGAGACATAATAGGGTGCATCTGTGTTCTAATTGGCCATTCACTTTTTCCTGTGCTCTTGTTTAGGAAGAAAATAATACTAACACTTGTCAGTGACTACTGCTTACTCTAGGCCAGCATTGTCTCTTGTGGTCCTCAGACGGTGCTTTTCACAAAGTTGTTGCGGGAATTGAGGCCTGGAGAATTCAGAAAGTTGCCCAAGGTCAAATAGTAAATCAAAATCTTAGGCCATCTAACCAACGGGAATAGTACATGAGTCAGTACACTGAATGGACTGGGAAGTTTAAAGTTTAGAGATCTTAGGGAAATAGGAGAAGGGTTGAAAAACCTTGTTCCCAAATGCTTGCTAGCCTGCCTCAGTCTTAGCATTCAAAAAACATGGGATCAACTCTCATCCCTCCTTAAATTTGAACTTAGAAGATCAGTCTACAAGTATTGAGGGGCTTTCATTCTCTCTGTAGCAGAATTCAGGCTGTGGATGTGATTCTAAGTTACAGCATTGCTTATAGGTCACTGTGAATATCTATTTGTCAAGACAGGATGATAGAACACATTTGATTTTTTTGTGTATGTGCATGGTATGTATATGTGAACATGAGTAAGCATATATATGGAGGCCAGAGATTGATGTTGGGTATCTTCCTTAATAGCTTCTACATTATTTTTTAAATGCAGGGTCTCAAGCTGAACATGGAGCTTACAAGTCAGCTAGACTAGATAGTCAGCAAGTGCTGGGAATCCTCCTGTCTCTACCTTCCCAGAACTTAGATTACTTCTCTATGCTGCCACACAAGCTTTTACATAGGCGCTGTGGAACCTCCTCTTTATCAACTGAGCCATCATCCAAGTCCCAAAATAATTGATTCAAAGCTTACTGGACTGATCTATAATTTAAAGTATTAGGTAATAATGGACATATGTCTGTGCAGGTTTGGACCCTACTCCTGATACCAATTTTCTGTTGTGGTTACCTTTGTGTTGCTGGGATGAAACAGCAAGTCAGCTGATGTGAGGAAAGAGTTTATTTTGGCTTACAGTCTCAAAGGGAAGTTCATCATGGCAAGGAAAGGATCAAGCAGAGGATGGGCATCCCATCTTGTCACAGTGGTTGGTAGGAAGAAGCAAGAGAGTGGGCTGAGCTATATTGGCAAGGAGGACTGGGCTATAGCACCCCTAAGTCCTCCCCAGCAACAACCTCCTCCGTCAAGACTTCACCTCCCAAATTGTCACCAGCCAAGTATTCCAAACATATGGGGATATGTGGGATACTCTTGCACTAGGCCCCAAGATTATTAGGGGCCTATGCCATGGTGACCTGAGAGACCCCCAAGGGAAACTCCAATCAACAAGGGCCGTGCATGTCCTGTTGCACTGAGTCCCCACTGGCACCCGATAACTTCAAAACCTTTGCTGAGTGCTCCTCATTTTTTCTTCTTCTTTTCCCTGAAGGTCTATGAATGTTAAGGCATGTCAAAAATCATAGAAAATATCATGAGAAATGGGACTTGGTTTCAAATGGTAACAGAATGCCCATTTTTGAAAAATGGTGACTCTGTGACCTTCCAATCAATTTCACAGAGAAACTGAAGAAACCATGTGGAAACACTTTGAAGGGTTCGCTTCTGGGTATTCATCCAAGCCATGTCCTGTGGTGGGTAGCACTGTGCTCCAGGGAGCGTGTGTCCCTTGTCTATGGTCATATTCTTTTTCCTTCTCTCATGGAGGAGCTTCTCATATTCAGTAGGTGCAGGGATGGAGGCCACGGGAAAGATTAGGGTGGAACCTCTGCCCTAGCAAGAACTCCAGTGATGCTGGTGGCTCGTCTCGGAGTCCTGAGACTCCTCACAGAGAACCCCATGCTGAAGCTGCTCCCCTGTGGCTCTGCAGCTCGTCTAGAAGCAGAGGAGCCACTCAGCCACCAGTCCTGCTCTCTTGCTGTAGGTGTCTGTGCCCATGGTGCTGGAGCCTGTGCTGCCAAGGAAGCTGTCCTCAAGGGCTATTGTGCTGCCTTCCCCGGGGCAAGCCTTCCCTCCCTACACAGGGCACGGCCTGCACTTCTGTTTATCATCTTGCCTAGCCTCTGGTTCCCAGCGCTACCTGGAGGATTCTCAAGGCTCAAACAATGAGGTGTCTCATTCGGAGCAAAAGGAAGCATGTAAGAGTTACCCAAGCCCATGTGGACACAGTTCCACAAGTGACCTTGAAGTGACTGTGAGGTGTTCATGTTCGATTGGAGCCACTTAGCAATGCTCAGCGTTCAGACCAGGCTGCCTAAAAGTGGAAGGCTGGGAGCTACCCTAGCAAGAACTCTGGAGTCCTGAGACTCCTCACAGAGAACCCCATGCTGAAGTGACTCCCCTGCAGCCTAAGCTGGAAGGCTGACCTTCATCAGGGTTGTGGTGCTGGGTCGATATGTGTTGGTCAGACTACCATTCATTCCTCTTTCCAGAACTTAGGTGGTGCCCTGGCCACTTGTCCAGCATTGCCCATGTCTCTGGGCTCCTAGAGGTGAGACTGGACGTCTGGAGTAGATGCTACAGCCTTGAGGACTAAAGCACACACGTACATACACACATTTGTTGAGCATGCCCACACACACATACTTAGTCTTTCTCTTTCCTTGTGGCTTTAACTCTCTCTATCTCATACATACACTCACTCACAACCCACTAGTTATCATTTCATTTCCCCAGAGCCCGGTTCCACGGGTGATGGGAGGATTGACCCTCCCATCCCAGGAAGCATTTCTTTACCTAAACCCTGGTCACTTGTTTTCTGATCTCCAGGTCAGGCACGGGCGCGGCCCTGTGGCAGGCCATCTGGAAGGATTAGAGAAAAGCTTTCTCCTTCTGGGCCCACGCAGCCTCGAGGCTGGCATTTGGGTGGGATTCCACTGCGTACTTGCCCTTCGCTGGACACCTGCGCTCAGAGCTACCTCTCCACTGGACGCACTCCAGAGGAGGGAGTCTCCTGGGAAGGAGTGTGGACAGGGGAGTTTGTGGGACTTTTGAAACCTTGAAGTTGCCCACAAGTCAGCTCATGTAGGTGTCCGTCCATTCCATGTGCTCTGAGAGCTGGTGCTGCAGGCTGAGGCAGGCTGCCCTGAGTCAGCAGGAGCCCCGACAAAGACCCCAACACTGCAAGACGCCACTAAAGCGCACGCCATGGTTTGAGTGTGGTCGCTTCTCTCTGCAATTCATACTGAAATTTGGGTGCCATTGTGGCTGGGTTAGGAGGTGGGTCCTTTAAGACATGATTAGGTCTTTCAGAGAAATCCCTGTCTTTTCCTTTGGGCTCGATTAGTTACCACAACAGTGGGTTGCTGTGAAGCGAGGCTCTCTCTCTCTCTGCTGTTTCTTTGACACGTAGCCATTTCTGTCACGAAGTCTTCACCAGAAGCTGAACAGACGTTGGCTCTGTGCCCTTGAACTTTCTAGTTTCCAGAAGCATGAACAAAAATAAACTTCTTTCCTTTATAACCTACCCAGTCTCAGGTATTTTTTTTAATAGCAATAGAAAACAAACTAAAATGCCCAGTCTTTATGGGTCTTTATGGTTGACTCTATTTTCAGAAACATGCCTTTTTAAAATTATTTGATCGGTCAAGTTGACCTGTGACAATTCTGGATAATAGGCAATACAGAAAATTGTGTGCGTTTATAGATGGCCAGCCTGAGCCTCACAGCCGGGTGTTGTGGCACACACTTTTAATCCCAGCATTTGGAGGCAGAGGTTGGAGGAGCACCATGAATTCAAGGTCACCCTGAGACTACAGGTCAGCCTGGGCTAGAGTGAGACCCTACCTTAAAAAAAAAAACCCCAAACCCGAGCCTCAGGTGATGCGCACAGCCATAGTTGGAACTGGGATCCTCCAGTGTTTTCCTGGTTTGACAGCCTTGCTTGCCTTTACCCAGACAGACTCACCAAGCCCAGCTATGAACTTCATTTTATAAAATGTACAAGTCTTTAGAGTGTTATGGTTTGAACACGAGTTATACCCCACAGGCTCATGTGTTGAGTGCTTGGTCCCCTGGTGACACTGTTTTGGGAGGTTCTGGAAACTTTAGGAGGTAGAGCCTAGTTGGAGGAAGTAGACGGCTGGATGTGTGCCTTTGAATGTTATCCCTGGTCCCCAGTCCCTTCCTTGGTCCTTGCGTCTTCTCTACCCTGAGCTGAACAGCCTACTCTCTCATGTGCCCCTGCCACCATGCCATCCTGGGCCACATGGGCCCAGAATCCACAGGACTACGACGGAAGCCTCTGACAGCTGAGCTTAAGTCAGTCTCTTCTCCCTTGCTTCTGTCAGGTGTTTGGTCAGAACAACCAAAGGTTTGATTAATTCACATTGAAAGCATGGACTGTTTTCCCCACATACAGATACTCTCATGTTCTGCCAGTAATTTGGGTTGGATTCTCCTAATACGATCACACATCAGCTCAGCTCTTAATGTTTTTTTTTTTTTTTGTTTATTCTTACTTATTTATTTGAGAGCTACAGACAGAGAGAGAAAGAGGCAGATAGAGAAAGAGAGAGAGAATGGATGCGCCAGGGCTTCCAGCCACTGCAAACGAACTCCAGATGCGTGTGCCCCCATGTGCATCTGGCTAACGTGGGTCCTGGGGAATAGAGCCTTGAACCAGGGTCCTTAGGCTTCACAGGCAAGTGTTTAACCACTAAGCCATCTCTCCAGCCCTCAGCTCTTAATGTTTAAAAGAAGCCTTTTCTTTCTTGCAAAGTCTCGGTGGTTAGCAAGGTAGAGGATTTCACTCATTGCTGACGAGCACATAGTGAGTGGCCAAGTTCACGTGTCTGCGGGATCAGACTGGTCATTTTTTTTTTTTAATTCGTGTGTGTGTGTGTGTGTGTGTTCCGACATACCCATGCCGTGGTGTGGAGGCCAGAGGACAACCTCAGGGGTCGCTCCTTGCCTTCTAGTTTGTGGAAGAGTCTCTTTGTTGCTTGCTGCTACATACGCCAGGCCAGCTGACCCAATGTTGGGGGGCTTCTTCTGTCTTCACCTCTCCTCTCACAATATGAGTGCTGGGACTACAGCGCTCATGCTTCTAAGTCCAGCTTTACGTGGGTTCCGGGAGTCCAAGCTTGGGAATTCATGCTTACACCGCAAGCGCTCCTAACCACTGGGCCATCTCCCCTGCCCCCGTTTTATCTTCATTCCAACAGGTTTTCGGCTTCATCAGGCTGCCTCATCCCTAGAGGGTTGAGGAAACAGAAGTAACTGCCTACGGGAAATATGCTGTGGCTTCCTCCACAGACACGAAGTTCCAGGAGAGTCAGACTCCATGGCAACAGAAGAGAGAGGGCGTGTGCGCAGCGACCCTTCCAGGCCCACTCTAGTTCTCCTTGTAGGGGGTGAACCACCGCATATTTTCACGGTCGCTTAATTAAACTTAATCCATGTTCTCTTCAAAACAGACCAGAATCATTAAATCACAGGATATCGGAAAAGAGAGCCTTGTTGGCCAGTTGCTCTCAGGGAACAGATGAAGTAGGGTGAGCACAGTAGGGACAGGTTACATAACTGGCTCAAGGTTCCCCATGGTGTCACGAGAAGAAGAAACGTTCTGGTCTCATATTCAACTTGCGCACATCACAGCTGGGAGTTGGGTCCTGAGTGAGGACAACGTCTGGGGTCACTTCAGTCCTTTGCTCCTCTCTCACAGAGGGTTAGGAAGGACAGCATCTTGTCAGCTGCTCTTCGCGGGACATCTGGGCTGCTGTGGCTCTCTCGGATGCCCTGTAACCTGCACGAAAGGAGATCCACTTCTTTATTTTATTTTTATTTATTTATTTATTTGACAGAGAAAGAGGGAGAGAGAGAGAGAGAGAGAGAATGGGCACGCCAGGGCCTCCAGCCACTGCAAACGAACTCTAGACGTGTGCGCCCCTTTGTGCAGCTGGCTAATGTGGGTCCTGGGGAATCAAACCTGGGTCCTTTGACTTTGTAGGCAAATGCCTTAACCACTAAGCCATCTCTCCAGCCTCAGAGGTCCACTTCTTCGTTGACCTTGATCTAGATTTGCACCCTGTCCTCTGCAGAGTCCTTTTTCTTTTCTCTGGTCATTTTGCTCCCTCAACACACATGTAACTGAGCATCTATTACTCACCAGGCCCATGTTAGGCTAGGGGATACCCGATAAGCAATGACTTAATTCCAGCCAAAGCAGAAAGTTTGTTTATAATGATGAATCCTGGAATTAATTAATTAATTCTATGATAATCTCAAAGAATGGTCTAGAATCAGCATTTATAATGTGTTATCTATTCACTTGTTCTGGATTCTGTGCCCTGTGTCTGAAAACCATTCTTTGCTGTGGCCCACTTTGTATTGCAGATCTGTATGGACTGCCAGACCCCTGTGTTCTGAATGATGTGAACACCTGGCATGGCCATTGTGCCAAGTGTTCAGGACAGGCTATGAACAAGCCAGCATCACCTTGCTTAGCCTGGGCTGAGTATCTGGTTCCTGTTTGCTTGGAACTACTAAGAATCAGCCTTGGTTTCAGATTCTCAGTCACCTGTTATTTATTTGAGATGAGGTCTTCTGTAGTGCAGGCTATCCTAGAACTCACTGTGTAGCTGAGGTTGCCTTTGAACTCCTGACCCCCCCCCTACCCCCTGGCCTTCACCACCTGTGTGCTGGGATTGGCCTCATGCTACCGCAGCCATCTTGCTTCTTCTCAGTCTCAGGCATAGTTTTGCTCTTACATTAGTCTCTGTCCTCAGCTTGACATTTGCAGTCATGTTCCCAATCTCCTTCCCAGATGAACTGACCCCCAACTGCAGTCTGGGGCCAACATAACCTCCTTCCCTAGTGCCCACCAACTTGGCCCGCCTTCTAGATCTGCCTTTTCCTGGCCCACTTCATCTGCGGCAACCTGTGGCCTGGAGCTGACCCGTCATTTTAACAGGCCTTTGATAAATATTTATGAAGTTGAAGCAAGCCACGAGTGCTTCAGAAATTCCAGGCGCTCCTGACAAAACTCAGAGTCTCTGCTGTCGTCCAGCGGCAGGTTCCCCATTGAAAATTGACTTCCGTTCATCTCTGTGCTCCAGAAGCTCGGAAGAATGTGGGTATGTCACACAGGTGGGGCAGGGTGCGCCTGGGGACAACCCTCCACACAGGACTTGTGCATCTATAGGATCAGTGGGCAGCTTCAAGGCCAGCCCTTTTTGTCCAGGGCTGCAGAGCCAGGTATCCAGGATCTGGAAACAGGCTCTGCCTGTCTCTGGCTGATCTGAGGAGCGTCCACACCTCCCACCTCTGCAGAGCAGGCCCGTCCACGCAGAGGGCAGGAGCTGCGCTGGCCTGCAGGCGCCTTTGCCTTCAGAGCCTGTCTCCACTTACGCAGGGCTGTGCATTCTGGGTTTGAAACCCTGTGTTGACATCTGAGAACTCTCCTCACAGATGTGAGGCAGGTTCAGAAAACTCGCTTGGGGCACCTCGGCTAGAGCGTTATGAAGCAGGGAGACAGCTCACCCTTACCCCGCCCAGGGGTAGCCAACACTGGAGCATTGCTGATTCTTTTTTTGTTTTGATTTGTTTTGTTTTGTTTTTCGAGGTAGGGCTCACTGTAGCCGAGGCTGACCTGATATTGACTATGTAGTCTCAGGGTGACCTCAAACTCACAGCCATCCTCCTACCTCAGCTTCCTGAGTGCTGGGACTAAAGACGTGGCTTCCAGCTTATTTTGTTTGTGCACATGTGTGTATGTGTGTCTGCAGGTGTGTGCAGGTACATATGGAGGCCAGAGGTTGATGTCGGTGTCTTCCTCGGTTTCTCTCCATCTTATGTATTGAGACAAAGGCTCTCCCTTGAACCCAGAGCTCGCCTATTTGGCTAGTGCACTAGTCAGCCCATGCCGGCACTGCTCTGTCTTTGGCCACCTCCCCCAGCACTGGCATTACGGTGGACTGCCACGCCTACCTGGCATCTGAGTGGTGCTGAGGATCCAAACTCAGGTCCTCATGCTCGTGTGGCAAGTGCTCTGCCCACTGAGCCATCTCCCAGTCTCACTTTTCAAAAAAAAGTTTTAAAATTGATTTATTTGAGATAGAAAGAGGGAGAGAAAGAGAGAGAGAGAGAGAGAGAGTCAAGAGGGCCTCCAACCACTGCCAGTAAGGGTCTCACTAGCTCAGGCTGACCTGGAGTCCACTATGTAATCTCAGGGTGGCCTCAAACTCATGGCGATCCTCCTACCTCTTCCTCCAAGTGCTGGGATTAAAGGCCTGCGCCACCATGCCTGGCTGATTTCAAATTTGTAACACCAAATCTCTTCTCTCTCCCTATTCCTCTTTCTATGCCTCCAACTCCTGTTGACTTCTTTTTTGTTTTCTTTCCCTGTGAGCATGAATGCATTTCGTATGAAAGCATGTGAGTCACCTGGGATGGTCAGTCTTCTTTGTCCATTCGACTGGATTTGGAATCACCCAGGAGACTTGTCTCCTGGCATGCCAGTCAAAGAGTTTCTAGTCCGGGATGACTAAAGAGGGAAGGCTCGTCCCAATGTGGGCAGCACCATCTCATGGGCTGGGGTTCTGGGCTGAATAAAAGGGGAAAGGGGAGAAAGGCGAGCTGAGCAGCAGCACTTCCCTTCTCTGTCCAGACGTGAGCAAGCCTCCACCTCCACGTCCGCGAGCTGCCCTGCTGCCGTGCGCGCCCCACTACCATGGGCCGTGCTCACAAGCCATGAGCGAAAAGCAAATAATCCTCCCTCCTTCAAGTTGCTTCTTGCTGGACATTTGGTTACATCCACAAGAAAACTAACTAACACATCATCCCTCAGAGTTCCTCATTCCTATCAGCAGAAACAGACTTCTAAGTCTCTTTAAGTCTTGGTCTGTTTCTATCTCTCCTGCTTTCTCTCTACACCAAGTTATTCCAGTGCTTATAACCTGTCTATAGCCTCCTATTACCCACATCATAAGCTCAAAGTCCTCAGGCCACTTACAATCTGCCCTTGAATTAGTTGGAACTAGGCTCAGTGTATGTGTCAGTGAACATAAAATAATGGACTTGAGTTAGAGGCCAGCTGGGGTCTGCAGAGTAGGTTCCACATCAGCCTGAGATAGCATGAGACCCCACCTTTTAAAAACCAAAAAAGAAATGCTATATAGGTTTATTTTCTCTTGTGTTAAATTCTGGAGGTAGCCCGGGACTGTCACAGAATCTCTACAAAGATTTAATTGAGCCGGGCCTCTCTGAATCCACTGACGTATCATCTCAAGAACATTACCATGTCGTGGTTTAACATGTAGCTGCCACTGTAGCTATCACATCTTAATTCCAGGCTGTGGGAAGCAGGCAGGGGTAGGAAAGGGCCTAGACCAGTTGCCATTTAAGACGGTTTCTTAGAAGCTGTCCTGTTCCGCTCCCCTTATGTCCCGCTGGCCAGAACTTAGTCATGTGCTCACATCCAGCTGTCAGGGGAATAGGAAGGTTGGGTGTTCTGTTACTCAGGAAGAAGGAAGATAGGAAGACAGGAAGCAGCTTTCTCTGGCGCGGGCCTCTCTGGTCCCGTGTGTCCCTGGTTCACCCTCCTATGGACACCTTCACTGGGAGAGATTCTCTTTCACTTTCTGTCACTCAACTAGGTGGCCTGCCCTGGACGGCTGAGGATCTTCTCTGGGCCTGTGGCATTTGGTGCAGTGCCTGGCAAGAGACAGTGTTCAACCAGGATTCAATAAACAGACAGATGCCTTCGGGAAAAACTGTGAGAAGAAGGAGGGGGCTGGGGAAAGTGTTCAGAACAGCCTCGTCACACTCACTGGTTGTGATGATGTTACAGGTGCAACAGGGCAGAGGCTTATTTTTATTTTTTATTATTTATTTATTTATTCATTTATTTTTGGTTTTTTGAGGTAGGGTCTCTCTCTGGTCCAGGCTGACCTAGAATTAACTATGTAGTCTCAGGGTGGCCTCGAACTCATGGAGATCCTCCTGCCTCTGCCTCCCGAGTGCTGGGATTAAAGGTGTGTGCCACCACACCAGCCATATTTTATTTATTTCAAGGACAGAGAGAGAGAGAGAAGACAGAACGGGCACGCCAGGGCCTCTAGCTACTGCAAGCCAACTCCAGATGTATGCTCCACTTTGTGCCTCTGGTTTTACGTGGGTACTGGGGAATCAACCTCAGGTCCTTAGGTTTTGTAGGCAAGCTGCCTTAACCGCTGAACCATCTCTCCAGTCCTTTGACCAAAGAAGCAACAGGCTAGAAGCTATATGCCTCTTCAGCTCGGCCTCTGTGGCCCAGCGCGCCTTTGCTTTCTGCTTTGCAGAGAGGCTGCAGGGCAGTGTTCAGAGGAAACAAGAACTGGGGGCGGGGGGGGGAGTGGCCAGGGAGGAGCTGTGGCCAAGCCTTCCCCAGGTGGGGCAGCTCTATCGGGTTCCGTCAGTCATCTTGTCATACCCAGTTGGCCGAAGACTGGACGGTGCTGTTGCCCAGGGGTTCAGTAAGAGCTTGTCTGAGAGCTCATCCATGCGATGTGTTATTAAAGTATCATAAAGGCCTCATTCAAGTGCCGATCGCCTCAGAACAGGAACTCAGAGCACAGTGACAGCCAGTCTTTGCTCGGGGTGCACTGGGTCTCGTGCTGGGTGGAGAGTAGGCCTTTTATTTATTTATTTATTTATTTATTTTTATGGAAGCCCAACAGACTAGCCTCTTTTTTTTTTATGTGAGAGAGAATTGGTGTGCAAGGGCCTCCAGCCACTGGGATTGAACTCTAGATGCGTGCGCCACCTTGTGCATCTGGCTTCCATGGGATCCGAAGAGTTGAACCTGGGTCCTTAGGCTTCACAGGCAAGCGCTTTGACCACCAAGCCATCTCTCCAGCCCAGGGCGTCTAGTTTTATAGGATGATGACGCCATGGCAGGAGCCAGCCCCGCTCTGGCCTTGCTCACTGTTCTCCTCAGGTGGATCAGATCCGCCCACATCACTTGGAACTTGCCAGAAATGCGTCTGGCAGGAGAAGCCCTGGATGGCACTGGGCAGGCTCCCGGGGAGGAGGAGGGGGAGGCCATGCAGCCAGCAACTGTGATGCGCAGGCCTGGTACAACGCAAGCGAGGGCCGGGCAGAGGGGCCCAAACTGGCCTCCTGGCTAGCTTTCTCTGCAGTCCTGGGTTCGGGCCAGATGTCCAGGCTGTCCTTCTGATAGGGAGCGGTTGGTTCCTGAGCTGGTACTTGATGAAGCCCCGCACAGCTGTTTGGCATGAGCAGGCAACACAGGCAATTCACTTTGGCTTTTCCATAACTAACAGTCATCCGGGACCCTCTTGTATTTCTGACCCGTCTCCCACTGGTGGCTTGTCATGGCCGTGTGCGGTCGCACATGCTCTGAGGGGGGCGAGGGAGCATGACACCCCAGGCACTGTCCACGCAGTGGGGCTCCCAGGTCTTGCTTCACACCTCTGCCTTCCAGTGCGTGGCCCTCTGGTGAATGGAAAAGAATGAGAAGTCCAAACGACGTGTGGTCAGGGCACGCCTGAGAAAGGTGTGTCTCAGGAAAGGCAGTAAGTTATTTTATAAAGTCATCGGTGGGAAGACATGAGTCACCCCACCTTGCACTGGGCCTGCACTGTCAGGTAATCCCCATGTCTGATTTTGCACACACGTGCCAGATAAGACGTGCTTGTGCTGGCCACACTCGGTCACCTGGCTCCGACTGAGCTGGAAGGCATCGTGGTGGCAGAAGTGAGATTGACGGGAAAGGAGTCAAAAGGCAGGCAGGGGGGGGGACGAGGGGGACTTGTTCATGCACTTGAACTCTTGGGGGTGGCCAGATAATTGCCGTGTCCAAAGCAGTTTGACAAATGTGAATTTTGGGGACTCAGCGTGGGACACAGAAAGGGACAGCTCTTGGCATTGGTGAGAAGCGATTGATGAGCACGTGGGCAGCCACCGGGAAGCCTGCCCTAGCTGGAGATGAGCGGGGCGAGGCAAGGCGCGGCTTTGTGTGAAGGGCCGGGCAGGCGGGCAGTGGCTCTGGGCCTGGAGGAAAGACGCTCCCGGGGCGAGGGTGGCCACTGGGAACAGTGTGAGGACATGGGTGGGCGTGTGGGTGTCTGGTGCGACGGACATGTGGCTGGAAGAGAAGTTCCAGCAAACACACCTGGCTGCACACCTGTCTGGATCGGCTTGGGATGACGAAGTGTCCGGGCCCACAGGAGGCAGGCCCCGTGGCTCTGCGCCCCAGCAAACACATGTGAGTCTCAGTCCCCGAGTTTCCAGAGGCGTCATGGATTTTCCAAGCTTGAATTACAAGCCTGCCTTCTCCTCCTAAGGCCTTGCCCTCGCTGCTGTGCCGGGAAGGCTTCTGGAGCTGCTGGTCTCCCGGTGTGACAGGCTACAGGAGAAAAGCGTTGGGAGCCAGGCCTCCCGCGCATGGGTCCTGGCAGAGCCCGGGAGTCGCTACCAGTCTTCTTCATTCTTCTTGATTTTTGTTTTTACAAGGTAGGGTCTCGCTGACCTGGAATTCACTCTGTAGTCTCAGGGTGGCCTCGAACTCATGGCGATTCTCCTGCCTCCCTAGTGCTGGGGTTAAAGGCGTGCGCCACCACGTCCGGCTAACCACCAGTCTTCTTGTTTCTCTTCCTCTCCTCCTGGCCACACACATTGCCCCGGCTGGAATTCTTTCTCTCTTAATTTGAACACCCAGCTGCCTTGGCGTGAACACACCTTACTCAGCCCGTGTGTGTCAGCTTGGCTGGTTGGGAGGGCGTTCAGCTGCGCTTCTTTTACTTGAAAAGCCAGAGGCAATTCTGCTCCTTTCCTGTCAGTGAGAAAGAATCTATGTCAGATATTCTATCCTACAGATCAAGTTCAGACCTCTGGCCACAGAGCCCGGCTCTCTGATATCCATCACAATTACAGGAAAGGCTGGATCTGGCCTCATCTTCGCATGGGACACAGGGTCCGGTTTCACCTTAGGGGACCAACGTGGGCTTTGAACGTCGGGCCCTTGGACAGGGCATCCACTCTGTGCCACCAGGGTCTTCGCTTTCCTAGGAACACTTTTCAAATATTCCTGCCTCAGAAAAGACAGGAACTTTAAACAACCGGCTTTACCCTCTGTTCCCTTCTGTCCTTGCTGGGGTTTGAGCCAGGCTCGCTCCTCCAGGCAGAATGTGCCAGAGGAAGGAGAAGCCCTTGACCTTCAAAATGAAATCCAGCTGCAGGGCCACCACGGAACCTGGCATGGCAGCTGCATTTAATCTCCCAGAGCGGAGCAGCCAGGGGCCTACCGGCGGGCTGGCGCCTGTGGGAGGGCGCTTGACTTGCCCTAGCTGTGCGTCTGAGCTGACGGGAGCTGGAGACCGTCACACTCACAAAGCTGTGGACATGTGTGTGTGTGGGGGAGGGGGGCATGCCTGTCATCTGGGCTGAAACAGAAACTCTGAAGTGTTGGGTCCTTGGTACTTTCTGCTACACAGACCGATGGGCCTCACTTGAGACAGGCTGTTGAGAAGGTGGGAGTGGACGAGCGTCGTTACGGTTGGTTCCTGCCTTGTGTGCATCTGCTGAGCTTACAACCCCAGCAGCAGTGATCGCCACCTAAATGAAGTGTAAGGGCCCAGGGAGACTAAGTCCTGTGATCTCCGAGGTCTTACAGCCAGTGACAGGGCTGGCCCTCAAACCCACACCCTCTGACTTCAGAGCAGAGCATGTCACCATCGCTTGGATGCTTCCTCCAAGGGGCCCCCGCATCCCTCCCACACCTTCTCCTCCCTGTGCTTCTGGCTTGTATTCTGGAGGGAGGGCCCGCTCTGTGCAGAGGGGCAGACCCCTCCCACACGGGGCACTGAGCTCTTTCCAGCCTCCGGCGCCCAGGGGCCAGCCCTACCTGGACTGTGGCCAGGCCTGGGTGCCGAAGCAACAGGCTGAATGGGCCACTTCATTCAAACAAGCTCTTAATTCACCAGGATGGATGGAGATGGGGATGTCACTGCCACTTTATAACTAGAGCTTGTAGAGTCAGCGCTTGAAAGGCATTTATTTGTGTCTGAATAAAGCTGGCAGCCCCTCACCACACCCCCACCCTGAGCCTGTGATGTGGCAGAAAGATGCTAAGTCATAAAATGATAATGACGCCTTACACTGTTAGAGCCATGCAGACTTTCAAAGAGCCGGTAATGCTCTATTTCAGCCTCATCCCCTGGGACCTCCTCCTAAAGCAGTCCAGAGGTTGAGCTCTCTTTACAGATGGGAAACCCGAGCTCGGGGTTGGGGGTTGGCTGGCCAAGGTCTAGGTCTGCCGTTCTTCAGACTGCATTGGCCGCACCGTGCTGGTCTCCCGCCTTGCGTGCGTGGTTACTGTCCAGCAGAGACGGCTCAGCTCTGTTAGAATTATGACCAGAAACTTGTCATTCTCACTACAGTAAAAGGGCAAGCCTTTAGAAAAAAAAAAACAACAACACTTAAGAATTACCCAACAAAGTGCTGAGGGAGCTGAGTTGGCATTGGAGTGAGGTCAGTGCACCGAGGGAGGATTCTTCTCCATGGGAAGGCACAGGAGCTGCAGCCTGGCACGTCAGAGGTCACACCCAGAGATAGCTGACGCAGGGGGTGGTCGGCAGGGCTGTGCCAGCTGGCAGGCCAGGGTCAAGTGTAGAAGAGACAGGGAGGAGGTACCCAAAAATCTGGGCTTTAAGAACTCAGGTCCACAATTCTGAAGGGAAAATTGTCAGGGACTCACATCTGGTAACAGAATTGGTGCCCCCCCCCCCAAAAAGGCAAGGGATACCAGGCATGGTGGCACACGCCTTTAATCCCAGCACACAGGAGGCACAGGTAGGAAGATCAATATGAGTTCGAGGTCAGCCTGGAGCTACAGAGTGAGTTCCAGGTTAGCCTGGGCTAGAGTGAGACCCTATCTTGAAGAAAAAAGAAAGGCAGGGGAAGGAGGGTCCTGAGTCCTGAGCAAGAAAGAGACCAAGAATATAGCCTGATGTGAAGAGCCGCACAGAGCACAGAATGTCCAAGACAGAGGAAGGTCTGTGGGTGTTGCAGTCAGGTTCGCATTGCTGGTAGAAATCACCCAACCAAGAGCAGCCTGTGGGGAAAAAAAGGTTTATTTTGGCTTACAGGTTTGAGGGGGAAGCTCCATGATGGCAGGGAAAATGACAGCATGAGCAGAGAGTGGACATCACCCCCTGGCCAACATCAGGTGGACAATAGCAACAGAAGAGTGTGCCAAACACTAGCAAGGGGGAGCTGGCTATAACACCCATAAGCCCGCCCCCAATAATACACCTCCTCCAGGAGGCATTAATCCCCAAATCTCCATCAGCTGGGAACCTAGCATTCAGAACACCTGAATCAAACCATCACAGTGGGGTCGGGGAAGCAGGTCAGTGCACCACAGTGTGAGGGAGGGTGCTCCCACTATGATTCCTTTCTTTCTTTCTCTTTCTTTTTCTTCCTTCCTTCCTTTCTTTCTTCCTTTTGTTCTTTCTCCCTTTCTTTCTTTTTTCTTTTTTGACAGTGTCTCATGTATCCCACGTTGGCCTTGAACTTATCACGTAGCTGGGGATGACCTTGAACTTCCTAGTGTCCCACCTCCACTTCCTGAGTGTTAGGGTTACAGGCATGTGCCACCATACCTGGTACTGGGGACGGAACCCAGGGCTTCATGCTAACAAGCAGTCTAGCAACTGAGTCACAGCCCCAGAGCCTGGCGTATGGTGAGGAGCTGCTCCTTGAGCTGACCTTGTGCAGAGCACTGCTATGCAGGATGCTTCTGGGTGTTTCCGGAAGAGTCTGTGCTCAGGAAGGATGGCAAATAAAATTCAACAGGTGCTTTTGATCTGAGATTTAACAGTGCCTTGAGTAAGCACATCTATGATGTACATTTCCAGATAAAAGTGACAGTTTTCCAAACCTTCTGGATCTTAGTTGGATCCAGGTTGACATCTCCCAGAACACGGTCCAACTGTGGGCCAATCAGTGGCCCACCCACGACACTTCCTGTCTCCCACACCTGGCCCCTGGCCTTTCGCTCGTCGTGAGTAGGCTGGAAGAAGGCTTAGACGCCTGAAGGAGAGAAGACAGTGCTGGGACTTTAAGGTTCCACCCCACCCCTTTCACCTCTGCTTCGGTGTTTCCTTCCAGTTCTTTCCTATGCCTTATTAAAATTTGGCTGTCACCAAAGACTAATATGCTTTCAGCAATATTTGACATTTTGCCCATTGGGGTTGGCTGTTCCAACCAATGTGACAGTTTGCTGACATGCAGAATAGAAGGTCAGCAGCCCCGGGGATCCCAGCGTTTCTCTGACCAGCAGCTACACTCTGCCCACTTTGTTGCCCAGGTGAGCAGGTGAGAGGGTCAGACTGAGGCAGCCAGACTCTGTGGTCCCTCTGGATCTGTCACTGTCCTGCGTGTGTCCTCACCCCAAGCTGGGCTCTTCTCCCCTCCTCTGCCTGTGGCCCCTCTGTTCTGGAAAGATCTTTGATGGCCACAGATCCACTATAGCCTCCTGGTGGCTCCTGTACTTGGGATTTTGTCTTTAAAAATATTTATTTATTTATTTATTTGAGAGAGAGAAGGAAGCAGAGAGAGAGAGAAAGAGAGAATGGGTGCACCAGGGCATCTATCCACTGCAAACAAACTCCAGATGTATGTGCCCCCTTGTGCATCTGGTTTACGTGGGTCCTAGAGAGCCGAATCAGGATCCTTTGGCTTTGCAGGCAAACGCGTTAACCACAAAATCATCTCTCCACCCCTTAATATTTTATTTTAATTTTATTTATTTATTTGAGAGTGAGAGAGAGAAAGAGGCAGATAGAAAGAATGGGCACACCAGAGCCTCTAGACACTGTAAACAAATTTCAGATGCATGTGCCACCTTGTGCATCTGGCTTTACGTGGGTAGTTGGGGATCAAACTCAGGTCCTTAGGCTTTGCAGGCAAATGCCTTAACCACTAAACCATCTCTCCAGCCCACCTAGAGAGTTTTTAAAAACAGATATCTGATGCCGGGTGTGGTGGTGCACACCTTTAATCCCAGCACTCGGGAGGCAGAGGTAGGAGGATCCCCGTGAGTTCGAGGCCACCCTGAGACTACATAGTGAATTCCAGGTCAGCCTGAACTACAGTGAGACCCTACCTCCAAAAAAAAATTTGTGTCTATCAGAGGACATAAATTTAAAGAACCACAGTCATCCTCAGTTTTGATTAGAAGTTTTTGCATAAAATTTAATAATGAAATAATCTGAGCCTAGAATTGTTTCATGTAAATGCTTATGATAATGAAATCATTTTAAAGACAGACATAGGGTTATATATGTTTAGTATGTATGAATTATTTTTAATACATTTATGTTTTAATAATTTATAGTTTTTAAATGTTCAAATTTGTTACCAGAAAGGATATTGTAGCTACCTTTTTATTATTCCTTTTGTAGGTAATTTAATCAATTTTGTTACTGTCTCAAAATATTTTAGGGAAGGAGAGAGAGAGAGAGAGGGTTGGCACACCAGGGCCTCAGCCACTGCACTCAAACTCCAGACGCTTGTGCCATCTAGTGGGCATGTGTGATCTTGCACTTGCCTCACCTTGGTGCTTCTGGCTTACGTGGGATCTGGAGAGTCAAACATGGTTCCTTAGGCTTCACAGGCAAGCACCTTAACCACTAAATAATCTCTCCAGCCCTCTAAATATTTTTATTTATTTGCAAGACAGAGAGAGGGAGGGAGAGCAAGAAAGAGATCGTATAGAGCATGGATGTACCAGGGCCTCTTGCCACTGCAAACAGACTCCAGTTACATGTGCCACTGTATGCATCTGTGTTTATGTGGGTACTGGGGAATTTAACCTGGGCCTTCAGGTTTTGCAAGCAAGTGCCTTTAACTGCTGAGCCATCTTCCCTACCCTAGGCTCCTTTTTTAAAAAAAAAATATATTTACTTCTACTTTCTTTTGCATGTTTATATGTATGTGTGATGTGTATTCATGGTTGTATGTGTCTGTGTATGGAGGCCAGACGTTGACACTTGACCCCAGGCCTCTCCAGTTTGGTGAGTCTAGCTAGCCAGCTGGTTCTGGGGTCCCTTGTCTCCGCCTCCCAAGTGATGGATGACAGAAGGACTTCCAGCCTCACCTGGTGTACACATGGGTTTTGGCAGATCCAAACTCTGCTCCTCATGCTTTCATAACAAGCGCTTTATCCACTGAGCCATCTCCCCAGCCTCTCAGTTTCTCTGTAGCAGTGGTAAGTGATCACATACAATCGTGACTAAACAAAATAAGGAAAATCACATAATAGCACACACTGTTGGAAGGTACATGAATAATGCAGCCAAAAGGTAGAACAGGGCTGGAGAGATGGCTTAGTGGTTCAGGCGCTTGCCTGTGAAGCCTAAGAACTTAGGTTCAAATCTTCAGGTCCCATGTAGCCAGATACACAGTGATGCAAGCATGCAATGTCACACAGGTGCCTCAAGGGGACGCATGTGTCTGGAGTTCATTTGCAGAGACTGAAGGCCTTGGTGCTCCCATTCTCTCTCTCTCTCTCTCTCTCTGCCTTTTTTCTCTCTCAAAAATAAAAAGGTAGAACAAATTATAAAGCATGGTACAGCTGACTCAAATAAAGATCTCAAAAACCCATGTCTCAGCCTGGAGTATTAATTGGATTGTTTCAGCTATGAAATAGACATAGAATTGCTCTCTGTGCATGTGTTCCATTAAGGAAAAAAAACGTGCCAGTGAATTTTCTCTCAGTAGAAATTTTTAAAATTACACTTTGTAAGTGGTGTGTTACTCTGTGGTAGAGCATTTGTTTGGCATGTGGGAGATCCTGAGGTCACTTTCCAGCACCAAACCAAAACCAAAATGATGCTTTGGAGAAATCATGGATGTGTTCTGCTGTTGAACGTTACTGCTTTAAGTAGAGCGAGAAGACTTCTGGTAACGTTTCTATGGCTGCCTTTAAGATATCCTCTAAGAAGCTACTTGCTTCATCCTGCAGGTAGGTGTGAGCTTAGCCCTAGAGGAACGTTGGTGTGTGTGTGTGTGTGTGTGTGTGTGTGTGTGTGTGTGTGTGCTTGCACGCATGCGCACGTTGTGAGGGAAGATTCCTGGGTAAGAAAACAAGTAACATAAATGAGATTATTTTGCTGTATCATTTACTGTCACGCTACTGCAAATGCCTGATGTATGATGGGTTGTCGTCACCCACGTGGTGACGCACAAGAACAAGACTTTTGACTACGATCATGAGAATTCTTAGGCCACTTTGTAATGAGATGAGGAGTCACCCTGAGGGATTCTGGCCAGGTTCTTGTACAAGCTTTCTAGAATCTTCATTCAAGTCAGTAGATGGCTTGCTCCACAGTGCTTCCCTCTGCTCTGAGCACCACTGGTGTTCAGTGATACAGAACAGGCCCCTCTCCCCAGTGACCGCCCTCCTCAGGAAAGGAGAGGAAACACTGCTTTATACAAGTTGCAGTCTAGGGCTGGAGAGATGGCTTAGCGGCTGTTGCAGTCAGGTTCGCGTTGCTGGTAGAAATCACCCAACCAAGAGCAGCTTGTGGGAAAAAGAGGTTTATTTTGGCTTACAGGCTTGAGGGGGAAGCTCCATGATGGCAGGGGAAAATGATGGCATGCTGCAGAGGTTGGCCTCCTGGACATCAGGTGGACAACAGGAACAGGAGAACGTTACAAACACTGGCATGGGGAAACTGGCTATAACACCCATAAGCCTCCCCCCAACAACACACCGCCTCCAAGAGGCATTAATTCCCAAATCTCCATCAGCTGGGAACCTAGCATTCAGAACACCTGTGTTTATGGGGGACACCTGAATCAAACCACAACAGCAGTTAAGGCACTTGCCTGCAAAGCCAAAAGACCAGGTTCCATTTCCCCAGGACCCAAGTAAGCCAGATGCACAAGGTGGCGCATGCATCTAGAGTTATTTGCAGAAGCTGGAGGCCCTGGTACACTCATCTTCTCTATCTACCTCTTTCGTTCGTTCTTTCTTTCTCTCTCTAAAAAAACAAAACAAACAAACAACAACAACAAAAAAACTAAAACGTTGCAATTTAGCTGGTCGTGGTGGCGCACACCTTTAATCCCAGCACTAGGGAGGCAGAAGTAGGGGGATTGCTGTGAGTTTGAGGGTTTGAAGCCACCCTGAGATGACATAGCGAATCCAGGTCAGCCTGGGCTACAGCGAAACCATACCTGCAGTATGAGGGTGTTTGGTTTTTAAATATACTGTTTATTTACATATTTAGTACCTTATTTTTGGTTTGAGATGGGGTCTCATGTATCCCAGGCTGGTCTTAAACTCATTCTATAGCTGAAGATGACCTTGAATTTCCGATTCTCCTGTCTCCACCTCTCCAGTGCTGGGGTTACAGGCATGGAGCCTCACTTGGTTTGTACCATGCTGGGGATCAAATCCAGGCTTTGTGCGTGCCAGTTAGCCCCGTACCAGCTAAGCTATATCCCCAGCCTCAAAGGTGATTTCTGAGAACAAAAGTTGGAGCAGATGTTTAGAAATGATGCAGCTCTGTGTTTAAAAACTGTGAGTTCTGACTAAAAGCATGTAACTGTGTACAGTGTAACCAAACTCAGAAGAAAATTTGTAAAGCCTGTTTTAAAATTTTCCCAAATGATCAGATTTGGTTATGTAGACCCTATAATCCCAGCTGTTCAGGAGGCTGAGGCAGGAAGACTATAAATTCAAGGTCTGCCTGGGCTACAGAGTGAGTTCAAGGCCAGCCTGGACAACTCATTGAGACTCTTTCAAACAGTTTTTAAACAGTGAGGAAGGGGGATGGAGAGAGATTGCTTAGTAGTTAAGTCGCTTGCCAGCAAAGCCTAATGACTTGGGTTCAACACCTCAGTACCCATGTAAAGCCAGATGCACAAAATGGCACATGCATCTGGAGTTCTTTTGCAGCGACTAGAAGCCCTGACACACCCATTCTGTCTGTCTCTCTTCTCTCTCTCTCTCTCTGCTTGCTAATAAATATTTTAAAAATATTTTTAAAATTTATTTTGAGAGAGAGAAAGAAGGAGGCAGATAGAGAGAATGGGCATACCAGGGCCTCTAGGCACTGAAAATGAACGCCAGACACATGTGCCACCTTGTGCATTTGGCTTACATGGATACTGGGGAATCGAACTTGGGTCCTTAGGCTTCTTAGGCAAGTGCCTTAACTGCTAAGCCATCTCTCCAGCCCCAATAAAATTTTCTTTTAAAAAGTGGGGGAGGGGGCTGGAGAGATGGCTTAGCAGTTAAAGCACTTGCCTGTGAAGCCTAAAGACCCCAGTTCGAAGCTCGACTGCACAGGACCCATGTTAGCCAGATGCACAAGGGGGCACACGTGTCTGGAGTTCCTTTGCAGTGGCTGGAGGCCCTGGCGCGCCCATTCTCTATCCATCTCTATCTGCCTCTTTCTCTGTCTGTCTGTCTGTCTGTCTGTCACTCTCAACAAATAAATAAATAAATAATTTTTTTTAAAAAACTGGGGGAGGATGGGACTTTACCTTGAAAAACAACCAACCAAAAAAAAAAAAAAAAACTCAAAATATCAGAAAACCAAAAGTGGGAAGGAACGGTAAGGGTTGGAGATATTCTTAGTAGTAGAGATCTTGCTTAGCAAGTGTGGGGCCCCAGCTTTAATCACCAGCACAAAAATAAAATATATTCACAATGAAGAATAGCAGTGGAGTTTGAATCCTTTGCAATAATGAGACACCTCCAATTAGCTTATCCCAACTCCTTCCTTCCAAAATGGCCATCAGGCAAAAGACTAATTTATAGTGACTTCTTAAGTCTTTGTATAGTTGGATTGAGAATTGTACCAACAGCATCTTGCAATTGGTGGTATCCATCTTTGTAAAGAATCTTTTCAGCTATGACAATCTTTGAAGTTAAGTTTAGAAAGGAAAGTAATGATGTTTAAAATTAAGATTGAAAAAAAAAATCATGAAACCTACTCTATCAAAATGCTCTCCCCACAAAGGATTATTTTAGCAAGTGCCAAATGCTTATTTCATATAACTTTAAACAATTCTATTTTTGTGACTTTTTGAGATCTATACAGTATGCATAGATACAAAAATTTATAAATAAATAAGCCGAGTGTGGTGGCTCACGCCTATAATCCCAGCACTTGGGAAGCTGAGGTAGGAGGATCACTGTGAGTTTCAGGCCAGCCTGGGCTAGAGTAAGACCCTACCTCACAAAACAAAACGTATGTACATATCTCTACATTAGGGTGCATTTGTTAATCATACTTGCTGGGCAGGTACATAATGGAAAAGTGGGGATCCCTGAGGCAGGCAGATCCTAAGGCCCTCTTGGTGAGCCTGTGGGTTGCCTGGAAGAAGGAATGGGACTCAGACTGGGCCACGTGATGGGAGCAGGATCAATATGAAGTCAGGCAAGGGGCAATGGCACTGAATCAATAAACGTTTGACAAAACAACAGAAGCAATGAAAATATGAAACTGATGTACTCCATATGAGTAATACCAACAGCTAACTGCCCGAGTGCTGCCTACGCGCCAGGCAGAGCTCACGCCATCCCTCGGTACCTCCCCACTCTGCAAGCAGCCACAGTGGGTCTGAGTTAGGGGAGACGCCCGTGGGGTTGGTTTCATAGCATCTATGATGTCTTCTGGAAGCAGAGCTGCCCTGGGAACAACTCAGGAAACTGCTTCGATTCCCTTGTGTGTCCAGGGGACTTCAGATCCATGGAGAGCCTGGTCCTGTGTCCTGATGTATAACAGGATTACAAAAATAGAACCGGAAAGGAAAGGTCAAAATTGAGTTTCCATATATAATGATGTTATTATTGATCCTTAGTGTCCCAGGAGATATGCTCGGAGCTGTTTTCCCGGCAAGTGGAAAAAAACCAGCTACGCTGCAGTCCCGCCAAGCTGGGCACCTTCTTTTCTAGGTGGTCAGTACCTCTCAGCTGCCAATTTTTCCTGACCACACACAGGAGGCAAAGGTGCACTGGTGGCTTGTCACTCTGGCTCTAAATGGTCTAGTCAGGGTGTGCGACCTGCGAGTCAGCTCAGAAGGGTCTCAGCTTGGGGTAATACTCTGTTGCTGATTTTAAAATTCTTCATCATTATTCACCAAGGCCCATTTTAATTTTGTACTATTAATTATGCAGTCCACCTTAGGTCCAGGCCAGAATGGGACGGGCCCATTGAGGGCAGCTGGGAGGACTTGACCCAGCTGGCAGCCAGCCTCCAGGCTCATGGCCACCTTGGAAATCAAGTCTAGAAATAGTTGCCCTCATAGCAGACTGAATGGTTGTATTACCAAGTCCCCTGGCAAGGTGGGCAGAGAGGGCTCCCTGGGGGGACAGGGAGTGGGGGAGCCTGCCCTCGCTTTGTTCCTGGACTCAGCTTAGCCACACAACATGTTAGCACATGGAGGCCGCGCCACCCACCTCTTTCATTGGCCTTTTGGGACATCAAATGAGTCCAAATTGAATTTTAATAGCGCTCACACAGGCTTGCTTTGTGGTCGTCCTGCCCGCCCTAAGGGTGGAGCCCAGGGTCGTTGCCCCAGCTGTTCCACACAACAGAGGATCCCCCTGGAGGCACCCGAACAAGAACAAGGCTGGGCTTTTGTTGGCAGCAGTCAGGGCCAGTTCTAGGCATAGGTGGCAAGGTGGTGGCGAAGCGGAGTGGGCAACGGTGACAGTGGCTGGCGCGAGCCGGGGACAGATGCGCTTTCACCAGCCCAGGCTTCCGCACCGAAGACAGAATAATAGTTACCAGGTCCATTTCACCCACAGCTTCTCCTTTAGCCCCTAAGTAACCTTTTTCTCTGTAAGCAGCTTCCCATTTTATTAGTTAGAGAAACAAGGTCGCTGCTGATAGCTCAGGATCCGCGTTCTTTGTCTCCTTGTTCCCTTAGCCACTGGGTCACCTGTAGTCCAGATCTGAACTGAGCAGGACGAAAGCACCATTTGTGTGGGATATATTTAGGGGACAGCTCCATTTCCTCTCTTGTCTCTCACTCTCTTCCCTGTGCCTTTTGCCTGCCACTGTTTGAAACTGTTCTAACAGTAACGTCTCCCTTGCTGGCTGACTCAGGCCAAGACCTATGGGGCGGACTCCTGGCATTCCCAGGAGACGGAGAGGCTCTGGGCAGGTTGGGAGCCAGTTGCTAGAACGATGGAACAAGCTTCTAGTGACGTCGTGCCGGGAGGTGGGATACACTTGAGTGGGACCCTTTTGCTGAACCCTGACTGCAATGGTTTTGCTAATAAATACAAAATGTCACATGGGATAGTGAAACCATCACCATGAAGCTAGATATTTTAATAGTCAGAAATCTACAAGTAATGTACCTCACATGATCAGAGCCTAATCAAACAGTAAATAGTAAAATTAAACCCAGGCACATCCTAGACAATTAAGTATTTCTTGGATGAGCATGGTAAACAGGACAGGACATGTGGTCACTTCTTTCCAAGTCTGAGATAAATTTTATTAAATATTTGTGTGTGTGTGTGTGTGTGTGTGTGAGAGAGAGAGAGAGAGAGAGAGAGAGAGAGAGAGAGAGAGAGAGAAGTAGGGCATGCCAGGGCCTCTTGATACTGCAAACAAACTCTAGACACATGTGCCACATTGTACATCTATCTGGCTTTACATGGTTACTGGGGAATTGAACCCAGGCCAGCAGGCTTTGTAAGCAAGTACCTTTAACTGCTAAGCCATCCCCCCAACTTCACATTTTCTTAATATACTGTACATCTTACAAGTTTGTGATATGGACTAAATGAGAACTTATTAAAGTGCTTTACAAACTACAGGCTGCCAAATATATTTTAGTAAACTGGATACTTATCATTATTATAACTATGTATTTTTAGGTTTTATTTATGAGGTTAGGGTCTCACTCTAGCCTAGGCTGGCTTCAAACTCACAGTGATCTTCCTACCTCATCCTCCTGAGTGCTGGGATTAAAGGTGTGTGCCACCATGCCTGACCTATGTATTTTTAGTTTGATATTTTACAAAACCTTTGAATCATATTGAAATAATTGCTGATATGGGAAGGGGGACTGCTAATTGTTGAAAGTTTAAAAAAATGTTTTAAATTTATGTGTGTGTGTGTGTGTGTGTGAGAGAGAGAGAGAGAGAGAGAGAGAAGAATGAGAGAATGGGCACACCAGGGCCCTCTAGCTGCCACAAATGAACTCCAGATGTATGTGCCACTTTGTGCATCTGGCTTACATGGGTCCTGGGGAATTGAACCGTGGTCCTTTGGCTTTACAGGCAAATGCTTAACCGCAAAGCCATCTCTCCAGCTGCCCCCCAATTTTTTAATCTCACTGAATTCTTACAAGTAGATGGAATAGCCCTAGAACCTCTCTCTGTGGCAGCAGGATAATGCTAGCATTGGCTTGATTGGGCTGTGGAGAGAATTAATGAGTCTGCTGGGAACGGTGCCTGGCATACAGGCTGCACGCAAAAAATGCTGGTCACCGAGCACGAACTCTGCAGTCTGGACACAGCCATTGAAGTTTATTTTTCTTTGATGGCAATCTACTTCACTTCTGGAAGTTTTGTGGTTCTCAGTTCTCATAAATCTGCTTTTATTTGTTTTCAGTGCCTTGCTCTTGTCTCATTTAAAATTCCTTCTATCTTTAATCTTCCTAAACATACTTATATACAGTCATGTGCTATCACATAGTGACATTTTTGGCCACAATGGGTCACCTATAGGATGGTGGTGCCATCAAGTCATAATTTATTTTTTTAATATTCTTTTGTGATTTGGCCCAATTTACTCCTGGACTTGGTTGTCTTTTTCCCGTTTTGGAATTCTTTCTGTACCCGGGATGAATCTTCCATTGTGTGATAAAATTTAAGTCTTGGCCAGCTCCCTCTTCTGAATCCAGTTTCTTCCTTTCTACAAAGAAGGTGACAGTGAGGACAGGGAGTTTCATGACTAGGCACTCGGGTGTTTGACTGTCCTGTTGCAGGCACTCTAACACTTAGTCCCGAATGAGAGGTAGCCTGCTATCGCCACCACCATAACCGTGAATCACTAACTCCTTGTCTTTTCCGTGGTGGCCTCTGCCTGACTCACACGTCCTCATGGTCTCCACTGTCATCCCCAGGACACAGCACGCCCATCCTTCTCTCCACCTGCACGGAACTTCCAGTCCCGCCCGCCCCGGCCCTTGCGCCTCTCACCAGATCGTGTCTCCATCTTTCAGAGCTCAATTAAGGTTCCAAAAGATTGCTGAAGGATTTTGACTCAAGTTAATCCACACTAATCTTTCTTCTTGCAGTTCTAAAGCCCCTGTAGGGTGTACCTCAGAGCATAGCTTCCTTGGGACTTAGCGGCTTTGTTCATGGTACGCTTTTGGGTGTTGTCCTAACTAGACTGATCTTTTTTTTTTTTTTTTTTTTTTTTTTTTTCTCAGAGGAAAGCATGGTGCATACCAGTGCATACGGGTTCAGTGTCTCTTACGCAAAACGCGTAGGAGCGAAGCGGTTTGCATTTTGGATCTTTGAATATCTGGATCTATGTATGGATCTGTGAGTCCGAGGGTGATTAATTTTAAATTTTTTTGTTGTTTATTTTTATTGATTTGAGAGCAATAGACAGAGAGAGAAAGAGGGAGAGAGAGAAAGAGAGAGAGAGAGAGAGAGAGAGAGAGAGAGAGAGAGAGAATAGGCGTGCCAGGGCCTCCAGCCACTGCAAATGAACTCCAGACACATGTGCCCCTTTGTGCATCTGGCTAACATGGGTACTGGGGAATCAAGCCTCGAACTGGGGTCCTTAGGCTTCACAGGCAAGCGCTTAACCACTAAGCCATCTCTCCAGCCCGGGTGATTAATTTTATACAATACTTCAACAGACCTGTATTTTCAATGTAACCCATCGCATGAGTTCAGGTGTGGAATTTTCTGCTTAAACTTGTCAACTTGCTGCTTAAAAGGTTTCAGATTTTAGCACATTTTGGATTAGAAATGTATAACCTGTATAATATCACTAGTTTCAAATAGGAACTTCTTGTGTTTTTAATTTTGGCTTTTTAGAATGTATCTGGTGGGAATTTGTAGTTTGGTTTGTGTTTGAGTCTCACTAGAGTGAAGACCTACTTTTGCTTGATTTTTAAAACTTTTTTATTGACAACTTCCACAATTACATACAATAAACCATGATGATCACCTCCCATCCTCCACTTTTCCCTTCACAAATCCACTCTCATCATATCCCCTCCTTCTCTCAATTAGTCTCTCTCTTATTTTGATGTCATCTTTTCCTCCTATCATGATGGTCTTGTGTAGGCAGTACTAGGCACTGTGAGGTCATGGACATCCAGGCCATTTTGTGTCTGGAAGACTGCATTGTAAGCAGTCTTACCCTTCCTTTGGCTCTTACATTCTTTCCGCCTCCTCTTCCACGAAGGACCCTGAGCCTTGGAAGGTGTGATAGAGATGTTTTAGTGCTGAGACTCCTCTGTCATCTCTCAGCACTGTGGTGCCTTTTGATTGCTCAATATTCTTAATCATCCAGAAACCACTTTTAAATTTTTGCATGTGTGTGTGTGTGTGTGTAATGTATGCACTGTGCGTGTGGAGGTCAGAAATTGACACTGGCTGTCTTCCTGGATCTATTTCCACTTTATTTATGCAGGGCCTCTCACTTAAGCCCAGAGGCTCTCCAGTTCAGCTAGTCTCTTGCCCCAGGGAACCCATCTCCACCTCCCAGGGGCTGGGGTTACAGGAGGGCTGCCGCACCCACCAGATGTTTATGTGGGCGCTGGGGATCTGAGCTCAGTCCTCACGTGTGTGTGGCAAATGTTTTACCCACGGAGCTATGGTCCTAGCACCACATTCAAACCATTTTAAACCCGTATTATTTTGATAGCACAGATCTAGCCCATAGCCCAGGTGAGGTGGTGGAGCTGTGATTGAATCTGAGGTTGCTTTGACACAGGGGCTCAGAGAGGAATGAGACTGTGCAGAAGGAAAGGGGAGATGAATGGTTTTGAACTCTTGGACATAATAGGTCATCCTCATTATGACGTCCTAAACTAGAAGCACTCCACCCACATGTGACTCAGTCACAGCACCTTCCAGGCAAGAGGAACAAAGAGGGGAAAGCATAGTGTTCTCCTTTTTTATATTTTATATTTTTATTTTAGAGAGAGCCAGGGAGAGAGGAGAGAGAGAATTGGTGTGCCTGGGCCTCAGCCACTACCATCAAACTTCAGATGCTTGCGCCACCTAGTGGGCATGTGAGACTGTGCGTTTGCCTCACCTTTGTGCGCCTGGCTAATGTGGGATCTGGAGAGTGGAACATGGGTCCTTAGGCTTCTCAGGCAAGTGCCTTAACTGCTAAGCCACCTCTCCAGCCCCATAATGTTCTCTTTGTTTTGAGTCCAAAAGAACACAAAACTCAATGTGGTGCCTCTCTTCTGTCTTTCCAAAGGGGGGGGGGGAGATAAGATGATGAACCTTTATGAGAGGAAGGTAGCCAGTCTCCATCCATTGGGATTGCTGCCCAACCCTCAGTCCCTCAGCCTCTCCTCCCTGGAAGTCTGGGCCCTGCCCTGACCCTTCACAGGAGATGACAACTCTTCTCACTTGTGCCATGCTGTAGGGCAATAGAGAACTTTCATACCCAGTTTGAAACATGCTGTGAGACAAGCAAAATAGGTGGCTTTATTCCAATTTTATAGGTGTGTCATCTGAGAAGTTGATCGGGTGGAGGGTTTGGTACATATGGGGTTCTAGCCCAGCTTGTCATTCCAGGTGTTTGCAATCACAGAGACAGCTGTCCTGGATTCTCATTTGTTGTAATACCGTGATTTTACAGTGAACAATTCAGTAGCATTTGCTGTGTTGCCCCATCACCACCAGTATTTTCAAAGTGTCCTCTCTGGGGCCTTGTGCAGAATAAAAGGGAGAACGTATATGGGGGCATCCAGCTCTGGCCATTCTCCTAGGGCAACTGAGCCTGTATTTTCAGACTCAATCTGGATTTCTCTTAGATACCTGTTAATGCAGAGATAGACATTATTGCCTAAAACTAGCACCTTGGAAGTCAGGCTGAGAACATGATATATTCATCTTTCAATCATGTTTTTCTTCCAAAATATTTTATCAAAATGACATGCTATCTTCCAGAGTAGCTCTTCCTGAGCTACCTCTCACAGTCTCTAAAGCAGTCATACATCTCTACCTACAGACACCCCAGTGTTTAATTACACATGGTCATGTAGCCTCTTGTCCCTTGAAAGAGTTTGTTTCTCAGCCAGCACAGCCTGAGAGGCATCACAATGCTCTCCATTGTCCTGCACACAAAACGGAACAAGTGCGGAACACACACCTATGTGTTGGGTTGAGCAGTGGCCAGTCAGCTCCAGATTCCAGCCACTGCCACTGGGTGACCAGGGATTTTTTTCCTCTGTTTTGAAAGCACAGGTTTGGTGAGTGAGGGTGTGCATGTCTTGGGGTGGAGGGGAGCTGGACAGGAGCAGCCTGCATTCAGGCCCTTGGCCCTCAGGAAGCTCTAAGACAAGACGCGGGCAGCTCCGGCTCCCACACCCGTGCCCTCAGCAGGTGGAGGACAAGGGCTTGTGAGCAGGCTGAGTCGGGAACAGACCGGCCGTTCAGTGAAGGCTCCGGCCTTTATAGAAACCGGCCAGTTCCAGAACAGACCTGGAAGAAGCTTGGGCCCCAAGCAAGTGGGCTTCTGATGGCCCCACGTATGGAAGTGCCAGGGCTGCGGCAGGCGAGGGTCTTCTGAGGAGTGGCTGAGAGTCTGCATGGAGATCCATCCGGGGCTCCTAGAAGTTGGTAGTTTTCACGCTCGCTGAAAGCTCGTCCTTCTGGCAGCGTCTTACGGCTGTCCATGCCATCATGGTGAGGACACCAACAGCCAGGCCACCTACTGCTGTCATTGGCACTGCCCAGTAGAGAGCCTTAGATGATACTTCAGCCTGGCTTGGGAGAAGGTGACTATTCTGAAGAGTGTAGAGGAAAGGGCTCTCCTATGGAAGAGGCATGAAGGTCGGAGGTTAAGGGGCTCTGTCCACCCGTCCTCCCGCCCGAGTACCTGTCCCCGAGAGAGTGCAATGACCGGGTGCACCTCCCCAATGCTCCCCTACTGTGGAGCTCTGTCACTCACACTGTACCCAAAGCTTCTGTGTGAGGGTGGGGCTGTCAAATGGTCAACACCCAGCAATAGCCTCCCTTTGATTTCTTACCACTATTTCCCTCTCAAACTTGATCTTGAAAGTCTGGGGACTGAGAGGTGACCTGTTAGGAGAGGCTCTAGGAGCAGGCACAGCTTCCATCTCTGGGCCCTTCAGGTCTCCACTAGACAGCTCTTCGCAGCATCCCATCCCAGGGATGCCCAAGGGTCAAAGAAGCCCGAGGCGGAAGGACCATAGAGCAGGAAGGGCCGGGAGGGGAGGCACCTGGATCTGCCTCCCGGGGTCCTCTCATTTTCCCTTGTCCACTCTACACTGACTGACCATCTGCTGGGTGAAGCCCCATGCCAGGATCTCTGACAAGCACCTGTGGGCTACCTCTCATTGCCCAGTAGGGAGATGTACAGAGACAATCATGCCATGAAGGAAAATGCGTATAAATAAAAAAAGAGAGACAATATAAAAGGTGTGTCTGAGTGCAGGGACAGCAGAGCTACTAGACAGAACCATAGCCCTGGGAGGGGACCTTCTGAAGGTGGAAGGACGTGGACATTTTCACAAGCAGGTAGGGCTGGCTCATCTAGGCCGTGGATCCACATGCCAGGAGCGTGCTGTATGCCACAGGGAGAAGTAGGTCTCCCTTCTGGTCAGTTGGGATCACACAAGGATTCTTAACAGCCTTGATAAGGTTGGAGTTACTTTCCAGGAAGGCTTTTCTGTGTCTAGCAGCAAGCGGAGGGGGATGGAAAAGCAGAAGGGGAGAGCTGGAGGGAAAGATGGATGAGGATCTGACGGTTGGTGGTCCAGGTAAGGGTAGCAGATGAGGAAAAGGGACTTCAGCTCCAGAAGCAGACATACTGTGTCTTCATCATCACCTCCAAACCACCAGACCCTACTGTAGTGCCTTGTCATAGGAGGGCTCCTGAATGTAGGAGTAAGCCAGGATGCTTAGACCCCCCAGAAGTAAACGACTGGTTTGATGCATCCAGCCAGTGCTTGCTGGCCTCCCTCCCCTGCTCTGCGTGGTAAGGAGAGCGGTGAGTTGACAACGCACAGAGTGACGGTATGTTTAAGTCCCGCCCCACTCCAGGCACCCACTCCACTAGACAGGCAAGGCTTTTGTGTTCACTCACGGGTGAGGGACACTTGAGTTTGGTTCGGCTGTGGGTGAAGTTATTGGAGGTTGTCTTCTGGCCCACTGGTTCTAGCTGGAGAGAGAATAAAAGACATGTTGATCGTCTCAAGAGCCGACAGCAGCTTTCTGAGACCCCTTTGGAAGGGTGGGTTGAAACCAGCAACCCCGGCCAGGGCTGGACCTGACTTCTAACCCACAGGGTGACCAGTCTGTCTGCAGGGTGGAACCCTGAGCCAATGTCCCAGGGTTTACCCTGGTCACCGAGGTCCCAGGAGAGAATGGCCAGTCCAGAGTCTTAAAGCTAGTCTTCCTGAAGGCTGGGACCAGCATGCCCATCACCTGGCTTCACTCAGGGGTGGCTGTGATGGGCAGATACCATCTTTTCAATTTTATAAAGTGGTGATCATATTTACTAGCTTGTGCAAGTTCCTGGGGCTAGTCAATTTCAGGAAAACTTTGAAAACATATTGGTTGCCATGACATCCTTACCACTGACTTGTCAACCTTAAGAAGCGGGAATGTTCTCACTTGAGCTGCTTTCTGCGGTGGTCACGTAGATGAGATCATTTACTGGAGATGTCTGAGGAGTACGGGACCCCGTGATCATCAGCAGGACTCAGCTGCACCCCCGTCCCAGTGTCTCTAGCTGGCAGCCTGTCCTCCAACATGTGGCGAGCAAGACAACGAGCAGACCTGGCCCTTTCACCAGATCTGACCCTGTCTGGAATGTCTGTCCTCCATGCACTGTACAATGTGTGCTCCTAGCGCTGGTCACCAGAGCCTGCCTGAGCAGGAAGTTCAGTGCACTGGTGACCATACCTGACCTGTGCTCGGCCTGCTACCCTAATGCCTTATGCACTTACTCCTAGGAACACAAGGAGAGGAGGAAGGGTCCTGGGAGGCAGGTCACCGATGACTGCACTGAGCAGAGTCCTCCGGGCTCAGCTGACAATAGTGTGTGTGGTGCCAGGCAGGTCACTTAACCTTTCCTAAGTTTGGGGGCTGGCATTAAATGCTGCAAACTCTACACACAGTTGCTCTGAGCAGTCAGTGATGCGATCACACGGAAGCACGTGTGAGCTGGTGAGGGATGTAGGTGACATCACAGCGAGGCAATGCAAGGGTGCCCTCACGTAACAGAACGGCCAGGGACAGGAGGGAGGGGGAAGGGCACGCCTGCTGATGCCCAGGGATGTCCCAGGAGCTTGCTGGCATGGAGGAAGGCTGTGACCACATAGGTTGGATGAGTGCGTCACGTTCCCCTTCCGGCTTGCTCCTTGCCACCAGTGTGTGTTCACTGCTGCCTCCCCTCCCGCCCCGCTGCCGGCCTGGCTGCCCCGCATGCCCTCAGCTCTGCCCTCCAGTGCCCCCGGCATGGGCTCTGGTCATGGGCTGCCTTCCTCAGGCTCTCAGTCCTCAGCTCCCTGCTCCAGGCAGTCTGTGGCTGCGACACTTGGCAAGAGTTCTGAGCAACAAGGTCACCGCTGACCTTCAGGGGGCCGGAGCCCGGGGCGCCTTTTGACCCCATCTCACCTGGCCTTCTCAGCAGTCATCGTCAATGTCGGCCGTGCCCTCCTACGACACGACTCTTGGATCTCTGGCCACTGTACTCCCGGATTCCCCTCCATTTCCCCCCTCTCCTCTATCAGGCTCCGAAGTTGGGGTTTGGTAGTTGGCCTGTCCTTTCTCTAGGTGCTCTCAGCTCATCTTACGATTTTTCTTTTTGTTTTTGGTTTTTCGAAGACCATACCAGTACATATCGGTACTATCTGGTCTAGGCAATTCAAAAGACTGGACCATTTAAATGCAACTGGTGGCCACTGGCCTGTCCTTGGAGACGCAGAGGAGGCCTCTGAAGGAGCTGGCCTCTCTGCTGAGTGCCGAGAATGGGCAAGGAGGTCAGAAGGGCAATCCAAGATAAAGGATGAGTAAGTGTCAACACAGTGGGAACCTCCACAGTGCTGGGGAGTTTCTAGACTGCAGAGTATAGGCAGAGGCTGAGGGTTTGGCGGCCATGGAAGTGAACTGGGGTCAAGTCCCCGAAGGCTGTGCAAAAGGGGCCCTGGCCTGTCTTCCTCCAAAGGAAGGTGGGGCCTTGGAAGTCTGGTGGCAGGGATGACTCGCTTAGATTTTCTTTCAGACAGATTAGGCAGTTGCTCTGTAGAAAACGATCTAAGGCAGTGGTTCATAAACCCTGTCCATTAAAATCATCTGGGGAGTTTTTAAATGCTAAATCCGAGATCCACCCCAGACCAATTAAGCCAGAATCTCTGGGGATGAGCTGAGCCAGGCACCAATTTTTTTTTTTTTTTTTTTTTTTTTTTAGTACTCTATTTTTGGAAACAAGTGCAAATAATCACAAACGAGTAGCTGATCAGCTCTGGTCGAGTGAGCACACCAGCTGGATAATCACGAACCTGAACATGATCAGGACTCAGAAAAAACTCCCCCTCCCCGCACACTCCTTCTAATACTATTCACTCCCGCCAAGAGAGACCACCCTGCTAACACCTTCTAGTAAACCGCTTACATTTGAAATATGTGTCTGTTTGCATGTGGTTGAAATATGCTTACTCTCATTGCAGAGGGCACTCTACTGTTTGAATGTACCCGTTTGTTTATTCATTCTCTTGTCGGTCTCCATCTGAGGTCCTGGGAATTTCTAGTTTGGGGTTATGATGAGTTGTACAGTTATGAAAATTCTAGTGGGCATGTGCATACTTTTCTCTGAGGAGTGGAATTATTAGATAGACCATTATTAGATGTGTCAGTTTCCCACAGCAGTCAGACACACATGCGTGCACACATGTGAAGCCCAGAGGCTGATGTCAGTCAGATGCCTGCCTTTCTAGATGGCGTTCCACCCATCTTACCGAGGCAAGGTCTCCTGACTGAACAGAGCTCACTGACGCAGTCTGAGGAGCTAGCTTGCCCTAGACATCCCACGTTCCTGTGCCTGAGCACCGGGATTCTGGAAGGACCACCGCGCCTGCTTGGCAACACTGGCTTTTCAAAGTCTCTAGATGGTTCTCCTGTGTAGTCAGAGCTGAGAATTGCTGTGCTGGAGGCTGCAAGTCTAGAGGCAGGGATGCTTGTCTGGGGGAGGTGCGACAGCATGAGAGTATGTTTGGGAGAGGAGGATCATGTGACAGTGGAGGGACAGACAGACAGACAGCAGCAGCAGCTCTTTATAGGGAGACAAAGGGCGAGGTAAACATTTCCAGAGGCTGCTGCCATGTCTGGCTTGGTGCTTGGCCCCTGTGAGGTCTCCAGAGGAAGAGGTGTGAGCTATCAGGAGAGGAGAGACAAAGAGATACAGTGGTTTTAAGAGTGTTTGGTTGTCCCCATAGGGTACCCTGGGAGTGTCAGCCAAAGCCTGCAGACAGTATGTCACAGGACTGCAATTACGAGACATGAATTCACTGGCTGCATATGTGCTTATCAGGTTGGGAGCATCAGGCAGGGAGGTTGGTGGTGTGGTCAGGACGTTAGAGGAAAACTTGGACTCTTTGTTTCTGTTGTGCCACTCTCAAGTCACACAGGAAAAGACTAATGGACTCTGCCACGCTGAGTATCAGTATGACCTTCAAGCCCCAATAGGCTCTTAGGGTGTCCCAGTTTTAAGCAGGCTTGGATACCTGTAAGGAAGTTAGGAACGCAAGGTCAAAGGCATGGCTTTGCTGGTTCTTCCTGGAATGTGTGGATTCCCGTAACCAGCTGTGTGAGGCTGGGCAAACTGTTGTATGTCTGTATTTTAGTTACAGAATGTTCTCGCAAGATGACCTCTTGGATCCATTCCAGTTCTAACAGCCTGTTATTCATTTGATATGACCCTAGGGGTGAAATTCCAGTAAGAAGAAGATTGGAAAAGTTGGCCCGATGCTCTAGCTGTACGTCTGAGATGGTTTGGGATGAAAACATTGACTCTGTAATTATTCCCCCAAATTATACAGTGTAGGAGAAAGAACTCTGGCATGATGGTAGTTTTGTTTTGCTTTGTTTTTGTTATTTTTAAATTTGGGGTATGGCTGGGGAACTATAGTCTTGTTACTGGTATGTGTCTTTTATTTTCATATCTAACCCCCTTCTACCTGATTCCGTGAAATACAAGCGTCTCACCTGGGTGAATGGGATGATTATGAGCTGCTTTTGAAGAGAAGGAAAGAGCTTTATCACACTGTTCATTCACAAGGGAAGACCCACAGACTCTGCCATATGTGAGTGTCAATATGACCATTGGGCTGCAGGAGGCTCCTGGAGGGTCCCAGCCTTGAGCAGGCTTGGATACCACCCAAGTAGAAAGGCCCTACTCTTATGGAAGAGCTAGGAAGGAAAGGCCAAGGGCTTTCTTGATTCTTCTTAGAATATGTGGAATCCTGTGATCTTTGGGGAGGTATAAGATAGGCTCAGCTGTTAAGGCACTTGCCAGCAAAGTCAAAGAACCCAGGTTCTATTCCCCAGTAGCCATGTAAAGCCATATGCACAAGGTGGCACATGCGTCTAGAGTTTGTTTGCAGTGGCTAGAGTCTCTGGCATGCCCATTAGCTCTCTATCTGCTTCTCCCTCCCTGTCTTTCTCCTTCTCTCAAATAAATATTCTTGACCCAGGTTCGATTCCCCAGGATCCACATAAGCTAGATGCACAAGGTGGCACATGTGTCTAGAGCTCGTTTGCAGCAGCTGGAGGCCCTGGAATGCCCATTCTCTCTCTATCTCTCTTTGCCTCTTTCTCTCACAAATAAAATGAACAAATAAAGGAAAAAAATTTTTAAAGTTCACGGCCTTCTTGTACTGCAGAGTGAGTTCAAGGCTAGCTGGGGCAACTTAGTGAGCACCTGTATCAAAATGAAAAATAAAAAAAAGACTCAACGTAGAACACTTAACTAGCACAAATGATGCCCTAGGTACAAGACCCAGTTCTGAAAAACAGCGCAAGTCACGCATGCCTGTAATCCCAGCACTTTGGAGGCAGAGGGAGAACTGAGAGTATGAGACCAGCTTGGGTTATATGAAATCTCATCTCAATCTACACATTTAACGCAATCCCCATCAAAATTCCAAAGGCATTCTTCACGGAAATAGAAAAAACAATCCAAAAATTCATTTGGAATCACAAAAAACCTCGAATATCTAAAATAATACTGAGCAAAAAAAATAAGGCTGGTGGTATCACCATACCTGATTTTAACCTATACTACAGAGCCATAGTAACAAAAACAGCATGGTACTGGCACAAAAGCAGACTCGTAGATCAATGGAACAGAATAGAGGACCCAAATGTAACCCCATGTAGTTATAGCCACCTGATATTTGATAAAAATGCCAAAAATACTCATTGGAGAAAAGACAGCCTCTTCAGCAAATGGTGTTGGGAAAACTGGATATATATCTGTAGAAGGATGAAAATAGATTCTTCTCTTTCTCCGTGCACAAGAATTAAGTCCAAATGGATTAAGGACCTTAACATCAGACCTGAAACTCTGAAACTGCTAGAGGAAAAAGTAGGGGAAACCCTTCAACATATTGGTCTTGGCAAAGACTTTCTGAATACAACCCCAATTGCTCAGGCAATAAAACCACAGATTAACCACTGGGACCTCATGAAAATACAAAGATTCTGCACTGCAAAGGACACGGTGAAGAAAGCAAAGAGGCAACCTACAGAATGGGAAAAAATCTTCACCAGCTATACATCTGATAGAGGATTAATATCTAAGATATACAAAGAACTCAAGAAGTTAAATAATAAGGAATCAAACAAACCAATCAAAAAATGGGAAATGGAGCTAAATAGAGAATTCTCAAAGGAAGAAATACGAATGGCATATACGCATCTAAAAAAATGTTCTACATCCCTAGTCATCAGGGAAATGCAGATTAAGACTACATTGAGATTCCATCTCACTCCTGTCAGATTGGCTACCATCATGAAAACAAATGATCATAAATGTTGGCGGGGATGTGGAAAAAGAGGAACCCTTCTACATTGTTGGTGGGAATGCAATCTGGTCCAGCCATTGTGGAAATCAGTGTGGAGGTTCCTAAAACAGCTAAAGATTGATCTACCATATGACCCAGCTATAGCTCTCCTAGGCATATATCCTAAGGACTCATCTCATTACCTTAGAGATACTTGCTCAACCATGTTTATTGCTGCTCAATTTATAATAGCTGGGAAATGGAACCAGCCTAGATGTCCCTCAACTGATGGGTGGATAATGAAGATATGGCACATTTATACAATGGAGTTTTACTCAGCAGTAAAGAGAAATGAAGTTATGAAATTTGCAGAAAAGTGGATGGATCTGGAAAGAATTATACTAAGTGAGGTAACCCAGGCCCAGAAAGCCAAGCGCCACATGTTCTCCCTCATATGTGGATCTTAGCTAGAGATGATTGGGCTTCTGTGTGAGAAGGAAAAAACTCAGTAGCAGAGGCCAGTAAGTTAAAAAAGGAGATAGAAAGGGAAGAGAAAGAAAGGGAGGAGGGCTTTTATTAGGTTGGTATTGTATATATGTAAGTAGAAAGATTGAGATGGGGAGGGGATATGATGGAGAATGGAATTTCAAAGGGGAAAGGGGGGAGGGTAATACCATGGGATTTTTTTTGTTATCATGGAAAATATTAATAAAAATGGAGAAAAAAAATAAAATAAAATAAAAAAATAAAAATAAAAATAAAAAATAAATAAAATAAAATAATACTACAAAAAAAAAAAAAGAAATCAAGAAAAACAGAGGTTGGATGGGTAAAAGAAAATGGAAAGATACCTAGATAGTAATTCTTAGGCTGTGGAAGTATGGTGGAAAATTTTAGAACTGGGAAGATAGATGATGTCAACAGGAGGAAACCCCAGAGGCAACATGAGTGGTGGGAAGCGGAGCCTGCGGTTAAACAGGCTTACACGCTGCACTGGGAACAGGCGGTTGCCGGAGAGGAGAAGGCGATGTAGCTAAGGAGAAAGTCAGCACGGTGAGTCAGCTGACGACACCGGCCGTGCCGGGTGTGGGAATATTTGCACAGCGGGGGTGAAACTGCAGTAAAGTGAGCAGGGGTATGCATTACTCAGTCGTCATGGGAAACGGGGATCAGACAGGTATTTGGTTACACATGGAGCCTAGATCAAAGAAAGCCAGTGGATTGGGAAGGTGTGTCATTTGCTCTAAGAGGACACAGGTATGGGGGCAACTGGTCAGACACAACAAATACAGTTTATCAGTCAGTAGTGAGTGGCTAGACACAGAGGTGAGGCACAAAGCCGGCTGTCCCTGTGGGCCCAGGACTGTCTGCCCATTCCATGAGGTCCTCTCTTCTCCTACTAGAAAGACTAGAATAGGTCTCTGCTTGAGAGAGCAGGCGTGTGGTGTCCCTCAATCACTCCACACCTTCATTCTCAGATAGGGTCTCTTGTTGATCCCAGACCTCACCAACTGGGCTAAATAAGCTGCCAGCGAGCCCCAGGCATGCCCCTGCCTCCACTTCCCCAGGACTGGGATTACAAGTGTGCACCTCCACGCCCAGCTTTTTACACAGGCGCTGGGGATCTGAACCCAGGTCCTCGTGGTTGCATGGCTAGCCCTTTACCAACTGCATCATCTCCTCAGCCTCGCCCTTTCGATGTTTATAGAAATGTTACTTGGGGATATGTTCAGACTGGAGTGCTGGGAGTAAGAGCTGACATGTGTTGCAATTAATTCTTGTGCTTACTGCTGCGTATCATTTTTCACTGTTTCATAGATGTTGATACAGATGGCCAGAGAGATCACATGACTCAGGTCACTCAGCTGGTACTCTCCCTCTATCCAATTGCGACATTATCTCATTATGGAGAGATGGTACGTGCACCAGGGATGAATGAGGTGAGTTTGGAGGAGAAAGGATCTCTACCAGGTCTGTCACTGTGGGATGGTCAAGATCCGTGGATTGTTCCCTGTCACTCACCATGTTGTTCCAGAGGGCGATGGCCATCTCAGCTTGCCCGCGTTCTGAGAAGTGAGAACAGTCCTCAGAGAAGAAGGTGAGGTCCGTGCCCCCTCGCTGTGAGAGAGGCCAGGAGATTACCAGTCAGACGTGCTGCCTGCCCCAATGCCTCCCTCTCTGCAGGTGACCCATCATTTCTCCTCTCATCCTTACAACTCTGCCTCCAACTGGCTCAGATACTAAAGGGAAATCTCCCAGATTTTGGACTTTGGTTTTAAAAAGACATGAATTATAGAAGTTCATAGTATGGTTTAGCCCCTTTTCTTTAGCATTCCTCCATTAAAATGCAAAAAACAATGATAATTTAGGAAGATTTCCCAACACAGCAAATGCTGAGTGGCCGGGAGGAGGCTTGGTTACTATTGACTTTATCTGTTTCTTTCCAAGTACTAGTCAAATTTAAAAAGTGGAAAAAGCCACCTTTGGGAATTCTCCTGAAGAGAGATAGCAAAAATAAGTAAGGCAGGCTGGAGAGATGGCTTAGCAGGACAGATGCTTGTCTGCAAAGCCAAAGGACCCAGGTTCAATTCCCCAGGACCCACGTAAGCCAGATGCACAAGGTGGCGCATGTGTCTGGAGTTTGTTTGCAGTGGCTGGAGGCCCTGGCGCACCCACCCTCTCTCCTTCTCTCTCCCTCAAATAAATAAAGAAATTTAAAGACAAGTAAGGCCTCTACACAGGAGTGTCCCAGAAATCCAGGCTGCTTACCTCGTCCAGGGGGACCAGAGTGTTGTGGAAGAACGGCTGCACCACCAGGGCAAAGTCGTCACGTTGCATGTACTGGTGCCAGTGGGAAGAGCTGGAGATGACACTCTGGGCACGGAAAAGACTGCTCAACCTTGCTGGCAAGGCTGGACAGCCAGGGTCTGCTTGTGCTGCCGTGGGTTGTTTGTGACAGGAGTTGGAATCCCCCCCCCCCAATAAAAGTGACTCAAAGTGACCACACAGATGACCCGTGTATTTCACCCATCCTGTCCCTCCTGACGAGCACCTACACTCCACGCCCTGTGCTGTCAGGGCCAGCGCCCGGGTCGCTGGCAGAGAAGCTTCCCGTTTGCAAGGCTCCACGCATACCAACCTGAGGCCTCGGTGAGCCTGAGGCCAAAGCCATTGGTCACCTGGGCCACAGGCGTGGCTGCCCCCACTGCATGAGGTCAATGAGACTCAGCTTGGATGGGGAGTATCTGAACACAAGCTCCCCAAAACTCCTGTGAACTTTGAGGAGTGAGAGTCCATGGATGTTGGACTTCAGTGCCCAAACATGGAATATCAAAGGATTAGGCTAGGGTCACTCATGATCTATCTGAGCAGAGGAGGCAAGACAGAAAAGCACAGGAAGCAGCTCTAGAATCCACGGCGTGTGGAGAGCTCTTGCTCTGGCATCTGAGGCGGGGTGGGGGCCTCTCTGCAGAGGAAAACCGCAGGCCTCGTGAAGGAAGAGGGATCAGTTTGCACAAGGCTCAAAGCGGGCATGTCCAGAACTACAGATGCTCAGATGGGTTTGAGCCAAAGTGTTTGGGGGCAGACGGGAGGGGCTGAGGAGAAGGTGAGAGGAAGTGGTGGGGGAAATAAGTAGGGTGGGGCTATCTTGTTCCCAAGGAGGGCAAGAGGAAGGAAGTGGAAGGGTGAGGACCAGATGCAATGACTTCCCATTCTACAGAGCCATGACCCGTTACACGGGTTCTGAGTTATGGAGCAGTATACCTCCGTACCTGGGGCTACTCTGCAGGCCAGATAATGCTGAGGGCTGACCCAGGGCCCGGAGGGTCTCCCACCTGCCCTTTGGGATCTCTCCCTACACCACCTTCCCTGGCCTTGGTGTCCAGCTCATAAACACTCCCAGGGCTAGGATCTCACTTGTAAGGAGTTGCTTGCTCTCTGTCAACCCCTGGTGAACACATAAGGTATGGGTTCTTGCTTGGGGCTACAGGGGAGCTTCCAGCAGGGGCAGGAAGAGGACGGTGGCAAGACTCACCTGGAGGTTCCAGTTCACTTTCTTCAGATCTTGCATGGCCAGGGAGTTTTCAGAGTGTTTAAGGCAGCTGCAGTTGCTCCTGTGGGGGAAGGAATCGCACGTGGAGGCGCTCGGGTCAGCCTGGTGCTGACCTCCTCACCCAGAGGCAGGTGCCTCCTCACGCGGGAGATGACACATAAGAATCTCCGCATAGATTATTCCCACGTCACAGAACCCTCGCTCAGGGCCATGAGGTCCAGAAGATATGCTATAGTTTGGTTCTTAAATCTCTTCCCACTTGTCAAGCATTGAAAGCTTGGTCCTCAGCTCATGGCAGTATTAGTATTGTAAGGTAGAGCCTTTCGGAGGAGGTAGGGCCTAGCAGGAGAAAGGGGGCCATTGGGGTGTGTCCTTAAAAGGTCTGGTGGGACCCTGCCCCTTGCTCTCTCCATCCACGGTGCTTCCTGGTTGCCATGAAGTGAACAGCTTTTCCTCACGAACTGCCTTACCACAGACCCAGGAGACCATGGACTGAAGACTCTGAAAGCACGAGCCCAAACAGCCCTATTCTGCTAGGTGACCTGAGGTGTGTTGTCACAGGGTGAGAGTCACTAGCAGGTGCTTGTTTACAGTTGGAGTGGCAGCCCAAGCAAGACCGTCCCCTGCGCAGAGCATCCATTCCCTTCAACCTGGGACAACTTTTCCAGGCTGGTGACTTCCTGAGTTTTGCAAAGAAGGGAGAAGGGGTAGACTTTGGGGAATACTGCTATGACACCTCCATCTTTAGCTATGGACCCCTCATGGTCCCGAGGCCTCTCAGCTCTACCTCCAGTGCCTAAGGGGCCACCTTGGGTCTGGTGTGGGAAGGCTGTTTAGGAGGCCTGAGACCCCTCTGACAAGGTAGAAACACCAGCAGGGATGGAGGAATCTTTGGGACTCCTACTGTCTGTAGCCACTCGACCTGGGGTCTGGTTCCTGCACTCAATTGATCATGGTGGTAGTTAACACTGTCAACAGGTGCTAGAGTCACGCAGGAGACAAACTTGTGAGCACGTCTGTGAGGGAGTTTCTACATGGGGTTACCCAAGTGGGAAGACGCCCTCTGAATACAGCAGCATGGTTCTACGGTCCAGAGCCCCAAACTGAACAAAAAGGAGAAAGCGATTTGAACCGCAGAGTTTGTCTTTCTGCTTCCTGATGGTGGCTGCCTGGTCTTCCCAGGCATGTGGGGCAGTATCACCACGGATTTTAAACCAAAATGAAAACCCTTACGTTGTATCTTGTAATCAGGTCACACCACATGAAAATTGATGCAGCCACCTTCCCAGCAAATCTATTTGCCCTCAGATAGGGCCTCTCAGTCACCTGTAGAATCTCCTTCCCCACTGCCAGTCATGCAAACTCTTCAAGCTCCCCTGGCCTCAGAAGATGGCAAATCCCTGTCAGAGGGCCACAGGAGTCCTGACCTTGCCCCTCCGCGCCTTGCCTCCAGCCCCACTTTTAAGGGTAGGGTCAAGGCTAGTGTTTCCCAAGAGCAGGCCCCAGCTGCACCGTGCCTTTCTGTCTGACGTCATAATGACCTTGAAGTAGGAGTCGTCCTTCTTTTGTGGGCTAGTGGTCACAACGAAGTGCAGAGAAGTTATGGGGTTTGTTCGGGGACAACAGCGTCCTGGCGGCACAGCCGGGATTTGAAAGAAGCTGGAGCTGTGCTGGAAGCTCGTCGTCCTCTGCTGCCTCGTGGCAGGGAGCGACTTGCCAAGGGTGAGCCTTGGCATCACTCGGTATGTGCGTCACATTTCACAGACAAGCAAACTGTGGTCCAGGGAAATGGAGTGGGCATTCAGTCATCGGAGCCCCTGGCTCGTGCCTGTCCTCCGGGCAGGCCTGCCTGCGTTGCTCTAAGACTGCGAACCCTGTGAGCCCGGCCTCCACACTTACTGAACTGCCAGTGGCATGGCACACTTCCCGCCTCGGCCCTGGCGCAGGCCAGCCAGCTCCATGACTTCCACCACGTTGACAAAAGTTCTGGGAAGCTGCAGGAAGCAGAGGGTGGACTTTGTGAGTCCCACACAGGTGGGGAGAGAGGGCCCCGGTTACTGCGGCGGGAGCGTGGAGGACGGTTTTCAATCCCACCCCGCCTTCCCCAGCATCACTATAGGAGCCTGGAGGCCAGACAGGGGATGCGACTTGTGGGGTCTCACTCAGTCTCTAGTGCCTCACTTCATCGAGTGGGAAACCGAGACGCAAAGAAGTCCACTCCTACTAACACCACGGTGCATGTCCCCAAACCCAGATCGGTCGGTTCCAGGGGAAGCACTTTGCTATGACACAATCCAGTTTTATCTGGGCCAGTTAGAGGTTCCTCTGTAGAGGAGCTGGGAGCTACTACCCTCCTGTGCCATCCAGGTGGCCGCTCATAAGGGTCTCCACTGGGTGTGTATCTCCTTGAACACATGCACCTAGGGAGGGTGCCCTCCCCCAGGGCATGCAGGCTGCTGGCAGGCTTGTCCTTACCTCCGTATAGAGGACGTGCAGGGCCTGCTGGATGTGCCGGACGTACTCCTCGGACAAGCTGTCGGTCTGGGAAAAGAAAAGGAGGCTCTCTCCAGCCCCTGCTTCCGCTCTGGGATGATCCAAGGGCACAGGAGAGTCTCAGGGTCCTGGGCTGATGGCAGAAGGACTTTGGTGGTCCCAGCAGGTTGGAAAATGGGAAAACTCAAATCTTTGTTACCGCTTGACCCAGAATCCCTGTAAGAAAGCCTTCCTTGGGCTCTAGGAACAAGTCCCGCTGGCACTGTGTGGCATGACCTAAAATCCAAACGCAGACTCTGACAGTACGGGGCCATGCGTGCCCCGCTCCTTCTCTAGTCCTTCTGTCACCTGGTCTCAGCCACTTACAGGCCCCTGGTGGTGACCACACAGTCTCTTTTCCTCTGGGCTTGGGCCCATGTTGCTCTCCCTCCGGGAACTTTGCTTCCTGACATCTGTGCCCTATGATTCAGTCTAAGGGGCTCCTCTGACGCATCTCCCGCCCTGTACGCACCCTGGGGGATGTGTGGAGGACACATGCTAGGTGTACACTAACTAACTGCTTGTTGACCACCAGGACTTCGTATTCCAGCACGAGGAAGTCACATTCGGATGAGGATGGGCGTCTCAGACAGTGTCAGGAGACTGACAGCAGAGGGCGGGTGATGCCTATGCTCACACCAAATGTGGAAGAGTGTCTGTCTGTGTCAGGAGACGCCTGCCTGGGGAGCTGCACCAGACACTGGGGCAGGAGGCAGGAGCTCAAGCAGGCCATTCTTTTTTCTTGTGACAAGGAGCTGTGGCTGAGCGAGGCGCTATGAGCTCAGTTCTGGCTCAGCGCTGCACACGAGCCCTGATCAGGGAAGAGGCCCTGCCCACAGTTCCAGTGAGCCCTGAGGTCTAAAGCCCAGCAGTACTGAAATCCCCAGGGGTTGGGTTACTGTGTCTTGAGTCGGAGCAGTCGGGGCGAACTGAGGGAAGAGGCTTGGAAGAGCTGACCCCGTGAGGGAGGGTAATCACACCAGGTGCTTGTCACCAGGAGTCATAAGTGCCCTCTCCCATGCTGATCACTGTGCCACAATCTCAGAGTCAGGACAGCTGCTTTTCCCAGGCCAACTAAAATACAGGATGTCCCCAGCTTAGAACAAGATGTATTCTAAAAGTTACAGTTTCCAACAGTTTGTAAAGTCTGGGCATGTTTCCCCATAGACGCAACAGGAATGGGGCTGAGTTCCCGAGCCATGTGGCTGGGGTTGATTAACTCATGGTGGCCTTGAAGGGCAGCAAGGACACTATCATTCGACTCTTTTCAACCTCGTAGAGAAGATCTTGTTGCCTCAGACTCCACACAGACATGGGATGGAGACTCACTAGTCACCTAACGACACCAGAGTGCGCTCTGTGCACCCCAAAGAGGCTACCTCCTAGTGTCTGGAGAGTGGGTCCAATGAGACCTTCCTCCTGGCATTGGGAAGGCCAGGCCTCAAGGGTTCTGCGTGAATCGGGAATGTGCGTGGACAGATTCAGGAGCCTGGGAGCCCAGGCAAGTGTGACTCCTGTGTAGGAGGGGCATGAGGCAGGGTCAGGGCCCTGGGCCAGGAGGTCCCAGGAGCTGGTGGAGGTCAGCTTCTTTATTCCCAGGTCTCCCATGGGGCTGTGCAGGGGCCTACCGGATTCTCGCAGTAATGACACAAGTCGGCGCTCCCAATGAAGAGTGTGACCAGCTTCCAGTCCGCCTCCAGGTTGATTTTCTGTGGGGGCAGACCCTGAGCTTAGGCCAGCCAGGCCACCCTGTCAGCTCCTCTCTGTATCACCACAGGGAAGATCTGAGGTAGGGTCTCCAGTGCCTGGGATGAAGGCAGATCCCTAGGGAGGTATGTGTCTGTGTGGCAGGGTGGGGCAGAGGTCTTCTCACACAGAGGAGACAGTCTACTTTGCCTCCGAAACCCTCTCAAAGTGCCAGACCACCAAGCGGAGTGGGGGCCATACCCCCCTGAGCCCAGGACAGGCTTTATGGAATATTACACTTCCCAAAGGTGAGCTAAGCCCTTCAAAGGAGTCTATGTCACCTGCACTTGGAAGGGTTCTTAAGGCCCAAGTGCAGGGAGGGAATGAGAATCCAGTAGGGACAGCCAGATGCGGTGGGGCTTCCAGCTCAGCCACTTCCATCACAGGGGTCCTGCCAGGACTCCATTCCAGAATATCAGCACAGAGTATTAAACACACACACATACACACACATGCACACAAAAGTGCAAGCTTCCAAGGGGCTGGGTGAGGGAGAAGGAGACGGGAGTGAGCGGCCTATTTTGAGCACTTTGTGTTTATATAAGAGGGCGCTCAGAAGCCAGCACTTGGGAAAAGGGGCCAAGGCCAAGCTCCTGGCCAACTCCTTTTCTACGTTGCCCTCCTGCAGCCAGCCCTGGGGCAGGGTGCCAGATGGAGCCCCTGTAGACTCCCTTTAGCTAAAGGCCAGCTGGTGTGGAGCACTCCCCCCCCGCCCCCCTGCGACCCTTCCTAAACCTCCCCAGCCACAGAGATGAACACTTTTCAGGGGTGGGCCTGTACTCACAGGGCTGTCTTTCATTCGCTTCACCAGGTCGCGGGCCTGAGCTGGCATGTCCCTAGGCGGAGGGAAGAGAGCATCATTACGGCTGCTCAGGGGCAAAGGTCGGGCTGTGGATTTGGGGCTTGATGGAGACTCCTCAGAATGTGTCGATGGGCTCAGCAGAAACCTCAGCTTTATCCTAACCAGAGAGCTGCCAGGGACCCTGGGACCACATTGACCTGGACCCCAGGATCTCTGTCCAACAGCCCCTGCGGCGGGGCCGCAGCCTTGCTGACCTCATATTGTGGGATCCGGTCAACATTCCCGGCCGGGCTTTGCCCTGGTATTGCTTCAGGGGTTTTCACGGCAGGCTGAGTCTATTTGATTCTTACTCGGTTGCCTGTTTTAAAAATAACCTTTTGTATGTTTGAAAAAGTCACAACCCTAAATTAGGCTTTCTCCTTTCCAGTCAGGACGGCTCGTTTACCCTTTATGTCAGCCTCACTTGCTGCTCCTTTAATCTATTTATTTTTCTGTAGTTACTTGGATTTTGATGCCATTTTTTTTTTTGCCCTCCTCACCTCTAACAATGCAGGATGGGGAAGAAAATATGGACAGAATTAGGACTCTCTTCATCTCCCAGATGTCTGCCATCAATAAAACAGTGCTGTTTGCTTCTGGATGCGTGATATGTATGCTGATAGACAAGCGCTCAGCAATTAAAGGGAACTAAGTGTTGTTACCCCAAAATATCAGTGGACTCCAAATAATCCTGCTGGCTGAAACAGATTGGATCCAAAGCAAAACCAAGAACATACTCTTTGATTCCATTTATATAAAATTCCAGACACTTCAGAGTATCTCTGGTAACAGAAAGCGGGTTAGTGCTTGCCTAGATTGTGGGGAAGGGTCAGAGACAGGAAGGGAGGAGGGCAAGGGTACAAAGGACACAGGAAAACTCCGGAGAGTGCTGGGGGCTTTACTATTGAGTGTTACGATGTCACCACATGTGCGGTGTATTGGGGGCCAATTACCCCTCCGTATATCTGCTGCTTAAAAAAGATAGGTTCCCAGCTAGGTGTGGTAGCACACACCTGTAATTCTATCACTTGGGAGGTAGGGGCAGGAGGATCAGCAGTTCAAGGCCAGCCTCAGCAACACAGGGAGTCTGAGGCCAGCATGGGCTACATGAGACCCTATTTCAAACAAAACAAAACCAAGAACAAAAACAAACCGCATCTGAGAAGGGCAGATCAGCCAAGGGCCACAGCCAGTGAAGCGGTCCGGGGAAGAGGCCATCCAGATAGAAGCTGAGGCAGGAGGGTTACAGTCTTATGTGCAGACACAGTGAGTGTGGCACTGGCCAGCACACACTATATCGTCCCTGCCCCTTGCTTCTCACGAAGGAGAATTTGTGGATTTAGGATTATATTGATGGGCATAGAAGCTCCAAGGAAAGTCTGTTACAGGGCTGGAGAGATGATTCAGTGTTTAAGATTCTTGCCTGCAAAGCCCAAGTACCAGGGTTCAATTCCTAGTACCCATGTAAAGCCAGATATACAAGGTGGTGCATGCTTCTGGAGTTCGTTTGCAGTGGGTGGAGGCCCTTGCATGTTCATTCTCTCTCTCTCTCTCTCTCTCTCTCTCTCTGCCTCTTTCTCTCGTTCACTAATAAATAAAATAATAACAATAAATAATAATAATGATAATAATAAAAGAAAGTCTGTTCTGGGTAAAAGTGACCACAGAAGTGCCTATACTCTTTAATAGGTTCAAGAGAATTCAAGCTGACAAGCCCCCAAGGGTAGTTGGGGAAGTCCGGAATATCTGCTTCTTCCCTCTTCCTACCTTTCTCTTCGGGGAGGCCCTGACTATTCTACCGCCTGTGGAGCCTTCTCCCCGCTAGCTTATTCTCAGCTCCTCTGCCCCTTTGCACTCCAGGAGCCAGGCTCTCCTCAGGGCTCTGCTTCTAACACTCACTGCTGGACCCTGCTGGGCTGACTTCCTGTAAGGGGGCACCCGGGCTAAGTGAAGTGGCCGTTTTCATCTGCTGCAGTGGCTCCCAGGCCTGGGCTGTGGGGCACAGGGAGATGCGTCCTTAGGACACCCAGCTCACAGTTACATGACTCTAACCACTCCGTGACTAGGTATCAGATTATTTCAGTCTGAGAGGACAGATTTGTGAAATTTCTGTTTTAGGTTCTTTGCTCTGCATTTTACCTAGAACCAGATTAGGAATTCCACAGTGACTAGCCAGGTATAGCAAAGAATCTTAAAAGGGAATCAAGGGCTGGAGAGGTGGCTTAGAGGTTGAAGGCACTCACTCAGAAGCCTGATGGCCTGGGTTCAATCCCCCAGTACCCATGTAAACTCCAGATGCACAAAGCATCTGGAGTTTGTTTACAGTGGCAGGAGGCTCTGGAGCGCCCATACTCTCTGTCTCCTTCTCTCTCTGTCAAATAAATAAAAACATTTTTAGGGCTGGAGAGATGGCTTGGCTGTCAAGTGCTTGCCTAAGGACCCTGGTTTGAGGCTCGATTCCCCAGGACCCACGTTAGCCAGATGCACAAGGGGGCGCACGCATCTGGAGTTCGTTTGCAGTGGTTGGAGGCCCTGGCGCACCCATTCTCTCTCTCTCTCTGTCACTCTCAAATAAATAAAAAATAAATAAAACAATTTAAATGAGCTGGGCGTGGTGGCGCACACCTTTAATCCCAGCACTCAGAAGGCAGAGGTAGGAAGATTGCCGTGAATTTGAGGCCACTCTGAGTCTACATAGTGAATTCCAGGTCAGCCTGGACTAGAGTGAGACCCTACCTCGGAAAACCAATATATATATATATATATATATATATATATATATATATATATATTTTTTTTTTAAAAAAAACCTGTCTCTGCCCCCTCCATGTCCTTCACTAGACTGTAAGTGCTGCGTGAGGAGGAAGTTCACCTTTGATTCTTTGGTATGTCCTAGTAATGACCTAGGGCTCAGACGTTTTCAGGTGTTGAATGAAGGGAAGGGACGTTAGCTGCTGAATAAAACTTTGAAACAAAATATCCTGGTAATAGCCAACTTGTGTGTGTGTGTGTGTGTGTGTGTGTGTGCACATGTGCGCACTCACGAGCATGCACGTGTACCATACACTAACTTCTTCCCAAGGATCACTTATCTCACTTCATCCTTACAACAACCCTGTGAGGCAGGTGCTATCTATTAAATAAAACTGGAGAGATACGTGGACGGAATTCAATAGAGAGGAGCTGATTTGGATTTCAGGTAAAATATCCCATTTTGTTAACGCCGGCCCCCTGCAGTGAGATCAGTGGGTCAGTGGTCAGTAGTTAGGCTCCCCTAGCACAGGAAATTCCTTACTTTTGTAACCTTTCCAGGGGAGGGCTCTCTAACTAGTGACGAGGCCTGGCTCCGGGCTGCATACGACCGGGTTGGTAGTGTTCGGGGCTAAGAGAAGGCACAGGCTAGATTGTAGGGTCATAAATCAGGACCTGGGTTAGTCCTGTCCAAACTGCCCGTTTTTCTCTCTCTGCTTTACCTGGGACAAGGTTGAACCACAGGGGAGGGGGTAGCGTGGTGTCCATGACCTAACACCACCATTGGATACAGAGCTGCTGAACACGCCAAGGTCACGTCTCTGAGCTGCGATTTGGATGCAGATGGTCTGATCTCAGGAGTCTGGTGCTCTAACATAGTAGTCTTCTCTCTTTAGGTGAACTCACTTTGTTTTCTGTGTACGTGTGTAGCGTGTGTGCACATGTATATGTTTGAAGATGGGTGTGCACTGCATGTGTGAGCACAGGTGTGTGGGGGTCAGAGGTTGGGAGTCTTTCTCAATTGCTCTTCATTTTTTATTTTATTTTATTTTTTGGTTTCTCTAGGTAGTATCTCTCTCTAGCTCAGGCTGACCTGGAATTCACTATGTAGTCTCAGGGTGGCCTCGAACTCATGGTGATCCCCCTACCTCTGCCTCCCAAGTGCTAGGATTAAAGGCGTGCGCTGCCACACCTGGCTACCCTTTATTTGCTGAGACAGGGTTTTTCACTGAACCTGGAGCTCACTGATTTTGGCTAGATTAGCTATACAGCAAGCGCTAGAGATCCTCCCGCCTGCACCGTGCTGGTGCTGGGTTTGCAGGCACACACTGCCGCCCACAGCTTTTATGTGGACGTTGGAGATCTGAACTCAGGTCCTCATACTTGTGTGGCAATCGCTTGACTGCCTGAGCCATCCCCCGGGCCTCTAGAAAATGCACTCTTATCCATACTAGTAAATGTCTGAATGGAGATAAAGAAAACTGACAGTACAATTTTCCAACCTTACTTACGCCAGTGCCTGGCTTACTCTAGTTTCTCCTAATCCTGGACCTGAGCCATGTCTACAGGTACCAGCTAACCCTCTTCTGCCTCTGACTCTATCCTGGTAGAGATGCCAAGAAGGCAGAAAAGAAAGGGTTAGAGGGCGGGAAAGGTGGCTCAGTGGTTAAAGGCACCGCTTCCAAAGCCAATGGCCTAGATTTGATTCCCTAGCGCCCATGTAAAGCAAGATGCACAAAGCACCGCAAGCATCTGGAGTTCATTTGCAGTGGCAAGTGGCCCTGGGGCGCCCATTTTCTATCTCTGCTCTTGCAAATAAATAAGAACCTTTCAAACAAGAAAAAGGAAAGGGGAAGGGGCTCAGGTGTCCCCAGAGCAGGGCCCGGCTGGAGCTGAATAGGAACAACGAACAGCTTCTCAGCATTGGAAGTGGGAGAGATGGCCCCACAAAGCCCAAGTTTTTCAGACAAATCCTTCCTGCTAAGACACTGGGGGCCTGTCAACACTTCCTGTGGTTCAGAGACACAGCAGAGCCTGGGGCTCAGGTTAGGCTTCTGAAAGCAACGTTCCCTGTAAGCAGAGTAGAGCGAGTCAAACCTCTGTTGTCTCCCTGGTGACGGGAATGCAATAATCCTTCTACAAAGCAAATACCCAGCACGCTTCGTGCAGAAAATCAATGAACCCAGACAGGCATTTCAGCTTTAATGATCTGGGCTGTTGTCAACAACAGAGACCCAGTGAAAACAAAGCACCACCATGCTATTCGGGGGTTCTGACATCTAACTCCCTAGTGTCAAAATACAGCTTTTTCAAAGACTCAAGGATCTGAGAGGAGGTGGAGAAGAGAGAGGAAGGGCACAGAGTTTTGCGTGGTGCTGAGGGCCACCCTGCAGGTGTGACGTGTAACCCTGATGGACAGGGGCTGGGGCTGTTGGCGGGGGGGTGCGGGTGCTTGGACCAGGACAGACGGGTTTCTCCTGCTGGCCTGGAGAGGCTGTCACTGCTCAGTGGTCAGAGCTGCATGCAACTGTGCTCTGATGGCTTCCTGGGTGACGCTTGGCTGTTTAGGAAGCATTCTAAGCTTCAGCGTTCTCATCTTTTAGTGCCCACGTCCCAAAGTGTGGAGATTGTAGGACATAAGCTATGTGGACGGTTTGGCATAGGTCCCATGTGCATGAGTGTGCCATGCATGACCATTATGACTTATCTGGGATCTAGCTGGGTCCTCCTGCCTGCCCCTGGATCCCGCCTTGATCCCTCAGCCTGCTCCCCCCCGCCCTGGCCCTCTGGAGCCTTGCTACTCACCGAGCTCTGGCCCCTTCCACTGCCACGTTAAATCCCGCTGTCTTCTCCCCGGTACCAGTGGAGAATCCAAGGATAGAAGGGTTGAACTTCTTCAGAATATCTTTAGAAGAGGCAGAAAACACAGGTAAGAGCGGGCACAAGTGTCTGGGAGCAGCGGTGCAGGCTTGAGGCTCAGGTGCGCAGCAGGAGGATGCTGGTATTGTGGGCGGGGTGACTCCCTTCCTTGCGGATAGAGCTTTTCTGCTCTCTAGGCAGAATGCCCTGGCCTCAGAGAGGGTCACAATGGCCACAGTGGCAGGGCTCCTTGATGCTGGCTACTTACTGGGCAGTGTAGTGTGGGTCTCCAACACCCCATCTCCTCCGATGCTGGGGAAGAGAAAGCATTTTTGTCAAGGTCACGCTGATCTGCTGCCCATAGGACTCTTATATGTAGGAGTCAGAACCAAAGATTCCGCTCCTGGGGTCTCACTCCCGCTTCCCTCAGAGCTGACACAAGCATCAAGGAATCTCCTTGAGTCTCAGAGCTGGGCCATGGCGACTCTACCCAGAGGAGTGGAGGGAAACCTGCTCCTCGCCCCACTGGGGGAGCATTGCCTAAAGACAGTGAGCCAAGACCACCCTCACCTCCAGGAGAGCCCCCTCCATGGCGTGTGCGTGGAATTGCCTGGTCGAGCTCCCGTGGCTGTCTGTGAAAAGCGGAGAGGAGGCTGTTGGACCAGGACACAGGCAGAGGATGCCAAGGTACAGGCCCCTCTGGCCCTGGTAGAGCGGCCGCGCTCGGGTTGGTCTTCTCTGGAGAAGGTGCCTGCTCCCCTCCATAACCAGGCAGGCTCTGAGTTGTCGGTTCCCCCAGACTTTTCCTGGCAGCCAGGGACCAGGTCCTGGGGGCTCTTCCTTCTCATCCTCCCTTGCATGTGTCCCCTACCTTCTCCATTTGTTACACTCCTGGTAGAGACTCATCTGCCCACTGCAGGCAACACTCTTCTGTCCTGCCTGACTCAAGGACTTCAGTCACCAGGGCTGGCACTGCTCTGTGAGCACATCTTTCCTCCAAGGGTCTAAAGCCGAACTCTATCCCCAGTGTGGACATCATAATCTGTCCACTTTTTTTCCTTATATCCGGTTCCTCCTTCCTCTTTCCTAGGTACAATTTCCTTTTCTTAAGGCATTCTTTATCTGATTTTTGTTTTTTAAAACAGAAATTCGGGCTGGAGAGATGGCTTAGCGGTTAAGGCGCTTGCCTTCAAAGTCAAAGAACTCAGGCTCGACTCCCCAGGACCCACGTTAGCCAGATGCACAAGGGGGCGCATGCGTCTGGAGTTCGTTTGCAGTGGCTGGAGGCCCTGGCATGCCCATTCTCTCTCTCTCTCTCTCTCTCTCTCTCTCTACCTGCCTATTTCTGTATCTCTCTCTCTCTCTTAAATAAATAAAAAGTAAAATATTTTTTAAAAAAAGAAATTCCTTTTGAAATTTATCAAAGTAAAACATGCTTACCATAACCAGAATACAAAGGGTCAAAACAATATATGACATTAAAGTGAGCACCTCAAGAATTATGCCCGGGCTGGGCATGGTGGCACTTGGGAGGCTAAGGCCGAAGGATTGCCACAAGTTTGAGGCCAGCCCTGATTACACGTAAGACCCCATCTAACAAAATAAACACACAAACGACTCTTGCCTCTGATGGACTCTCTGCCCTCTCCTTGCCCTGCACCTGAAACACACCCACGGCAAGGTCATGGGCGGCAGTGTGGCACGCACTCTTCTGTTGCTTTCCCATGCTCTTGCCACATTTAAGACACCCCCACACACATGCAGGGTAGCTCTGTCTCCTCAGGAACGAGCACTGTGCTCTCCAAGTCCTGTATGTCACCTCTACGATCACACATCTCTTCCCGCGTTAGTTTCTGCTGCCCCATGCAGAGGACTCTGTCTCATTTTTCCTTCCTCTCAGAGTGGCTGTGAGGTGTGGGATGCGCAGCAGTAGCAGCTGAACAGCTGCTTAATGCAGTTCATGTAGTGCAGTTCTGCTGAGCCAGAGCTGGATTCTCTCTGCCACTCAGGAACGTACCCTCGAATGGGGAGGGGGAGGTTGGCAGTATATGGCAGCAGACCTATTGGGTGTGGGTTGATGGAGGTGAGTCCAGATGACTTTGGTCATGTGCATAACACACAGATGACATGCTAGGGAACTGTAGGAGATGGAGGCAGACCTTATGAGCAGGGCTGGGGAAGATAGAGGGTCAGGGCGTGTGCTTTGTGCCTGCAAAGGGATTCCTGCGGACTACAGAGCAGAGGGAGAGCTGCCTCTGCCCAGCGCCAGGGACGGCAGGGGCCTGCAGCTTAGTACTCACGGTCAGAGAGTCGCCCAGGGCCGCCACTACCTTGATGTCTGCTGGCCGGAGCTCATGGACTAGGTGAGACAGGCAAGAGGAGACATGGTCAGGGAGCTGACTTTTAAAGTATGAATTATCCAGTGCTCAGCACTTAATTCAGAACAACTGAGGCACTGGAGGTGATGGGCTTGATGGCTACCATCCATCTTGAAAAGAGCCCAGTGCCCTCCAGGTAGTCCAGTAACGTTCCAGACGTGGGTCGTGAGGTGGAGGCAGCCAGTACTCCAGCCATGACTATGCCAGTCTCACTGGGCAGGGAGGTCTGAGGAGTTGCACTGGGACTTCAAGCGGTCAAGAAGTGTGATTGGTGGAGAAGCCCATGTTCCTCCACATGGGAGCCTAGTAGGGGCTCAGTTCAGCATCTCTGGACTCCCAGCATCCAGGTCTGCTTTGCATGGGAATTAGCAAGACCTGTTCAAAGCTCCAGGGTCTCCCATCTAACCTAAGGCTTTTTTAATTTTAATTTTAATTTATTTTTAATATCTATCTATCTATCTATCTATCTATCTATCTATCTATCTATCTAAGAGAGAAAGAATGGGTGCGCCAGGGTCTCCAGCCACTGCAAACAGCCCCATACACATGTGCCACCTTGTGCATCTGGCTTACATGGGTTCTGGGGAATCGAATCTGAGTCCTTTGGCTTCATAGGCAAGTGCCTTAACTGCTAAGCCATCTCTCCAGCCCCTTTATTTTTATTTTTGAGAAAGAGAGAGAGAGAGAGAGGAATGAGAATTGGCACACCAGGGCCTCAGCCACTGCAATTGAACTCCAGACACTTACACCATCTAGTGGGCATGTGCGACCTTGCACTTGCCTCACCTTTGTGAGTCTGGCTTATGTGGGATCTGGAGAGTTGAACATAGGTCCGTAGGCTTCGCAGGCAAGCACCCCCAACTGCTAAGCCATCTCTCCAGCCCCAATCTGAGACTTTTTAAGGCCATTTGTTCAAGAGTGTGGTGATGTTTTCACTTACCTGAGGCGGGAATGCTATCAGAAGGATCCCGCTCCATGCACAGGAGGTCACTGCCCCAGTTCTAAAGCAAAAGGAAGAAAGACACAGGGGCCATCACTGCGCAGGGAGTGTCAACTTGAGAAAAACCTTATAAGGAATTGCTGGTGTAAGTATACCCTTACAGGGGGTCATGGGAGGCCAAAAATGGCTAATTGTAGGCAGGCTAAAAGGGAACTTAGAGGAGAGAGAGAGGCTTCTGCTCACCCCCAGGGTGTGCGCCACACACAGCCACACACAGCCACACATAGCCTGTCCCTGCCTGACCATCTGCATTTGAGTGGCGCCAGCAGCTGCCCCAACAGGAGGAAATGAATTCTTACTGGAGGCGCCTCCAGAAGGAACATGGATCTGAGCCACATCACGAGATGGTAGGTGTGCTCGGGTGTTGTTAATATTAAGTCAATTGACATTAGTTATAACAGTAGGGTTTAAACAATCATTAGTTAAACTATTTTTAGAATGCCAGGCGTGATGGCGCACACCTTTAATCCCAGCACTTGGGAGGCAGAGGTAGGAGAATTGCCATGAGTTTGAGACCAGCCTGAGACTACATAGTGAATTTTGGGTCAGCCTGAGCTAGAGTGACACCCTACCTTGAAAAATAAATTACAGGAGGCACGTAAGTTACCAATTGCAAAGCTCCTGGTTTTTGCACTTATTTTCTGTAGATCTATGTAGATCCCTATAGATCTCTCTGCAAGCTTAACTTTAGAGCCATCCATTCTGCCTGTGCATGAATGAATGCCGCAGCCATGAAGACGTCTGGTCCACTGTCTTGTCTCGAGTACAGAGTGCATTTTCCTGGTGTTGGAGGAGGCACTGGGTGGGAAGCAGAAAGCAGAAGAAAGACGAGTCCCAGAGAGGTAGTAGAGAAGTCAACCTTGGGGCTGGAGAGATGGCTCTGAGGTTAAAGGCACTTGCTTGCAAAACCTAATGAGTTGGGTTCAACTTGTCAGTACTCACATAAAGCCAGGTGCACATAGTAGCACACGTGTCTGGAGTTGTTTGCAGCTGCAAGAGGCCCTGGCATGCCTGTTCTCTCTGTCTCTGTCTACTTGTGAATAAATAAAAATATTTTTTAAAGAAGCCATCTTCTTCCTAAAGTCCCAGATGCCTGCACGCTGAGTGTGTAGCGGGGCTCCCCAGCAGGTTACCGACTCTCTGAGCTGCGACTTCCAGAGCCTTTGAAAGGCCATCTCATCTGTTTAGTCAGATGGTGGTAAAGTCAGGCTTTGTTAAAACATCTCTTCCATGAGAGGGTGAAGACGAACTGTGGATGCAGTTCACAGCTCTCATCTCAAAGGGAAGAAAAAAGTTTATTTTTGAGTCCCAAATAAGTGACCACAGCCCAGGAACACAGATTTAGGTTGCCCCAAATAGCGTGTCCTGAGGTGAGGATGGTTTTGTGAAGTTGTTCTAGCCACAGAACACAAGGCAGCCGTACACTAAGGCGCTGTTCAAATGCGTTGGTGGGAACATCGGGTTGGTAGGTTCTAGCAAACTGGGAAAGAGCTGCTATCTGACCACACTTTTCGCATTTTAGTTGGTGGAAGCTACTGGTCTATGAATGTATTTTGAAAAGTTTAACCTGATAGTCACAAGGATGTTCTATTAGGCACAGAGTTGGGCAGCAAATGGCTATTATGGGACTAAAGGAGCCCAGGAGAATTTGGCTCTGGTTGGATTCTTCAGTCTTCTCCGGTCACAAGTCAATCAGCACTGCAGAATCTTTAAAAAAAATTCTTTTTGTTTTTGGTTTTTTGAGGTAGGGTCTCACTTTAGCCCACTTAAAACAATTAATTTACTTTCATGTGTGTGTAGCGGGGGGAGGGCATGCTAAAGTCTCTTGCCATTCCAAATGACCACCCGCCCACCCAGCTTTATATGAATGGCTGGGGAACTGAACAGGTTGGCAGGGAACTGGCAGGTTTCTCACGCAAGGGCCTTTAACCATTGAGCCACCTCCCCAGCCCCTTGCCTTATAGAATCTGAACACAGGGGTGGCTTGGACAGTGGGCGGGAGGCGTGTAGAGGATAGCTTTACAGAGCTGTCTCTTAAAGTTTTGCTTAATTTGGTAGAATTTAATGTATTCCAATGGTTTACTCAATGGATCACAATGATGAATTTCTCCTGTGTAGAATTTTTACCGAAGTCAAGAACAGGCTTATGTGCAGATGACAAAGACTGGAAAAATGCAACTAAGAAAAGTTATACAGCTGTCAGCGTTAGACGTCTTTCTGATAGCTGGGTCACTGAGACAAGCAAGTGTGTGTGAGTCAATAGATACAGACTGGAACCTGAGCTCGCTCATCAGTCACAAGGGGAGGGCCCCTATTGTTATCAAAACCAGTGCTTCACCATACCCTAGGGATCGTGTTATTTGTAGATTTTGACTCAGTAGTTCTTGGGGTAGTGCCCAGAATTTTGCATTTGTAACAAGCTCTCAAGTAGAGTCAATGTTAACCATCACCCCCGCCCCGCCCCCGCAAACACACTTGTCTCTGTCTGAAACCCAACCCTCCTTCTCAGGGATTCAGGCTTTGTGCGATGTGACCCTGAGCACACTTTGACCTCGCTGTCTCCGCTCTCTGCCGCAGCCACTCCGACCATCTCTCTCTTCCTGAAACTCCGCTAGCTCACAGCCCACCCCAGCCTCTGTGCTGCCTTGTCCTTCTTCTTGGGACTCTGCTTCTGGCTCTCCAAGCAGCCAGCATCTTTTCAATCTTGGATGTCTCTGTTCAAATCTTCCCTTATCAGACAGGCTCTGCCTCGATTTGGCATCATCAGAATTAGCCACCTTTCCCCTGGCTCTGTCCCTCTCCCCTTCATCGCCCTCCTCTGAGCAGCTCCTGACATGACCTGTCCAGGGAGGTGCTGGATGCCTCGCTCAGCAGGTGGTCATCTTCACAGAAGCTGGGTCTCAGGCTGGAGAGATGGCTCGGCCATAGAGGTGCTTGCCGGCAAAGCCTAAGGACCAGAGTTCGATTCCCCAGTACCCACTTAAAGCCAGACACACAAAGTGGCACATGCATCTGGACTAGAGGCCCTGGCATGCCCATTCTCTCTCTCCTTCCCTCTCCCTATCTGCTTCTCTCTCTCTCTCTCAAACAAACAACCAAAGAAACAGCTGGATCTTATTTGCCTGGTCTACTCCTCTGACTCCTTGAATAGTGCACAGCACATAGCAGATGCTCAAAAAACGGCTATCGCTCTGTCTTGCCCACACCAGATAGTTCTGTAGTCTTCACCAGCTCCTGCATGAAGCCAAGGCTGTGAAATGGAAACTGGTGGTTGGGTCCTTGTCCTGGTGGCCACAGATCCGCCTGGACCAAGCCTGTCCTGCAAGGGTTGGGGTTGTCACGGGCCTGGCAACTCATCTGAGAATCAGACCCTAAAGCCACAGGGGCTCTGAGCACTTAGAGCTGGAATGAATGACTTCAAACAGACGAGGCCTGGGTAGAGCGGTTAGTGTGGATACGCGTCAGTTTCCCGTCGAGTTCCACCCCGGGGCGGTGAGATTCCCTCCTACTCAGTCTCCACCTTTGGAAAGCCAGTGGCTCTTCATACCCACTGCCTCCCCGTCACCCCGTCGCCAGGCCAGGACTGCAAAGGTCAAAGCACACCGAGCCAGGGCTGCGGATGGCAGGTAGGTGACCCGAGAACATGCCAGGATTGTCCTGGGGCCTCCAGTTCCGGATACTTTTTGTGTGCCCCAGTTCCCAGCGTGTAAGAAGGGTACATTTGGCTTAAGCTAAGAATAGAACCTGCGCCACACCCCAAGCCCCTGACAGGCGGGCATGGCTTGTGTCTGAGAGACAGACAGGAGTCAGGGGTATTACCTCAATAGCTGGCTTGGTGGGGTATGAATAGTTACTGTTCCGGAAGGTTCTCAGGAAGGGCTCATCCTAAGAAGGAAAAGAAATCACATGGAGAGGTTATCTGACAGCATGATGGTTGGTTAAAAACTCATGACCCTGCCCTCCTATGTATTTAGCAAGGTTGTTCCACATCTAAGCAGAAAATGCTATAGAAACAGAAGTCCATTCATTCCCCACTGGGTTTCCCAAGTCCTTGTAGGTAAGGGATGCCTGGTGGAAGGTGAAGAGGGGTCTACACATGCCCCAGTGTGGGCTCCATGTTTCATGCCCGCTGTAGCAATCACCCCCGCCCCCCGAATCCCTACTCTCTTCATAATTTCCCTGGCAAAGGACTCACATTTCAGACCTTTCCCAAGAGGTGTTCTTTTCAATACATTAATTATTAATTATTACAGTTTTCAAGTTGTTCTTTCTCCCATACGTGGTGTGTTTTATCCCCTTTAAGTTGGCTTCCTATATTTTCTGTTCTCTCTTTTTTTTTTTCTTTCTTGAGAAACCTGTTCCTCATTCCCTCCTTACCTATCTATTTCACAATCAGTTCTCACACAAGCCCAGTCAAGACGCCCAGGGCAGCCGGTCACAGGTGAGGGGCTGAGCAAAGAAGGAGGACCGAGGCCAGGGAGCCGCAGGGCGAGCAAGCTAACGAGGCAGGGCAGAAACGAGCAATGTGACACCGAGCTAGATGGAGCTGCACTGGGAGATAGCAAGCGGCCCGGGGGCCAGGGACTCACAGAGCAAGAGCAGGCTAGGTCGGAAGAACGGAAATAAAATGGGGATGAAAAGGGAAAAGCCAAAGGCTGAAAAAGATGGCCTTAGAGATCAGTCCCAGGTGTTAAAAACTGATGCTCTGAGAGTCAGCCCCACTGGGAGATATTTTCATTTATTTTGGCTCAAAGAGGGATAGGAGGAGAAGGGGTGGGAGGAAGAGAAGGGCAAGGAGTAGAAGTGAGAGGAGGAGGGGGGAGAAGGGCATGTTTTCTTCAGTTTTGGCCATAACCACTTCCTCTTGACTCATACCTGACCCTGTGCATACAGAGTTTCTGCCAGGCACTGTTCTCAGCTGACTCTCTCATCCTCAACTGTCTGCACGTTACAGACAGGGAACGACAGAGGCCCCGAGCAGAGAAGGAGCCTGCTCCAGGTTAGAGAGAAAAGCTGCACAGAGCTTGTCCCGCACTGACCTGCCAGGCTTTGGGCCTAGTCCTGTTCCTCATATTGGTACCAGGTCAACAAAAGACCCTGTTGGTCAGACAGAGGGTCATTTTGGGGAATAAAGTCTGCATGCAGAAGGTTTGTTTGGAGAGTGAAGTGTGCATGCGGAAGGCTCTCATTCCCTACGCCTAGCAGAGCACACACACACACACACACACACACACACACACACACATTCAGGGCCAGGAGTCTGACCAGGTAGACTGGAAACTGACTGGTTTTGCTGTGTTAAGACAGTGGGTTGTCTGGGAGGCAGAACCCAGATGAACACCTCTTGTGAATGAGCAACTGAGTCCGTGACTGGGGAACCAGGCCGCACACATCCTGCTGCATGGGCGGGAAGCTCCCCTCGGCTGCACTACCTCAATCCAGCTAGAGCGGCAGTTACAAGCTTAGAAGGGACCATGTTCCTATGTGAGGCATGTCTTCAAGTAACGGTTGTGGAGGATAAGGGGCTGGGAGATAGCTCAGCTGGTAAAGTGTTGCCTTGTAAGCATGAGGTTCTTTTTTTAAATTTTTATTTGTGAGAGAGAGAAAGAGAATGAGAGAGAACTGGTGCACCAGGGCCTCACCCACTGTAATCGAACTCCGGATGCTTGCACCACCTAGTGGGCATGTGCGACCTTGCACTTGCCTCACCTTTGCGCATCTGGCTAACGTGGGATCTGGAGAGTAGAACATGGGTCCTTAGGCTTTGCAGGCAAGCGCCTTAACCAGTAAGCCATCTCTCCAGCCCATGGTTATTACTTTGATCCCTTGCACCCATGTAAAACTGCTGTGCATGGTGGTGTACATTGTAATCCCAGGACTGGGAAGGTGGAGACAGAAGGATCCCTGGGGCTCAGTGGCCAGCTAGCATAGCCTAGTTGGTGAGCTCAGGCCAATGAAAGACTCTGTCTCGAAGGAGGTGGGTGGCATTCCTAAGGATGGCACCTGAGGTTGCCCCTGGCCTTTACACACATGCACACACACATGAATGCACACACCCATGCATCCATACACATATGTATGCACACATGTTAGGAAAAAAAAGGACCGGAGAGATGGTTTAGCGGTTAAGGCGCATGCCTGTGAAGCCCAAGGACCCATGATTGATTTGCTAGGCCCCACATAAGCCAGATGCACATGGTGGTGCACGCATCTGGAGTTCATTTGCGGTGGCTAGAGGCCCTGGTGTGCCCATTTTCACTCTGTCTCTGTCTCTCTCTCTCTGTCTCTAATAAATAAACAAAAATAATTTTAAAAAAAGAAACAAAACAAGCCTGTAGAGGGTGGCAGGAGGAGGAAGGAGGGCATAGCAGTGCTCATGAGTGTCCTCTGGCATTTCCTGTCCCTTCTAGAAAGTGTGCTTCTTCGCTTCTGTGGGTAGCATTGTTTCTCGAGGGCCGCCCTTGGCAGTGGCCAACTCGATCAGATCAGCAGCAGTCAAGTAAGAGACAGACCTCTCCAGCAGGTCTGTGAGTACAGGCCTTCCCAGGACAAATTAACTGAGGGAGGTAGACCTTCCCCCAGAGCGGGCAGCCCATCTGCTGGCAACTGAAGTATGAAGAAGTCACAGGAGAACGCAGGTGCCTTTGGCCTGACTGGCCCTGTTACTTGCTGGTGAGTGCATCTATGCTATTGCTGTCAGCCTTCGAGGACGCTGGATCCCAGCTCCCTCAGTCCTCCAACGAGGGATGACGACCAGCAGCCCTCCAGGGATCCCCCAGGGCTTCGGCGCTGGATTGGAACTGCTGAGGCCTCCAGCCTCGTGGACTGAGCAGTGACCAGACCCTCCAGCCTTCACACAGCCATTGCGGGGTACCCAGCCCATTGTGTGTAGGCCAGTCTAATAAACACCCATCTCAATATATATAAATCTCCTATCAGTTCTGTTCCTTTAGGGAACCCTGACTACTTCACTGTGGAAATTTCCACAGAGGCAGAGCTGCCTTGGGAGGCCATGTTTACAAGGAGTTGGCTACTGTGTGAGGAAGGGCAACGCAACAGCTCTCTAGGGTCTGTCCTGCCGGGATCCCGAGGCTGTCCAACTCTCCTGCTTTAGGATGGGAAGAGATCATTCTGCATCCAACGCAGCGAGAGTGGAGGTACTGGGGGCTGTGGAATGAGAGGCACCCTGGAAGAGTCCCTCTAGATAAGGTGCCCCTGTCCCTAGAACACAAAAAGCACAAACGTTCCGACAGAAATGGGGATTCCTAAGGAGCAGAGAGTTCGGGAAGGCAAGCGTTCGTTCCTGTTTACCTCGCTCGGCATATACCTGTTTTGAATGAAGGCTACTTGTGGTGATGGTGGGGCCAAGACAGTGTCAGAAGATTCAGGAGCTCTGAGCATTGAAAGGATGGCAAGCCACTCTTCAAAACGGAAGAGCTACTGAACAACAACAGTGCAAGGAGCCTGACAAATGCCAAATGCCTGCTTTTTCTCACGATAAAAGACAGGATGACTTATCCTGTGGCCCTAAATCCTCCACAGTGGACACCAATGTAGGAGCCTACTGAGGAGGTTCCTCAGAGGACTGGAGACAGGGACTGAAGGGATATGAGATTACAACCTATGCAAAATATATACAAATATATAAATTGAAAAAAAAGAAGGGATTCCGTGGAGAGAGGGGCTTGAGAAGGGGGGAAAAGGGAAGGTGGTGGGAGGTGAATATAATCATGGGATACTGTTAATGTTTATGAAAATTGCCAGTAAAAATAAATAAAAAGATAGAATGAGATCCATGACACACTTTCTGTCTCTGGATGCCTGGCCATACCTCCAATCACCTTTTGGGTTTAAGGGTTGGAAATGCAGGGCTAGTGTTTGGGAAAGAAGTGAAGACAGAGTGAGAGGCTGGGGAATGCAGTGCAACAAAATTTAAGTGAGGTATTCTGGGAATGGATAAATGTTAGAGCAAGAGGATGAGGAGAGGAGGGCGGGAGAGACACAGAGAGACTGAGATATGAACATTGCAGAAGGGCTCCATTTCTAGAGGGTAGAAAGAAAAGAATGTCATTAAGAGGTGAGAAGCCATTAAGAGGTGGAAAGAGGGCTGGAGAGATGGCTTAGCGGTTAAGCGCTTGCCTGTGAAGCCTAAGGACCCCGGTTCGAGGCTCTATTCCCCAGGACCCACGTTAGCCAGATGCACAAGGGGGCGCACATGTCTGGAGTTTGTTTGCAGTGGCTAGAAGCCCTGGCATGCCCATTCTCTCTCTCTTTCTCTCTCTCTGCCTCTTTCTCTCTCTGTCACTCTCAAATAAATAAATAAAAATTAAAAAAAAGTCTGATGACAATTACATTAAAAAAAAAAAAGAGGTGGAAAGAGCAGCAGAGAGATCAAGGTGCGTCTTCACAAACCCAGGAAGGAATCTGTTCCCACGAGCAGGTAGTTGACCTTGACAAGTGAGGTCAGGAAGGATAAAAGCTGAAAAATGAAAGTGACCATCTTCCAGATGGCTCGGGCCTGGGCCTAGGAAAGGAGCAGGCTGGGAGCCAATTAAGGCAGGGAGAAAAGAGTCCACAGAGCCAGTCAAGTGTTCGCTGTAAAATAATTCCTGCAGCCCGAAAATACAACCTAAAGCCAAAAGGTGCCATTAAGTCACCACCGTACAAGGCGCAATAGAACCTGACTAGTGAGTCGGGGGTGGGAGTGACACGGGAGGGGCTCACCCCCACTTGTCAACCCTCCCCGAGGCTGCCTGTTGCTTCTACGTTTAGACGCAGCTCGGCTGAGACCGCCTGGACGGCTCGGCTCACTCTCAGAGACTGGGGGACTTTTGTGTGGCTCGGAGGCACGTGGCGGGGAGCAGATGGCTCCTGAGACACAGCGCAGTGATGCTGGGCTGCCCAACAGATGGACCCTTTCCGAATGGGATCCAGGGTTGCTTAGCAACTGCTTCTCCTAGGCTGGACTTCTACTATCTCTAAGAGGCTGGATTTCTGTCCTCAGTTAAAGAGTGGTTCTGCCAGGCTCTGTCCAGAAAGGTGAACTGAACCCACTGCGGCTTGAGATGCCGGGCAGCCCATTCCTCATTTGGTGTTCCCTGCCTGGTCTGGCACAGCGACTGGAAGAGGTTGCCTCGAAGCCTGCAGTGATGGGGCTCTCAGGGACCCAAGAAACAGGGCTTTGACTTTCTCAAGAGCCCCAGCAGACACATGAGGGAGCTACAGGCCTAGGCAGTGCGATGGGGTGGGGGGAGAGGTTAGTGCATCTAGGCTTTTGAAAACCAGGCCTCCCAGATTGGCTCAGGCCCTCTGCTTTTATGGCCACAGAGTGCTCTCCAGCCTTGGCCTTATTTGGTTAAAAAGCCATAAGACCAGACCAGAAACAGGAGCTGAAGGCAATGGGAACATGAACCTGCCCTCACCCCAGGCCCGAAGTGGAGTTTAACAGCCACTGCATATTCCTCCTTAAAAGGTGCCCCAAGCTGCTTCTTCCACCAACCCAGGCCAGTCCCCTTTGCCCTCCTCCGCAGAGCTTGGGCCCTCCCTTTGCAGCTCCGGCTGTGACCCTCTCTGTGTGCAAAACTCCCCAGTCAGGGCTCGGTGCTCTCTGACCACTTCTAAACTGCTGGCTCCTCGTGAGACCCCCTGACCACAGCCAGGCGTTGCCATCTGCCCCAAATGCCCCTGAAACCTTCTTGCCCTTTTGGTTTCTGCTCTTGGTTGTTTCAACTGCTTCGCCCTCCCGCAAGGAAGCAGCCATGATGGTTCTCTGCGATGATCCCTTCCCCCTCTCCTAAGTCCACACCTTAGCTCAGGGGTGAGATGGGCCAGAGAGGCTGGGCTGGGGACTGGAAGGGCAGGTCCGAGTTTTTGGAGAGGGCTGAAGCGGTTCTCCTCTGTTACCTGGGTAGGACAGGGCATGGTTATGGTGGCGGCCAGGTCCAAAGTGTCCGTCTTCCTTCCCAGTGGTTCAAGCTGGTCAGGCAAGAAGAAAGAAGACATGGTTTGCTCGAAAGTTCCCATTCCCTGCCAGTATCCTGAGGGAGAAGCTCAGAATTCCTTGTGGGGACCTGGCTTCAACTCCAATGTCTGCCCGGTGACAGCAGCGGGACTCTGGGCACGTCACCTAGCATCTCTGGGCTTCAGCTCTTTGAGAACTCATGACTCTTTTCTTCTGGGGTTATGGAGGGGATAACATGAAATTACATCGTTTGAACTGCCTAGCTAGGTTCTGGTGCATGGGAAAGATGGGACAAACAGGGGGGCTGTGCCAGGTTTTGATGTACAGACCATCTCAGCATAATTCCCAGCACTGGAGACAATGGGCAGTGAACCTAGCCGGCAGACCTCAGGGGTCCCCAAGGTGCCATACGGTAGACTTCAACTGATGTGCTCTTGCTACCCCTCTGGGCCTGCCCCAGCCAGCAAAGGGCTGGTTCTTGGCTGTAGACTAGACCCCCCGAGACACTCCCGTATCTTACCATGTTGAGCCAAAGGGCTCTAGAGAGCTGGGAGTGGAATTTCTGACTTGGGTGGATACAGTCTGGGGCAAAGAAGGACGTATCTGGACGCCCATCCTGAAAGAGATGAATAGACTGCCTCAAACTCCCGTTGGCTGGGAGGGAGCCATGAGCCACTTCCTCATCTTGGGGACCAGTCATACAATAACCTGCTCCCCTTGGGAACACCCCACAGCATAGGCGATACAGGGCCTGGTCACTGTAAGAGAGAGGTGCAGACAATCCCATACATGAAGAGTTTTGTGTGACCCCAAATCTTCACCTTCTTTGCTGGCCCCCTGATTCCCCATGTCTAATTAGAAGTGCCGCATTCACTTTGCAGCGCATTTGTACCATGCTCAGCTCCTGCCGCAGACTAGATGACAAGGGAGGGAAGAGCTCAGAATTCCCCTGGGGGAGTCTGGATGGGGGGCCCGGGGGACCACTCCTTCCCAGCCCTTGACAATCTTGGCAGAGAAGAGAGAGCCAGGTTAAACTTCCTTCCGGTTAGGTGAGGCCTTGCCTGCCCCACCCGCAGATCTCTTCTGTGCTGAGTGGACATGCCCTAAAAGGAGCCTGGCCAGGACACAGGGACATGACCAACACTTCGGTAAATGCAGGGCCATGCATGTGGCCAAAAGTTAATAACATGGAGTTGGATGCCATTGATTCTTGCTTGCCTGTCTCTTATTTCCTATCTGATTTTAGGAGGCATGCTTACTGTCTACACGCCTGCCATGTGGAAATGGCATACCCTCCCTCAAAGGCAGCTGTGGCAACCTCTTCTGTGAACAGCATGGTGCCTGGCATCAAGTGTGCACTCAGTACAACGGAGGAGGCTGTTCTTGGGAGCTATGGGAACGTCCCACGTCAGGCTGTCCCGGGAACGCGGCTAGGTGTTCAAGAACACTGCACCTGCTAGACACCCTGGAGGTTTCCGCGTCCTCATTTTACCCACGTGCTTGGGAAGCACATGCGCCCTCTGCTTTGACTGGCCTCCGAGGGCACGCCTGGCAGGCTGCCCTCCCGCGAGCGTACCTTCAGGACGGGAAGCTGGATGTTGAGGAGGAAGGGCTGGAGCACCACGGAGAAGTCCTCCCGGGTGTCGTAGCGGCCCGACTCCACCAGCTGCAGCAAGCTGCTCTGGGGAGGGACAGGCACACGGTAGGGTAAGGACAGGGCAGAAAGCATCCCGGTCCCCGCCACCCTGGACAGGACACCTGACTCAGCTTTTCCCCAGAGAGCATAGATACGTGTGATGGTGACTCTCACTGCACAGAATTGGGAAACGGGCCGGGTTGTGTTTTAGTTTTGGTTGTGGTTCGAAGTAGCCTGCACTTTCAGATGGGCTGGGCAGGAAGTCTCACAAAGAAAGAAGCGTTGGGGCTTCTGGCCTGCAAGCCCCCTTCTTTTGGCCTGCCTGCAGAGGGCAGAGGTCTGGTGTGGGCAGCTAGGCCTCCAGGGTGGTCTCATGGGGTACCTGGGACCACTGGCCCACACTGGGAATTCAACCTGCAAGGGCGGCTCAGACAAGAGAATGCAATCACCTAAGCCCCCATTGGGGCAATTCCAACCAGGTTATCTGAGACAGCGCAGCCAGGTCGGGCAGTGGAGGGAGCCCAGGATGGCCATGCCTTCTGGCTCAAGCCCTGGACAGCTTTCTCCCCCTGCATGCCTCCCCTGCCTGCTGACGGGGTTGGGCTCTGGCAGAGTTGAGTGTGGGGAGAAGACACAGAATGGCATGCTTCTGTCTCACCTGGTAGGCTCGGGTGAAGGCTTCCAACCTGGCCAGCTCAGGGGAGTTGTCCCACGGGGTCAGAACACAGTTGCACAGAGAGCTACACAAAGAGAAGGAGGCTTGAGGACCTGGAGCCACAGCTCCGTTCAGGGGCTCCTTCTGGTGTGAGGTAGGGTGTAGTGTTCACTCGAGCCCCAGCCCGGGTGCTCAAGGCACCTGCCCTGGGTTCCTGGGAGAAAGCTGGGGTTTGAGTGAGTCCACATGAACAAGTGCTAGTCCTGGACTGCGGCAGCCAGGCCTGCAACAGCATAGGCTGGGCAAATCAGTGCCGGCAGGGATAAGGCCATTTTAAATTGAGAAATAAAGCAGCTGTGCATCATGGGGTATTAGAGCAGATTCACTGGGGTTTCCAAAGCCATTACCCTCAGACATCTACTTCAGGGCCACACTGCCTCTTGTTTTGTGTCTATTTTTATTTATTTATTTGAGAATGACACAGAGAGAGAGAGAGAAAGGGAAGGAGGGAGAGGATGGGCACACCAGGGCCTCCAGCTACTGCAAACGAACTCCAGATGCATGCACCCCCTTGTGCATCTGTCTAACGTGGGTCCTGGGGAATCGAGCCTCAAACTGGGGTCCTTAGGCTTCACAGGCAAGTGCTTAACCGCTAAGCCATCTCTCCAGGCCCCCCCTCTCTGTCTTTTGTTTTTTCGAGGTAGGGTCTCACTCTAGCCCAGGCTGACCTGGAATTCACTATGGAGTCTCAGGGTGGCTTTGAACTCTTGGCGATCCTCCTACCTCTGCCTCCTGAGTGCTGGCAGTGTCTCTTGTTTTATTGTGAGTTAGATTACATTCCTGGACACTTAACATTCAAAGAAAAATTACAGAGGATCCTTGACCCATGATGGGTTACATCCCAACACATCTGTGGTTAGTTGAAAATATTGTAAGTTTTTGCTAAACCCATCCCACTCAACATTGCATACACTGGAGTGTCATCTGTTGCTCCTGTGATGGTGGGGGTCATGGGTCACTGATGCTCCCAGCACCACTGGTGAGCGTGGGACTCACACCTCACCAGCCCAGAAAAATAACCAGGTCTAAATTCCAGGCATGCTTTCTACTGAATTTTTACCACCGTCAAGCTGAAAATCCTAAATCAGGGGCTGTCTGTATTTGTAAGGCCTTCAGATCAGTGCCGGCGGGTACGTGGGAAGTGATACGTGACAGGCAGAAGACACAGGTATTGTGACGTAGACCCATGTATCTACCACCCAGCTTAACCAGCAAAACAGTCCCAGTGCCAAGTTCCCTTGCGTTTCTCTCAGTTCTCTTCTTCCCCATGAGGCAGCCGGCTTACATTTCTTCCCTTGCCCTCGGTCATAGTTTCACCACATCCACAGACCTCTCTATGCTGCCCCCCTCACAATTTGGGCTTCTCCATCCCTCAAATGCCAGCCTCTGTGGCTCCTGTGTCACAGACACAGAAGTTCCTGCCTGGCTACTGACCCTCAGGATTGGGTAAGGGGGCAGGGTCAAGACTCTGACCCCCTAGAAAAGGAAGATTCTAGCATATGTCATTGTTTACAGACATAGGCAGACTGAGTCAGAGGCCCTGTGGAGTCACCGTGGCCTTGGGACAGACCGGGGGTGGGAATATGTCCAGTATGGGGTAATCAGCCCCTGCCCACCTGGCATCCTGCACTGGGCACTTGTCCGGGTTCTTCAGGAACACCTGCCGCACGACACTGGGGTTCATGAAGTCCACCAGGTTGACCAGGGCTCTGGGCACCTAAAGGCAAGACCACAGATGAGATGGGTCCCCAGCGTTTGGCTCGGGGGTCTTTTTAGGCCTCCAGTTTGTCTATCCCTTGAGCTCTAGGGACGAGTCTACACAAGGCCTACAAGCCGCCCTGCAGGGCACTGCCAGACCTGCCTGAAACTACTGCCTGGCGGGGGCGGGGGAACTTCCACAAAGACTGTGACATGGATGGCACTTCTGGAGTGGCACAATAAATGCTAAGAGTTCAACTCTGCTCAGCCATTATTTAATGAGCCCCAAATTAGTGAGATAGGTGACCTATTTGCCAGGCCACTGACCCCTGACCAGTTCCCACCAGCCTGACTGGCTCTACCTCTGCCGAGCAGGCATGGAGACTCAGCCAGTCATCGGAGCATCCAGCGGTTAGAAGAATGCTTCCTTCCTCCTCGACACTGTCATGGGATAGTGATGGAGTGTGTGTGTATGTGGGCGGGGGGGATGCAAGGCTGGGTGCAGAGCCAAACAGGAGCTCACTGTAGGCACACCCTGTGGCTCAGAATGCAGTGTCCCACCTGAGTACCACTCAGCCAGCTGCTGCCGCCTCCGAGGAATGTTCTGGGTGGTGGTAAGAGAATACAGTGCTGTCTTTTCTTCACATCTGAGACCTTCAGGGCTGATTCCAAATGGAATGAAGCTGGCTTGGGAATAGACCTCAACCTCTAGACAGGGGCAAATCCCTGGCTTTCTCCATGATGGGATGGGGGGTGTCTGCCTTTCTTTTCCTGTCTGACCTGCACCCCAACCAGCTTTTGGAGGCCTCTACCCACCTCTCTGTGCAGGGTGTCCAAGGCATTGCGAAGATGTTCAAAAAAGTTGGCTGCAGAATACAGATTCTGGAAAGAGAAGGGGAGGGAGGAGTTTCTGGTTCCTGCGAGAGGACAACGGGCAGCTGTGGGCTTGGGACTTGTTCTCCCTCTCTGGCCCCCAGCTGTGAGTCACTCAGCATGACAGAATCTGGGCTGAACAAGCTGACTATTTGCTGTTGTCAAAGGCTGGTCAGATAGAAGACAGAGCCTTTCACCAGACCTTGGGTTCATGAGCAGAAAATGGAGATCCCTCTTCCTAATGATGGGGGTCTCCAGTCTCCTTCAAGAGTTGTAAGAGAGGACTAGAGAACTGGTTTAGCGGTTAACACGCTTGCCCGTGAAGCCTAGGGACCCATGTTCAATTCCCCAGTAGCCACGTGAGCCAGATGCACAAGGTGATGCGTCTCAAGTTTGTTTGCAGTGGCTAGAGGCCTTGGGTGCCCATTCTCTCTCTCTCTCTCTCTCTCTCTCTCTGCCTCTCTCTCAAATAAATAAAATATTTTAAATTTTTTTAAAAATTTGTAAGACAGAAAAGAAACTATGTATATACTATACATCAGCCACCTGCCACCTCACCACCTGGGCCATGCAGATGGTGCCAGGAACCTGAGGATACTGGGTAAGAACTGCGTTTGCATGTGAGTTACATATGCATATGTGTGCACATGTGAGTGGCGTGCACACACACATGCATGAGCTGTACATGTATGTGTGTTCATGGGTTGTCCAGGTATGTGATGTGTGCATGTATGTGTTGTTCATACGAGTGCAGAACAGGTGGAGTTGGATACTCAGACAGAGTCTCCAAGGCCTGACGGTCAAGGTCAGGAGCAAGGAGCAGGCCCGGCCCCACCCCCATTACCGAGTCCAAGCAGAAGTCACACAGGTCACTGCTTCCAATCATCACTGTGATGACTTTCCAGTCTTGGTGGAAATTCACTCTCTACATTAGGAGGGAGGAAAACGCATGATGATGTCCAGCAAACAGACCACATAGCCCTAGGAAAGCCGGTGAGCCCTTTCTGGCGTCCTTGCCCTCTTGAGATGAGCGAATCTAAATCTCAGGACCAATGGGATGTTAGAGGTTTATTTGTAGACTAGGATCTTAGAACCAGTGTGATCAGTGATCAGTGGCAGCCCTCTCCCCACTGATACGATGTCTTCCAGAGAGACTCCGAGGACTGCCCCATTTCTGCCTGAAAGCCTCTAGCGGCAGAAGGCTCACTGCCTTTTGTGACAGACCATTCCACTTGGGGGCAATTTATGAGCATTTATAAATAACCATAAATCTGACTCACACTGTCAGTTTTCATCCTGTGCACCAGAGCTTGGACTTGCCTTGTGAGTTCCCTGGAAAAGCAAGAGTCAGTTCTTCTGTTGAGGAAGTGTCCATACTTTCCCTCTACAGGACCTGCGCTAGAGGTTCCGGACACTCTCCCCACCGCGTGAGCTGCAAAGGCCCCAAGGCAACTTGCCTCCTCTGGAGAGTCATTACAACAAAGAACCATTTGGATAGCCAATCAGGTGTTGGTACTCAAAGCTGCCCCTGGGGTATTGCTAATTACATCTACTGCTCAAGACCTCCTTTTTCATAGCCCCTTGTGCACAGCATCCTTAGAATTCCACATGAAGAAACCATTGGTCTTTGCTACTGTTATTTTGTGTTGAGGCACTAAAATAACCCAGTCTGGCTCTGAACCCTTGACCCTCCTGCTTTAGCCTCCTGAGTGCTAGGATGACAGGCGTGTGCCACTTCAAAGTTGGCTCATCTCTTCTGGCTCCTTTGGGTAACTGGCATAGCTTATACAACTAGACTGATGACAGTTTTAGGAAGCTGAGAGTTAGGTGTGCAATTATAGCAACAGTAAAAAATGCTCACACTGACCCAATTACTTTCTCTTTGTTTGCTCAATGGCCATGATTTCTTAGATATGTATGTATAACATGTGTATGAAACCATGTACACACATGCACGTATCATATATGATACCATGTATGTGAACTTATCTAGTTGCTTCTTTTGGAGAGAAATTGGGAGTGAACACATGTGCCGTCCATGCCTGGGTTTGTAACTCAATGAAGGCTAGGCCTTGGGCACTTGAGCTCTCCAGTTGCTCAGGCCCATGTAATAGGCCTGAATGATGGGCCCATGGCATGGTGAGCTCCTGGGTAGGGTGGTGGAACCATGGGTCCCAAGCTGTTGCTATTATCAGGCTCCATGACAGGTATGGGGCAGGGGGTATGCCCACCGACCATGTGGCATGGGCCAGCACAAGAGAAAGAGACTCAGCATGCCAGAGGCTCAGGAGGCTGGGCCAGGCACTGTGAGGAGCCCGGGCTTCCAGGCCTCTAGCAGCAGGATAAGGGCTGCCTGTGGAGGCGTCCCAAGAGGCTGGGCAGTTCTACTTCCGTCACCTCTGGGCTCTGGGTGTCTCCAGTTCTTTTTTTTTTTTTTTTTTTAATCTTCAAACCAGAGCTAAAGGGAGGATGAAACTTGCCAGGAGGCCCCTCAGGTTGGTGATCCTGGCTCCACCCACCATCCAGGTGGTGGGTCTTCCTGGATTGTCTGGGGCATCTGTCACTTGGGGGCCTCAGGGAGAGTGGCCCTCTCTAGCACCTTACACCAGGGCAGGTTTTAGAACTTGGCTGCATTGGTCAGTATGTTCAATTCTAAGAAGAGGCAGTGTGTGCAAGCCTGACCAAGAGCTATGGGAAACCACTCCTTCCTAGGTCAAAGCTCCCTGGCCTTGCTATGGCCCCAGCCACAGGGGCCGAGAGAAGAGAGGCCTGAGCTGCAGATTGGATAAAGGATCCCTCTGCACACAGGAGTCACTACTGCGATCTCTGAGGGGCTGTGCACTTCTGCTACCCACTCTGAAGCCCCCCGAACGCCATACTCAGCCTTTGCTCCGGGGACAGCTTGGTTAAGGAATGCATTCGTGGAATTGGCGTCACCAATGCCCACAGCATAGCCTGTGAGATTTCCATTAAATTCCCGGAGGATATCTGGAAGAGGAGGAATGGAGTGGGCACAGAGCTCAGGAGAGAAGCTCAGTGTCTCCTCTAGCAGCAAGGGACTGATGCTACCATACTTGAGCTTCCTGGGGCAGGCAGGGGCTGCCCGTGTGCCCAACATAAGCTGGGGCCTCTCTGAATTGAAATCACTCGGTGAGACATGGGCCACGGCAGCAAGGGTCTCTCACTTAAAAAAAAAAAAACTAAAACTTTTAGGGCTGGAGAGATGGCTTAGTGGTCAAGGTGCTTGCCTACAAAGCCAAAAGACCCAGGTTCGATTCCCCAGTACCCATGTAAGCCAGATGCTCAAGGTAGTACATGAGTCTGGAGTTTGCTTGCAGTGGCTGGAGGCCCTGGTGCACCCATTCTCTCTGTCAGCCTCTCTCTTCTCAAGATAAGTAAATAAAATAATTTTAAACATTAGAAAAATACTGTTATACAATTCACAGTGGGTAAAGGTTCTCTATCAACTTTTTCTCAGCATTTTCTGAGCCACTTGAGAAAGTGTGAGATTTAGGAGGTTTGCCGGATTGTCCTAGGTTGTCTCGCGAGCACATCCAAGGGACAGGCATTGAACCAAGTCTCCGGGCTCCAAATCCAGCATCCATTCCACCCATTCTGCCTGCCTGTCCAGGGTCTGCCAGGGACTCCAAGAGCAGTTCATAAGACGCAAGTAGTCCCTTTTCCAGAAGGCTTTGGGGAGCCCTTGCTGGTTACTTACTGGGTAAGGTGGTCACATTCTCCAAGTACTCGTCCCCGCCGGCACTGCAAGGAGTAAGGACACCAGGGAAGAAGAAATGTCGAGTCAGTACATAAACTTCAAGTCAGTACATAAACTTCAAGTCTGTACATAAAGACCAACTCCACCTTTTCTAGGACTGGAGGAATCATGAGAAAATTCCACTTTTACCAATGCATTAGCTCACCCTTAGCACAGGATTTGACAGTAAAAGCTGTTTCTCTCCTTTACCACCTCAGGAGAGGACTTCACTGAGCGCACTGTGAGGCCAGCACCAACTACATGCTTAGCCTTGGTTTTCCCTTCTATTCCCATAAGCTTATCAGGTAGATGTGATCATCTCCGTGTGACGGAGAAGACCCAGGTGCAGAGAGGTCAGTTAGGTGCTATAGGTAACTGAAACCCAGCTTGAGCTGGAAACCTTGAGAATACAGATAGAGTCTGCTCAATATCAGGTAGATTCCACTGGAAGGTTTAGAGGATAGCCATGCACTACCTTCCAGTGTCCCATGTCACTTCATCTGGTCTAACCTCAAAACACACTCTACAAGAGCTCTTTCCTTCCACATGTTTAAGCTGAATATAATTTACAGGCATTCAGGAGAGAATTATTTCTATTTTAACAAAATTCAATGTTCAGATGGTTGCTATTTACTGGTATTTCTCTTCTGTGCTTCTTACCACAGTCCCAGCATGTTATTCTGGGCCAATGGATTGCCTCAGCATCTAGCCCACCAGTAGACTTCTAAAGGATAGGCATGGGACCAATCATTGTTGCTATTAATTAAAGGACTGCTTGGAGTGAAGCTGACTGTTTGGGACCAAGCTGGGTAAGGGCTTACGCCACAGGCTCAGCGAGCAGCTCGGGTGGAATACAGCGTTAGAGTAACTCCCACCTCACTCAGCTTTCCCACGGCCCACCAGCTGTCTGGACCTATGCTGGCTGCTGCTGAGCATTTTCCAACTCTGCGTGACTGTGTTGCTTCCGGACCCTCTCTTCTGAGGACCGAAGGCACCAAACTGGAGCATTTTACACTGGGAAGAAAGTCATAAACATGTACAGTGCCCCAACTGTCTCTGCTTCCTGTCCCTCTCAAGTAACACATACACATGAAGACACATAAACACATATACATCAACTATTTTGCACTGTAATTTCTTATTTAACAGTATCCTGGTGCTAGAACAAGAGAAGTGGCAGATCAAGGCCAACAGGTTGGGGAAGTTTCTCCTTGGTACCGTTTTAGAGTGAAATGTCTACAAGGTAAAAGATGATTATACAAACACAGAGAAGTCAAACTATGTCAGCTATGAGAGGAAACAGACTTGTGTCAAGCAGCCGGGCTATGCGAGGACCTTCAGTGACTAATCTTTGTGGCACGCTGAGCTCGCAGGCTAGGCTCTGCTCATCGGTTGCCCCCCAGTGTACAGAAACGTAGAGCTGCTCAGTTGAAAGGGGTTTAGTAATGTGAGATTGGATATTCAATTAAAATAAAAAGCAAAGAGATGCATCTTTTAGCAAGTACATTTTATTTTAGTTCATAGTTAATCCCACGTAAACCAACATATTTCAAGGGAAGAGATGGTTGTGACCTGAAGGCCTCTGGCCTGCTACATGGGATGAAGACATGTGGAAACTTGAAGGTCTTACAGGTGGAAGTCCTCGGCCCTCATGCTAAGAACATGCTGGGTGCTCTCTAGGGGGTGGGTCTCTCTCTTGCCCTGGAAAATCTTTCTCTAGGATTCTCCTCAGCTCTGGCCAGAGGCTTGTCCCAGTCCTGATCACACCACCTGGCTCCTTCTCATTTTCTTGGGAGTGGGGGGATGCTTCAAACGAACGCCCTAAGGAGGACAGAAGAAGCCCACATGCTCCCTGGCTGCCCACCTGCCCCTTAGCACTCTGCCCTCTTGTGGCTGGCTTTGGTCTAGTTGCTTTCCCAGAGAAATTCTGAACTGCTGGGCCAATTACCGTGCAACAAACATAACACGCCAACTTTATGAGGAAAGAAAGAAACTAAGGCTACCCTGAGCCTTTCTGGTTTTCTGTCCGGGCTCCCTGTCCTCTCAGCCCTTCTGCTAGTCCGGGGCTGATCCTTCCCAGTCCTGCCCTGCTGCTAGGCTGGCTCTTCCTCCTCCAGTCCTGTGCACTCAGGTATTTTTCTTTATTTGCAAGGAGCGTTTGCAATTTGAACATATGCCTTACATGTAGCCCCCTCAGACACCCGTCTTAATTCCTAACACTTTGTTAGCACTCAGGAGGAAGCCCACTGAGTGTGACTTTGTCTCCATTAAGTGCATTGAGTATGTGTTGGGTCTCAGAAGTTTTCTGTTCAGATGTATACATACATATATATGCAGAGGTGTGACCATAGAATGACGTGAATACATACATGTAAACAGAGACATAGAAACATCAGCATATGCACACAGACATGCAAATGAGCAGGTGGAGACTCAAGGACTTGGTGCTTTTCGGGTACATTTCATGTTGGATTTGCTGACCCAGGAGTTTGATAAGAACCTTGGCTTACTCTTTCTGTATAATTTAAAAATAAAAAAGATTATCAACAGCAAAATATCTTCTCCATTCAGCAAATGTCCATGTTTGCAGAAATCTATAGGTTTTCTTTTTGAAAGCCCCTTGTAGACCTAGTCCCTGCTCTGTGGGGTTTATATATTTATGGGATTTTCCCCACCCAACCTGGGCATGGATGCACATGCCTATAATTTCAGTACCTGATGGGGGGAATACAAGTAGGAGGATTAAGAGCTAAAGGTCATCCTCAGATATTTAGCAAGCTTGAGGTGAACCTGGGCTATATGAGACCCTATTTCAAATCACCAAAATTCAAAACAAACAAACAAACAAACAAAAAACCCAGCCAATATCTGGGGACAAGCCTTTTGGCGGAAGAGGACATGGTTAACATTACCTATATGACAGTCCTCGATACTGCGTATGGACATCGAGAAAGTCACCTTCTCGGGAGCCAATTCCATTGCCAGCCTTTGAAAACATCCCAAAATGAGACAACATGTTAGGGAGATTGGTCAGGGGTTAAAGGCCCTTGCTTAGGAAGGCTGCCTGCCTGGGGGTCAATTTCCCAGCACTCGCATTTAACAATGCAAAGTGGTGCATGGGCCTGGCGCGCACACACACGCACATGCGTGCAAGTAAACAATTGTTTAAAAATCCAGAAGAGGGGCTGGAGAGATGGCTTGGTGGTTAAGGCGTTTGCCTGTGAAGCCTAAGGACCCCAGTTCCATTCTCCAGGACCCACCTAAGCCAGATGCACAGGGGGCGCATGCATCTGGAGTTCGTTTGCAGTGGCTGGAGGCCCTGGTGCTCCCATTCTCTCTCTCTTTCTGTCTCTCTGCCTCTTTCTCTCTCAAATAAATAAATAAATAAACTATATTCAAAAATCCAGAAGAGGGCTGGAGAGATAGCTTAATGGTTAAGGTGCTTGCCTGTAAAGCCAAAGGACCCAGGTTCAATTCCCTAGGACCCACATAACACAGATGCACAAGGCAGAGTTTGCTGCAGTAGCTAGAGGCCCTGGTGTGCTCATTCTCCCTCTCTCTATCTGCCTCTCTCTCTCTCTAATAAATAAATAAAATAAAATAAAATAAAATAAAATAAGGATTTTTTAAAACTCCAGAGGAAAAACAGCAAGTTGGAGAACACAGGGCTGTGAACACACAGGGGTTCCAAAGACGCGGGCCCCAGGGTGCCCATGGTGACCAGAATGAATCACAAGGTCTGGAGCCTGAAGCCACGGCGTCATGACTCCCCATCAGCTCTTCTTCCTCCCACTATGGCTGCCTCAACTGAGAACGAGCTTCCTCTCCCCATGGAGGACCTGGAGCCAGCTTGAGCTCTGGTTGTAAAGACTGGAAAGCTCTCCAGGGCTCTGTAAGTGGCAGTGACGTCAATACTATCACTGCGAGCGTTCTGCTGCATGAGGCCTTAAGAACCCGAAGAAAGAGCTCCGAGACCTGACTCCACAGTGGAGAGATTTCCAATACATGCCCTGTTTCTCTTCTTTCCCTTTAGAACCTTCTGGAAGGCATTCATAAAGCCTGCCCCCGTTCCCCACACTGTGCTGCTAGAAGGTGGTACCCTGGGATGGTAACAGCCCAGGGCTGGGATTGAGGGGTGTGCTCTACCACTGATGGAGAAACCTGCTTTCTGTGGCGATGCAAAGAGGAAGCTGACGGGGACCTGAGCAGACCATAAGGTGTGATCCTGAAGGACTACACAGTCCACAGTAGGAGAACTTCAAGTCAAGATGACGTGTTTTTGCGTATGTCAAAAGATGCTGTTGGGTGTTCAAAACCTTTGCAAACTGAGACAATTCAGTTCCCTCATGAAGAGATTTCATCTGCACAGCCGTTTGAGAAAGCACTTGCAAAATGAAATCATGGCCACTCTGTTGGACTGACAGAGCCGTGGCAGAAGGGCAAAATCCTGCTGAGGACATGAGTGCGGGGCTTAGGAGGTCAGCAATCTGGAATGGGCCCCACTATGCGTCCCCCGCCCTCTGGGACCCAAGGTTCCTTACAGTCAGGGAGTCCCCCAGAGCCGCCACAACTTGGATATCAGCTGGTCTCAGGGCATGCACTGCAAAGACAAAGGGATAGCTAGCTCGCTCGGGTGTGGGAAGGAGGCTGCTTCAAGCAAGCCCAGAAACAAGAAGGGCCAGTTACACAAACCACCCCAGGGGCAGAGGTTTGCAGGAGCGGTTTCCCCAAGAAACACAACAAATTAAGCAGGGCCAGAGGCTGAGGTGGGGGTGAGGACAAAGAAAGAGCTGGAAGGAGGCAAGGCAGGAAGTAGGTGGAACAGAATCCCACTTCAGTGCAACTTGACATCTGAGAAGCCAGCTGTGGCCTAAGCACACAACCAGAGAAGCCTGGGCCATCAGAGATGAGCCACGGGGCCTGGGTGCAGCCCAGGTACAGCTGGACTCCCAATCGTCCCCAAGAGTCTAAGAAATAATCACGCCAGGCCTTCCCCTGTCCTCAGGTCCCCCCAGACTCCTCTGTGGACAGCAGTGACTTCAGAGCGTGAGGTCACATACCCATGGAGCTCTTTCTCATGGGACTCCCTCTTCCCATCAACCTTTAAACTTCGCCACCCCATGGGTGAGCTCACATGGCCCCTCTACCTATATCTCGCTAAGAGGCCAAAGCAGGAGAGTAGGAAACAGCTGCCGGCCCAAGGAGGCCTCGGGGGTCTGCTGGGATTGGCATTGCCATAGGCTGAGAGGAGTCAAGTTGGTGCCCGTCCCAGACAGGAACTGAGCACTGACCCTAACTGTGTGCAGTAGCTGGCATACGACGTTTTGTCAGATTGCTCACTGCTGCATGGGTCCACGGGGAGGGACCTCGGGTCCTGGGGTGGCACAGGGGCTTACCTGAGGCTGGGGGCGAGGCAGAAGGGGCTTTCTCTTTGCATAGCATCCAAGTTCCATGGCCCTAAAGGCAAAGACAAGATTCCAGAATCTCAGGTTAAAGGGGGCCAGAGAGGCTGGCTGGGTACGAGGTCTACCCAGCAGACTTTACAACGAACAAGCCCCTGGTCCTGTGAGTGGGGAGGGGCCTTCAAGGGCATCTGAAGACGGCTTCCTGGGGGTTCTGCAGGTCAGCCAGGTGGAGAGCCATTCCTCTAGCGCAGCCACCTCTCTGATCCAGGGCTTCAACCAGTGACTCCCCCTCCCCCTGTCCCTCCCCCAGCTCTGTGAAGCATTAGCTAGTTTCATGTATCTTGGTGGAGGCGGTGGCTTATTTGAATACGGTCCCCTCTGCCCTCCACCCTGCTGGAAGGGGCAGGTGGATCGACAATGGTCTATACACGGGGGGGGGGGGTTAAACTCCTGGACATTCATCCACTTTTCCAGTCCCCAGCTAAAGGCTGCCCACCCCACTGCCTGGTGAGGCAGAAAGAGATCCAGAAGCAGGTACCTGCTGGCTGTTCTTGTGAGTGCTCAGAAACGGCCTGGCCTGTGGGGAAGAGGGTGACCTGTTCATTGACCAGCCTCCTCCCATGCTTGCCCTGTGCCACATTCTGAGACCAGCCCTTCCCCATGGACAAACCATGGTGAGCTTCTTCCCAGAATGCACCACAGCAGGCCTCGTCTGCAATCCAAATCCAGCACAAGGCAAACCAAGCCTCACGCAGCTTCCAAGGACGCCTGTCTTCTCTCTACTGCTCAGCGTATTGGCCCAGGGAACGAGGCTGCCTTTCCCAGCCCTCTCCCTCCCAAGGGCGCCCTGTCACCGCCCCAGGCTGCCTTACCACCCCATACCCACCTCCCCCAGTAGCAGCCCAGGCTCCCTCCTGCCAGGGAAGAGAAGGCCTAGTTTGGTCCCGCCTCTTGCCATCCTGGTTCGCTACTTCCCAGGGTCAAGCCCAAGACCGTCTGGGGACAGGAACTCACAGGGCTGAGGGCAACAGAGCTGCGGAGCTCCAAGAATCTTTCTGGTAATTTGTGGGTAGAAATGGGGACTTTATTCTGTTTTTCTACTTCCGTGCCTCAGCTTCCATCTTACTACCCTTCCTCGACCCAACCAGACAGACATCACTAGATCTTACTTCCGATCCTTCCCAGATGGTCACAAGCCCATGGCTACATGAAAACAGGGTGTCCTGTTCCATCTGCCCTTGAAGTACCCGGCCCCCTCCACCTCTGCCCTTCAGAATGACGGCTGCTGTGTAAATCTCACCTGCCTGAAAGGGAGGTGGCCAGCCTAGACTTGTGCTTAGGCCCATGTCATGCACAGACAGGAGCACACCATGGCCTCCAGGTCACTGGAGGGACCTCATTCTAGAGGGGCCGTTTTAGATGGTTAAGCTGGGATGCTGAGGGGGAGTGGGTAGGTGGGCAGAAGGAGGGTGGGGTGAGGGCCTGGGCTGGAGTGAGAAACCAGCAGGAGCTACGACCTGAAGATGCTGTTCGGAGAGGGCAGCTGTCACAATACCTGGTTCGGGCACACGATCTGGACCTTGTTTTCAAAATTATGCTGTCTTGTCTTCTGGCCAACGGGTTCCAGCTAAAGCAAGACACAAGAAGACGGGGAGTGAGAACGAGGTGGCCGGGGTAGAAAGGTCAGGATGTGGTCAGGGTGGAGGGAGGACATGGGCAGCTGGATCTTACCATGTTCTTCCAGAGCGCGCTGGCGGAACGGGCATGGGCCTTGGCACTAAAATGGAAACAGTCAGGGGCGAAGAAAGAGCTGTCCGGCAAGCCCTCCTGGTCAGCAGGGGGAGAAGAGGAGCAATTGATTTCACGTCACACGACACAGCTGATGCTCAGAGCAGCTGCGTGCCCCCCTGGGGCTCCTCCACTCATCCACACTTTACCGGGGTCCGTGGCATGTTCACTTTTTCAAAGAATGGTTGGACAACCACAGTGAAATCGTCCCTCGTATCATATCGCCTAGTTTCAATCAGCGCCTCAGTCCCCTCCTGCAGGAGGGAAAGAAGACGGGTCAGGTGGTCCTTTTCATACGGAATTGAATAGAATCTGGCTGTTGGGTGACTTCAACCTTCAGCAAGGTTACAGCTGAACTGGAGCCAGCCAGGTACTTTTTGGGGTGAGCCCTAGTTTCACCCCCACCTCGGCTGTAACTGCGTACACGTGATCGAGACTGAACACAGGAGTGTGTGTTAGCCTGACTCCATTCGTCTAGTCAAGCATAAGCAGAAACATTCATTTTCTCGGTCAGGCCAGGAAGTGGGATTCAGAGACTGTGTCTTGTGACCTCACCCTGTAGCTTCATTTGAAGAAGACCCTGACCCCCGCCCCCGGCCCCGGGCACTCTTAGCGGTGGTCAGCACCCACCCAGTTGGGGACAAGTTGTTTAGCATGTCTCAGGACCGGCACGGTGTGTGGCCCTGGCTTACCTGATATTTCCTGTTTCTTTCTATGAGGGCAGCAAGTTCTGTTGAATTATCATCAAGCTTCAGGACACAGGAGCACAGATTCCTGCAAAAAATCCAAAGAGGTGCCCCGGCCCCGAGATCATCATCTTGAGTAAGGGATGCGAAGGCACAGGCTTAAGATTCAGAGCAGCTCTAAGCTGGAGGCATCAGGAATCCAAGGCAGGCTTGCTGATCAAGACAAAGGAAGCCACAGGAAATGCCCATGATCTAAATTTGCTCTTAAAAATGAAACTGTTGGAAGCTGGGCGTGGTGGCACACGCCTTTAATCCCAGCACTCGGGAGGCAGAGGTAGGAGGATCGCCGTGAGTTCGAGATCACCCTGAGACTCCATAGTGAATTCCAGGTCAGTCTGGGCTAGAGTGAGACCTTACCTCGAAAAACCAAAAAATAAAAAAATAAAATAAATAAATAAAACTGTTGGGCTGAAGAGATGGCTTAGTGGTTAAAGGCCTTTGTTGCAAAGCCTGACAGCCCGGGTTCAATTCCCTAGTCCCATGTAAATCCAGATTCACAGTGTGGCACATGCATCTGGAGTTTGTTTGCAGAGGCAGGAGGCCCTGGAGAGCCCATATTCTCTCTCTCTCTCTCCCTTTGTCAAATAAATAAATAAATAAATAAAATATTTTTAAAAAAACGAAACTGGGAGCTGGATAAGCACTTGCCTGTGAAGCCTAAGGACTCTGGTTCAATGTTCGATTCCCCAGGACCCACGAAAGCCAGATGCACAAGGTGGTGCATGCATGTGGAGTTTGCTTGCAGTGGCTGGAGGCCCTGGCATGCCCATTCTCTCTCTCTCTCTCCCTCTCTCTTTCTCTCTCTCTGCCTCTTTCTCTGTCTGTCTGTTGCTCTCAAATAAATAAATAAAAGTGAAACCGTTCCTTCTGACCTCTGTAAGAGTGACTTTTATGGAGCCGGGTCACCTGACATCAAAGGACAGTGCTATGCAGAGAGGCTTACTTCTAAGTACTGATAGCATATATCATAATAATATCATTACAGTAGTAAAGGCATAACAGTGACAACAGCAGTACTAATGGCCAGCGTAGACTGCGCGGTGACTGCGGCAAGCGCTGACTTCTGAGGGGTTTGTTGTGTGTATTAACACATTCAATCTTCGCAGCCATTACAGAAGTTGGATTATCACCATCCTCAGTTTTAGATGAGGAGACTGAAGCTGGCACAGTCTGTCATCCAAGCCAATCCTGGTGGTAAGGCAGGACAATCGTGAGCTCGAGACCAACATGGGTCACTGAGACTCTGACTCTAAATAAAACTCTAAGGCTGCGGCGGTGACTCAGTGGGAGTACCTCAGCTCAGATCCCAGAACCCGCAGAAAGAGCCAGACAGCGTAGCGGCACCCGTCATACCAGCACAAAATGGGAGGTGGAAACAGGAGACCTTCCCAAAGCTCGTGGGCCAGCTGGCCTGGATAACACAGCAGTGAACATGAGTCCTTGCCTCAAACACAGAGGAAGAGAGGAAGGCAACGGCTAACACCCAAAGTTGCCCTCTGACCTCTGCATGCATGCTGTGACATGCCTCCCGCACCAACACACACACACACAGACTTAAAAAGGAGCTGGGGTGATAGCTCAGTGCTGGCAAAGCCTGCCAGCCTGGGCTCAATTCCCCAGTACCCACGTAAAGCCAGATGAACAAAGTGGCGTGTGTATCTGAAATTCATTTGCAGTGGCAAGAGGCCTGGCATGCCCATTCTCTCTCTCTCTGTGTGTCTCTGTCTCTCTCTCTGCTCACAGATAAAATTAAACAACAAAAACAACACAAAGTGTTTACAGATGTGGCCCCACTGATGGAGTGCTTGTCTAGCACGCACAAAGCCCTGGGTTATATCCTCAGAATCACACACACTGGCAGTGATTGAAATCCCCACACACAGAGGTGGAGGCAGGATGATCGGAAGCTCAAGGACACCGTTGGCTACAGAAGAAGTTTGAAGCCAGCTTGGTATGCATGAAACCCTGTCTCTGAATAAATAAGATAGGTAGATAGATGATAGATAGATAGATAGATAGATAGATAGATAGATAGATAGATAGATAATATATGGTAGATAGATGATCAATAGATAGATGATAGATGAAAGATGATCAATAGATAGATACATGGTAGATAGATAATACACAAGGGTCGGGATGTAGCTCAGTGGCACAGCCCTTACTTAGCCTGTACAAGGCTCTCTGTTTGCTCCCCAGTACCACAGCAGGGTGGGGGAGGGACAGACCTAGGCTCTGAGTGGTTCACTAACTTTCTCAAGGTCACATAGCCATACAGATGAGCAGAGCAGGGACTTGAACTTGAGTCTCTGTGGTTCCGAACTTGAGCTCCTACTCTACATATTAAACGGCTTCTGTCGAGTCTCAAGCTCTGCGGTGGCTGGCCGTGTGGCAAATCCAGAGGCTGACGTAATAATGGTGCAGATGGAGCGTCACTTATCCATCAGTCACCAAGAGCCAGCGTACAGAACCACAGGACAAGGCGACTCTGAACTCATCCTGCCCTGACAACCAGTGACTCTGCTATTTCCAGTCCTCAACTGGACCTGGCACAATCTCCTCTGAGCTTCTAATTCTAATGGCATGCAAATCTTTGCAAGAGGAGTTTGGGAGAGCTGCTCGGTAGTGGAACAAATACACTCAGCCCCCTGCATGGCCCAGTGACTGGAGAAAGTGGGGGCTGGCAAGATGAGTCAGCAGTTGAAAATAGCCTGCCTAACACAGGCCGGCTTGTCTCTGCTCACAGCCCTTGAGGCCTTTTTTCAGGGAACCTGTGCAGTCTGGGCGGCCAGGGAAGGGCTGGCACAGATTTCCAGGGACCAGCCAGTATACCCCTTAATTTCCAAAAGCAAGGCAGGCCCTTGAGAATTATTCATTCAGTTATTCAACAAGCAGCCATTAAGCCCCTCTGCTAGGAGTGACTCCGAGCTCATGAGCTGTGGGGGATAATGATGGTGGTGAGTCATAGTGACATGCTCAGGGACACCACAGGACACTGTACTGAGTGGGGAGGAAGGCTTGCACAGCCTCGGTGATCTGGCGAATGGCAGAGGACTTTCAGAAAGCAATCTGAGGGCAATGGTCTTGCTTCATCCAGAAGGACATCTTGTTCCTGAGGGTCATGGGCTTGTATAATGTGAGGTAGGGAAGCCATCTTTGTTTGGCTGTGGAGACTGAGGAAGGAGGCCCCTCCGAGCATCACGGGGCTCTGTCCTCTGTGGGGAAGAGCGGCCTCTGGGCCCTGCTGATTTCGCGTTAGCCATTTTCCCTTCTGTAAGTGGCCCCGTGTCTATGAAAGTCCAACCTGTCCTCAGAAGTGCCATAAGTTGGGCTGGAGAGATGGCTTAGCGGTTAAGGCATTTGCCTGCAAAGCCAAAGGACCCTGGTTCAATTCCTCAGGACCCACGTTGGCCAAATGCACAAGGGGCACACACGTCTGGACTTCGTTTGCAGTGGCTAGAGACCCTGGCATGCCCATTCTCTCTCTCCCCCTCTCTCAAATAAATAAATAAAAATTTAAAAACTAAAAAATTTTTTTTTTAAAAGAAGTGCCATGTGTCTTGGGCTGAGCCTCTGGGAGTGAGGGGGACAGTGTAGACATACCAAGAAATAGATCTTAGCAGTGGCCTGATGACCCCTGAGCCTTCTCCATTCCTAATTCCTAATGCCTTCTCTCCCCTTCCTGGAGGATGAGGGGTGTACTGTGGCTGCCATAGCAACAGAACAGGGCGAGACTCTACATACGCACATGAGGGAGGATGCTGAGGCCTATGTTGAGATGTCCCCTAGTAAGGCTTTTCAGCTTAGAATATGGGGTGATCTCACTACACCTCAGACTCTACCCTAGTGAGTCTTCTAAGGGCCAATGGCCCTTTTGGGAACCTGAGAAACATTTCCATCAGACCTGAGGATTAGCCGCGGGCAGCTGACTTGAGGTTCCTTGTATAGCTCCCTCAGACTGATGATCTCAATGGCCTCCACCAGGTTCACAAAGGCCCTGGGCACCTGTGGAAAGGCAGAAGTGGTCAGCAAGGCGAGGCGGGGCAGCTCCAGCTTCTCATGTGGGCCTGGGGCTGATGTGCTGGCACTCAGCTCTTATGATTGCCATCTGGTCCCATGCCCTGTCTCCAGCCCTCCCTTCTCTCTTATCTTTGTCCTCCTGCCCCGCTGATACCAGTGCCTGACCTGCTGGGGACAAGACAAAAGGAACCTGCCAGGTCAGTCACAGTGGAAGCAGAGCTGCCCCTCGGTTAGGCCTGAGGCCAAAGAGGAGGCTGAGGTGGAGCTGCTCTGAGACCGCTGCGGTCTGCCCGCCCCCCCCCCCCCCCCGCCGTACCTCGGCATGGAGGATGTCCAGGGCCGCCTTGATGTTGTCCGTGAAGTTCTGGGGAGAGTAGTGGACCTGCCGACAGAGGAAGAAGAATCTCCTGAGGCCCAGGCATTGCCTTTCCTGGCTGGAGCTGGTTCTATCTGGGCTCCTCCCCTCCCTGTGTTTCAGTCAGCATTAGCAATGTGGAAATAGACGGTTTGTCTTTGGGGGCCCTGGCTATGACCCCAACCCCATGGTCCTGGGGCTCATCGTGGCTGTGACCCGGAAGGAAATGCCATTCCTTTTGCCTAGAGCCATGGAATGCTCTGAATTTACCTCACATCAAGTAGATGTGGAGCTTAGCTAAGGCATATCATATCTCCAGGCCCCTCTAAAATGGGGGTTCTGGCACGGACGACCTTGCGATCGACAATGTGAATAGCACTGACTCTACTTCCTGCTTCCTTCTCCTTGTGCTGTCCTGTTGGGGGAGAAGGGGGCCTATGGATTCCCCCACACATAAATATAGCTTCTCATTTCTCCTCATCTTTGTACCTGTGGGTTTTTTTTCCAAAGAAATAAATCTTTTGTATGCATATGTATGATGTACGTGCACATGTGTGTGAGCGTGGGTGTGTGCATTCTATGGCACACGTATGGCGGCCAGAGGAAGCTTTCTGAATGTGAGTCCTCACCGTTCACCTTGCTTGAGGTAGGGTCTCACGCTAGCCCAGGCTGACCTGGAATTCACTATGGAGTGTCAGGGTGGCCTCGAACTCACGGCGATCCTCCTACCTCTGCCTCCTGAGTGCTGGGTCTCTTTTTGACGTCCACTGCTGCATATGCCAGGCTCGCTGGCTGCAGCACTTGTGAGACTCTCTGCTGTGGGCAGGCTGGGGTCATAGATTTTTGCTTCTGCGCCTGGCCTTTACGTGGCTCCTGGGGACCTGAACTCTGGCTGCCACGCTTGCCTAGCCAGGGCTGTTACCCACTGAGCCATCATCACCCACCCTGACGCCTATAGTTCTAAAACTTTCTTTTCTTTTTAAGCTGGTGAACTCTTTCTCTGATTGAAATCTAACCAAAAGCTGTTATGAAACAGATTAAAGGTGTGTCACTCAGGGAGCTGGCACTGAGCTCGTGGCTTGAGATGCCCATGTGTTCCCGGCCATCCCTCAGCTCCCCCGTGGGTCATTTTGATCTCAGCTTAAAAGTCCTTAGTCCTAGGTGGCCCTGCCTGACTGTGAGTGGTCTCCCGTGGGCCTGGCCCGCAGTAAGATCACTACCACCCCTTACAGATTTCTCCACCCCACCAGCCCAAGCTGGAAAGCCTCGTGCTCTGTTCTTCCACACAGCCGGGAACTAGATGGTGATGCCTCGGCCATGCCCTGGAGAGTCTCTGAGGTCCCTGACTGAGGGTGTCCCTGAGGACAGCCTGTGTTTCACCTGCTGCTGCTCAGCTCTGAGCAGAGCACCCGGTTCAAGCACGGCGGGCGACTCGGTTGGTTTGTCCTGAGGTGATTCTAGAGACCTTGGGGTTCTAGGAAGGCTGCATGGAGCCACCACAGAACAGCAGCCATTGGCCGTGGCTGTCAGGCGACACAGACCTGAACCTCGCCTAATCACCGTCATAGGAAATCGGCCTCTCTACTGAGAGCGCAAAGGTGGAGGACGCCAGAAAGGGGCTGACGTGACTGTCATGGAGGTGAGCAAGGCTTTCTAGACCGTACGCTGCTCTCTTGGTCTCTGGTGTGACAGCACCAGGCTTCCCTGAGAGGAGACTTGGTCAGGATTGATCTTCCAACCACCCCTGCTCGGCCTCTCCCCTGGCACACGGCTGTCCTTCGGGGTCTTGGGGTTAATTAATTCCAGGCTGGAGCCACACCAGACCTCTGCCCCGGCTGTGCTGTTCCCGGAGTCAGTGGCCGGCTGTGCAAGCCCTTGGGTAGGTGGTGAGTCCAGAGGAAGGGATCTGGGGACCTACCGGGTCATTGCAGGAATCACAGAGGTCATTGCCTCCTATAAACATGGTGATTAGCTTCCAGTCCTCCTCAAAATGGATTGTCTGAAATGAATCAAAAACCAACAGGTAAGTTCCTGGCCCAGGGTCAAGTAGGGTAAACGCAAAGGACGTGACACTCAGAGGGTCGGGCCATCACTGCCGGAGAGTTCACATTTTCTGTTCTTTGTTTTTGGGGTCCCGATCTTCTAAATGTTTCCTTGCTGTGAGCGGAGTCACTGGGCCTCCCGTGGCTCTGTACACACAGCCGCACACAGTCAGTCCCCAACCACCCTGTGGGGGGCGTTGCTGATGCCCACTAAACTTTGTCCATTGTCCCCAGCATGGCAAGGAGGCACCCGGGGGACAGGGAGGTAGATCCTGGCCCTGGGAAGGGGAGGTTGTTCTAGAATCTTTGAAATCTGAAGTTGTAAATCTGCCTTATTGGAGAAAGGACCATGTTCCAAATTCAGGCATTCACACGAGTTAAAATGTAGCTGGGGAGGCTGGTCAGAGTAGCAGGGCAGCTCCAAGCCCGTGCTCAGGGAGGGTCTTGCTACATCTCGAATCTCCCTCCTTCAAGAGGGCCCCGGGGAAGCATTTGAACTCATCAATCTGTGATGGAAGAGATGTGGCCACACATATTCCATTAAACTGTGGCTCAAGCATATTGTGGCCTTCACAGCTTCTTATGTTGCCCCTGGCCTGCATAGCTTGGCTTTTCTGACCGCTGTCTCACAGAAGGTAGAAGGGAAAAATAAAAATAAATTCAGAAAAGTTTAATATTAGACAGAAATATTTTTGAAGCTTCCTGCTAATATATATATATACAAAACCAATCCCATTCTATGAAATTATTTTAGCCACCCCAGAACCAGCTCCTATTGAGCACAGCCTTTTCATGTGATAGAAAAGTTCATGTTCATCTTTTAGAACCCAGCTCAAACATTGCCAGCTCCTTTCCTGGTTCTCGCAAGCAAGGAGGCCTGTTCCTTTTCTACCTTATGTAAAGGTGTGTGTGTGTGTGTGTGTGTGTGTGTGTGTGTACAGGCACTCGTGCATATGGTGGTCAGAGAACAACTTTGGGGTATCTAGTCCTGGTCTCCCACTTTACTGGAGTCACAGCTTCTCTTTCATGTTGTTGTCAGACTAGCTGGCCCTTGAGTTTTGAGACTGTTGCCATTGAGCACTCAGACGACAGACGAGATTTTCTTCTCTTTGTGTCCTTACTGTGTGCTCTGAGGAACTTGCTCAGCACATGTTCTAACCACTGAGCAAGCTCGCCAACCATGAAGAGTCTGTTTATTAGGAACATGTCAAACGGCTTCTTAATCTTCATTCCTCGTGCTGGCTTGGAGTGTTTCATTCTGCCATGTATGATGGTGATCCAGGCTTATTGTGTGTAGCCGGCTGAACACGTGAATGAGAACCTCCTTTGCAGGGGAGCAGAGGTTCAGGGCTCGGATGCACCCGTTAGAAACCAGGCCTGGCCCCCTGCACTTCTCACTCTCCCGCTGGCTTTGCCCAGCGCCCGTTCTGAGTGTCCCCTCGCCGTAAGTTCCCTAGACTCACCTGGTTAGACTTCATCAGGTTCACCAGCTTCCTGGCCTGGGCAGCTAAGCCCCTGTGGGGACACAGAGCAGGGAGTTGAGTGAGGGGCGGGGCCTGGGCAGAGCTCTGCAGAGGGCACCCAACAGTGCCGCAGAGTGGGAGGGGGAGGCAGGACCGAAGGCCACCACACAGCACTCCCTCCCGGCCCAGGCTTCACGGGGTGGGGGGGGGGGCGGCTGGGAGGAATGAAGCTGGCTTTCCAGGACAGAGCCCTGCAAGGGTGAGGGGGTGACTCTCAGTGGGACTTTTTTCCGGCTGGTATATCTGATGATCTTCTTTCTCTTACAAGCCAGGCTTGTTCAAGGCAAACAGGTCTATCTGGGAATGTTTCACATCGTTCACAGCTCAGCACGTGCCCATGGTGTAGGTACTATGACCTCAGCCTCCTTAACCTCAAGGTGACATGGCCAAGAAGCATGGCCTTGGCTCAGACACTTTGCTGTCTCTTGCTACCCACAGGAACATGACTTGAATTCTTAGTTTAAAAGACCACAGGGCTAGGGATGTATCTCAGTGGTCAAGTGCTTGCTTAGCATGTACAAGACCCTGGTTTGATCACTAGTACTGAAAAAAGAGGGGTGGGGGAAACCCTGTAAAACATGAAGACAAACTCATTTATTTTAGAGGGCCATTGTGGGCAGTAAGTGAGCTTGGAAAGCAGCTCCTGGAGTAAGAACTATTCGGCATGGGTGTGAGTCCTGCTTCTACCACTGAGCACCCTGAGACCTCGACAGAATACTTCTCCTTACAGATGCCGTTGTTTTCCTCTGAAACACAGGATGGCAGGTACGCCTGCTTCACGGAGTCACTGGGAGAACTTAGTGGGGTGTCACAGGCACTTGGGCAGTCACCACCACCATCTATAAGGTCCCTGGCACAGTGCCCAGCAGCGAGCTTTGGTTGTCTGCCTCATGCCATTTTAATCACTAGCCCCTCGGCTCCGATCTCGGCTCTAGGTAGGCGTCAGGTGCCTGTGAGGGGATTTTCAGCCAGTCACTAAACCTGCTTGAGGCTGGGTTTTCTCATCTGTAAATCTGACACTGTCGGGGCCGCTGCTCTGGGCCTGTTTTACCACCAGCAAGCCATGGGAATCTCCATGTCTCACACTGACTGCACAGAGCACCGGCTCATGGACATGCGGAGATTCTGTAACCCGTGTGCTGCTCTGTGCACAGGAGGGGCTCCAGTCAGGCCTAGAACATGCCTGCGGAACACAATGGCCAGAGCCTAGGGTCAAGTTGATGCACCTGTTCAGGCCATGTGCTCTGTGACGCAGTTTCAAGTGCAATTTGAGAGTAATAGACCCGACTCTTCTCTGCCACCAGTGTTGGTTATGTGTCTTCCCAAGGCCCAGGGACAGTAGAGCCAGAGATCCAGGCCATATGGACATGTTGATTGTGTTTACCCCATGTTCTGGACCCCAAGGGTTACTCCTGCATGGCTCCCTGTTCTCAACATGCTCAGAACTGCCTCTCCTCCCATGCTACCAGCTGATACGTGCTAGGCAGGCAAATGCACATTAATATTGAAGCAAGTGATAAATCAGTAGCCTTTCATCCCTACCTTCACCAAAGGGAAAATTAGCCCTGGAATTCATTCTAAAACCTATTAGGTCTTGCACAATCCAGCTTTTCTATAGGGGATAAGTGAGAAAGCTACGCAGGTGGCTTATAGCCCCAGGATGGCTTTGAGAGCTGGGAGAGCATCGGGGAATGTAGGAACCAGCCCACAGGAACCCTAGGGCCTCTAAGGAAAAGTACGGCCTGTGTTTACTTTGGGAGAAAAATAGGATTCAAGGGCTGGGGAAATGGCTTAGCAGTTAAGGCGTTTGTCTGCAAAGCCTAAGGACCCAGGTTCGATTCCCCAGGACCCACGTAAGCCAGATGCACAAGGGAGCACATGTGTCTGGTGTTAGTTTACAGTGGCTGGAGGCCCTGGTGCACCCATTCTCCCTTTCTCTCTGCCTCTTCCTCTCTCTCTCTCAAATAAATAAAGAAATAAAATATTTTTAAAAAAGAAAGAAAAGTAAGACTCAACAGAAAGAGGTTTTTCTTAGTCTTCCTTGGTTGTCTGTGGAATTTACATGTTCTCTCAGCAGGAAACAACCCTGGGATGTCCCAAAGGCTTTGAATAATGTGATGGAGCTGCAGGACCCAAGCTGACCGGCTAGGTCTTGGGGACCACAGAGCACAACACAGTGAGCTCCGAGTTCACTAGTGAGACCACTGTCCTGCCCCAGAGTGTGCAAGCCCACCGCTCACCAGAGCTTTTCTCCTAAGAGGCACTGAGCCTCCCAGCCGCCAGGAGAGGTGCGCAGTGTTGTCTCGCCTCTCAGAGTCTGAGGGTCAGCAAGGCCGGCCAGGAAGTGAGCCTGATTGTCAGTCTCACCTCCCAAGCCAGTGCTCTTGCCATGACACAGGAAGGAGAGTACAGAGCCCCAAATGCCCCTCTGAGGAGGGGGGAGCACAGGACTCGGAGCCCTAATATGCTAACAGCTTAGACTTGGCGTGAACTGTTTTCCATGGGCATGAGGGTTACAGAGGAGGCCAGGTGATCTGCCCAGAGCATATGCAGGCAGCAGAGTTAATTTGGACTAGTTGCTGGGGTAGGGCTGGGAATGCTAGCAGATGTCTGTGTTTGACAGCAAGAAACACTCCCAAGAAAACCCAGTCCCGGCAGGGCGTGGTGGCGCACGCCTTTAATCCCAGCACTTGGGAGGCAGAGGTAGGAGGATTGCCTGAGTTCGAGGCCACCCTGAGAATGCAGAGTAAATTCCAGACCTTGCTTCAAAACAAAAACAAACAAACCAATAATTCAGCCACTGATTCTGACCCCTAACCCAGGCCAAGCCTCTGAGCCTTCAGCTAAAACCCCAGTCTACGTCAAGGCCCTGGAGCCTTGCTCCCCTCCCCTCCCCCAGGACACCTGCTCACCAAGATGTGGCTCCTGCCACCGCCTGGTTCAAGGCAGCTTGAGGAGAGTTTTCTCTTCCGATACCAACAGAGAAGCCTTTCAAGGAAGGGTTGAATTCTCGGAGAATGTCTGGAAATGCAAGAGGTATGTTTACCCATTAACCTGAAGCAATCTTTTGAGTCCCTTTTATTCTTTATAGGCAGGGTGTCATAGCCCAGACTGGTCTCGAAGTGGTAATCTTCCTGCCTTAGCCTCCTTCTGAGCTCTGGGATTCCTGGTGTGAGTCCACTACCACACCCAGCTTTCAGCTTTCATGTTCCTTTGATGAGCACTACTGGGAGGGGTGGAGGTTGAAGCAAGGTCCTCACCCCACAGCCTTAAACTGGCCCTGCCGTACCCCCAGCCTGGGAGTAAAATGTTGAACCATCTGATACTTAAACATATATTCATGCTACTCTCACTTTTTTTATTTTTTTAGTTTTTTGGCTTTTCGAGGTAGGGTCTCACTCTAGCTCAGGCTGACCTGGAATTCACTATGTAGTCTCAGGGTGGCCTTGAGTTCATGGTGATCTTCCTACCTCTGCCTCCTAAGTGCTGGGATTAAAGGTGTGCAGCCACCACGCCTGGCTTACTCTCACTTTTGTTAGAGAAGATTCTCTTTTCAGGTGGCGGTGGCCACTGGGAAACTCAGAACTCACGGAAGTGCTGAGAAATGACAGTGGAGTGTTCTGCGCTAAGTGACACGTCTCTATCACACCCTCCAAGGCTCAGGGGCCAGTGTGGAAGAGGAGACAGAGAGAATGTAAGGTCTGGAGTTCCTCTGCAGCAGCCAGAGGCCCTAGTGTTCTCCCTCTCCCTTTCCCAGGCATGGCAGCACACACTTTTAATCCCAGCGTGGGATTTGGGATACAGAGGTAGGAGGATTGCTGTGAGTTCAAGGCCAGCCTGAGACTACAGAGTGAGTTCCAGGTCGGCCTGGACTACAGCGAGACCCTTCCTCAAACCCCCCCCCCCCCAAAAAAAGTAAGAGCCAAAGGAAGGGAAGGAGTGTTTGCAATCTGTCTTCCTGACATGGTCAAGGTCCTCAGGGTCTCATAGTAGCTGATTCTACCTACACAAGACCTGCATACTAGGAGGAAAAAATTGTGACATCAAAATAGAGGAGAGACTGGTTGGAAAGAAGGGATGCAGTGTAAGGGGGATTTGGGAAGGCAAAAATAGCAAATGGTAGGAGGAAATTATGAACATGCTATATTGTTTATATTTATGGATGTTGCCAATAAAAAATTTAAGCAAAAAATTTAAACAATTTTTTTTTGTTGTTTTGGTTTTTTGAGATAGGGTCTCGTCTAGCCCAGGCTGACCTGGAATTCATTACAAAGCCTCAGGGTGGCCTTGAACTCATGGTGATCTTCCTACCTCTGCCTTCCCAGTGCTGGGATTAAAGATGTTCGCCACAATGCCCAGCTTAAAACAAATTTTAAAAAGACCAGGCACAGAATACAATAGGTACCTAAAAATTACTGAATCAATCCAACACTGGGTTAAGTGCCTTTCTTGTGAATTTTTGCCTTTTTCTAAATATATAATGTTATATTGAGATATAATTCATACTATAAAATCCACCAATTGGAAAATATAGTGTGACAGCTTTTAGTATATTCATACCATTATGCAACCATCACCACAAGCAACTTTAGAATATTTTCACCTCCCCTCAGCAGGCAGTTCTCAGTCCCTCCAGCCCTGCGGCGACTACTAATTTACCTTGTCCCTCCAAAGATTTGCACATCCCCCTGGACATTTCATACAGATGCAACCGTGTGACACAATATGTCACTTCCGGCTTGTATCACTCACATGTTTTCAAAGTTCACCATCTCGTTCCCTCCTATTGCTAAGTAATATTCTGTGTACAGATAAACCACTGCACTTATTCAACCTTCAGTTGACAGTTGTTTCCCCTTCTCAAACGTTATACATAAATGTTCATCGCAGCACCATTCATGAGTCTTTGTAGAGACTTCTCTTGGTTATACCCAGGGATGGAATTGCTAGATCATATGGTATCCCTGTTTAACCTTTTGAGGCGCTGCCAGGACTTTTTTTTTTTTTTTCCAAAACAGCTATACCATTTTATATTCCCACCAGCAGTATATGAGGGGCTCTGGCTTCTCCACATCCTCAGAGATACTCATTGACCTTGTTTTTTTTTTTTTTTATCATAGTTATGCTTGTGGATGTATAGCAGTATCCCATTGTGGCTTTGATTTTCACTTGTGGCTACTGGTGACCAGCATCTGTTCATGTGGTCATGACCATTTCTTTGGGACAAAATGTTATTTAGATACTCTGTCCACTTTTAATCAGGTTGTCTGTTTTACTCCAGAGTTGTAAGAGCTCTTTATATTTTATAGATACAAGTTTCTTATTAGATTTATGGCTAGAAAATACTTTTTTTAAATTTGAATTGTCTTTCCTTTCTTTCCAGGAGTGTTTACTTGGAATGTTCTGACTTTCATACAGAATAAATCATTCTTTGGGGGCTTGACTTCTTATTTAAGAATTTTCTGATTTTTTAAAAATAAAAAAATGGCCAGGCGTGGTGACGTACGCCTTTAATCCCAGCTCTCGGGAGACAGAGGTAGGAAGATTGCCGTGAGTTCGAGGCCACCCTGAGACTCCATAGTGAATTCCAGGTCAGCCTGGGCTAGAATGAGACCCTACCTCGAAAAACCAAAAAAAATAAAAAAATAAAAATAAGCAGACGAAAGAGCTGGCATCCTGGGCTAAGTGTGTCAGGGGAGCTCATCAGAGGGGCAGCACTGTCTCAGCACTTTGTGACACTGGGTGACAGATCTTGAGGCAGATGGTGCCAGGCATCTAGCTGGGCTATCTCACAGCCAAGTTCATCACATTCACAAAAGCAACCTAAGTCATCTAGCAATAGAGAAGTTTTATTTCCAGCGTTAGTGTACAAAGCCCGGGGTCAAGAGGACAGGGTGCCCTTGTGGCACAGAATTTTATCTGTTGAAGTTTAACACGATTTGCCGATAACCAAAACAAACCACGAAAGTGAGGTCTGATCAGTCCTGCCTGTGTGGATTTAAGTGTCCCTGTCATCAAAGTCTTGCTGACTTAAAATTCAAATAATTTCTTAGCCCCTCGAGATGTATTACAAAGGATATGTACCAGAAAAAGATGTATAATAAAACCAATCAAATCCTTCTCGGGCAGTATTATTAGTCAGACATCTCTAAGGGGGAAGACTTCAATGTGAACACGCATTTAACCTGGGTGGGCATGCACTAGAGAGAACGAAAAGAAGAATTTAAAAAACCCTTCCAAGCAGGGTGTTGGCAAAGCAATTAAGGGAAATGCTCAGGCTATGTTTGCACAGTCTGGACAGGGTAAGTTCATCTCTGACCGTCGCCACTGTGTCGGGTCACACAGCAGCAGCGCAAGTGCACAGACACCCCAGGGCCCAGGTGAGGTGACGCCTGCAGGTGGGTGCTCCGTTCAGAACGATCACGAAGCAGATGTGGGATCCAGTCCTTTCCTTCTTTTTTTTTTCTCAATTTTTATTAATATTTTCCATGATTACAAAAAATATCCCATGGTATTACCCTCCCCCCCCAGTCCTTTCCTTCTTTATTGCATCTTTTTTAAAACAATTTTTTTGTTTATTTTTATTTTAGTTATCTGAGAGCGACAGACGGAGAAAGAGGGAGAGAGAGGGAGAGAGAGAGACAGAATGGGTGCACCAGGGCCTCCAGCCACTGCAAACGAACTCCAGATGTATGGGCTACCTTGTGCATCTGGCTCATGTGGGTCCTGGGGAGTGAAGCCTTGAACCGGGGTCCTTAGTCTTCACAGGCAAGCGCTTAACTGCTAAGCCATCTCTCCAGCCCTCTTGGATCATTTTTAAACTATTTGCATTTACTACTCGGTCTGAGCTCTCCTTCCTTCTTTCTCTCACTCTTACCCAAACCCTTTCTGGGATAACGGCAATTTCCCTTTGAAGAAAACAAAAAGGGAAGGCTTTAAAACTCGCTCGGGGTGCAGAGCCGGCGCGGCAGCATCGGGGAAGCAGCGCCCCCTACTGCACACGGCTGCGACCTGCGTCGCCGGCGGCCTCCAGGGGGAGCGCCGCAGTGCGCACGCGCGGCTGGTACTCACTGGCCAGGGTGGTCGCGGTCCCGATGCTATGGTCTCCCCCGACGCTGTTCATGGAAACAAGAAAATGAACCGGGTTAAAATGCCAGCGACGCCCGAATACTCGAGACGCGACCCAGGCCGACTGTCCCCTTGAACCACAGCCCAGGGCTTTGCTCTTTCCCCAGCAACTCAATAGAAATGGAAAGTAAGCCAGCATGCGCCTCCCTTTCCTCCTCCCAGACGGGGAAGCAGACATAAACCAGGCTCGGGGTCCAAGCCTGTAAAATCCCAGCACTAGGGAGGCAGATGTACAAGGATCGCTTGGGCTACAGTTGAGTCCTAACTAGGAAAATAATAAATAAAAAAAATGGCATTTAATTCTTTAAAAAAATTATTTGTTTGGGGTTTTGGGGGGAGGGGGAGCTTTGAATTCTGCTCAGACATCAGGCAGGGGGAATTACGTTGGTCTCTGCGCCCCACCTTCCCATTCCCAAGTGGTTCTGTGGCCAGTGCTATACAAAAAAACCCCACAAAAAACAAAAACCAACCCTATGAGGGTGTCAAGTTGAGGCAAAAATTTCAAGACCAGATGGGCTTCCAGGCATGAAAACACGCAGCATCCCAGAGTGGACTGCTCTGCTTTCCGTAGCCCCTCTCTCTGTGCCAAGCATGTCTGGGAACAGAGAAGAGTTCTCCAAATATTTGGGTTTAACGCTATGGCGGCATGAGGAAAAACTGAAGGGATTCCATGCTCTGGCTAAAGCTGGTGCGCATGGAGACACCGGGTTCCAGGCACATACACCCGGCAGCCAGCCTGCTCACAGCAGGGGTGACACAGCTGGATCACAGGTAGAGCAGACACCAGTCTACCCGAAAGTGCGGGTTTCCTGTCAGGGACCAGGCACCCATTTTGCCATCTGGCTATGTGATCTTAATTATCTGCCTCTCTCTGAGCCTTGTTTCCTGTGCTGTGAAATGAAAGGAATTTAATATGCATGTCAGCTGCTAGTTAGGCCTCCCTTGTGTCAGGCACGGGGCTGGGCACTTAAAAGTCTCTCTAATCCCTAGACACCACTTGGGCAGTATGATTGTCCTCACACCCAAGACTGGCACACAAGTTCAAAGATGTTAAGTCACTTGTCCCAAGATCACATGCAGCTGGCTAGCTGCTGCTTGGTGCCACTCTGATTCTGAAGGCCAAGATCTGTTCATCAGTCAGGCCCTGGCTCCTTCAGGCTGCATCCAAGAGCGAGCATTGGAAAGAGAGAAACATTTCCCCTGCAAACATTTACGCAGTTTCTCCCTAGCTCCTACTCAGCTCATGCGTCCTGTGTTAGGGAAAGTAGTAGTTTGGGACATCCGAGAGACACCTTCCTTACACTGAACCTGGAAGTTCACTGTGGAGAAGAACTAGATGGCCCCCTCCCTGATCAAGGCATGGCCATCATCAGGACGTGACTGGGCCACCACTCACCTCCAGGACAGGCCTCGATACTGAGTCAAGACGTCCAAGATGTTCCCAGGCTTAGAGCCAGCCCCATTGCCTGCCTGAGAGGAAACAAGGAGCAGTGAGTGTCCCCACTTTCTTCTGGACCCCACTGACTATCCGCCTGCTAGAAGGTTGATGCTCTTATCCCAGGAAGGAACCGGTGAGCTGGAGAGTCCAGGTTCCAGAGGGAACCGCGTCTGGGTTCACACCCTGTCTTTCTAGGGTTAGACATGCTCCCACTGCGAGCTGGCACCAGCCACGGCTCTGCTTCCCCGCAGAGATCCCTGGACTGTGACAGAGAAATCAGCAAAGGGGTCTGGATGTGAGCTTGCATGCATGTAGTCTTCAAAAGGACCTATTTCAAGGCCATATGATCATATTTTAGATATGGAATAGAAGACATTTCTCCCACGCAGCTGGGGCAAGAGCAGGGTCTTAGGAGCCCCGCGAGCACATTCTACAGGGGCGCTCCCTCTCCTGAAGCATTTCTCAGAGAGGCACTCCAAAGACCGGGCCTCCCAGGAGGTCCTCCATGAGAAGACCCCAGGGTCTACCAGAGACCTGAGGTCCTCCACGAGAGGACCCCCAGGGACTGCTAAAGGGGAACTTGTGCTGGAAAACTCTGGGAGCACCCCCAGGCTCTGTAAGGACCCTCTGTTCTCACAGAGTGCTCTCTGACATCTGGGGTGTCTCCACCGTGCAGCTGAGAGTTAGTTTGATTATTCTTGAAGCCTCCACCTCTTCCACTCACCCCCATTTCTCACCCCGACCTCCACACCCTCATGACCAATTGCTCCTGCCTCATCATCTCTTCTACACCATGAGATCTTCTCTTAGCTTTCTTACATTGGCAGACCAAAGAGAGACACAGAGAGAGAGAGACAGAGAGACAGAGAATGGGCTTGCCAGGGCCTCCAGACACGGCAAATGAACTCCAGATGCATGTGCCACCTTGTGCATCTGGCTTATGTGGGTCCTGGGGAATTGAACCGAAGTCCTTTGGCTTTGCAAGCAACTTAACCACTAAGCCTCCTTCTCCCCATTTTTGCTCCGTGTTATCATGCTCATTAAAATGTCCTGTCCCAGCCAGGGTGGCAAGTGACTATCATCCCAGCACTTGGGAGATGGAGCTCCAAAGTATGATCGGAAGTAAATACCAGCTTCAGCTGTGAAGTAAGTCTGAAGTCAGCTTGGGCTATGTGAAAGTATCTCAAAAAACAAAACAATGAAGGAAGGAACCAATGAATGAACTAACTAAAGCCTTTTGTGTTCTGTCCTTTTACGATCAGGGTAACTTACCGTGAGAGAGTCGCCCAAGGCTCCAATGACCTTGATGTCAGCTGGCTTCAGCCTGTGAACTGAGAATAAGAAGCTGGAGTGAATAGAAAGTTGGGGTTCCAGGAGGGCACAGATCCATCTCCTCTGAGCCCCAGGAAAGTGAGAGGAAGTCAGTTTTCACAGTCATACACCTTGCATAAAAGATACAGTCAACAGGGCTCTACCATCTGGGCCACGGGGCCTGAATGCAGAAGTGGGGAGCTGAGAGGTGGACGCCCTCTACGAGGGAATCTACCCACATTTCTGGGTGAAACTGGATGCTACCAGTGACCAGCAGCAAGTCCTTGCAAGAGGACTTACGGCAGAGACGGAAACAGCGTTCCATCCATTCAAGATCTGATAACATTCGCAATAAAACAACAGATCACCCTGGAACAGAGCAGTTCTAGCTATGCATGTGGCACACACCTGCAATCCCAGCACTTAGGGGGCTGAGTCAGGAGGCTCTCAAATTCAAAATCTGTCTGGGCTATATAGCAAGACTCTTTTTCAAAATAAAAATTAAGAAAAAATCATGCTGAGGACATAGCTCAGTGGTTGAAAGCCTAGCACATATGAGACCCTGGTCCAATCCCTGGCACATAAGCAAAACCAAACCACAAACATAACCAACAACAACAAACAAAGCTCAAAAGGGAATACTTCACAACAGCGTTTGTGTGTGTGTGTGTGTGTGTGTGTGTTGTGATTCTCTGAATGTACGCTGTTTTACGCTCAAGTAATAAACCAAGATAATGACTACTGCCATGTTCACACTGAATGACTACACCATGTGTTGTTGACCCCTTCATTCACTCATGGACAGTTTTCAACTTTTGGCAATTGGTTGCTCTAAACATGTGTGGAGTTTTTAATTTTTTTATTTGTATGTATTTATGGTACAAAGTAATAGGTTCATTAAGACATTTTCACACATGTATCTCATGTACTTGGATTTAACATTAGTGTTTGAGTGCGTACTTTCAATTGTTTTGGGTATATACCTAAGGGAACTGGGTCTTATGATAACCCTATGTTTAACTTTTTGAGTAGCTACCAAATTGCTGCCCGCATTCTGGCTGTACTTAAAATAACAAGAGGACGAGACCATCTTGTGTTTAGGCACATGCTGTGGTGTGAGTGTGATAGGTAGCTGTGCACTCATGTGCAAAGTGCTGGCACCACCCAGGTGGGGTGCTCCAGGGCGTGCAAAGTGCCAGAAATGGAGGTGGTGCTCAGGAGTGCACAGCCTAAGGGGAACTTGAGTGACATTCTTAGTTATGACAATGCATGACCTGATCTACTCTGTGGGAAGTCCACCATGACAAAATGGTCTAGAGCTAACGGCATGAACCCCTCGGAGGCAGGACAGGGGAGGGTGACAGAACAGACTTCATGGAGAAAGTAGCATTTAATTTAGGACCAAGGAGATGGCAAGAGGGAGGCGAGGTAGGTGGATGGGTGGGTGAATGCTTGCATGGAAGAGGAGGATGGCTATGGTAGCCAAGGCTCACGGTATCTGTAAAGCATGGCTAGGGGTACAGTTTGGTGTAAGTGAAGGGTATATGGAAGTGATGACAACAAGAACGCAACACTGTGAAGGCAGATTAGGACCACAGGTCTTCCGTGCCTGGCTAACAAGTCAGGAGATCAACGAGACACTGCTATATATGCAGTTCTTACATATACACACCAGTCCTATGTCATCGGTTCCCCTTCTTGTCATCTGCTCCCTTTTACTTTATGCACATAATAACATGAATCTAAGTGCCCCTTGGGGACCACACTAGAATTTCTCATGTCTTATATAGCCCAGGCCCTCAAGTCATAATCTTATCTCTCATGCATCCCTAATAGTTTACTTCCAAGGTCACCCCAAGTCTGCAATAATGCCATCTTTGCTGTCATATGTGTCTTCTGTTGTCTGTACTGGTCCTCTGTATCTACACTAACTTGTTCAAACAGCTTTTAAAAAATTATTTATTTGGGCTGGAGGGATGGCTTAGCGGTTAAGGTGTTTGCCTGTAAAGCCGAAGAGCCCAGGTTTGATTCCTCAGGACTCATGTTAGCCAGATGCACAACGGCGCGCACACATGTGGAGTTCCTTTGCAGTGGCTGGAGGCCCTGGCACACCTATTCTCTCTCTCTCTTTCTCTCTCTCTCTCTCCCTCTTTCTCTGTCAAATAAATAAATAAAATTGAAAAAAAAAGTTTAAAAAATTATTTATTTATTTATTTATTTGAGAGAGAAAGAAAGAAGGAGGGAGGGAAGGAGGGAGGGAGAGAGAGGAAGAGAGAATGGGCACACCAGGGCCCCCAGCCACTGCAAACAAACTCCAGACACAAGCGCCACCTTGTGCATTTGGCTTATGTGGGTCCTGGGGAATTGAACCTGGGTCCATTGGCTTTGTAGGCAAACACCTTAACCACTAATCCATCCCTCCAGCCCTTCACATAGCTTTGATACCATGGAGGAAGTCAAATACTGAGTGTCTCCAGGGAGTGCCCTACTCTGGGGAAGAGGCCCATGGTCTCAGGAGGCGCTGGCTAGTGATGCAGAAACTAAAAGCTGTTGTCAGCAGGCTTCCCTGATAGCTTGCTCTGCCAAGATGACTGCAACGCTGTCGTGAGCCCCGGGCGGAGCAGCGTGATCCACAGCACCCATCAGCCACCACCTGGAAAGGGTGCTCAGAGGGACCCCAGGTCTTGTGTCCTCCTGTGAGGCTGCCTTGGCCACCTCCTCCATGCTTCTTGCAGAACCGAACTGTCCCTCCCCCCAAGGACTTGCTCTCACTGGCAGGAAGTCCTTGCTGCTTCCCAGGGCAGGAGGCAAACTAAGGCATACATGATGATGAATGCATATGTGCAACATATACATTAGTGGTCCTCAAACTTGACTGTGCACCAGAATGGTCTGGGGAGCATGTTAGAACACAGGTGGCCAGGTTCCACACAGCTTCTGACTCAGTAGGTCTGAAAATCTGCATGTCTAATTTTGAGAACTCATAGAGAGGCTTTATTTTCTTTTTTAACTTGAAGCTGTTGACAGTGGTCTATTTGTGCACTTGTAGGAGGAAAGATCAGAGCCATTGCTCCCATATCTACGTACAAGTGGTCTCCTGGCTCACACAGCCATGACTGCCACTGCGAAACCTTGTGGATTTCAGGCCTCTCAGATTCTAGAGCCGCCAGGCGTCTGTCTTCAGAGTCCCTCTTTCTACCCTGTCACCGTGCTTTAAATTTATCCCCGTACTCACACGCGCACGCGCACGCGCACACACACTTCTACATGATTATGGCCCTTCCCAGCCCTTCCCAGCTATACTATGTGGTTAGAAGAACAATATCAAATCACAAATACAGCTGCACACATTAGCACACGCCTACAGGGCGAAACATGAGAGCTTGAAAATGACCTCTTCTCAAAGAAATCAGGCTATGGGTAAAAAAGGCAACAAAATGGAAAATAAGACCCCCCCTCCTCCCCACATGAGAGGGTTTATTTTAGCTTCTGGTGATGACAGTCAATCACTATATTCTTATTGCCTCAATGGTGAATTCTCTGAACCACTGGCTAGTACGTGAAGCTCTTTGAGGCTGGTAAAATGTAGAAAAGATGGACAGCTTTGCTGCCAAAGCCTTATTATTACACGATGATCAGAAGAAGTAGGGCAAACTAACCGTACCTGTTCTCTGAAATCTGTAGCAGACAGAAAGGAAGCAGAAGTGTCTGTGTGTATGCTTATGCCCGGCTATGTGCGTGTCATGTTTGTTTCTGAAAGGAGATTCTCCGGTTGGGCGTTCTGTGGGGTTTTCAGTAAGAGAAGATGAGCCACAGGAAGCAAACCGAGGTGGGAGGAGGAGCTGGCTTATCTGGAACTTTATTGTGAAGATAGAGCCTGGTGCATTTCCTTGGTTTATTATCCTGTAGACCTTGGTTTGTGGTTAAGGTTTATTAATGCCATTGGGCATGTACAACAAAAACATCTTAGAAATGCAGCAAAGCACTTTAGCAAATGCTCTGTTTGGAAAAACAGCTACTGACAGATAAAGATAGATAAGATGTAGTTTGTGTGCACTGCTTAGCTAACTATTATCTGGTACAAACTGTCCGCTGTCTTGAAAGAACTTGATAAACTCATCACTAACTCATCAAGATTTTGACCAAAGGAGCCTTTTATCAGAAAGCCATCCAAGCTCTGATAAAATATCATGACTAGTATGAAACAGGGCAATGGCCCTGTCTGCCAAAGCGATACTGAAGAGACGCACTTGGCACACTGGTGTTTTGTGCTGTGTAACCCAGCGAGTTAAACCATCCAGAGCTGTAACCTAAAAATCCAACTCTCTCTGTCTCTCATCAGTTAGGGCTACCCAACCCATTTTTTTTTCTCTGATAGTTTTAAGGACTCATTAACAAAACTTCCACAAGGGCTGAGGACATGGCTCAGTGGGTAAGAGTGTTTGCCACACGAGCATGAGAACCTGAAGCGGTTTGACTCGCCCCGAGTTGGGTCTCTCAGTGCTCATGTCAACAGCTGGGCTTGGCCTGGTCAGACACGCCTGTAACCGTCCTGTGGGGAGTGAAGACTGGAGAAACGCCGGGGTTCATTGGTCAGTCATTCTGACCAAAACAACCAAAACTGGCAGCTCGGGGTTTAGTGAGAGACTTTGTTTCAAGGAAGTACATGGGTGATTAAAAAGGAGGACGGCTGACAGTCTCCTGTGGCTTCCACATTGTGCACGTGGAGTGTGTGTATCTGCACATGCATGTGCAGATACCACACGGGCACATACACCCCTCTACACAGATGTTCCTTCTCATACATACGCAATTACTACTGCTTACCATACACACAGGACGTTCACAATGCTGGCAATTTGTTGGTACACCACTGAAACCTTTGGAGACGTTGGCCTAAGTTTGTATGGATAAATGTGCACCCTCATAGTAGGAGCTCAACACGTGCCCGGACTTTACAAGTAAGGACAGTGGTCTGAGGGGATGGACCTGCCAGTTACCTTGACCAGAGAACTGCACATTGTATGCATGTACTGAAATGGCATACCACACCCCATGACTCTGTTTGATTGGTATGTGCAAGTTACAAACATATTAATAAAAATGTTAACCTGAGATAAAGGCTGTGTGATTCTGTGACAGGCATTTTACAACTCTCAAAGATCCGAATGATTAAAAAAAGACACCTTGGGGCAGGAAGCAGGTCAGTCAATGTCTTGGGCATGAAGGTGAACTTCTCAGTAGGATGGCTGCACCTAGAGACAAGCGGGCTCTTAGTTCTCTGGTGGGGGGCATCAGGTTAGGTCAAGTCGTCAGCCCCGTGAAGAGGTGACGGCATCAACACGACTCCAGGACCCACACTGAGCATTATGCCGTGGAAATAACAAGCTCTGGTGTTGGAACACGGCCATGTTTTATGTTAGCTTTTGGAGAGCTCAATTTAGCTAAATGGGGCAAACAAATAATATTGGATTTTAGAAAAAAAAACAATGGCTAAAGATAAGTGGCTATGCTCTTTGATACTGTTAGTGAGAGGAACTCACAGGCAGCACGCTGGCTTTTTAAAGCCCTCCTTTCAAGTGTTAAGGGTTGCTCTCTCCACATGGACTTAGCAGCTTGACTTCAATAGCTAGCTAACTTCAGTAGACAGCGAACAAGCCATCCAAAAAATATTTTCTGAGTTATCCAAACTATAGGGGAGGGAGGACCAGGTAGTAATATAAAATATCCACATGAATGTTTATTAACTTGTGAAGCCCATAGAAGAGTGCACTGAACAAATTTCACACTGGCTTGCACTGACTGAGAATGAGAACTTGTAACACAAGCTTTTATTTATTTATTTATTTTTATTGGCTTCTAAATGCCAATTAGTTATAAAAAAATTACTTGCATCAACTGTCTATATTTCATCCCAAAGCCCCACAGATCACACTTCATCACCCATGAGCTCTCAAGTGTGACGAGAATGGGGTGTTCAGACCATTAGGGGCCATGGCCTGGGAGAACAGGCACAATCCTATTTTCAGTATAACTTTCGGTGATGTTTCTATCTGTGCGCCTGTGGACTGACAGACGTGTAAGAAAAGAGGGCTACAAAAAGGGCTCTGAAAATAATTGGTAGGCAAAATAGTTATTTCAAGTAGTCTTACTGAGAAATAATTTCAATGGGAAGCACTTCTGTCTGGTTGACTTTTCAGATCTATTTCAACTCTGAGAATGTATCTGATGGATTATAAATACTCAACAAGTCATAGTCACTCGGCAAGTATCTAATGGGCTCCTACTGCGTGCTAAGGCAATGGAAGGTAGTAAGATGGCCAACAACAAAGAGATGCATGACAAATGGTTTCATTTCAATTAGAAATTACAAATGTGATCTCCAGAAATGTTTTTTTTTTTTTTTTTAACCAGAAACATAATAACTATGAAAAGAACATAGTAATGTGGCTTGGAGATAATGTTTTCTTCTTTTTCTTTCTTTTTGAGGGGGATCTCAGTGAATACAGGTCTAATGTTCAACTGTAGTTCAATGGTACAAAAATAAAATACACTTTTCATTATTGCCCAATAAACTCTGGCCATTTTCTTGAATCACAATACTTTCCATGGTACCCAGAAGCACACCCCCACTTGGAGGGCGTGTGTGGTTTGGGCCTAGGCCCCTTTTCTTAGCTCAGGCTTCGATCCATTTGTTGATTCAAACAGCACCCATCACCAGGGCATGTCAGGTCTTAACATCTTGATAATTCCTGCTCTTACTTCTTCGAGCACCAATAAACACGCTCATCTATAGGGCCAGGGAGTAAAGAAGAGCTCGCGCCTTATCTGCTCTTTAAGATGCTGCGATAGGCTCTGGTGGATGGTTGTCATGACAGAAACACAATCTAGGCCGATTGTGAAATGCTTTTCAGATTGTCCTTTCAAACTGATAAGACCGAGAAGGAATATAGACTGTTCCACAATCTCACTGATACTCTCTCCATCTATATCTAGATATGTGTATATAGCTATGCATAAATCTCTATCTGCATCTTTGAATATGGGTTTTTACTGCAGGAGGACCTACATATGAACATGATCATTTATTTCTGCTGTTAAAGTCCAGGTAGCAAATAAACTAACAGGAATGCACTGTCATAAAGTATGGGGCAGGAAGTCTAAAGACTAAACTCATCTGTAAGATAAACATCACTTCTGCGGTTTGGTCCTCCTAAAATTCAAATACTAGACACTTGGTTCTCCGTGTGGTGGTACGGAGGTGCAAGGTAAATAGGTCACTGGGGCACTGTCCTCAGGAGGAATGTGCGCTTACAAAAGGAGTTAGAGGGACTGTCACCAAGGGGGACTACCCCAACACGTGGCCCCTCTTGCCATTTCCCTTCTCCTTTCTCCACCATGTTGTAATTTTACCGCAGGGGACACTACCAAAGGGCAAAGAGACAGGGCACCTGGCACTGGACACTGAGCCTCGGAAACCATGAACCAAACAGACAGCTTTTCTTTGGAAGCACTTGGCTTTGGGTACCCTGTTACAGCAACAGAAAACAGACTAAATACAATTGCTGGTTCTATTGTACTGCAGCATGGAACAAGTGTCAACTGTATAGCAAGGGCGTGTGTGTGTGGTGTGATGGGTGGTGTGTGCACGTGTGTGTGCAGATTCACCCCTCATGTGCACAGAGGCCAGCGGAGAAAGTCAGTGTCCTTCTCTATCGCCCAGTTGCAGGTTTCCTTCACATAGGGTCTCTGCCTCAGCCTGGAGCTGCCACCGGTCAGTGGGCCCCTGCGCTGCCCCGCGGTGCTTCCTCCCCACTGTGGCACAGATGTGCCTGGCTTTCAGTGTCTCAGCGGTCTCAGGCCCAGTAGAGCCTCATGTTTCATCGACAAGTGCTCTTAGCCACTCAGTCATCTCCCCAACCCAAGGCTCTGTTTCTTAACTGCTTCTGGCCAATGTTTTAAGCCGGCCGTCTCGCTTCATGTGCATCTGCTGAGATGTGTGTGAAGGGAAGCGAACCCATGCCACCTGCTTGTTCTACCTGGAACACGGGGAGACAGTCTCACCACAAAAGGAAGCTTTCTTATAAGTACTATAACATCTCCAAACTTAATTTTCTATCTTGTCAATATTCCAGGCCATGGGCAGCAATAAATCAACTAGGATATCAGCTTCTGGATGCCTCCCTCAAAGGATGGACTCAAACGTTCTCCAACAAATGGACGAGCACATGAACACATCCAGTCAGTGTCTCCAGGACTAATGCAGACATAAGCACCGATGCCCTGGCTAATGACCGGAGTCACACGAGTCACAACACGCTCTTCAGGTGACTTTCCACATGCATACGGCCATCACTCCCAACCCACCCGTGTGTCACGCCCAAGCTTCCCTCACAAAGTCCTTGAGCAGCTGCCTCTTGGGAAAGCTTGCTGATGACAGCCTAGAACATTTCATGAGTGTCATATTCTAGAAATATGGCAAAGTGGGGCTTTGCAGGCCTGGGACGCCCCTGAAGGCAGTGTGCACACCCGTGGGAAGGGAGCATGGGCTGGCTGGCTTTGCATTCTGCTGCAAGGTGCTTCTGTGTTTCTTGGACGAACAAATTCACCCATGAAGGCTTTAAGGCCAAGACAATGTCATAAATCCACTGAACTACCATTGGGCTCTTGTAGAGTGTTACCTAGCATGGGGCCAATGCTCAATAAATGCCTTCTGATAATGATATCATTATTTTAGTTAAAGAATAATCACACACAAGCATGACCTTATAAATGCACAGTAGAGCTATGTCCTTGAACTCCTCTCCAGTCTTGAACTCAGCTGGTGGGGAAATCCCCTTGCTATCTTAAAATTGCTCCCACTTAGCTAAATTCAAGCCTCACGTGAGTAGAAGATTACCGAACACCAGCTGGGTACCTGTTGTGGGAATCGTGTCCGAGGGGTCCTTTTCAGGACAAGTGAATTCTGCCCCTTCTCTTATCTGAAATGAGACATGGGAGAAATGAGAAGCAATGCGTCTGATTCAATGAGAGACTGAGTGGGAGTGGGCCTTTATTTTGGAAACTATCATTGAAGAAAATGAAACCTTGGTGTTCCCCAAGGATTCTCTCTCTCCTTCAGCCCTTACAGCCTGCGGCGCACAGCACACCGTGCTGAAGCCTGCCCCCTCCTTTCCCGGAGTCCTTGCCACTACGCAGCCTCTGGGCCGAGGGCCTCCTCCCAGCCGTCTCCCAACAACACAAGACGAAGACACGCCTTTGCTTCAATGCTCAGTCAAGAGATTTCTGTCTGTGCTGTTCTGCATTGTGTTTCCAAAGCCCAAAATGATGGTTGGCGCCAGATGATCGACTTGATTTGTTCATTGAACAAGTAAATGACTACCCTGCATCAAGTCCATTGTCCCTCACGTCAGGCCTTGACTGAAGTCCGTTCTCTTGCACACCCCAGAACCTTCACCCAAACCATTACCCCTACTATTCGCTTTCTTCCTCCCATCTTTCTGGGTCAACTTGAGTCATTCTTCAAGGAGAGGTCATAGGTACCCTTAGGAAAGTATTCTTTAATTTTTTGAGTTGGTTTCTTTTCCCATAACCCCCCCCCCATGAAAATTTTTATTCTAGTTGTTAATATATTGCACATAAATGCTAGCTGGCATATGTTTCCCTACCAAACTGTGTTTCTTGGGACAAGCAATATATCCATCTGTTTATTTAATTAACAAATAGCTACTGGGTCCCCAAGTCCTTGTACCCACTGAGCTTGCATTCTAGCATGTGGTAGGGACTTAATAAGTGTATCCTGAGGGATAATGCCAATCCCCTTATTAGATGATAGCAATGCTGACGGTTATGTAGAGCTCATGGCCTGGCAGATACTGTTAGAAGTGCTTCACGCTTGCTAACCACGCGTGCAAGCTCATGACTATGGAAGACAACTGACGCCACTGAGTCCCGCAGGAGCCAAAGTGCTTGCTCATTGACACAGAGCCAGTAAGCTGAAGAGTCTAGATTTGAAGCCAGAGCCAGTTAAATCACCTCCTGTGCCATACTTCCTCCTAGATAATATTTATAATATCAGTTAAGTAGTATGGGGCACGTTGATAAATTGAGTCTTCCACACTGGGTCTCCCAGGGTGGAAGCCCACCACTTGGAGTAAATTATCTTTTTTATTTTCATTAAAATAGGACTTAGGACAGGATTCCACTCAATCCACTTTGTCTCTAGTTACCCGACAACATAGACTAGATGTTAACCTTTAGATGTTTCTGGGTCCCCTGGGGAGTATACAAAATACCCTATCTAATCTCAGCAGAAAATATCAGAAAGCCACACTGACTGAGATAAGCCATGAGCAAGATGTGAGTGCCAGGTAAGCCCCGAGGGCGGGGACCAACTTCTAAGTCCTCTCACCTGTGCCTCTAACCTCTGCTTTCCCTTCACCCTGAGAGTCCAGGGGAGCTCAGAGGACTTGCTAGGGGCGAGGGAGGGGTCTGAGGCACCTGTCCTACATGAAAGCAAGCTGGGAGCAGGAGTGCCACGTCACCCTGTCACCCCAGTGCAGCTGGTCACTGAGGCAGGGCTAAGACGCTGCTCTAGGGAGATCTGCTTCCGGGCACCACGGGAACTGCCATCCCTGATGGTTTACCTTCTCCTCGCCCGCGCGGACTCAGTTTCAGAAGCTGTGGTAACCGCCACAGCTCAGCGGCCCTCATTGCGCCTGGAGGCCAGGACAAGGACAGCCAAGCGGAAAGTAGAGACAAGTCAGCCCAGAGGTTCCGCACGCCGGTCAGCCACAGAAGCACGGTCCTTACCTCAGCCTTCCCCGAAGGTTTCAGCAGTCTGCTGCGGTAGTTGCTATTCTTGTAGGTGAACAGATAGGGGCTCTCCTGCAGAGAAAGGGAACATGTGGCCATGACCCAGAAATCCCTATCCTTTAACATTCAGGGCTGGTTGTCAGCATGCCTTGGACTGAGCTGGAGCCTTCACATGAACCTTCCAATGATGGCCAAACCCCTCTCCGGCCCTTCTTCTCCTTGCTGCCCGTTGCCCTGCTGAGGCCCTTCAAGGCTTCGGAATGGCTCATTTGCAAGCCAGCATTTCTGGCTCTCTCTGCCCTAGAGGTTCTTGTTACCAGTCTAAGGACAGATTTCCCAACAAAAGACTTAATTTTAAGGCTTCTTGGCAGCCAGATCCAAGAGGGAAAAAAGGCGAATCATACACTTCCTATGACCTAGTCACAATAAACTGATTCAACAAGAAAGCCCAAAATTTGACTAGCATAAAATGGTAAAAGGAATCTCAATCATTGATGTTATTTCCTCAACTATATATTTGATAGTATTGACTCTGTATCTGTGACCTACTGGGCACATAGTTAAGACACAGCCTTCAAGACCCCTTAGGCACTCAGCATCGCTTTCTCCTTCTTCCCTGAGGTAGAGGAAAAGCTGGAAGCGGCAGATGAGGGACAAGGCCAGAGCACGGGGGGTGGTGTGTGGGGCCATCGTGGGAGGTCAGGAGGCTTGCGGCTTTGTTTCCCCAGGCTTTCGTGGGTGTGGAGGCCTCCGCTGTGCTGACACAGGCATCGGCCTTAGGACAGGCACCTGTCAGAGCTGCACAGAGGCGCACAGCTTGACAAGCACACATCAGAGGCCCAGAAGAACAGAGCCACAACTCAGTCACTAAGACCCCGCTTCTCAGCAAAATGCACACGCCCCCTCCCCTCCCCTGCCTCTCCTCCAACACAACCCAGTCCCTCTTACCCACGAGGGGCATTTCATTGTCTTCTTCTCCGGGGCACTCAACAGCTCATTTTTGTGGCCAGCCGGCTCCATCTATAAAGGAAGGTGACAGCTAGGACAGAGGAGTCTCACTCAGAAAGCAGCCCTCTCCAGCACCACTGAGAAGGCCTCCTTCAACCCCTGGTCCTCACAGTGTGGCCTCAGGACCAGCAGGATCAGCGCCCCTCAGGGAACTCCAGCTGTGTCCCCAACCTCCTGAATCAGAAGCTCAGCCTGGGGCGCAGCGCTCAGTGTTTCCGTGAGCCCACTGGGGACTGCAGAGTGAGGACTGCTGGGACGTCCTGGTCTACCCCTCCCAATAGCACAGCACGAGCAACTGCAGGGGTGGGGGAGCTGCTTAGGGTGCATGTGACACTGGTGTCCTGAATCCAACTACCAGCAGGTCCCGTGGCTTCCTCACACCTGGAGCCTGAGCTCATTTGCCATCTTGTCTCCTTCCTTGGTGCCCAGCTCTTGGCTAGATCACTGATGAAGTTTCCCTCAGAGAGGAGAGCCTGTGTAGAAAGCAGGTGTTCTCTCCCCATCTCCCCCCTTCCTACAGCCTTGACCTAGCTGTACATAAACCCAGACCCCTTCCTATAGCCTTGGCCTACCTGTACATAAACCCAGATCCTTTCCTATAGCCTTGACCTAGCTGTACATAAACCCAGACCCCTTCCTATAACCTTGACTAGCTGTACATAAACCCAGACCCCTTCCTACTGCCTTGACCTAGCTGCACATAAGCCCAAATCCTATAGGGAACAAAATCCATGGAACTGAAGTTTATACAACTGTATGTGAATCCAGTGACATGGCCTGGGTCAAAAAACTTCTAGTCATCAATGGGGCTGCAGACATAGAGTGACAGGGAGTACATTGTCACAGTTCTCTCTGAAATAGTCGGCTATTTACACAGCAGCCATCTAACGACAGGTAGGCAAGGCACAGCAGCAGGGAGACCAGCTGGTAAGACCTTTGGAAAAAGCTTCCAAGAAAGGGGAAGGAAGGCAGTTGAGGAGTGAGTTAAAAGGGAGATTCCTCCATGCCTCATGCAGGGGTCAAAGCCAGGACCTTCCCCACATAACACTAGGCAAGTGCTCACCACTGAGCTGCGTCCCTAGCTGAAGAGGGATTTTTAAAAAATTGTTTTGCAGGGCTGGAGAGATTGCTTAGTGGTTAAAGCGCTTGCCTGCAAAGCTTAGGGACCCTGGTTTGATTCCCCACTACCCACTTAAAGCCAGATGCACAAGGTGGGACGTGTGTGTGGAGTTTGCCTTCAGTGGCAGCAGGCCCTGGTGCTCCCATTTTCTCTCACTCTCTCCCTCTTTCTCTCTCAAATTAATAAAAAATAAAAAGCAACAACAACAACAACAAAAACACCTTGTTTTGTGAGCCGGGAATGTCGCTCAGTTGGTAGGGTGCCTAGCATGTAAGAAGCTCTGGGTTCGATCCCCAGTACAATATAAACTGGGCATGGTGGGCAGGCCTCTAATGCCAACACTGGGAGGTAGAGGCAGAAGGCTCAGAAGTTCAAGATCATCTTTGGGTTCAATGGCCAGGTGCTATCTGCGTTGCTTTTGCCTTTTCCCAATCCTTTAAGAACTTGAGAATCTAGAAAGAAACCTTGAGACAGCAATGTCTTCAAGATTCTGATCAAATGAATAGAACACAGCCTATTTTTCAAGGACCTCAAAGAAAGATAATTTATAGGTTTAACCGATAAATCTGATTCTGTTAAGAACCTTGTCCCAATCCAGGCATGGCGGTACATGCCAGTAATCCCAACACTTGGGAGGCAGAGGCCAGCCTGGGTTATACCTACTGAGTTGCAGGCCAGCCAGGGCATAGAATAAGACCCCACTTCGAAACACACATGCACACACACACACCCTTACTCTAAATGTCGTGGTGTCAGTCACCTGCATTCTTCTTGCTCCCACCAAGCAAGCTCTCTTACAGCTCTTTATCCTCAGAGGGAGTGGAAAACTCTTAGTGAGCTCATTAGCCCTCTCTCTCCTGACGCCCTGCACTGCACACAGGCTGGGTTTTCTCCATGGATGACTGGGGCCAGCCTGTGCTGTTATCTCCTTTCCTGGTCCTTGAATTGCCACACAGCCACCATTCTGCTGAGAACATCCTCTCTGAGGAGCAGAGCTCTTAAGTGGGAGCAAGTCCTGAATTTCTTTTCCTGCCTGGTGGCTCAAAAGTCCCTAAGAATATGTCCCTTTAGTACCACTGTACAAGAATTCCCACAGTCTACTGAGGGAACAACAGAAGGGCCCTAGGAAATGAGTTCTGTCCCAAACACAAAGTCCTCTTCAGCCCCGTGCCAGGAGGGCGAGCTTCGACCACAGCCAGGGAGCGTGGGATCCCGCAGCTGGAGCGCTTCCATTCCAGGCAAGTACAAGCAGGACAACCCCTGGGTGTGCGTGGGGCTCAGAGCTTGGGCTGATGTGCAGGGATGGGGTGCAGAGGGGCAGGTGCAGAGGGGAAAGGACGATCAGGACACGAGAGGCAGGCACAGGCCCTGTGCTGATCCACCGTCCACTTGGAGGGAAACCCTCCCTCCGGCTCTGGGTCTGTGAGTGTGGCATAAAGCAGGAGCAGCTGGCACTGATCTCAGTGGTCCTGGGTCAGCCCAACACAGCAGGGCAAGGGTCGCAGTGAACTGAAGGGTGTGGAGGGGCCCCCAAAGCTCCTTATTTCACAAGCCCTCTGAGGCTTGTCGAGGGACACTTATATCTAATTGGCAGGTAGAGAAAATGAAACTGTCTCAAGAAACAAGTCGAAATGGGACAGGGGCCAGAATCGCTTTCTGACACCCTTGCCCAGGGCCCTTTGCTTTGCCCTAACCTGTCACATTCCTGATCATTCACAGACAGAGTCTGGCCTGCAGGAGCCCTGGTGAGTTCCAGCAGCATCATAGGTGGCCTGGCATTTTGCCAGTGAGGAAACTGGGAGACTCACTCACTTCAGAGACTTCTCTTTCCCATTCTGGGCTATGGGAGCCTGGAAGGGCTTGTTGGGAAACTGTAGCCTGTGAGTGGTTGGACATGTCTGCAGACCGTGGGGTAACTGTCCACCTAGGACAATGGCACCTCCTCTGTGGAGTCTGCCTAGGCTCTGAAGGAGAGACCTCTGGGTAGGTGCCGGACCCTTGGGCAGGTTAGAAGACACCAGACCAGCAGCGTGCCTCAGCGGTCTGAGAAAGGTGGATCTCATCACTACTACTGCCAACAACAAGGACATCCAGGAGCAAGAGGACAAGAGGAGAAAGGAACCTGGCCTGCCCTTCTTTGCTCTCACCACCACCTCCTCCCTCGGGCCGAGACGTCATCATGCCGCGGGTCTCACAGTTCACACCAGCCTCCCCTAACCCTCGCTGCTGCAGTTGGCTCCTTCACCTCTTCGCACCTTTGGCTCGCAAAGGTCCCCTTACCAAGGATGCCCGCCCTGCTTTCTGCCCATACATTGCTTCACGTCCCAGGTCACCTCCCCAAAGCCACTTCAAATCCCCTTCTGAAGCCACTGTCCATGCTGTCTCTGGGGCACATCCCTGCAGGCTGGGTCATTGTGTGCCCTTGTTCTCCTGGTTATCTATCCCTTCCCAGCAAGCCCGTGAGCTACGTGAGGACAGAGGCCACACTCAGTGTCCCTTGTACCCTCCTTGGCTAGCAGCACTGGGAAGGGCATGGTGAAGGCATGGCATTTGTTGGTCGGGGAGAGGTGGCACTGAGCCAGCTTTCTGAGAGAGGGTGGTAAGAGGGCAGCCCCCCCAGGAGGCCTCGGGTTTCATCTCTGCCCGTCACGGAAGAGGGACTGGGGGATTATCCCACCCAAGGGCCAGGCCCACTAACAATAATGTCCCTATCAATGAAATCTGATGCCTTCTGCAAAGGAAAGTGTGCTTCTACTAATGGGGCCACTGGGGTTGCCGGAGCTCCCCCTCCCCGCTGCGCCGTCCTCCACCGGCCACTGGGGCCAAGGCGCAGCTGTGGATGTGCTCCACGCCGCACGGCGGTTGGGGAGATGGAGAGGAGTACTTCTACGCCACAGAAGAAGAGAAATCAATTTCTATTGCTGGAGCTCTAAAAATAGGAGAGTGTGGAATGCGGTGGGGGGGGAGGGTGGAATCAATGGATTCTGTCTGGTGCCCTGGAAAGGCTCTAAGCAGTGGGGGCACCTCCCACCACTGAGAATCCCCAAAGCCCAAGGACAGGGCAAACCTATCACTGTCAGCATACGGAGAGCAAACAGCGCATGTGAGGGACCCTAATGTTCAGGGTCAGGTTTTGTAGAAAGGAACAGAGACCCTGAGCTCCTGCAGCCAGGAAAGGCAGGATCTCGGTTTGAACCCTGGTCACCACCCGGGAGTCTGTGCTCGTTCTAGGCACTGCCTTGGGCCTTTAAACATGCACACAACCAAGTAAGTGTGAGGAAAGTGGGCAGGACTGCAGGGGGTCTGCGCCTTGGAGCCTCACCAGAAGTAGGTCTTCCACACAGACCCTGGGCAATGGGCTGGCCTCTGGGGAAAATGGCCCTTGGGGGACTCCTGTCTCTGGAAGGCTGAGCCCCTGGGGTTTTGCTGGGCCAGCATCTCCACAAAGTTCTGGTGTCCTGCAACCCCTCTTGAATGCAGCGGGTAGAAGAGTGCTTTGTAGGTTGGTCCCCAGGCTGGTGTGAGCCCCACACCCCTGTACTCACCATACTGTTCCAGAGGCTGAGGGCAAGTGTGGTGGGATCCTGGGGCAAAGGCCTCTCCTGGAAGAGAACAGCAAAGGAGTTGATGTGCCCCCAAGGACATCTCCACACATTGGTGTTGTCCAAGCAATGGTGTTGGGGAACCCTGACCGCCCAGCTCTGTCCCTCAGCTTTCTACCTCCTCAATAATGCCAACATTTTCAGGAGCGCTGGCTGGGGTCAGGGTTTGAAGGCAAGCGTTGGCAGTAGGAGGAACACCTGGTTACTCCATTTTATCATGGGTCTTCAAGACTGAACTCAGATCAGGAGCAAGTGACTTCTCTGTGGTCTGAGGAGGATGGTGAAGGGGACATGGACACTAGTACTCTTTGTCTTTCTTATGTGTGTGTGTGTGTATATGCAGGACTGTGTTCATGTGTGCATAGGTACATGTGTGTGCACACAGGTATGTATGTGCACGTGGATGCCAGAAGTTGAAGTAAAATAGCTTTTTCCATTTCTCTCCACCTTATTCTTTGAGACAGAGTCTCTTGTTCAACCTAGAGCTCACCGACTCAGCCAGGCTAACTACCTAGGATCCCCTGTCCCTGCCTCTCCAGTGCTGGGTTGCAGGCCAGGTGCCCTTCACTGTACACGCTGGGGGTCCCAGCTCAGGTCCTCGTGCCTGGGCAGTAAGCACTCTGCCCCTGAGCCATCCCCCAGCCTCTCTTTCTTCTTCCAAACCATGGTGGAAGTATCATGTAAGACACACAGGCACCCCAAGGACCCCCCCACAGGCAGGAGATGGCAGATGGGGGGGCAAGTGTTTGCAGACGTAGCCCTGAAGGGTCAGAGGCTGCAGAGCCCATGATTTTTAATAGGAGTGGCGCCAACCTGGTGATACATGACTCAGCAGTCGCTTGCTCACTGACCTGGGGAGAGAGGTCAAACCACTTTCCTAAGGTCACACAGCTGGCCCATCCCAGAGGCAAGAGTTGAAGCCAAGCCTTCTTCCCAGAGTCCTAAGTCTTCATCTGCGAGCTCTGTCCCTCTAAGAGCCTGCTTCATGAGACTATGCAACACTGTGAGGACACCGCAGCAGGAAGCGTAGCCACGTTGCGGCATGGTTCCCTAGACTATGCCTCTGTGGTCAGTGACCTGGATCAGGCCAGGGCGTCCATGGAGAAGAGGGTGGGAGAAGGAAGTGGAAGGAGACAGGAGCAGGTACGGGGCCCGGGTCCCCGTCACCCCTTGATGCCTTTGCAGCTCACTCACCGAGGGTGACAGCTCATAGAAGAAAGGCTGGACAACCACCGCGAAGGACTCCTGGTTGTTGAGCCTGCTGGCAGCCAGAAGCCCCTCCCAGGCTTCCTGAGGGAGGAGCAGAGAGGCCGCTACAGTCGCCAAGCCCACCAGGCACCATCCTCGCTCTGAACCACCACCAGGCATGGTGTGTGGTCATCGAGCACCCTTTGAAAGCTCCCCCTTTGTTTCTCATTTCTCACTTTAGGGCTCGTGAGGACCCCAGCTGAGTTCTCACTTGGCTCAGAAACCCTAGCATCAGGGAACTGTGGGCAGACAGACCTGGAGACGATTCTCTGGAAGCTCTACAAGTCCAAGGCAGCCTGCGTGCTACAGGACCGTACGTGCTGTTCAGGGCCGGGTCTGCGCAGGCGTGTGCCACGAGCCCCTCCAAAGGACAGTCATTTCCAGCATGAGCAGCGTCATACAGCTGGTCTTACAGAGTGACTTCTTTCTCCTCTCAGTACTGGCGATTAAACTAAGAACCTCACGCCTGCTAAGCAGGCCCTCTACCACTGAGGTACACCCTCTAGGTACTTAGAATTTTCTTAAACACAGATCACCATGTTAACACATGTCTGGAAGCTGCTTGCCAATAAGAACAGTGGTTTCCACTGAGCCTTCTACACTCCTCGGGGGTCCCTTTGGTCTGCTAGAATGTACCTCTTCAGGAATCTTAACTTGCCTCTGGACTCTGCAGTGTGAGGTACAGAGACCGCCTGGGTAAAACCAGAACGCCAGCCGCAGATGTGGCAGGATGAGCAAGCACGACAAAAAGTATTTCAGAACCAGTGTGCACAAGCGCCTGGCTATTTATTGCCGAGAGTGTCAGCATGTCCCCCTGCCCCCATAGAACACAGAGGAACATGGGCTCACCGCGGGGAAATGCAGTGAGAACAGCTCTCTCCGCTCCTCACAATCCCAAGGCCAGCTGCACGCTTACTAGAGCAACCGACCTCACCCCCGCCATCCCCGTTCCCCTTCACGCACCCCGCCCCTGTGAGCCGGTGTCCCCGGGTCCCAGCAGGGCTCACCTGATAGGACCACTGCATGACAGCCTGGGAGAGCTTCGAGGTCTCTCTTGAGCAGTTGCAGACCCCCGATGCGAGGCTGCTGTAGAGGTCAAAATGAGCAGGACGTGATTGAGCTGGTGAGGGAGGGGGTCCCCCCACATCTCAGGGTCCTCTGGTGGGGAGAGGCACTGGTGGAGCCTGGGAGTTGCTTAGGGAGCAGGGAAGGAGAAATTGTAGCCGCGGACGGAGGCAAACGCCACGTCGTGTGAAGGCTGGGGTGGCGAGCCTCGTGGAGCTTGTCCCCAGGGTCAGGGATGCCCCCGGGCAGTGTTCTCCTTCCACGTCCTGGGACACCTCTCTCCCACTTTCTCCTCACCTCTGACACCCACATCCCATTCTTCTCCCCCTAGTCTCCCCTTTCCTCCCTTTCTTTCCAAGGCTCCCTTCTCCTCAGGCAGCACCCCTCTTTCTTCTCAGCTGTCCTCAACCCAACTCTTCCCATATGAACGTCTTTCCCAAGTTCAAAGCCATTCTTAGCATAAACCAGAAAGTGTAAATCCTATGAAAACTTTCAGAATACATGGAAATCAAGTTCTGAGATGCTAAAATACATTGAGGCAACATTTTTAAAAAAATATAATTTCCAGAAGTCACTTGATTCAGAGCTGCTTTGCCTAACCCGTATTTTCAACTCTCAAATCATTTGGGGTGGGGATGGGCTCTAGCACTCCATCAATCAAACTAAATATTCCATCCTTTAACTGCGTCTCCCAAACAACGCTGGGTAGTAGAGCCTCCTACCCCAAATTCTACCCTAAATCTGCCACTTGCTACTGGGGTGAGTGAGCTCGCAAAGCCACTGAGTCCTCCGACCTTCACTGCTGGCTCGTCTCGTGGGCTGGGTGGATGTGGACAGCCCACGCGGTGCTGGCGTATGACGCCCGCACAGACGATCTCAGCCCCGTTCTGTGTCCCTGTGTTTACCTGAAGCCAGTGCCTTGATGCCAGTGAGACACAGTCACAATCTCAGGGAGCTCCACCAGGTTCACAAATGCTCTGGGTACCTAGGGCACACAAGGGGTTGGGAGGTGAACATTTGCCAAGTTGCTATGGCTGCAGAGGGGCTCCTTGGAGGTATTTGGTTGAACCTAGTACAGAGCTGCCACCCTACAGCCACATACCCCAGAACATGCCCCCACCTCTCTCATGGTGGCCAGGCAGCCTAGTGGAGCCCAGCTGTCAGGGGAACACAGAGCACAGGGAAGACAAGAACCATGGCGCTGTTCTTAGGCTCTCAGAACCTATAGCTTCTAGAAAGGGCCTGTGGGTTCCCTAGAACTGGCTGTGGTCACCCCAGACTCCGCAGAGAGCAGCCTCAGGAGACAGCAGAGCCTGTGAGTCCCTTGAGAGCAACCAAGCCTGAGACTTGTTCTCTCACAGGGTAGGAGACGGGGTCCTTGGAGCCTCCCCTGCCCGAGCGGCTGACTCTCCACAGCAGAAACCCATTTTGCTCACCCTGAAACATGCCATGCCACTGAGAGCCGACCGGATCCCACCCTCCCCACCCTCAGAAGGACTGCTGGAGGCATCCTAAGGATGCTTGCCCCGGGGCCCAAAGGACCTGTGGAAGCACTGCCTTACCTCCTGGCGCAGGTAGTCCAGTATCCCATTCAGCTTTTCCATGCGTCTCATCAAGTACCTTTTCTGTGAGAGAAGAACCTCCTGAGGGAGGGTGGTAGCAGGGGGGACATGAGGCCCAGGGACACCCAGGTGTAGGCTGGCTCCACAGACAGAGGCCTTGGGCACAGGCCTGACGGAGACCCTGCTTCCCACAGGTGGACAGTCCACAGTGCTGCTGCTTCTGTGAACCATTCTCTTTCTCCAACTCAGCCTCCACCCGAAGAAAAATTTACCTCCCACCACAGGAGAAGTTTCATGCCAAGAAAGGACAAACCTAAGGTAGGAGGAAGGTCAGAAACACTTTCGGGGTCTGATACTCCCACTAAAGGGTGAGAGACTTACTCCCAGGCTGAGGGAGTTGTTTTTAATCAGAAGAAAAGCATGTCTGAAGAGGGAACACAACCAGCCGTGGAAAGAGAGCTCCAGGCTGACTCGACACCTCCACAGGGTTGGGCTAAGCACCCATTCTCTGACATGTTGGGACCAGGAGTGCTTCAGTTTTCAGATATAGGAATATTTGCATAGATATTACCAACTGAACATTCATAATCCAAAAGTTCAAAATCTGAAATGCTCCAAAAATTTTGGAGTTTGGGGCATTTTGGATTTCAAATCAGAAATGTTCAAGCTATATTATTTGTCCTTTGGCCTCATTTCTCCCCCCCCCCCCTCTGCCACATTTTCCCCAAGTGAGAGAGAGGGTATGAGAAGGCCCATCACCAGGGTATGTAAATCCATCCACTACACACCTCAGCATACATACTTTCTCCTTCCTTATAGATAATGAAAATAAGAAAATGTGAACACTCTAAATTGGACCATTGGTTACTATTTCTATGCCAAAAAAAAAAAAAAAAATTACAAGGAGAGAAACTCCTTAGCTGGCTGCAGATTGGCTGTCCCCTGAAGCGACTTGGCACAGACAGCAAGACAAGGAAGGCCGAGGAGCTGTTTTGTTTCCTGGGGGGACACAGGCAGGGATCTGGAGACAGCTGCCAATCACCCAGTGGAGACTGCAGTGGGGGCAGCCTGCCACTCACAGAACCGGAGGACGTGGCATGGCCCTGCCTCTCTCTTGTCAGGCCCTGCTTTGGTGTGAGGTTGGCCCCTGGGCTGCCAATCCAGCCAGTGTTATGTGCAATGGTCAGTTTTAAAGCCTGTCTGGTCTCTCCTCAGGGGTGACTCTGAGCACCCCACTTTCCCTCCCAAGGGAACTCAGTCCAGAAACGCCCTGCTGCTGCTCCGCACCACACTCGCGACGTTTATCTTTCCTCGACGGCCTGAGGGGGCCTGGGTCATCTGGGCATGCTCGTGCAAGCCTTTAAAGACTTTAAAAAATATTTTATTTATTTATTTATTAGAGGAAGAGGGGGGCTAGAGAATGAGCATGCAGCACCTCTTAGCCACTGCAAACTACCTCCAGATGCATGTGCCACCTTGTGTATCTTGCTTTATGTGGGTACTAGGGAGTTGAGCCCTGGTCCTTTGGCTTTGTTGGCAAGCATTTTAACTCCTAAGCCTTACCTCCAGCCCTGGTGCAAGGTTTTTTGGGTTTTGTTTTGGTTTTTTTTTTTGGTTTTTTTTTTTTTGGTTTTTCAAAGTAGGGTTTCACTCTAGCTCAGGCTGACCTGGAATTCACTATGTAGTCTCTGGGTGGCCTCGAACTCACAGTGATCCTCCTACCTCTGCCTCCCGAGTGCTGGGATTAAAGGCGTGCGCCACCACCCCTGGCTTGGCACAAGCTTTTAACTCCAGTACTTGGGAGGCTGAGGTAGGAGGATTGTCTTAAATTCTAGGCCAGCCTGGAATTAAAGAATGAGTTTCAGGGTCAGCCTGGACTAGAATGAAATCCTACCTTGGAAAAAAAAAAAAAAAAAGGAAAGGAAAAGAGAAACCCCTGGGCTCACAAGGTCACACTGCACACTGCAAGTACTAAACAGTACCTGGGAAGAGGCTTGTTTGTCCTAATGAACTTGAACTTGCATGTATCTTTTCCACTCAGATTCAGAAGAGTATCTATTATTAAACCCATGCCAGAGCCCACACTTGACTCCTCATGAATCCCTTCTTGGGATTCTCTCCAAGGAGGATGACGGTTGAGTCAGGAGACAGGGACACGCACAGGTTTCTTAGTCACATGACAGTGCACCTGCCAAATGCCGGCACCTGTTTCCGGTGGCGTTTGCAACAAGCTAGTGTCTATGTCTCCACGGAGTCCCCCTTTCTTTCTCTTCTGATGTCTTTCTTATCTTAGTCATTAGTGAAGCTAAACTTTCCCTAGGTCCGGAGAGCATCCTGCGTCACTGCTGTGAGCCAGGTCACCACTGACCACTGAGGACAAGACATTGCTGCTGCGTGGCAGACAGGCCCCAAACGCACTCTTATAACTCTGGAGAGACCCCTAAACAACAACTGGGGACCAGGTCCTTACCTGTCCTCACTAAAAGAGCTCAAGATTCCCAGAAGAGAGTTTGGTCTCCTAGGGCTGGCCAGGTTAACATGTCATCTTAACAGGAAAATGGTTTTTCTCATGTGAACTCTCAGCTCAACGTGACCTATGAGAGCCAGGACTGCTCTGTGAAGCCAGGTTTGGAGCCCGACTATCCAGCCTTGTCCTCAGTGGCACCTCCACTAATCCCCAAGGCTTTGCAGATCATATTATGACAACTAGCTACTGAGAGATTGTATATAGGAATATAAAAATGTACAGTAAGGGCTTCCGCTGTGCCACGGGAATAGGTTGAAAAGGGAATGGTGGCCAAAGGCACCGCCAGGAAGTGTGAGTCTGGCTCTACAAGTGTGAGTGGAGGAGCCAGCAGGCCCCAGGCAAGCAGGCCGAGAGTGGCGGACCCAGGAGGCAGGAGGCCCCGTGGGGTACAGAGAGGTGAAGCGAGATTTAGTCTAGGACCCCAAGCCTTGCCGGGGTCTGTGCAAAAGGAAGAGGGAGGGAGGGAAAAGTGCTACAAAGGAACATAAGCAGATGAAGACAAGCCTTGTCACATGCCACATTGTTGGGGATCTAGTCAATCAGGAGTAAGGCAAGATTACTTTTGTCAGATGTTTGCAACCAATTAAAAGTGTGAGGTCTGGGCTCAGGAGATGGCTCAGTGTGTAGAGGACTTTGACACACATGAATATCCAAGCTTGGATTCCCATAACCCTTGTAATCACCAAGCATATCATACATGCCTATAATTCCAGCACTCAGGAGGTGGGGACAGGATGATTCTCTCGGGCAAGCCGGCTAGCTGGTTTAGCCAAATTAGCAATGTCTGGGTTCAATAAGTATCTCAATAGCTCAGGTAGAAAGAGACGCTGAACATCAAACTCTGGGCTCCATATCCACACACATGTACAACACATCACGTGCATATGAACATGCATATATACATGTACGCCACACACATACAAAAAAAACCCAACAAATCAAAGTATGAGGCTCTAAGTGTAAATAAACTCAAGCCTCAGGTATCAGCATAATTATATCTTTAGAGAATTTTGCATATTGACAAAAAGCATTGACTTGATACCAAGTGGTAGAATTGTTCTAGGGATGGGTGTTCTCAGGCACAAGTGGCAAAGAAAAGGAGTCTAGTTAATTTGGATAATTAATCAGACCCAGTTAAAGCTTAAAAGTGACTAGATACAGGAATGCACATATGTAATTTCAGCACTTGGGAGGCTGAGGTGAAAGAATCTTGACTTTGAAGTCAGCTTGGGCTACATGAGGCTCTGTGACCAAAACATAAGTAAATAAATAAAGTCAGCAACAGCAGCATTAAATGAGACATTTCCATCACATCCTCCAAGATTCAAAGTCCACTGTGGAAGAGAGGGCAGGAAGAATGTAAGAGCCAAAGGATGAGGAGGAGTGCTTTGGGTACAAAGTGACAGGTGCATGGTGACCTCATGGCACCTATTGTTACTGCACAAGACCTACAGACTACTGGGCCTATGATTGTATTGTCATGGATGATGACATGGACACCACCAGCACCCCGCATGGATGATGGAAGAGGGCAAAAAAGGACATTAAAATAGAAGAGGGGATAGTTGGAAAGAATAAGGGGTTCAGTGGAAAACAGATGAGGAAGGGGATAAAAGAAAGTATTAGGAGGATATTACAATCAAAATATATTATATGTATACACACACACACACACACATATACATGAAAGTTGTGAACAGGAAGATTTTAAGGCCGGGCATGGTGGCTCATGCCTTTAATCCCAGCACTTGGGAGGCAGAGGTAGGTGGATCGCCATGAGTTCAAGGCCACCCTGAGATTACACAGTGACTCCAGGTCAGCCTGGGCTAGAGTGAGATCCTACTTTGAAAAACCAAAAAAAAAAAAAAACACATTAGGAAAGCAAGCAGAGGGCTGACGAGATGGCTTAGCAGTTAATTTCATGAATCCATTGTCTTCTCCCTTCATGGTATGGACTAGGATACTTTATAGTTTATTCCATTCCTCTTTCAGTTATCAATTTTTGTTGCAATCCTTCCAGCTGATATTTTTGGACTCATTAATGTACTGCCACCCACAATCTGAAAATCACTGTACTATAAAAATACACACGTTTAAACAAATGAGCAAGGTTGCATGCTGTAGCATTGTTTAAAATAGTAAAATTCTGGGCTGGAGAGATGGCTTAGCAGTTAAGGTGCTTGCCTGCAAAGCCTAAGGACTCGTGTCCAACTCTCCAGGTCCCACATAAGCCAGATGCACAGTTATGCAAGTGCGCAAGGTCACACATGTGACCTCTCACTCTTGCATAAGAAAAAGGCAGTCTGTTGGGCTTGCCTCAAAAAAAAAAAAAATAGTGCAGGGCATGGTGGCGCACACCTTTAATCCCAGCACTTGGGAGGCAGAGGTAGGAGGATAGCCATGAGTTCGAGGCCACCCTGAGACTACACAGTGAATTCCAGGTCAGCCTGGGCTAGAGTGAGACCCTACCTTGGAAAAACCAAAAAAAAAAAAAAAAAAAAAAAGTGAAAAGCTTAAAACACCTAAGTAGCCATCAATAGGCTAATAGTAAAATAAGATGCAAGAAATTCAAGTGTTCAAGTAGAACTCAATCCAGACAAATCAACATGGTAGGTCTTTAAAATATTTGGTAAGTGAAAAGTGCACACTGTATACTTATGGTTATGTGTGAATCATGCACACTGCGTACTTATGCGTGAAGCGTGCACAATGTATACTTATGTGTGAAGCGTGAACACTGCATACTTATGTGTGAAGCATGCACACTGTGTACTTACGCATGAAGCGTGCACAATGTATACTTATGTGTGAAGTGTGCACACTGCATACTTATGTGTGAAGCATGCACACTGTATATGTATGTTGAAGCGTGCACACTGCATATTTATGTGTGAAGCGTGCACACTGCATACTTATGCATGAAGTGTGCACACTGCATACTTATGTGTGAAGTGTGCACACTGCATACTTATGTGTGAAGCGTGCACACTGTACACTTATGTATACAACTATGTGTCCCAAATGGGATTGCAGCAAATGAAAGGAACTGGCAGTTGGAGGAAGAGCCTAAGGTAGGAAAAAATCTTGGCTAGCTATTCATCTGACAGGGGATTAACATATAGAATTAATATATAAGGCATTCAAAAAATTAAACACCCAAAGAACAAATAATCTAATCAATAAATGGCCAAATGAACTGAGTAGACAGTTCTGAAGAGCACAATAAATGCATTAAGATGTTCAGTCTCAAGATGGCCACGGTGGCACACACCTTTAATCCCAGCACTTGAGAGGCAGAGTTAGGAGGATCACCATGAGTTCAAGGCCACCCTGAGAAATCCAGGTCAGCCTGAGCTAGAGTAAGACCTTACCTGGAAAAACAATACAAAACAAAATAAAACAAAACAAAAGTTCAATATCCTTAGCCCTCAGGGAAATGCAAATCAAAATTCCATTGAAATTTATCTCATCCCAGAAAACAAATAACAAGCCGGGTGTGGGGGCGCACGCCTTTAATCCCAGCACTCGGAGGCAGAGGTAGGAGGACCACTGTGAGTTCGAGGCCACCCTGGGACTACATAGTGAATTCCAGGTCAGCCTGCACTAGAGTGAGACCCTACCTCAACAAACAAACAAACAAACAAAAACTGAAACAAAAAAGAAAGGAAACAACAACAAATGCTGGTGAGGATGGGGTAAAAGAAGCCTCATACATGGCTGATGGCAATGTGAGTCTGGACACTACAGAAACCCACAGAAGAATCTTCAAAAAAACTGAAGACAGAGCCACCATAGGACTATACAGCTATACCACGCCTGTATATCAAGGGATTCCGAGTCAGAATACAACAGCAATACCTGCACATCCGTGTTCATCACGGCTATCCCAAAATAGCCAAGATATGCAGCAGCTCAGCTGTCCATCACAGACAGACAAATGGATAAACAATATGTGGTATACACATGCAATGGATTATTATTCATCTACAAAGAAGGAGACTAGGTCATTCGTATGAAAATGGAGATCAACAGGTGACTCTCCTGTGTGGAATCCAGGTTTAAAAGAAAACGATGAGGGCCGGGCATGGTGGCACACGCCTTTAATCCCAGAACTCGGGAGGTAGAGGTAGGATCGCCATGAGTTTGAGGCCACCCTGAAACTACATAGTGAATTCCAGGTCAGCCTGAGCTAGCGTGAGACCCTACCTCAGAACACAAAACAAAACAAAAAAGAAAAGAAAATGATGAGAAAGCAGGAGGGCTCTTTGGGAAGAGAAAAGCAGAAAGGCCAACACGCTTGGGGAGAGGAGAAAGGCGATGGGTGGGGAAAATGTAATCAAAGTCATTTACACTCATGTATGACAATGGAATTCACTATTTTGTCCAATGGACATATACTAATACAGATATTTTAAAACACACTTGTAGGGCTGGAGAGATGGCTTAGCAGTTAAGGCATTTGCCTGCAAAGCCAAAGGACCTCAGTTTGATTCCTCAGGACCCATGTAAGCCAGGTGCACAAGGGGCACATGCATCTGGAGTTCGTTTGCAGTGTGTTCCCCGGAGCATTCCCGCCCCACTGTCACTCTCAGAAGGAGCAAGGGGGACTGGAAGGCAGCTGAAGTGGCTGAAGGCCTTGGCGTGCCCATTCTTTCTCTCTCCTTCTCTCTCCCTCTTTCTCTCTCACTCTCTCAAATAAATAAATAATTCAAAAATACACTTGTAACATTTATAAATATATAACATCATGCATGACATTACACAGTATTTATACCACTGAACTATACACAGAAAAAAATGGTTAAGATGGCCAATTTTATGTTGAATGCATTTCACCACAATAAAAGTACTAGAGAAAAAAACAAAGCGAGTACAATACTTGTATCATGTCTGTTTCCTTGGACATCTCCCCATCCATCCACAAATCCCACGCGCTCGTCCATCCGTCCTAGTTCGGAGGCAGGCAGCCTCGGCTCCAGCCCAGGAGGAAGCACTCCGCACGCTCACCACCCACCCTGCCCCAGCGCTTGCAGTCCCTCAGCCTCCCAGCCTGCAGCTTACCTGCTGAGCAGAGGGACACAGGTGACACTGGCTTGTGTTACTCAAGAACACGTTGATAAGTTTCCAGTCATGTTGAAAGTCAAGTTGCTAAATCAGCACATAAAAGAAGAGATATAGTCAGACTTTAAGCCCAAAGGATTTTTCCCATAACTTTCAGTTTCACATACTTACCACCTTATAATCACTTTTATGGATTTTTTTTTTTTTTTGCTTTGGGTTTTTAAAAAATATGTTTGTTTATTTGAGACACACACAGAGAGAGTGAGTATGGGTGCATTAGGGCCTCCTTCCACTGCAAACAAACTCTAGACCCATACACCAATTTATGCATCTGGCTTTATGTGGGTACTTGGGAATCGAATCTGGGCCATCAGGCTTTGCAAGTAAGTGCCTTTAACTGCTGAGCTATTGCTCCAGACCCCCTTGTTTTTGGTTTTTTTTTGTGTGTGTGTGTGTGTGTGTTTTGTTTTTGGAGCAGGATCTCATGTAGCCCAGGCTGATCTCAAATTTGTTATGTAGGTAAGGCTGGCCCTGAACTTCTGATCCTCCTCCCAAATGCTGCAATTACAGGCATGAGCCGTCATGCCTGGGTTGGATTGTTTGTGTCAGAAGAAGTATTTAGTGAGAGTGTGATGAGGAATGACTGTTCTGGAAGGCAGTCCAGCAGCATGGGCAGACTCTTACCGGGTGCTCTTTCAAGCTTCTCACTAGCTCTTTAGCCTGAATCCACAAGTCTCTGTGCAGAGGGAGAGGAGTGAAAAGAAAAATCAGTAACGTACTATTCTCGTTAAGAGATTCAGGAAGCTGCCCCCTCCCTATCCCAGCTGTCGATCTCAGAGCTCGAGGCTACCCTTAAGCAGACATTGACCTGGTATGTACAATGAGCTCCATCAGCCAAACTGAAATCAGCACGGTATCTGAGGGCGGGGGGGGATTTTTGGCACTGACTTAGTAAAGACCCCATTTTAAACCGCTTTGACCTTTGCCAGTCCCCCCTAAATCCTCCTGTCTGCATATTCAGGGCCAACAGAAGCACACAACCCAGAGAGAGAGGGTGGGGGGAACTTACTCAGCAGGGCTGCGGGCAACAGTACTCCGCCCAGAGGGGCACATGGGCATCAGAACAGAAGGGTTGAAATGTCTGATGATGTCTGAAAGGACTAACGAGAGAGCCAGAGGTCACCCTGAGTGTCCCCCAAGATGAACTGCCAGAGTCCCAGCCCCCATTGCAAGGCACAGCTTTCACACCCTGCCTCGGACTACGGGGTATGAGGTCACCTCCGTGGCAGATCCTACAAGTGAGTTGAGCTGAAAATGAGTACTTGTCTAGGCAGGCCAGGCCCAGGGCTGAGTGCTCTGCAGGCAGTCTCTCATTTATTCCCGGGGAAACCAAGAGAAGCCGAGCAAGCTGCCCACGATGCTTGATGGATGCTGCTGGGATTGGAACCAGACCTCCGGGCTGCCTTCCAGTCCCCCTTGCTCCTTCTGAGAGTGACAGTGGGGCGGGAATGCTCCGGGGAACACACAGAGAACACGTCACAGAGCTGACAGCCAGAGGACTGCTAAAAATAGTGCTGTCAGCAACAGTTAAGTTGTGTCTTGCTCCTGAGAGAGGAGAGGGCAGAGCAGGGAGGGAGAGTGTCATGGAGAGAAGTGCCTCTTTCCCCAGTTCTCTTTCTTTTTGCTCCCATCTAAAAGAGTCTTGGGGTTTCATCCAAGGAGCATCCAGAAGGCAGCTAGAAAGGCTCACTCTACGGGCACTGGGCAGGGACAAATGGAAGAGCTGGGCTGGACGTCAGAAGACTGGCTACTTGTCTTAGTGACCTGGGGCAGCCATCTGACTCATGTGGTTCAGTTTGGGGCACCCTTAGCGCAGGCTAAAGAGCTTGCAAGAGCCCATGCGCTTCCGTGGAAAATGCAAAGCTGAGAGTTCAGCATGACCAGGCCAGCATGCATGCACGTGTGGAGACTGTCATCCCTCATGTGAGGCTGGTCTGCAAGGACCGACGACAACACACAGGTGTTTGGTAGTAAGCCATTAAAGGAGAAGTGCTTTTCAAATGAAAGGAATTTGTATCACACTGCTTCTCTGAGATAACTTAACCTGAGAGCTTTGCTCATAAGCTTGCCTGTTATTTTGCCTGGTCTGTTGAGCTTCTGGTCTACACTTCCAGCCTCTCTCAGCGTTCCCTGGCAGTCATATGGACAGAACAAAGGACAGGATTGTGGGGCTGGAGCCACTTACTGAGCACATAACTTTGGAAGAGTCCATTTATCTCAACACTCGGTTTCTTCATGTGCAAAATGGCCATGCTGGGCAAGGGCATGCTCAACATGGAGGTCTCTAAGGTGCTAGACGGTTCTAAAGCTCTGTATTAGGAAGGCCGTGGGCTGACCAGAGGCCAGCACCATCATATGCCGAATGGGCTTGGAAATCTCCGGAACACTTCCTCCTTGGAAGACCGGTCCCTCCTGTGTACCTCTCCTCCCCACCAGGAAGCCATCAACTGACTCCGGGGGCCCTGAGGGCGTCAGGGGTAAGATCTGCCCTCCCTACTGGTTCCGCTGATCCTCTGGCCAGCTGGGATTCCTGGTCAGTGGGTGTCTAAAGAGAAGCGATTAGATTTGGCAGTCGGTGTGTGAGGAGGAAGCAACACAGTGACATTTGTGGCTTCAGGGTCTACAGTGCAAATCTGGTTCCCAGATATCCCCAAATAGACCACTTTGTTTCATCTCTCCTACCATTTCAAGGTCAGGTCTAGGCATAGCTGTGACAGCCACCAAAGGCAGTGAGCATTTGACTCCTTCCTAGCAACCAGTATCTGCTCACCTGTCAATCAGGTGACAGAAAGCTGGACAGCCGGTATCAACTTTCCCTGCCGGTTATGAGTGAAGGAGAGACAGGATCCTTTGCATCTTTGTCCTTTCTAGGGGTCTAACATGTGACAGTGCCTTGGTGTCAGTTCCCTGGCTGTACTGACAGGGCACCAGCCACTCCCTTTGTTCATTACTGTGGTGGGATGTCAGCTCAACCAAGCACTGTTGTGTGTGTTAGCCCAGGCTGACCTGGAATTCACTACGTAGTCTCAGAGCGGCCTCTGTCTCCCCAGTGCTGGGATTAAAGGCGTGTGCCACCTCGCCCGGCTCAAGCACCATTTTGCAAGCTCATATTCTCAGCCTAGTTCTACAACAAAAGGTGGATTCTTTGCTTCTGACTTCCAAGCAACAGGCATAAGACGCCCTAACTTCCTACCAGGCATACGGGGCTCTGGAGTTTTAGGATGACTCAATAGGCCCACAGGAGTCCTCTGGTATTAAATAAAGAAACCCAGGTGACAGATAAGGGTACTCATAAGCACATTTGTTATTAGAAAGGCCACGGTGACATTTATGATATGGTAATTAATCATAATCATGTCTGAATCATGAGATTACAGTTTACTTTCATTTCCTTCATTTTCCTGAGTCCTAGTGATATATTTGCATTATAAGTGAGGGAGAGATTATAAACTGAGGTAGACGGGAAATTAGACCTGGGTCTTCACCTTGGGCAGGAGGAATGAATCAGGACATTTTCCCAGATGAAAGTCATGAGGTCAACCCTGAGGTCCTGGGGGAACAGAAATGCGCAAGACTGGCCCAGCTATCCCAGTGCCTAGGCTCTCTCTTATGTCTCTTAGTCTGAATACAATGCTTCCTCGGATCCATTTCTCACACCCTGCATGCAGGCCTCTGTCCTTCCATACCCTGGCTCCATTATCTGCCTACCCATAATGCCTTCTTCTTTCTCAGGCTCTGGAAACAAAGTGACCAATAAAGTACATCTTCTTTATTAACAAAACTGCTGCTGTGTCAGAGAGATGGGGACAATCTGGAATGTGGGCACAAAGGCCAGGACTCACCTGTCACCACTTCCATGCAGGCCTGCTGTGGGCGGTTCTCGGTCCTGCAAGGAGAAGCAAGCATGCAAGGCTCTGGCTGCGCGTGTCGCCCACCGCAGCCTTTCCTCTGGCTGCTCTGGGCCATTTCCTAACGTGCTGTAGCCCAGCCTCACACTGCCAGTGTTCTTCCTGGAGTAAAAGGAACTTCTCACAAGCAAATAGGGTAGATAGCTCATTCTCAATCATCCTCCCTGGCTCTCAGTCCTGCCCGAAGCTGAGGGGGGCAGAGTCTAGCATAAGATGACCCTGGTTCAAAACCTGCATGGTACCCCCAAAGCAGAGGGAAGATGCAGGAATTCCATCTTTTTGGCTCCCCTCACTTCTCTCTGATTCCCTCAGAGGAGCCATTTGGAGTCACAGGCTCTGGGAAGCTGGGCTGGGAGGCTCTGAGCTAGTCCCGGCCGGTGCTCTACCCCTGCCCCCAAACCCTCTGGTTCTGGGTTTCACCAGTCAAGCAAGCAAGGAGTGAGAGGAGGTGCATCTGGGATGCCCGTTTGCTCAGTCTGTGTGCCAGGGCAGTTACCTTTCAGGCTTCTCCACACTGACCACGCCGGAGTCCGGAGGCTGAAAGAGATACTTGATGTGAACAAGCCAAGTGGGGGAACCCAGCATGGAACTTCCCTCCCAACCCCACACTGCCTATCAGAACACTTCTCCTACCAGTGCCAGGGAGCCTCTAACAAAATGACTTCATCACAGGGTGTGGTGGCGCATGCCTTTAATCCCAGCACTCGGGAGGCAGAGGTAGGAGGATCGCTGTGAGTTCGAGGCCACCCTGAGACTCCATAGTGAAGTCCAGGTCAGCCTGGGCTAGAGTGAGACCCTACCTCGAAAAAAAAAAAAAATGACTGCGTCTACCCAGCTCACTTTGGGGAGGGAGAGAAAGATGGAGGAAGAGAGAGAAAGAGAGAGAGAGTTCTGTGTCCCCAACATCTTGTCTGCCAGACCTCTGAGCAATAGAATAAGTGAATGTTGTTGGCGCTTAAACACATCAGAAAGTCATATTATATCCTATATAGAATCAATAAATTGCTTTATGGTAGCTCTCCACAATGTAAAACTGACTTTGTTGTCTATCCGCTTTAACTGGATCCGGTACCAGGAAGGTGGACGTTTTGCTGTGTGCCTACCTGTCCGTAGTCCTTGGATCTAGATCACTGTCTGGAATGTTGTAAGCACTCAATGAATCTTTGTTGAACAATAAATGCTTTCTGAATTAACAAAGGAAGCGCCTGGGTTTCCCCTTGGCACAACACTGGATAACTCAGGGCACTCCCTGTTGGAGAAGTCCTAATCATAAGGTTGAAAGTAAGACGGTGGCTACCATCACCCCGCAGTGGGGTGTCATGTCCTCTGCAAGCTCCCAGGCAGGCCTGGAACTGTGCACAGGACACAGAAGGTGCTCAGCAAATATTAGCTATTGTTAGTAATAGTATCTTTGCAGTTTCGGAGGGAGTGGCAGGATGCCAGGCGTGGTGGTGACAAGTAGCTATAACGTCTTTGTTTCCACGTGGCCCTCTTTAAAGATCACAGCTATACCAGCCTAGCTCCAACTGTGGCCAGACCAGCTCCTCTCAATCTTCTAGGGAGAGGTGGCAAGTTAAACAACAATCACCCTCAGATGCAAGCCAGGGGTTATAAACAGAGGGGCAGGTCAGGTAGTCCCGAGACCTCCAGAGCTGCGCAGGCTGCACAGCCCATGGCTGACCAGAGGGGGCGCCGTCTCCCAGCTTGAGCCGTGGTTGCCGAGGGCCCACGGGCTGGTGGCTGCCAGAGCTTCAACACAAACGTCCATTGGAAATCTGATTTCAGTGCTGGCAGCTGGTTCAGTTGAAGACTCAGTGTGTTTTAGGTGCACTAATTTGTTGTTTCGGTAACTTGAAGTCCAGAGGGGCGGAGGTGGAAAAGAGAGGTGGGAGGAAGGAGCGTGAGACCCACCAGAAGGAGGTGCAAGACCCCAGGTGGGGCGAGTGCGGCGGGAGGTCGCGGCACGGGAAGGAACCCGCAGCTGCCAGCCCCGCTCCGGCCTCTCTGCTCGTCAGCTGATTGCCCGGCAGGCACCGGAACTCAGGACGGAGAGCTACCTAAGACGGGGCTCTGCTCTCAAGGAATTTGACATTCTGGATTGTAACCCCCCTTTTCCTGGGATGGAAATGTCCACCGTGGTTAATGTAACAAGCAGAAGCAGTGAGCAGACATGTCCTTCACGTCCCTATTACTACATGTTGCTGTTGCTACACACTGCATTGTGCGCGCCTACGGTGAGGCAGAGGGACACGTGAATGGATCTTCAGTTTTTTTCACACTATATTCATGTTATATTTTTCCTTATGTGGAACATGTATTATTTGAAAATAAATTTTATAAACATTTGCATGCCAGCACGTGGGAGGCAGAGGTAGGAGGATTGCTGTGAGTTCGAAGCCACCCTGAGACTTTATAGTGAATTCCATGTCAGCCTGGGATAGAGCAAGACCCTACCTCGAAAAAACAAAAAAAAAAACAAAAACAAAAACAAAAACAAACAAACAAAAAAAGATCCTGAAGGTGAATGTGCCAGGCTGTGGAGGAAGACGGCCACCCCTGCCTGAGCATCCACGGTGGGCCCCCATCTCTCACCTGGGAACGGGGGACAGGCAGCAGGTGAGGTCAGGGGAGCTCTTACAGTGAGGCCACAGGTGGAAGGAGCTCTGGCCTGTGAAGACTACACCAACTCCTGGAGACTGGAGCAGAACCAGAGTCCTCCCGGGAGTGGAGCACACCTTCAGGGCCCTGGTGTCAGAGTCCATCAGCAATGGACACGGGTTCAACTAAGGCCACCGCCATCCAGGACAGGAGATTGTTTTCTCTTTGGTTCCCATAGTCCCTTTCACATCCTTCCTGTGGTCACAAGCGCCCCCTTTCCCCCCATCAACACACAAACAGTCAAGTGGGGGAGCTCTGCTCCTGGCGTGGCACCCAGCCCAAGGGCATTTCCTTAAGTCTATACCTCAACATCTGGATTCCAGCTATACTCGTCCCCAGTTCATAGCACTCATCGTTACTCAACGAATGGGGAAGGTTCTGGATTTGGGCAGTTTCACCCACTGTTCAAGCAGAGGTGGGATTCATAAATAAGGCAGGGCTGGATGTCGCAGGCAAGTTCCAGGGACAGTGACTCAAGAAGGGAAGGTGGGGGATGAACTCAGGCTTTCAAACACTGGGGCAGCGACAACAGCGTGGAATAGTTGTTGAGCCAGGCCGGGAAGAAGGGGTTGCCATTGGGAGAGGACTGCTGCGAAGGCAGGGAACAAGGGAAGAGACTGGAGGAGAGAGGAGGTTCTCCTGGCTCAGGTGTGGGAGGCTCGGGAGAGCTCTGGGGCACAGCAGGGACCTATGGCAAAGCCTTCTGCTCAGCTGGGATTGTGGGACCTTGGGGGGCAGTGGGCTGGGGGTTCTTGCTAAGACCGGAGCAGACACAATGTGGGAGGCAAGGATGGATGAGGGCATGCCGGCACGGTCCTTTGCCCTCTGCCCTTTGCCCCCGAGGTGCCTTTCTCTGCTCACCCCTTTCTTCCGGCTGTGCATGGCTTTCCTGCTCCCCTACACGACCATATGAAACACACCACTTAGAATTTACTAACAAGTAAGAAAAGATGTGAAAAAATAAAGATGTCTATGCCACCAAACATTAGGGAAATGATAACCCAAGCCGTAACAAGTTGTCACTTCATACCACTAGAGAAACTTCATACAACTGGAGAAACTAACCACACCACAAAGTGTGGAGGATGTAGAGAAATTGGACCCCGGGGCATTGCTGGTGGGAACGTAAGACAGTGCAGCCACTAAGATAAACATTAGGTATGGTAGATCTTGAGATGGACTCACTGCATATCCAGCCTGGCCTGACACTCACTAGGTAACGCAGACTGGCCTCAAATTCATGTAAACCCTGCCTCAGTTTCCCAAGTGCTAGGATTACAGGCATGTGCCACCACACCCAATGCACAAAAAAACTAAAAGTAGAGTTATATAATAAAGTAATTCTACTTTTGGCTATAATTTCAAAAGAATAGAAAGGGTCTTGAAGAGACATTTGTACATTGGTATTTATGGCAATATTGATAATAGTCAAAAGACAAAAGCAACCCCATGTCTGCGGATGGAAGGTAGAGAAACAAATGCGGTCCATCCATACAATGGATGCAATTCACCCTTAAAAAGGAAGTATGTCTAGCAATAAGGACGCTAATCTGAGTAAAAGAAGTTCCTCACATAAAGACAAATACTGCATGGTTTCACTTCCATGAGGTCTCCAATCAAATTCATGATAACAAAAAGTGGTTGCTGTGAGCTGGGAAAAGGTAAAACAACTTGTTGAGTGAAGAGTTTTCATTTTTCAAGATAAAAAAAAAATGTTTAGGCCAGTGACTGCATAACAATGCTAATCTGCACACTTAAGGATGGTTAAAATGGCAAAAAATTATGTATATACCTTTACCACCATCATATATTGATTAAAATCATTGTGTTTTTAAACACAAAGAAAGTCAGGCATAGAAATCTTTATCTTGTAAATAAAAAGTCTAAAAGATTGCTTTAAAAATTCTAGGCAATACTTGATTTGTCAATGAATTTGGCTTATTAATGAGAAACTTGAAAAGATTGAAGGTAGGCATTCATTTGACTTTTTATAAACAGTTCAGATCCAGAGTGAGGAGATGGCTCAGTCAGTAGGTGCTTGCTATGAAAGCATGAATACCTGAGTTTAAAAGCTGGGCGTGGTGGCATGTGCCTATAATCCCAATGCTGGGGAGACAGAGACAAGGAGGGTCCCCAGATGAACTAGACTAGAGCAGTCAGTGAAATCCAGGTTCCATGAGATACCTTATATCAAAAACTCGGAGCCAGGCGTGGTGGCGCAAGCCTTTAATCCCAGCACTTGGGAGGCAGAGGTAGGGGAATCACCGTGAATTTGAGGCCACCCTGAGACTACATAGTGAATTCCAGGTCAGCCTGGACTAGAGTGAAACCCTACCTCGAAAAACAAAACAAACAAACATACAAGCACCTCAGGTGGAGAGTTCTTGAGGAAGACACCCAACATTGACCTCTGGCCTCCACATGCACGTACATGTGCATGTGCCCCCCCCCACATACACACATGCACGCACACCACACACATAAAACATATACACAGAAAGAGATTAAAATTTTAAGCTTCTTGGCTGTAGAGATGGCTTAGCAGGTAAGGTGCTTGCCTGTGAAGCCTAGGGACCCAGGTTCGATTCCCCCATACCCACATAAGACCGATGCACAAGGTGGCACATGCATCTGGACTTTGTTTGCAGTAGCTGGAGGCCCTGGCAGGCCCATTCTCTCTCTCTCTCTCTCCCTCCCTCTCTCTATATATGTATATAAAATTTAAACTTCTCCTAGATTTTAGGAGGATTTTGAATCATACAATGTTCTCTCCCACTCTCCCAAATCCCAAATGGGTGATTCCCTTTTTACTCCCCTTGGGGAGGGGCACATAGGCTGGCCTTGAACTCATTATGCAGTCCAGGACTTAAACTCCTGATCCTCCTGACTCTGCCTCCAGAGTGCTGGTATTGCAGGTGCATGCCACCAAGTCCGTGCCCAAATGGAGCATCCTGCTGAGACACCGGGAGCTCATCTGTGCTCTCACCAGTATCCAATGGTCCCCTGTGCGAGCCTATTTGAAATACTTACAGTTCCCAGGTTACCAACGGCCACCACAAGTTTAATGTCAGAAGGTTTCAAAGCGTTGACTGTGAAGACAAGAGCCGACATGGTAAGGTTAGTGCTACACTCCTCACAACCTAGGCAGATGACATATGGGGTGCATGGAGCCAACCCCCACACACAGCTACTGAACTAAGTGGTTGGTGAGGAAATGGAAAGTTGAAGATCTTTGACTCACTGGGAACCCCAGGATCCATACTGGTAAGAGACCCCTCCCTTGCGGGGCCACACTGTTGAGCTGGATTTGGATTCTCCAAGATGTTCCAAGCACGGCTCTTGGGTTCTCCTTACCTACCCTCAGTCTGCCTCTCACTTCCCTCTACCCTATGATTCTGCATTTCTGGGCCACCATTAATAATTCATAGAGCAATAGATGAAAATTAAGAGCTACATGGTACCCATCTTCCAGCTTGAAGATTACCAGAGAATAGCACTCAATGCCTGTGAACACACAAAGGTTGGATGCAAACTGAATGCAAATGGTTCCCATGAAAATATCTGGGATCCACTTGAGAGCCCAGCACATTTTTGCAATTGTCTCCCTAGAAAAGTCTAGGCTGTGTTATGGGAGCATTTAAAAGTAAACCTTGGGCTGGAGAGATGGCTTAGGGGTTAAGGCGCTTGCCTGAAAAGCCTAAGGACCCAGGTTCAACTCTCCAGATCCCATGTAAGCCTAACGCACAATGGTGAGGCAAGTGCAAAGTTGCACATGCCCACTAGGTGGCACAAGCATCTAGAGTTCAATCATAGTGGCTGAGGCCCTGGCATGCCAGTTCTCTCTCTCTCCCTCTCTCTTTCCTCCCTCTGTAAAAAATAAAATAAAAACAAAACAGTAAACTGCCTAAAGATGCCATTTCCTAAAAACTATGATTATTTTTATGTCTAAACTTTTCATATAACAGATTAAGAAAAGCAAGCTTGGGTGGAAACCCTGACCAAGCCAGTACAATGAAATATATGTATATAATGCCACAAAACACAGCCAATAATTTATGTGACGAAACCTGCTCAGAGAATCAAGGGATTAGGCAAACCTAACCTATAATAATAAAATAGGGGGGTATGGCTAGAATGGCCACGTGAGAGGCTGAGCTCCAAGCCACAGCTGCCAGGTTGCTGCCTACCGGTGGGGAGTCAAGATTCTGGAGCTCGCCCCACCTTGCAAGCCACCTTGGGGCTATGTTGTTTCAGCCCTCTAAGGTGTGCTGCTGGGCTCTGTCCTTCCGCAGAAATGACAAGGGTGCGTGTGAGGGCCTGAGGGAGAATTTAAATGACCAATGGATACAAGAGGGGTGGAGATGGAGCCCCTGCCCTCACACACAGAGAGAATATGCGGGGCGCTTCCTGCTCACCGTGAGTGGGCGCATACCTGATGTAGAAGGAACGTTCAATCCTAACTTCTGTGGTTTGCACGGGAATGGAAAATTCTTCAGGGTCTGTAATTGCAAGCAAATATCAACTGCCTTGTTCCAGCACTTGGTGCAGAAACAACCTTATACTCGTTCTGTCTAGGCTCAAAATCCAGAAGTAGAAACTGCTCAGCCACATTTCCCCATCGCTGGTTCCCCTGGTGAGAAGGGACACATGTCCGCTGGCAAGGATTTTAGCACGGTGGAGCGCATGGGTGTCTCAGCACAGTAGTGTGAGCAGACAATGGACAGAACAGAAATTAATTCTTGGGATAATGACATACAACACTGTGAATGCACTTAGTGCTCTTGAATTGTACGTTTGAGTATGAAGTGTTAACTTTTATGTTATGAATCTTTCACCACAATAAGAAAGACATGATTGACACAGTAAACCTAGGCTGGAAACAAATACTTAATTTTATGCTACATTTGTTTGTATCTACTCTCCTTCTTTTATCTTGATTATCTATACAAAACGAACTATATGGGCATTAAGTGTATTTACTGCTAAAATGGTAAACTTCAAAATAGGAGACCCTTGTGTTCCCTCTAGATTGAAGTGTCATGAGCTCAGAGGGACATGCTGCTCAGTGCTCGGATCCTCAAGGCCACATGGGCCCTGAGAAGAACCCAGAACAGCTTCTGCTTTTCTTTTCCTTTTTCTTTTTCTTTTTTAAGTAGGGTCTCGCTATAGCCCAGGCTGACCTGGAACTCACTATGTAGTCTCAGGCTGGCCTTGAGCTCACAGTGATCCTCCCACCTCGGCCCAGGGCTGGGACTAAAGGCAGTGCACCACCACGGCCCGCTTCAGCTTCTGCTTTTGAGACGAACATGGAAGGTTTTGGGAAGGAAGGTTGTACATTTTCTTCCCCCAAACTGGGAGTGCAAGGGGAAATGCTAGGCCAGGGCAAGCAGGCAGTGCAGGAAGCGCTTGACCACACCCACAGCCATAAGTTAATTTCTCTTGAATTACTGATTACAGGAAGAGATACCGCATTTGCTCTCCTCTCTTATCTCGTGGACGTTCTGGGAAGACCTTACCCAGATGCCTTCAGATAACTTACATCTGCTTCAAGGTTCACCATGATAACACGCCTATTTATAATGCTTGTGGGGACATTTCTGGGAACCACCCGTCAGTCTGCAAGGATGATCCCCAAATTCCAGGCGCCATGGTTACACTCTGCCGGGCAGCCCAGGCAGCCCAGGGAAGCAGCTCCTACGGTCCATCCCATCACCCTGCAGACAACTGGACTTTCCCACTAGACGCCCACCTGCTGCTCCCACACACACCTCCCGCCAGAGCAAACCCTCACCTGTGGCCGTGGATGCCTTGCCAAAACGCTCTCCCCAGGAGAGGTGTATGTTGGGGTGGGTCCTAAAAAGATGAACAGAAACAGACAAGTAAATAAATTGCAAAAATGGTTTAGCTATTTGAGTTAAAGCAGAGATTACCTTTCACCCGAAGTTTTGGCCTTCGTGCCCTTCCTCCCAGCCTCATTATCTATGTGCCCAGCTCCTTAGTGTCCTTTGTGTAGAAAAGCCTGGATTCCATTCTTCTGGCTATCACAGTTTGGGACACTGTGCTTCTGAAATGCAGCCTATTGGGGCAGAATCCCCGGGTTGAGATGCTAAGTGTCATCACTGAGGAGGGTCAGCTGTGACGCCACACTTGCATGGGCACCATGATCATAAATAGCCTTATTGGTTCCTTGGCAAGAAAAAGAACCCTCCAGGAAGGTGATGTTGGGCAAGTAGTCATCATTATGAGGGATCTGGGACAAAGCAGGGAAGGCAAAGGCATTCTAGAATAGTCTGAAGGGTGATGGGATTGTAAAGAGCTAACTGTGGGATTCCCAGCATGGCTGTGCTAAGTATCTCACTGGGCATGGCTATGGGGGGAGGGGGCTGCTGAAGACGAGAGAAAGGGGGGCAAAGGCAGAGGGAGGCTGTAAAAGCACGATTCTCATCCCAGCTTACTTTTGGCCAGTTTTTTAAAAAAACTTTTTACTTTATCAAAAGCCAAAATGTAGCTTCTCTTTTTAAAAGTACAATTTACGTATGCTAAATCAGACTCATTTTAGTTGTACAAGTTGAGTTTTCCATTAAAATATTTAGTTTAATTATGCAAATGGTAAAATCAGCAGCATTCTAAATAAAGCAGAGCAAATAAACCAATGCTCAGTGCTGCTAGTCTCACAGCAGTGTGATTTCACTTGTCCACATTTTCCTGCCCACTGACATGCTTGTCATTCATTTGTAATCAACTTGCCTGCAACTCTGAGTCCTGCAAACTTCCTTTAAATACTTTATTCTGAGCATTTTTTACTAGGGTTACATAATCTCGATATTTGCTTCAACGGCTACATGGTACATTTCTACCCTGATTATTTGATCAAGAATTCTTGCGTTCCCTTGCTTTCTCCCAGTCACCAGGGAAGATCCTGACACAGTGTCAGACACTGAGGCAAACCTGACCCGGAGGACAGGGTTTGCTTCATTTCCCACCTTTCCTTCGTTCTATAGGTTTACGTTTAAAACAATTGTGTGTGTATGTGTATGCATCTGTTTATGTGTGGGCAGATGTGCATATCTGTGTGAGAATGCTTACATATGGGTGTGTGTGAATGTGAGGGACATGGGTAACCTGAAATATTGTTCCTTAGGCTTGGAACTTGCCAAGTAGGCTAGGCCAGCTGGCCAGCGAGCACCAGGGACCCTCCTATGTCTGCCTCGCGTTACATGCACGTGCCGCCACACCCAGCTTGTTTTTCATGGGTTCTGGGAATCAGACTCAGGTCTTCATGCTCACAGGACAAACACTTTACCAACTGAGCTATCTCCCCAGCCCAGCTTCATTTTTTGGTCCTGAAAGTAATTTCTCTAGGGTCGCATGAAGAGAAGCAGCAAGCTTCCACTTCCTGTCAGCGTGAGGCCAGGCGCGCATCTCCACACTGAGGCTGTCACCAGCTGCAGGCCTCAGTGAGCCCAGGAAGTCCCAGAAGCCAGCTCTCTGAGCACAAAGAACTCCATGATGGGAAGGCGCAGAGATGTGGACACACATGGAGGTCCAGAAGAGGCTGGAACACAGATGGGGTCTGTGATTGGAGGGCAGGGAAGAGACAGACAGGCAGGAGCTGAACTGTGAAGCCTCCATGCCAGCCTAGCCCATGAGTCACTGGGAGCCATGAGCAATCTCGGAAGAGATGACTTTAAGATGGCGTCACTCTGGCAGTATCGTGAGAGATGAATTACCTGGCCAGAGAGTTGAGACCATTCAGGTACTATTCGTCCTAATCCAGGAAGAAATGAAAATAGTAGCTACGGCTGACATACAGCTTCTGTGTGGGGGACACTGTTCTGAGCACTTACATACAAGAACTCATTTAGTCCTCATAGCAATTCTATGAGATTGAAGTCATCACTCCACCTTATAGATGACAGCGAGTCCCAGGAAGGTTCAATGACATTTTAAAGATTACACAGCTAGCAACTGATAATAAAGGGCCTGAAAGCATGCAGCCTAGGTCACTCAGGTCTGTGGGTTACGCTTGGAACCAACAAATTAGCTGTAAACCACATGCTGAAGATCTAGACTAGAGCTGATAATTCTTTTTTGTAGAGGTCAGAACGTCTATATCGTAGGTTTTTGAAGACAATAGGTCTCTTTCACACACAAGTCTTTTTTGTTGTTGTTTTTGTTTCTTGAGGTGGGGTCTCTCCTTCCACCCTGCTTGCTCTTCTCTTGCTGTTGTCTGTTGCTGGGAAGGTCACACTGGCTGGCCCATGAGCTTCTGGATTCTCTCGACTGCACTTCCCATTGCCACTGGGATGTCTGGATTACAGATGCCCATGCCGCCTTGTATCCGGCTTTACACAGGTGCTGGGATCCAAACTCCAGGCAGCAGGCTTGGTTAAACACTGAGCCATCTCCCTAGCCCCTTTCTTTTCACTTGTTGAAACCACTTAAAAATGTAGACACCTTTGTGGATCTGAGCAAACTGATTCTAAAGTTTGTGTGGTGAAATGAAAGACCTCGAATAGTCAACACACCATTAGGACTGATAGTCCTTGGCGTCAAAACTTATTAGAGGGCTAGAAAGATGACTCAGTGGTTAAGGCACTTGCCTGCAAAGCCTGACTGCCCAGCTTTGATTTCCCAGGACCCACATCAGCCATATACACAAAGTGGTGCATGTGTCTGGAATTCATTTGCAGTGGCTAGAGGCCCTGATGTATCCATTCTCTTTATCTCTCTTTCCTCTATCTCTCTCTGCTTGCAAATATATATATAATCTTATTAGAGAGCTACAGTAATCAGAACAGGTGGTAATGGCAAAAATAGCCAAATAGATCAGTAGAACAGAACAGAGAGCTTAGCTAGGCCCAGACAAACATAGTCAACTGATCTTTGACAAAGAAACCAAAGCAATACAGCCAAGAAAAGATAAATCTTTGCAACAAATGGTTCTGGAATGTTGGATATAAGTATGTCAGAAATGAAAGCTCTAAATATGCCAAAAAACTAAAAATATAAATATAACTTTTAGCTCATGGATCACACAAACCAGGCAGCAGGCTGTATTTGGCCCATAGTTGCCAACCGATTTCTGATTTATACTGGCCCTGGAAAGAGATTATCCAGGTGAAATGGGAGAGTAGAATCTCTGGTGATTAGCAATAGCCTTCACAGGGTGGACGGTAGAACCAAAATAGTAAAAATACTAAATTTCAAGAAGGGAAGGGTGGGGAAAGAACACAAACCAGACAGAGCACAGTGACACACAAAGAGACGTTATATTAAACACATGAGGGAGACCTGAGGTGGAGAAGGGTTTATGAGAACTTTCCGTATCTGCAGGGTTGGTTATCAAAGGGGCTGGTTGGTCTATGCAGCCCCCAAACCAGGACCTCCCAGGGGACATAAGCATAGCTACCAGGACGCTGGTCCAAGTAGGAGCTGGGGAGTATAGTGTACACGTGACACACACATGCACACACACTTGCACGCACACACCCCAGGCAGAGGTTAAGAGCTTCCACGCCTGCATGTTATCAACCTCCTCAGACCTCAGTTTCCTCACCTACAGGATGGAGTTGGCAACACCTGCCTTGAGCTGTTTTGAGGCTTCACGGCAGTGTCTGACGTGATCAGTAGCTGTAAGTGTCATTCCCTCAGCACCAGGGAGGCGGTCCACACAGAGTGCTTTCCAGACCCTTCCAGCCTCAGTATTCTGGAATTACCCTGCAATGAAGGCTCAGGAGTCTGCATGGTTTTGCATGTGTGTGGAGTGTGCGTGTGTGCAGGTGGGTGTGCATGCGCACACGTGCGTGTGAAGGCGAGAGGTTGACATCAGGTGTCTTCTTCCACCGCTCTCCGCCTTATTCATGAAGACAGGGCCCCTCACTGAGCCCAGAGCGTGCCGAATTGACTAGTCCTGCTAGCCAGCTTGCACGGGACCCACCCATCTCCTCGTCCTAGTGCCGGGGTCCCCCATGCCACTGTGTCCAGCATTTACATGGGGTCTAGGGATCTGAACTCATGGCAAGCATTTTACTGACTGAGCCGTGCGCTCAGCCCCTAGGGGTCCATGTTTTCAACTTGATGGCGTGAGTTTCCGTAACTGCTCTCGGCTGTCACAGAAAGGCTGTGCCTGAAACTGAAACATTACATGCTCAGACCTGAAATCCCACGTGGAGACACATGGCCCTTGGTCCGGTCCCCACTGACTCCCAGATGGACCTAGTCCCCATTCCCATCCTCTGTCCTACCAGCCACATGGGAAGAAAATTGTTACATTCTCACCCAATACCTGAGGTATTGTAGCAGAAATGATCGAAGCAATTGTGACATCATTGAACTCAAGTCCCAGGGTCCCATGGGGTCTTCCCCCTTCTGGAAAGTTGTTTAATATCAAGCTCTGAAGTAGCTTTGAGCTCCCTGAAAAACTCCCACCTCAGTAAGGTCAGTAAGGGGAAAAACGTACTTTTCCATCCTGCTAGCAATGAAAGAGAAAAACAGCAGTGCAGGCTTTAAGCACAGGTCTGGCCAAGGCCAGTCACCCAGGTTAGACAGAGCTGCAACCTTTGGGGTCGGGAGCTAACAAAGGGCCATTATCATACCAGGCCTTGGCCAGGTGTGGTCAGACAGGCTTCTCCCTCAGGGATCCCTTGCTGGCTGGACCTCCCTCCAAAGATTCAGGTTTTCTTGGCCTGGTAGGGTGGGTATGCTGGGCATTAGGTTTGATTGGCCAGGGTGGGGCCTGGGTATGCCGGGTGTCAGCTGTTATAAAAAGCCCCTTTGGTGGTGCTCATGTATCTCCAAGTTAAGAGCTCGACTCTACAAGGAAAACCATCTTGTGTCAGGCCAGCAGCTGGCCAGAGGAGGGTGGGGCGGCTTGACTAGCCAAATGAAAGCAGAACACACGCTCTAATTTACAGATACCCTTGATGTTTGGCCACTTAGACTGTATCCGAAGCACAATTTTCCACCTCCATCACTTCCTTGAGGAAGAACAGCCATTTGCTGACCTCGACTGAACATTTAATCTTTCTGTCTCTTGACCTCCTCACCCATGAAATGGGAATGAGACTAGCTTCCCTGCTTTCCCCAGGACTGTCACAAAGATCAAAGAACAGCAGTGTGTCTGCAGGAGCAGTGCACACAAGAGATGCTCGTATCCCTGGATGAAAGGCGTGCACCCTTGAGCATCAGGAGGATGGTCAAGGATACCACGAGTGAAACTGAGGCCATGCTTTGGTGGACAATAAATTCTTGGGCTCTCTGTAAAGTGTAATGTCCTCACAACAACCCTGGAAGGAAGATCTATGACCCTCTTGGCATTTTGTGCAGGCTCGGAGAGGGGATGGGCTCCTAGAGAGCAGACCAGCAAGGGAAGGGCAACACTTACTGCACTGTCCTCGCCTAAGCCCTGAACTGTGACTTGAAAATGAGAGGGTTGAAGTGAGCCAAGGTCCTCTGTACCCTTCTGCATGGTAAGTAGGTCCTTTGGTCGATTCTATGATGTCTAGGGTATCGGTTCTTATTCATATATGGGTGACATGATCAGAGAGCAAAAGAATGACTTATCATGAACAGCATCGCATCCTATGGGTAGACTCAACATCTACTCTATTGAGAGCAGGAAAGCCCTTGGAGATGGTTTAAAAAGCCCCAGACTGTTGCAGTCGGCTTTGCATTGCTGGCAGAAAACACCCAACCAAGAGCAGCTTGTGGGAGAAAAGGGTTTATTTTGGCTCACAGACTCGAGGGGAAGCTCCATGATGGCAGGGGAAAATGAAGGCATGAACAAAGGGTGGATATCAGCCCCGGCCAACATCAGGTGGACAACAGCAACAGCAGCGTGTGCCAAACACTTGTAAGGAGAAGCTGGCTATAACAACCCTAAGTTCACCCCCAAAACTCCATCACCTCCAGGAAGATCCAATTCCCAAATTGCCACCAGCTAAGGACCTAACATTCAGAACACATAAGTTTATGGGGGACACCTGAATCAAACCACTACACAAACCAACTAAATATCCAGTATCTTGTGCCAATGGCCAAAGGTGCCACCACCTTTTGGGGGTCAGAGATAGGTAGACTCGCCTGTCTCCTCCACCCACTGCTGCTCACCCATATTTAACATCAGACATCTTGAGCCCCAAGGGAGGGAATCAGTTCTCACAAAACAGGTCATGTTCAAGGTTGACTTGCAGTGTTGCCCTTGGCGTATATTTTCCTGACTTTTGTTGTGTGTGCGTGTGCGTGTGTGTGTGTGTGCATGTGTGTGTGTGTGTGTGTGTGTGTGTGTGTGTATGTTGGGGCCAGAACAAAGGTCTTTGCCCATGCTGTGAGGTGCTCTTCCCCTGAGTCACATCCCGAGCCCTTTTGTCAACTTTTTCATGGGGACAACTGAGGCAATGCAGAGACAGGAAGGGGCAGCTGGTGGAAGAGGGTGCTCAGGTGAAGGGTTCCTTGCAGGCTCGACCTTTGACTCCTCCTCTACTCCCATTCCCATGAGCACTTCCGGCTCCACCTCAGGCCAGAACCAAAAAGTCACTGGAAATCCCCACTCCCAAGCTAGATGACAGCAATGTTTCAGAAGCCCCCATAAGAGAGGAATATCTGGGAATCTCAGGGTCTTCCCATGGGGAAGCATTCCAGGGTCAGTGGGAGGTTGTGACTAGAAGGAAAGGAGCTGACAACTACTCTCCCTCCCAGGATGGAAGAGGAAATGGTGGCCTGAGGTGGGAGAAACACACTGGTCTTTGAGAGCTCCTCAAACCCCTGTGGGTGAGGACAGGGGAGCTGGGGTGCAGCTCAGTGGCACAGCATTCCATGTACAAGGCCCTGAGTTTGATCCCTAACACTGCAAAAAGCAAAAAGTCCCCAAACTCCCTATTGGGTTGTCCCTGGGAACCAGGCCCATTTAGACCTATGACCTTTGAGGCTTGAAGCTACCAACTCATTTGTCTCAAAAAGCCACATGTATCATGCCATTCTTCTGCCTAAAGAACTCTTGAGGTATTATCACATGCCATTTCCCACTATAGAATATCCACATGCTAGGAGTGCATGTAAATTTGGGTCAGTCTTGCAACCTCTATAGGGTTCAGTTTTTATAAACATAATAAAAGACTTAGATAAGGGCTGGAGAGATGGCTCAGTGGTTAGGGGACTTGCCTGCAAAGCCTAAAGGCCCATGTTCGACTCTCCAGGTCCCACGTTAGCCAGATGCACAAAGGTGAGGCAAATGCAAGGTAACACATGCCCACTAGGTGGCACAAGTGTCTGGTGTTTGATTTCAGTGGCTGAGGCCCTGGCATGCCAATTCTCTCTCTCTCTCTCTCTTTCTCTTTCTCTCTCTAAAGTAAAAAAAAAAAAAAATTTAAAAAAGGAAAAGACTGGCTGGAGAGATGGCTTAGTGGTTAAGGGCTTGTCTGTGAAGCCTAAGGACCCTGGTTCGAGGCTCAATTCCCCAGGACCCACGTTAGCCAGATGCACAAGGGGGCGCATGTGTCTGGAGTTCGTTTGCAATGGCTGGAGGCCCTGGCGCGCCCATTCTCTCTATATATCTGCATCTTTCTTTCTCTGTCTGTCATTCTCAAATAAATAAATAAAAATGACCAAAAAAAAAAAAAAAAAGGAAAAGACTTAGATAAAAGAGGGCCTTCAGTGGAATGGGGGCAGGGAGGAGGGAAATTATGATACTAACATATGACATATTCATACATCTTTCTACTTAATAAAAACAAGACTTAGATGCAATCATTTTAGAAGTCTCTTTTAGCCAAAAGACATTGATCATTCCTATTGTTCTCTTTGTGCTAGGATTTCAACTTCTGTGTACTCAACTCCTGGACACCTCCTCTTAAACGCCCTCCCCCCTCCAGTCCCACCAGTCTGCTCCAGTCTTCTCTGCCGCTCCCTACCCCGGGGCTTGTGCAGCTCCCTCCCTTTGCACGCCCTCTCTGCCGCTCTGGGTTTATTTTAGTCCCACTGGTTCTGCAGCACCTCCCACTTGAGATTTCTCCAGCCCACATGTAGCCCTGGGTGCTCAGAGCCCTGTGCCTGTTACAGCTACTTGCACTTATTTTGGTGCTTAATTCTTCTCCAGTGATTTTAAGTAGATCTAGTCTCTATCCCCAGAGGCTTTCTCACATCTGGCTCAGTATCTGCCAGCCAGCCTCAGCCTGACTTGGGTTCTCCCAAGGGTGCTTACATGGTTAATTGACAGTAGCAAAAACTTCAACTTGAGGACAATGATGATTGACAATAAAGTCCTGAAAAGCTACAAGGATCCCAGGAAAGCAGATTCCTGAGCCCTGAGAGAAAATCCCATACCTGTGCTGGATGCTCAGAACGAGAATATGGGGATGAATGTGTGCATGGTGCACGGGTGAGGGACGGGAATGGAGGCGGGTGATGACCCCAGGGTTTCAGAGACAGCTCTCTGCCGTGCAAATGAGCGAGCGACCCCAGCTGGTCTCCTCCCCTTTCCATCAATAATTTCACATTGGACCACTGGAATTTTTCTAATATTCCTTGTCATTCTTATCTTCAAAGGTGGTATTTCTAGAAGGCTGGGAAGGACTTTCTCCAGAAACAGAAAGGAAGTTAACCTCTCAGGAAGGACTCTGGTTTTTTGTAAATCAAGTGTTGACTGGCTTAGTTGATCTACTAGTACAAAGGTTTTCCTTTGCTCTCACAAGGAGTTCACCCACCATCCACCCTTGGCTTTGCAATTGGCATGCTTTTCATTGATGTGTTACCAAGGCAACAAGTTTTTATTCACAGGTATGACAATCTCCCGGGAACTTCTGACCCACTCGAGGAAAATGAAATTCTAGCAAAAATTGTATTTTATTACATACAACCATTCTTGCCAACTTGTTTGTACCAGTTGTGGTTTTGAGGTAATGTTAAGTAGGAATAAATGATGCAGTTCATCTTAAATGGGAGTTGCTATGTACAGTCAGCCACGGATCCAACTAACTGTTGGCTGACAATATTAGGAAAAGATGCGTCTGTTCTGAGCATGTGCAGATCTATAAATGATTCATAGAGCTTTCAGTACTCAATACAATGTGAATGTTATCTACAGATGATTTAGAATACGCTGGAAGGGCTGGGGAGATGGCTCAGTGGAGAAAGTACAAGTGCCCAAGTCTGGATCCTGGAACCCACAGAAAGTGGACATGTGGCAGCCATCTGCAACCCCAGCAAGCTATGGCGAGAGGGAAGGCAGCCATGGAGTCTCCTGGAAGTGTGCTGGCCATCCAACCTTGCAAACTCCGCAGTGGCCAGTGAGAGACTCTCCTTCAAGGTGGAAGGCAGAGTGACACCCAAAGTTGTCCTCTGGCCTCTATACGAGCACTGTGGCATACGCATGCCCACACGCGTGCGCGCGCGCACACACACACACACACACACACACACACATCGAGGGTAGGCAAGTGCCTACACAAACACGCATCAAGTCATATAAGGAACTTGAGCACCTTGGGTTTTGGTATCCACGGAGGGGTGGGTCTTGTGGAACCTGTTCCAGGCCACGATGGGGGAGAGCTGGATTACAATGGGAGCTGCCTGTGCTAGGGAACCTCACGCGACAAGTTTAACCTGAAGATCCTTCAGTGGCAAAGCCCCAAGTGCTGAAGGGACGGACACTTATGCTAGTACTTTCTGTGAAGTTGGTCACCCACAGTCGAGGCCACAAAGACTTGTGTGAACGAATTTTCAAAGAGCCTAAGCGGCGTGCACTGAAAGGCCATCAAGCATGTTGAAGGAAACGGGCCTCTGTGCGCAGGAATCAGCACGTGAGCACGCACAAGAGGAAACAGGGCAGAAGCAGGTCACGACGCTTTGTAGACTGAAGTTGTCAGGCAAACATTTACAACTGGAAATGCTTCAAAAAATGACAAATGAGGGGCTGGAGAGATGGCTTAGTGGTTAAGACATGTGCCAGCAAAGCCAAAGGACCCAGGTTCAATTCTCCAGGACTCCAGGACAAGGGGGCACATGTGTCTGGAGTTTGTTTGCAGTGGCTGGAGGCCCTGGCGTGTCCATTCTCTCTCTGTCTGTCTCTCTTCTCTCTATTTCTCTCTGCTTGCAAATAAATAAATAAAATAATTTTTTAAAAAAGACAAGCAAGGCTGGGAAGATAGCTCAGCGGTTAAAGGCACATGCTTGCTAAGCCTGCTGGCCTGGTTCAAGTCCCAAGCCACCCACATAAGCCAGATGCAAAAGGTGGCGCAAACGTCTGACATTAGGTTACAGCAGCAAGAGGCTCTGGCCCACCCGTGGGTGGACAAAGCACTTGCCACGCCAGCATGAATACATGAGTTTGGATCCTCAGAACCCACAAACATGCTGGACATTGAAGCAGGCATACCTGTGTGGGAAGGGGAGGGAGGCCTTAACACACAAGCACACACACTCACACACACAGTGCAAATAAAGAATAAATTGTTTAAAAGAAAAATGACAAATACTTGAGGTTTCTATAGGAACCCCGAATGATATGAAATTACATTTATCCAAGCATAACATGCTACATATGATATGTAGTAATATATGTATTAAGTTAAGTGACATAATTTTGTCAAGAATTAAATATACATTAAATTTGAAAAACAAAATCACCAATTTTCAGAATCTTCCTTGATCTATTTTGTTTTTGATTTTTGAAAATAAAATTAATGAAATGCTGTTTTCTACCTTTCAAATATTCACACCCACAAGGACCTATAGTCCTGTGACTGACTGATGTCTTAAAAGTATTTGATATTAAATAATAATTGCTAATGCAAAGCACCTGCTATGTACCATGGGTTGTAAGGAGTAATTTCATCATCACACCATTATATGGGAAGTGCTATTATTACATGATTTAAAAAATCATGACAAAGCTCTCACAAATGAGTTGGAATTTGAATTTAGCAGACTGCCTCCAGAGTCATGATTCATTTTTGCCAGCAATTAGACACAACTGAAAAAAAAGCAATAAATAAACTAGATATGTCATAATGAATTTCCTAGAAAGTACTTAAAAGGATAGCAGTGTTGGGAGCAAGGTGGAGAGTCTAGCTGGAAGGACATAACCAAACAGCTCATTGACAGAATTGTTCAAAGACAGAATTGTTGGCCAAGAATTCTTTAAAATGGATAAAAACAACCAAGCCATAGTTTCAGGATACATTCCGAATGCCATGCAAGATAAATTCACAGAAGCTAAGAGGCTAGTTCATACACATACTTGTGCCTGTCCCAGCTGCAAGACCACCTCCTTCCCCTTGAATCTAGGCCCTGAAATGCATTGTCTCCAGAGCAGTGGACAGGGCACTGGGGCCTGGGCCTTAGAAGCACTGTGTCTTCTGCTTTGTACTTTTGGGGCCTTGAGTCACTACGTGAAGTTCAGGCTGTGTGTGCAGAAACACAGGCAGCACGAAAGAGTTCCAGGAAACCCAGGTGACAATGTCAAGTGTCAGGACATGCCACTTGAAGCCCTTCAAGTCAATTCCAGATGAAGCTATGTGGAACAGGGATGAGATGTCCCTGCTGAGAACCCCCCAAATTGTGGACCCACTGAGCTGTAAGGAAATGCAACGATTACTGCTGTGAGTTACTATGATTTAGTGCTTTTTAGTACAGCTTAGTATGCAGCAAAAGATACCAAAAAAAGAAAAAAGAAAGAAAGAAAGAAAGAAGGAAAGAGAAAGGAAGGGAGGGAGGCAGAGAGACAGAAAGAAAGAAAGAAAGAAAGAAAGAAAGAAAGAAAGAAAGAAAGAAAGAAAGAAAGAAAGGAAGGAAGGAAGGAAGAAAGAAAGAGGAAAGAAGGAAAGAAGGAAGGGAGAGACCAAGGAAAGGAAGAAGGGAGGGAAAGAGTGTGGGAGGGAGAGAGGGAAGGGGACAGCCAGGTGGCACATACACCTTTAATTTCAGCACTCTGGAGGCTGAGGTAGGAAGAGCACTGTGAGTTTCAGATAAGCATGGACTGCAGTGAGACCTTCAGAAAAACCAAGAGGGAGGAGGGAAGGGAGAGAGAAAGAGAGAGAGAAATGACATATAAGACCACCAAGCCAAATACTAGTTCTTTGAAAATACTGAAGTCGACAAACTTCTGATAAGATAAATCAAGGAAAGGGAGGGTTCGGGAAAGCATCTTAGCGGCAGAATATATGTTTAGCATACCCCAAACCCTGGGTTTGTACTTCAAAAAGAGGAGAAGGAAATGAGAGAAGTCACAAGTAACATTACTGAAAACAAAACAAAACAAAAAAAAGGGCAGAGGGAGAGGTATGACTACAGAAGCTGCAAATTTTGAAGAGCTGATAACAGAAAATCTGATTTTAAAATGATTTAAAATTAGTCTTAATTCAGGGTCGACCTCAGCTACAGAGTGAGTTTGAGGATAGATTGGGCTATTGAGATCCTGTCTCAAAAAATTAGTCATAATTTTTCTGAGTAAGTCTATAATCATCATGAAGAAACATATTTATTAGAAAATCTGCCAGAACATGATATTCCAGGCCTGGGTGGTACTCACTAGTGACCTTCTTCTAAACATTAAAGGAAGGAAAATCCCATTTTTACTGCAAGCTATTTCAGAAAACACAATGGAAACACCCCCAAATTCAGTGTATAAAAATGTGCATGGATACTATTGAGCACATTCAGCAAGGACACTGGGGAGACGAGAAATACAGCCCAGCCTCATTCCGGACACAGCACACAGGCAGGACAAAACAAGACAGAAGCACACTCGAGCAATGTAAAGCCAGCAAGATATGAGCATGAAACACCACACAGTCAACTTGATTCCCACTCGGGAAAGCATGGATGGCTTCACATTGTCAAATATGCTACTATCATTCAACATAATAATTCTGACGAGAAAGAGTCACGTGGCTGCTTTCCTTGCTGCTGAGCACACCCTTAACAAAATGAACACCACCTTCCAATTAATGCATTCACAGAAGAGGCAGCTATGGCTGCTTCCCGACATGAGCATCATAGTTGCGCATGGAGGCTGTCTCCCCCAGAAGCCCATCATCTGACTGAATAGGGAAACACTTATTTCCATTGCTTTTTGGACTCCCGAGACCACATAGTTCTTAAAAATATGGAGATACTCAACATTTTTTGCAAAGAGAAATCAAAAGATCATTTCTCACTTGTGACATTTGCAAAAATTCTAAAGCTTGGATACATATTCAATAGTCAAACTGTGGGAAAAGTAGTCATTTTCACACTTAAATGTGAAATACATATGAAATATGTGAGATATATATACATACATATATATATACATATATATATGGCTGGCAGGGATGCAAAATGGTTCAATACTTTGGAGGGAGATTTAGTAATGACTTAATAGAACTATATGTGTGTTGTTTACCATTTCATCCAGAAATCCCAGTTCTTGGAATCTGTCCTGAGGTATATGGCCAACAACATGAATGAGACAAATGCATATGCTTATTTATGGCATCATTATTTGTATTAACAAAAGATATAACGCAACCTAGATGCCAACTTATGAAACTTATGGTACACAATGGAAAGAAAAGAAGGACTCTGAACTTACAGTGTGACTTCTATATGCATAATTAGGTAGAAAAAAGTGAAGATGCAAAAGTATATAGTAGGTTATCTCTTCAGATAAAGGGAATATAAGAAGATAATATTAAAGAAAAAACCCAAAGGACAAAAAGCAATAAAACTGGCTACCTGCAAGGGTGGTAGAAATGGGGTGGAAAGGGTAGGGAAGGGGACAAGAATTTTCTGAGTACATCTTTTCATATGATTTTGACTTTTGAACTGTGTTAATGTTTTACATATTCAAAAAATAAAATAAAATTATCAAGAAACACCTAAACTCTACACAGACAAGCTTAACTTGTCAATTCTATAGTCACAACACAGAAGGAAAAAAAGAGAATTAATACGAACAATTTTAACTACAATATTCTGATTATATACCCCAAGTAGACTGTATGCTGAGCACAAGAGAATGACAAAGAAATTTTGAGCTTCATTTGTTGATGATGTTGTTGTTTTTACAACAATTCCAATATTATATTACATTACAAGTGAATAAATTCATCAATGCATTTGTAACTCAGACTTGCTGTGGAAACAGTAATATAAAATAGAGAACCTGAACAAAATAGCCTAATTCCAACTAAAATTAAAGATAGCAGTATAAATTCATCATGGTTTTTCATAAAGAAAACTATATTTTCTGGCTCAGTCACCCAAAGGGCCCAGATAGGATAACCCTACAGTCACAGTAAGGTGCTGGCACCCAGACATTGATTTCTCAGGAACTTCCCTTACCAGGTGAAGCACTGAAGAAATAGCATTTTCCAGGGGTGAAATATGATATTAAGCTGGAATATCTTATATCATGAGTTCAAAAGCATTTGAACATTGATAGGGATACAGGAGCCACCTTAAAGGGACTCCCACTGGTCAAATCTGTAATAACTTTGGCATCAAAATAAAAAGTGCGCCAGGCATATTGGCACACATCTTTAATCCCAGCACTTGGGAAGCAGAAATATGAGGATTGCCATGGGTTCAAGGCCACCCTGAAACTACATAGTGAATTACAGGTCGGCCTAGGCTAGAGCAAGACCTTACCTTGAAAAAACAAAATAATCAATTAATTAAAAAATAAAAAAGTTGGGTGGAGAGATGGCTTAGCAGTTAAGGTGTTTGCCTGTGAAGCCAAGGGACCCAGGTTCAATTCCCCAGGACCCATGTAAGCCAGATGCACAAGGGGCACATGTGTCCAGAGTTCGTTTGCAGTGGTTAGAGGCCGTGGTGTGCCCATTCTCTCTTTGTCTATCTTATCTCTCTCTGCTTGCAAATAAAAAAAATTTTTAAAAAGTTTAAAAATTAAAAGTAAGTAAAAATAAGAAAGTGACAATCCTAGATTGCAACACACTGACTATAAGAGAGTCTAGAGGTCGATGTCATAGGAAAAGGTGAATATAAAAGGAGTGGGGGGTTAATTAAGCATTTTTGAAGAGGAGAAGAAAGGAATTTCTTTTCCAGAGGAAAGCCAGCTGACAGAAGGCAGAAAGAACGACAAGAAGCCAACGCTTTACACTCACCATACTGATAACTCAAACAAGAGACCTCAGTGGACGCTGAAGCCCCTGGGCACAGGACAATCACATGATTTCACAGGACACCTACAGAACACTTATGGATCATGTCCTTACAAGAGCTCGTTACAGAACACTATGAACTAACTACACCACTACAAGAGAATAGCCTAGCAGATGCCACTGTAACCAAAGGAGCACATTTCATACCACTAATAAGGAGATTTACCAACACTACCATGCACCCAGCGTAAAGCAACCACAAGGACACAGCATGACCTGGCTTATATTTCTGCCGGTTTCATTGTAACCGCAGAGAAACCATTTGGACAGATCCAAATTAAGGTACACACACACACACACACGTCTAAATTTCTCAGTGACACACACACAAAAAGAAACAGAATGACAGGCTAAACAACCCTTGTGGATTGAAACACTTGAAGCGCAAGAACAAATAGACAAAATGCGTCGCCTGTGGTACATCTGCTAAGCAATGACAGAACTTTGCAGTCACTGTTGTCGCTATGACTACATCCGCTCTATTAGCGAAGTCAAGGGAGAAATCTCAGCCAGCACAGAAAAGATCAGACACTAGTCAACATCGCCTATGACAAATGAGGAACGAAACACAACTTTCTTCATCTTACAGGAAGCACAGGCTCAGTGACCCTTGTCTGAAATGCCCGGGGCAGTTTGATGTGCAAAAGTGCTACAAAATCTAAGATGCAGACTGGAGAGATGGCTCAGTGGTTAAAGGTGCTTGCTTGCAAAGCCTGATTGCCCAGGTTTGATTCCCCAGTACCCACGTAAAGCCAGGTGCACAAAGTGGTGCCTGAATCTAGAGATTTCTTATTTCACTAGCAGGTGGCGTGGTGCTCCCCTCTCCTTGCAAACAAAAATTAATTTTTTTATTTGAAATATTTCTGCATTGGAAAATGTTTTTTTTCATTGCAGTACTTCAGATTTTGGTTGTTCAGATTGGAGGTAGTCCAACTGTACCTACCAAGAAAAGCCTACAGCAAACATTTACTAATTAAAAACATTTCCTTTTAGAATTTGGAAGCAAGATAAAGTTGCTCCTAATTATCACTTCTGTGGGAAATTGTAGACAAGGTGTCACGGAGCATAGAAACAGGTGCGCACACACACCACAAATGAATAAATAAGGGGAACTTGCCAGATAAGCCTGAAGACTGGAGTTGGGGTTTGCAGAAGCCAAGGAAATGCCTGGTGATCTGCCTGTAGCCCCAGCAAGCCGGCTGGTGGCCTGACAGAAGCAGTGAGCCCTGGGCCCAGCGAGAGACCCTGACTCAATAAATAGGGTGGAACGCTATCAAGGTACACAGCTGCTGTCAACCTCTGCCTCCATGAGCACCCACACACGTGTGAACACACACGCACACATGCATGCACACCACACACATACACACAAAGAAAGAAGGGGCATTTCAGCTGAAAGGAAGAGACAGAAGCACCAGCAGCAGCCAGGTTGTACGCATGGAAAATTTCAAGGAAAAAACAGATAAACCACAAGAATTCTGCTACACTCGACAACAACAACAAAATCAACACAAGGGGGATGGAGAGATGGCTCAGTGGTTAAGGTGCTTGTCTGAGAAGCCTAACGACCTGGGTTCGATTCCTCAGTACCCACATAAGGCCAGATAAACAAAATGGCACATGCATAAGGAGGTTGTTTGCAGAGGCTGGAGGCCCTGGTGCACCTATTCTGTCTCTCTCTCTTATTGCAAATAAGAAATTAAAACAAAAAAGACATTGTCTGATACTTTAAAAACATCAACATGTAAAAATCAATTTTATTTGTATATACCCTATAACAAACTTTCTAAAGAAATGTTTACATTCACTTGCTGTACAACAAAAGCATCGTATACCTGGGAACACACGTAATGAGGTCTGTGCAGAACCTCAGCCAATGGAGATCTAATCACACAGTCGAACTCGTGGGATCCAGCACTGCCTGCTTCCCCTCACCAGACTCACAGAACCCAAGGCAATCTCTATCCAAAGTCCGATAGGGCCAGGCATGGTGGTGCACACCTTTAATCCTAGCACTCGGGAGGCAGAGGTAGGAGAATCACCGAGAGTTCGAGGCCACCCTGAGACTACGTAGTGAATTCCAGGTCAGCCTGAACTAGAGCAAGACCCTACCTCTGAAAAACAACAACAGCAAAAAAGTCCAACAGCTTTTTGGGGAGAGAAATGAACAAGCTGATAAATTTATATGGAAATCAAAGCCAAGGCACTTTAAAAATTAATTATTAATTTTTATTTGAGAGAGAGAGAAAGAGACAATGGGCACACCAAGGCCTCTAGCCATTGCAAATGAACTCCAGATGCATGTGCCACCATGTGCATCTATCTAACATGGGTTCTGGGGAGTTGAACCTAGATCCTTAGGCTTTGCCAGCAAGCACCTAAACTGCTAAGCCACCTCTCCAGCCCAGCCAGCCAAGACACTTTTAAGCAAGGGAAAAATAGACTTATTTAGTCAAATCACAGAATTTAATATGAAACTACAGAATGAAGACAACATGTGACCAGCTCAGAGGCAGACCAAGGGGCTAGCCAAGCAAAAGAACTGGAAGCGTATGTGATCCTTAAGCCGTGGGAGAGGCGGCTCTTCAGAGCAGTGGGAAACAACTGACGTTTCAGTAAATGGTGTGGAGACAGCTGAGTATCTAGGGGGAAAAAAGTACAGGATTGGATTTCTCTCATACTATACACAAAAATCCATCCCAGATGGCTTGGCAATGGCAGTTCCGTAACATTTTAGGAAATCCAGACCTTCACCTCAGATAGGCAATCTTAAGGCAGACACGCACACACACTCACACATGCACCGTAAAGAAAGAAATTTCAAATGCAGTCTTAGAAATCCAGACAGAATATACAAATGGATGACAGAAAGACCATATGTGACACTAGAAGTCTGACCACCATTGACAGCAACCGGCCGGGAAACCAGACTTCCCCTCCACAGGCAAGGCCCACTGTTGGTGAGGACCTGGTCAAGGGTGACTCTTTTTTTCTTTTCTACCCCTTCTTCCAACTCAGGAGCAGCTGGAGAAAAGCACTTATGCTTCCCAAGGGAATTTCTGAAGATGCCCTGCCTCTTCTCAGCTTGGGCCAACCTAGCCAGCCACCAGCGATCAGAGCAGACCCAAAGCCCTCCCTTTCCATCACCGAACCTTCCCACTCCCTGCCAGCCTTCCAGGCTCTACCAAAAGCAAAATATGGCTTGCTCTAGCAAGATCTGAGTAAATAGCTTCTGTTGGGGCTCATCACCTATTTCCATGAAAGTAATAACCTTGTTTGTCATTTCTCCACAAAGAGGGTGAAAAGGCAAACTTTGGGGTGAGACAAGCTATTTGCCATACATGTAACCACTAAAGAGCCAGTGGGTAGCATACATGGAAAACTCTTGATATGCAATGAGAAAATTTAAAAAAAAAAAAGCTATAGAAAAATGAAACGATTCAGCCCAGCACTTCACAAGAGAGGAACAGTAATTAATAGGCCTAATCAGCTCCTCGGCCTCGTTAGTCAGCAGGAAGACACGGGCATCTTAGAAAGCAGGCAGAATGGTGCTGAGTCTACGGAGGCTCACTGATGCCTCCGACGTGCCCCAGATCTGCAGCAGGACTTGGTGGCAGCGGGGAGGTCCTGGGCAGGCCAGGCCTCTGTTCCGTACCGCCTTCCTTCCCTTTGGGGATCAAGGACAAGTGTTGTGCGCTGCAGACCTGGGCCTCTCCTGTGGAAAGGCAGAAAGTCATGTTCAAGGTCCCTTTCATGTTCTGTCTTCCTACACTAAAGGGGGATGGGACAGAGAGGGTATCACATGCAGAGGCTCACCTGCTCACAGTCAAGGACATCAGGGGAATGAGAAGCCTGGCTCATGGCCCGTGTGGTTCAATCAAGACTCAGTAGAAAATTTTAGACCTAATGAGTGTGGACAGCTCTTTAGACTTAACCATATTGACCTGCCTTCCCGTCCTTTCTCTGGACAAGTGAAGCATATGGATCGTCATGACTACCGTCAGCGTGTGCTCAGTAGCGGTGTTTCCACTTTACGGACTTTTATTTTTGAGGTTCTAGGATTGAACTTCTAGGCAAGTGCTCTACCACAGAGCGACATTCCAAGCTCTCCATTTTAAAGATGTGAAACATTAAGGTTCAGGGAGGTAGAAGAACTTGCCCAAGGTTACACAGGGAAATAGAAGTCTTGGTGACTCTGCCCCGTGGCTCTTTCCCGCGAGGACCTGCAGAGTGCTTGCGCTGCTCACCTCTCCTGTGACCCGCCGTCACCCCGTCACTGCAGACGGCCTCCGCCTCCTCGTCCCAAGAGCCAAATGGCCCCCATCTGTTCACACTGCACAAGCTGTGTTTGTCTCATCAGAAGGACACACAGCCAAGCTCCTTGCCTAAGCTATCGGGACACTTACCTTGCCCCAACAGCAGCAGTAGCAGTCCCATGGGACAAACGGCTGACCACAGCTCCATGAGACTTCTCCGCAGACAGCTTCCTTCTTCAGATGGATGAGCTGAGACACCTCCTCCGGTTTTTATACTCCTCTGGGATCTGATAGTGCACCTGCCATAAACTTTACTGTGCTCACCTTTGAAAGGGGGCAGTGGCTGGCTGTAAACGATAAATATTAACATTTAGACAAATGCTTTTTTGAGGCAGAAGAGGCAAACTGGGCAGCATGCTCCCCTCATGGACACCCAAGACCAGGACCACACCGCAGCCTCTGTTCAGCCTTGCAGGGCAGCAGGGGCCTGAAAATCGCCAGTGGCAGGGGCTGAGCACAGGCCTGATGGTCCCACGTTCTGGCCAGAATTCCAGATGTGCCACAGCTGTGGGGTCTTGGGCATGTCCATCATCTGCCTCCACAGTAAGCCAGGAAAACAAAACAAAACAAAAAGGCACAAGGTACTTTGTAATGACTGAAGCCAACACAGCCACCTCCAGACAAGAGCTCTGTCTGAAACCTGTTCCCACGAGGTCCCAGGAACACCAGTGGGCTGCCTGGATTGGACCATGCGGGTAGGTTTGCTTCCCTTTGCCCCCGCCCCACCTCCAAACCCACGGATGGTCAGAAGTGTTGGGCCGATGTGCACAACACACGTTCATTGTCTGCGTGTTGAATTGCGACGCGAGCCTGAGAGGTGGGCCATGGAGCTCACTCTGACGCCATCAGCAGTTTCCACTGGACACACAAAGTGGGGAATGCTGGGCTGGGTCTAAGCTGGGCAGACCATGCTGGAGTTTAAAACCCTTGACAGAATACTCTTGAAGGTGAAATTTACGGCTTTCCTCTCCCAATAGCAAGGACCAGCTGCCTTGGTGAATATGCCAAACGTAGTTAAGTCACCCTTACCTCTTGCCTGCCCTGGTGACAGGATCGCTGAGAGCCGGTCGCTGGGACCCCGCGGGGGTGGTTGCTACCCAACCTAAGCCTTGCTCTCCTAACTGACCAACACACTTATGCTTAGTTATTTATTTCCACGCAGACAGAAAGACAGACAGAGAGAAGAGAGACAGACAGACAGGGGTGGGGATGGGGGACAGAGAATGGGTGCAACAGGGCCTCTAGCCACGGCAAATGAACTCCGGATGCATGCGCCACTTTGTGCATCTGGCTTTACGTGGATGCTGGGGAATTGAACCCAGACCATCAGGCTTTGTCGGCAAGTGCTTTAACCTCTAAGCCATCTCTCCAGCTCACTTACGTTTTTAAAACCAGCCATGGTTCTGTTGTGTTGTGTAAAGTGAAGGTAAGGCAGCTGTCCCTTTATTTATAGATTCCTGATTTTAAGATGCTGGCTCCCTTTCTCACTGGCTCAGCAGAACTGTGATCCTGATAAGCACTGATGTTTCCCAGGGCTAGCCTCAGCTGCGGGACTTCGTTGGTGAGCACGGGACCATGCCCCAGGCAGCAGGTACCGATACGCTAGATACAGTTGGTCATGGGCTACTTCCAGGGCCTGACAGGGAGTGGCCCTCACAAAAAAGGGAAGGAAGAAAAATAACATACGCATGGTCAAGGTCTGCAGGGGCCCAGATGCCCCTGAGCTCCTGCACACTTGTGAGGGTCTCTGGACCGCCCACAAGCTCAGCTAGCCCCACAGCCACTGTGTCACTACTAAGGATGTCAGGATGCAGTGAAGGCTCTCGAGTCCATTTAGGCCGTGGGCCGTGGGGTGGGAGGTAAAATAGGGCGAGGGCAGAGTAGCCTTGCCGTACCCCGCGCGCCTGCTCCCACCTTGGATTGCCTCACTGCATGGCCATAGCAGCCCGCCAGGGCTTGCCATATCCCACCTCTAAACTCGTTTAGATTTGAAAAATTGGGAAATGTTGTAAAACCATTCTGATCTCCAAGAGAGATTTCGGTGTAAGACAGACTGAATGGAGCCCTATTTGCCTCAAAGGAATCCTCGTCAGCTATGAGCAGTAAGAGAAGCAACTCCTTTCCTTCCTTCCTTCCTTTCCTCATTCCTTTTTCTTTCTTTTGTTTTTTGTGTCAGTGTCTCACTCTGTGGCTCAGGCTAGCCTTTAACTCACAGCAATCCATCTGCCTCACACTTCCGAGTTCTGAGATTACAGGCATGGGCCGGCACACTTGGCTTGGGAAGTGACACATCTTGGGCACTCTTACCAAACACTGTGGGGCACCCTTTATCTGTATTCGTGCGGCACCTGCTCTCTCTGCAGCCTGTTGTAGCTGAGAAAACAGGAGGAAAAGTGGACTCCTGGAGCCAGACAAGTTTCATTAATTCTCCATAAACTTTGCTCTCTGATGTTTGCTATGAAATGTGTTAAGAAGACAGGAACTAAAGGATCTGGTCCATTGCAGATTTCAGCAAAAATAAGCAGACGTGTCCTTGTGGGAAAGGCATGAATTCAAGTCTTTAGGGAAGGCTACGCGCAAGGCGCCTTGATTGACAAAGCTAGGCAGTTACTATTTTCCAGGAAGCCACCAGGGGGCGCTAGACCAGACCTCAGGCCCAGGCGTAAAGCAAAATTGGCCATAGTATTTTTCAAAATGAAGACTCACCACTGTCCCCATGAATCTACATAGTGAATGATTATCCTGTTAAAAATAAAATGGTAGGTGGCATGGTAGCTCAAAGCCTTTAATCCCCACATATGGGAGGCTAAGGTAGGAAGATTGCTGAGTTCAAGGCAAGCCTGGACTACAGAATGAGTCCTAGGTCAGCCTGGGCTAGGGTGAGACACCTGCCTCAAAATAATAAATAAATAAATAAACATACATAAAAGAACATAAGATATCTGATGGCACTGAATATAGCATGCTGGGGAAACTTGCTTCAGCTTCTTGTATTGGTGTGATGTACGTGATGTGTTTCTTCATGTAGACCACAGTCAGTGTCTGAGACCCACCAGCGTAGTAGCAAGGATGGAGGTTTGTGTTTCATTCTGGTCAAAGGTCCAGCTGGCCACAATTCCCTTGTACTAGCAGGGGCATCCAACCTTTTAACACCGTGACATGATGCCATCCATAAGGGTGTTGGCCACATTCATATTCTGGGATGCATTGGGTGCACGGGATGCAGGCTGGGCATGCCTACTCTACAGAACGTTCAGCAGCAATGCCCACAGTTGAGTCTGGCCTTGGGGAAACGGGTGAGTAGCGTCAAGCTGCTCAGTGACGATGAGCAGAGCACAAAGCAAACGGCCACCTTCCTTCAGCAAGGACAAGCCAGCGCCCAGCACCTGGGTGAACCGTGACAGCGTGAGGGGAACGTGCTCCAGAGGTCTGCTGTTTCTGATGGGGTCCTCCTGGGGCCTGCTTCTCACTGCAAGACCTGGGCATACATGGGAGCGGAGCAGCGTCCATTGTAGTAACTGGGCTCAGTTAGCTGATCCCCCGGAAAGAGGCTTTGCTTAGAGTCACGATATTAATGAGATGAAGTTCATTAGAGAGTGAGGAAGTAAGATAGAGTGAAGAAGGGACAGGGGATGGCTACTCTTGTCAATCTGATAAGATTTAGAATCACCATGGAAAGTAGACACAGGACACGTCTGGGACAGTTGCTCGATTAGGTTCATTGAGGTGTGAAGACACAGCCTTCCTGTGGCCAGAGCCGCGCTATGGCTGGGGTCCTGGAGCGAATAAAAGGAGGAAGCTGGCCGAGCCCCAGTCTTCATCACTCTTCTTCCTGACTTAGAACCACTGTGACCAGCCACTTCCTGCTCCTGCTGCTCAGTCTCTCCTACCATTACAGATGGCATCTCCTCAAAATGTGAGCCAAAACAAACCTTCTTCCTTAAGCTGCTTCTTATCAAGTATTTGGTCACAGCAATGAGAAAAGTAACTAAAACAGAGACCCATAATGCAGTTCTAGGGAAAGCCCATAATTTTTAAATATTACATCATTCATAAATGAAGACCAACACGGCAAAGCCAGCAACACTACCTGAGGAAGGGAACCTGGCCTGCTTTGATCTGTGCTAGGCTGGCTGCCCATAGGAATAACCTGATGAGATGTTCAAAAACTATCTGTGGCTATCCTTCACCCTTGGGTTCTGAGTTAGTTGGTCCAGCATGGAAATAGGATACTGGTCCATTTTAAAGACGCTGACCTGCAGCCAGAACTGAGGTAACCAGCTCCAAGGAACAAAGAGGACTCGCTATTGCATTAGACAAGCCAGAAGTCCACTCAGTGCCAGGACAGGCTTTTGACAGCTGACAAACAGGCTGACCTAGTGGCCTCTCGAGAAGGAAGATACATGGCTTACCTCTCAGAGGTCAGGAACTAAGAGTTTCATTCTAGTCCCTGGAGAAGCCCAGTCATTGAGACCAGGGATGTGTAGGCTAAAGTCCCCAGCCACCCACGGTGCCTGTTGTCACCTACAGTCACGTCATGTCACATCCTCACGAGGTGATTATCGTGGCCATGCACTTGGTAGCAGCCATGGGCACACAGAACAGAGTCACGGTGGTTGGGGAAGGTGTGAGCTAAGGCACGCGCTCCATGCATGCGGGGTGCCGTCTTCCTGCTGCCGCATTAGCACAGAGAAGGGATTGCGGCTGCACGCATGAAGCCCCACGGCACGAGCCTGGCCCACTCCAAGCCGCGCAGACACTCTGCCTGCAAGTTCCTCTGCTCTTCCCAGTGCTCCCTCCAGACTTGGGACACTCCAGACCCAATGTGCTAGTGGCACAGAACAGGGAGGTGACTAAAGCTGCACTTCCCAGCCTGTATTGCTGGCTCACGGAAGGTGGGATATTTGTGTAGCATTGGAGGCAAGCCAAAGACTGTCTTTGCCTGAGATGATCAGCCAGAGGTCTCAAACAGCCCCGGGGCCCTCCTGGACATCCTAGAGGGAAGGAATCAATGCCTTTAGCCACCTATGACCCATTCAGTCACCTATGTCTAGGTTCGGATTTAAGCAGTACTTGGTGGGCTCCTACTAAATACAAGGCAGCTTGCGATTCAGGTTCGTACATGTCTTATTTAATACTAGTTGCATTCCTCAGGGGGTTAAAACTCCAGACTAGGTTAACCCAGCTAGTAAGTGTGGAAGGGTTTTCTGATGCCGATCTCTTCCTCCATATCTATTCATTTCTCTCCAGTGCTACTGGAAGACGTGTCTGGAACAAATGAGTCCTCCAGGAGGGAAGCCTTACATCAAGACCAGGCTGCTACAGAAGCTGGTGACGAGGCGCTGTTCTCTCCTCCCTGGCACCATTCTGGAAGGACCAGAGAACTAAAGAGCATCCCATGCCCCATCACAGCAAGACCGATGCCCAGCTGTGTCCTTCCATCTCCCCTTCCTGGGGACAACCCCCACCCCGCCCCACCCCGCGGCAGGAAAGCAATAGGGATCCTATCAGAACTGGCCAGAGAGTATTTGGTTCTCGGCAGTCACCCAATCCAGACCTCCTCCCCCTCAACATACACAGTGGGAAACTGAGGCAAGGGAAGCTGTTGAGCCCACCCATGACTAAGAGCCAAGGTGCGGTTTGGACTCTGATCAAAGTCTAGCGTCTTCCCCACTCGTGGCTCAGGGCGCAGCCATCATGACGCCTGACGCGATGGTGGGCTTAGTCCACCTTCGCTGACCAGAAACTTAAGACTCGGCAAGGCCTAGTCACTTGCTCAAGGTTGCTCAGCTACAAAGAGTAAAGCCTAAAGCTCTTGCCTGTCCACGGTAGCGCCAGGGTGGCCAGATTGAAGCTCTGGAGACTCAGTTCAGACCCTTCCTAAGAGACACTAATGTCAAGCCCATTGCCACCCCACCTGTTCTGAGCAGAGGCTCCCTGCAGACAGGTTGCATGGCTCGTGGCAGAGCTCTTCCCAGGGTTTTCTGGAGCTTTGGTGTTCTATGTGGGGTACCCATGACTCCCGGGTGCAGGGCCAGGCAGCCCTGAGGAGAGAGGGCGTGAATTTGATGCCCTGGCCATCAGGGGTATCACACAGGAGCTCCTGCTAGGTAGCTGACTTTTCCCTTACCTGATTCCCTTTTAATCCTGCCCATGGGAGCTGCGACCTGCTGGCACATGCCAGCACTTGGGAGGCAGAGGTCAGAGGGTTGCCAGTGAGTTTGAGGCCACTCTGAGATTACATAGTGAGTTCTAGGTCAGCCTGGGCAAGAGTGAGAGAGACCCCACCTCGAAAAAAAAACAAAAGCAAAATAAAAAAAAAAAAGAGGGCTGGAGAGATGGCTTAGCGGTTAAGGCACATGCCTGTAAAGCCTAAGGACCCCAGATCGATTCTCCAGGTCCACGTAAGCCAGATGCACAAGGGGGCGCATGCGTCTGGAGTTCGTTTGCAGTGGCTAGAGGCCCTGGTGTGCCCGTTTTCACTCTTTGTCTCTCCCTCTCTCTGTCTCTAATAAATAAATAAATAAAAATAAAATCTTTAAAAAAAAATAAAAGAGAAGAATCAAGTCTCCCAGTCTTTCCCTGGGAATCTCACACGTTTCCAAACATGTAAGGTCTTGGGGCTCACAGCCCTAAGCATTCCACATTTACCCCACCTGCCTTCCAGCCCTGCGTTCAAATCAAAGCCCTTGCCAAGGAAAACAGGTCCCAGACTTACAGTCAGGGGAGGAGGGCCCCAAGCTTACTGGTTTAAAGTCACATCAGGCCAATTCTTGTTCTTTCTCTCCTGACATTGAGACCCATTCTCCTTTATCGCCATGAGGTACTGAGCTCGTGGACTTGAACGCCATTGACCTGTTCTGTAACAATTCCTGCAGGTTGACTGCCGCAGCGTCCCAGTGAAGCCTGCCCTCCATCTGCACTGTATGGCACTGCACCGCCAAGGGGTCTCTGGGCCTTTGGCTGTGGGGCGGGGAAATGCTGTCACCAGCTTGAACCAGGGATGGGCTGTCGACACTGGACACTAGGATGTGGGTGTTAACAGCCCTGGCAATGATGTACAAACGTGTTTGCTTTGCCTCCTTGCTTTCAGGCTAGCTGTTTGCTTTTGATGGCACCACCTGGGGAGAGGGTTGCCCTGAGACAGTGGGTGGGGAAGAGGGAGGCGGTGCTGAGACAGGCCTGGGGTTCCTGGGTCTCTGACACACACAGGCCACCGGAAGTGGCTTGCAGACAGATCTGTGCTGGGCTCCAGCCATTAGGACATCTGGACTGGACTGGGCAACCTCACTGAGGAGTCGTCACCTCTGGTCTCTTTCCTAGCCAGCTCCATCCTGAGGCACTGCCCCCACACACCTCTGCCTCCAGGCTCCGCTGGCTGACATCAGTCTACCATGGTCCTTTCTTCTTCTTCCCAGATTCCCAAAAGGCCCCACCCTACCTAGAAGGTTAGCACCCAGAAGAAGAAGTTTGAGGAAAGTGGATTTTCAAAATTCACCATCTTCATCCTAAATGTGTTTCCATACTATGATATTTTCTGAATCTGACTGTCTTTTCATCTACAGAATGTTTAGAAATTGACCGCCCAGAGAATAGGCGGTGAAGCCAGATTGATTGAGTTCTGGGTGTGTACATGCATGTGTGTTTTGTGTATGGGGATGCACATGTATATGAGTGTATATGCACATGCGAGCATGGGTACACATGAGTGTGGAGGTCAAAGGACAACCATAAGTGCTGTTCCTCGAGTGTTATCCACCCTTTTTTTTTTTGAGACAGGGTCTCTCATTGCCCCGGATATCACCAATAGTCTAGATTGTTTGCCCAGTGAGCCCCAGGGATCTACCTGTCTCCACCTCCCCAGTGCTGGGGATATACGCACACACCGCCATGCCTGTCTTTGTTGAACGTGGGTTCTGGAGATTGAGAGGAGGCCCTCATGCTGGTACAGCACGCAATTGACCGACTGCGCTGTCCAAAGCCATATTTATTATTTTAGAGCTAGGACATTGCTGGATCCCAGATTGGCTTTGAACTTGCAATCCTCCTGCCTCAGGCTCCTGGGTGCTGACATATTACAGGTATGTGCCACTGCGCCTGGCTTTAAAGCCACGGTTTTTAACCTTGGTATTTCTGCTTCAAAGGCCAGCCCCCTTAACCTGAAATGCGGCACTTCCTCATGTTTGTTTCTTTGCTTTAATTCTTAATTGACCCCCTCCCCCCGCCAGGCCTCTCCTGAAAGCACTAAGGAAGAGGAGTGGGCAGTAACTTGGTGCTCCTGCAACAGCGCTGGGATCTCAGGACGCTCCCTGTGAGAGCCCTGGATGTTCCTCCTGCCTCCTGTTCACCTTCTTTGCTTCTGAGCAGAGACCCATCAGTTTCCAGTCATTGCTCGCCGTGGACATGGAGCCCCCGTCTCCTTGCTCGCTATGAGGTTCTGAGCTTGCACTTGACCATCTCCCTAGATTCCTGCAACCAACCACCCCAGTCTATCACGAGGTGACCTCTCCCTCACCTGCTGCTGCCGTTCAACGTGACTCCTGCCCCACCACTCCACCGGGGTACTTGCAGATCAGGAGTTTGTGCCGAATCCAACAGAGCAGACAGAGTCTCTATTCCCTCTCTGAGCAGCTGGTTTCTGGTTTCTTCTTCCGGCCACTCCTCTTCAGCCTCCTGGGCCAGCTCTGCCTCGGGCACAGACCTCTCTTCTGCTAATCTCTCCAGGTGTTCACGAATAGCCCATGGCTTCATTTAAAGCCAGTCATTCCATCACCACTTCCAGCCGGACCTCTCTGCTGAGCTTCAAGCCCCATAAACTCATCCGTTGAATCAGCACCTCCACTTTGATGTTTCACAGGTGCCCCAGACTCTGGGAGCCACATCACCTTCCTCCACTGCTTTCAGCTCCACAGGGAACAGCAACGGCAGCTGTAGGCAGAGCCAGGAAGGCCCTGTGCCCACGCCGCTCCTCGGCCCACCAGCTCCGCTCTCACGGGGTCCCACCACCTTTATGCCCCAAACGGCTTCATGAAGCCCTACTCCTCCCCAGGTCCCCTGCCCACGCCGGGCCCAGGCCGCCCTCTCGGCCCCTCGGAATGACCTCCAGCTCGGCTTCTGCCTGTCCCCCCTTCCTTTCCATGCTTTGCCTTGCCCCCCGCTTACGTTCTTTCTTCTTTTGTAAATACAGAAGTCAGAAGTACCTTGTCAGGGCTGGACAGATGGCTAAGTGGTTAAGGCACTTGCCTGTGAAGCCTAAGGACCTAGGTTCAATTCTCCAGATCCCATGTAAGCCAGATGCACATGGTGGTGCATGCATCTGGAGTTCTTTTGCAGTGGCTAGAGGCCCTGGGCGCCCATTCTCTCTCTCTCTCATAAATAAATAAAAATAAATCTTTAAAAAAATTACCTTGTCAGTGTGCAAACTTACGTCACACCCTTGTATAAAATGCTTTTGACAGCTTCCATTGCCCACCAGCAAAGACCACGCATCTCACCAAGGCTACTGAAGTCGCATACGCCTTCTCTCCAGCCTGAAGCTCCACTCTCTTCCTTTGTCTTACCCCCTCCCCATTAGGTGTCTTCATATCTTTGAACTTGACACTGTTGTTCTATGACCTTAAGTCTCTGGAGGACAAGGCCCGTGTGGCTCACCACTGTGTACCCAGCACTTGGGCCTGATGGTAAGAACTTCAGAACTGGCAGAGATGTGTGAGATCCACTCGAGTTCAAGTCCCTTCTCGGAGCCCTGGTGAACAGCATCGGGCTTGACAGCAGCTTGCTCACACATACTTGCATTCTCAGGAAGTTCACTTACGGCCCTATTGTATCACTTACTCAACCTTGTTAGGGATCCACTGATTGACCAGTCTGAGCTATCTCCTTTGCTGGAAGGGGGAAGCCCCAGATTTCATTCACATTTGAGATGCCTGTACAGCTAATATAGCTTTGCACCCAGCAGGAAACAGTGTCCCAAGAACTGTAGTCTTGAGGACACAAGGGGAGGGAACGGGGCTTGTCCCCTGCCCTGTCCATGTTTTTTTTTTAAAAAAAAGCTGGCCCTGGTGGCACACGCTTCTAATCCCAGCGCAAAGGAGGCAGAAATGAATGGGTCCCAGGGGGCTCCCTGGCCAGCCTGGTCTAGCCTACTTGGCAAGTCCCAGCACAGTGAGAGACTTTGCCCCAAATAAAAGGTGGATGATGTCTAAGAAACAACACCCAGAGTTGTATTCTGGCCTCCACATACATACACACGCATATACATACAGGCACACACATGAGCACACATGTACACACAGTCTTCCTGAAAACCAGGAAACCCAAAATTTTCCAGTCATATAAAGTGTGGACAGTAAACTCACCAAGGACTGTCAAATGTAGTGTAAAGTCCATTTGGGTCTCAGGCATGAGCAAAATCCCCGACCTTTCCCCCCTAGCCCATATAGCACACCCTCTTTTCAGATACCCTTGGACCCCTGTGGGAACAGAAGTGACTACAGATGGTTCCCTTGTGGCTACAAGCTTATAAATATAATCTTTCCTAATTTGGTCTTGGGACTTATTTTTTGACAGAAATTTGGGAAAATTTATAAAGTAGTATCTGGCTTCACCTGCTTGTCACTGAACCCTTGGCTCTTTACTGAGTACGGAGCCCACCAAGGCCCCATTAGCCTTACTGTAAATAGCTCGTGAACGACCATCTTCCCATATCCTGGGTCAATCTACCCAGGGCCTCTGCCCTGAATTCCAAGGCTGTACATTGACTTGTCAGTTCCAGGCATTTGTGTTTGGGCAGCGCTGCCTTGGTGATGTGTTTCTATTGTCCCTGCTGTCACCCTGTGTCCCTAAATGCCATTGTGTCATGCGGAGGAAGACCACAGAGTGCATGGCAGACACAGCTGGTCACTTACTCCAGAACAGCTTCCTCTCAGGACGCGTGTGTCACTAAATCCAGAGTGTCCCTTCTGCCTATTTGTCCTGAGAATTTGGTTTTTGTGCAGAGATTCTTTGCTGATAGATTTTGCCCGCAGAGGACTTGGGTCACTGGGTGTGTCTGAGGAGCCGGTCATGAGGTCAGGGCTCAGATAAGGTTACCTGGGGACCTGGCAGCCAGCAAGGCTCTTCTCACTCTCTGGGAAGAACACGGGTGTTCAATGATCATTCTAACGCCTCTCCCTCTCCAAACCGCAGAGCTTCACCTAGGGTGATTTGAGTCTTCGGTGGTTACCCGGGATACAGGTAATTGAAGTGCAATGGCTCAGTTGAGATACACATGAGAACAAAAACAAAATGGAATAAAATTCCTCAGGCTAAATGAGTGTCATTTGCCGGTGGGTAGTATTTTAGGTTTTGCTTTGAAGAAAGACTCTAGGGCTGGAGAAATGTCTCAGTGGCTAAAGGAGCTTGCTTGCAAAGCCTAACAACCTGGGTTCAATTCAATGCATAAAGTGGTATATGCATCTGGAGTTTGTTTGCAGTGGCACAAGACCCTAGTATGCCCGTTCTTTCTCTCTCCCTCTCTGTTTGCAAATAAATAAAGTATTTGGAAAAAAAAAAAAAAGAGTATAGCTATATAGACCAGGCTGGCCTCAAACTCAAGACCCTCCCACCTTGGCCTCCCTGGCACTGGGATGACAGGCATTTGCCCCCACAGCCAGCTAAGGAGCGCTGTTTGACCGGCACACTGACACTTCTAAAGAAAACAGCTGTGGGGTTGGGTTGTGGTGAGGGTTGCACACCTTTCTAAGTGTGTTCAGTACCATGGAACTATACTTAAAATTGGTTAAGATAAATGTCATTGTGTGTCTTTTGTATAATACTAACACCTTCTTGAGAAATTCTACCACAGCATTTAAACCCTGGTATAAGAACTCTTGTCAAAAATTTCCTCAAGTTCTGACAGAATAGATGCCCCTTTAATGCCTCTGCTTCCGAAGAACCGAACCACCGAGGAGATGTGAGCAAGCCACCTCCCTCTCCTGCTGCCACAGCGGGGAGCCTCTCCTCTCGCCTGGGACTGTGTCTCTTTAAATAGTGAGGCAAAATAAATCCTTTCTCCATTAAATTGCTTCTTTTTGGTATGTTATCACAACGACAAGAAAATAGCACTTCTGGTTTGCAAGCAAAATGCAGACAGGAGCTCGCCTTGTTGCTGAACTTGTAACATCTAACCAAAAACTCAACTAGGACTCGAGGACACCAGCTGATGAGAAAAGAAGCCGTCTTTCCGAACGCCTCAGCCTTGTCCCCTCCTATGCTGGTCCTGCACTCTCCCGGTTCCCTGACTATGCTCTATCCAGGCACAAGCTGGCCTGAGCCCATCTTGACATGGAGAGTCACCGACACAGAGCCCTTCAATGATCAGTTTTTTAAAACAGTATCTGTGCTTTGAAACACTGGAAACTAATATTTTTAACAGAATTGTACCAAGTTTGTTGGCTAAAATAACTTTATGGATAAAAGAAAGGGCATTTTGTTCAGTGATGTAGCCATAAATAACCCCTCAAATATGCTCATGCAAGCAACCCAAATTAAACTAATTGGGACACACACACACATACACACACACTACACATACGTACAGAAGAGCAGAAGAGAGATAGTTGGGAAAAGGGGGTTTAGGAACAAGAGAAGGTAATGAGAGCGAGTATGATCAAAGCACATTATATCCATATATGAAATAGCAAATAAGTCAATTTTAAAAAAGAAAGTTAACAATGGCATCTACAAACCAGGATTAAGGCTTATTTTAATTTTTTAAAATATTATTGCATTGAAATTGTTTACTTTTAAAGTCAGAAAAATATGTAATATTAATGTTTGTTTATTTTTAGCTTGAGTCTTCTTCATATACTCACTTGACATTCCTCATCTTTTCCCCCCAACATTATTTTTGTATCATTTACTCTACTTTTGGTATTTATGTGGAGGAATTATATACTAGCTGGATATCCCAAATTTCTTGTAAAAGATAGGATGCTTTGTACTAGCCTACCCCACTTCTGTAAAATTCCATCCCTCGCTGTTCCCCAGTCACACTTCACCCTTCTTCCTGGCTCTCCCCTGACCTCACGTAACTGTTTACTGGCCTGTCATCAATTCCATCAGAAGCAAGCCTTCATGACAACGGTGACCTCAGTTACTTGTCCGACATCTGACACAGTTCCTGGCATGCAGGAAGGGCTCCATAAATATTTGTTCACCAAATCAACCAATTTTCAGCTATCTATCAAGCTGTAGCTCACAGGACACAGGTGTCCCAGGAGAGCTATGAATGTGGCACAACACATCTGCAGGTGACGTCGTGTTGCAATGTCGAAAGGCTGCACATCTGCTAGAGCAAGCCTCGTCCCCAGCTTCATGTGCTTAGGGAACTGTGCTTAGACGCCTTTGAGGCACCTTACTCTGAGCATATCTCCACCTGAATTTACACCCTCCCAGCCTCCATCATTGCTCATCTCAGTGAATCCCATAGCCATCCACTGGCCTACAAATTAAGCACTGTAGAATGGACCTACTTACAAAGCAGCCTTGGGGAAAACACTGTGGTGTGTGTGTGTGTGTGTGTGTGTGTGTGTGTGTGTGGTTTTTCATGGTAAGGTCTCACTGTAACCCAGACTGACCTGGCACTTGCTTTGTAGTCCCAGGCTGGCCTGAAACTCACAAGAATCTTTCTGCTTCTGCCTTCTGAGTGCTGGGATTAAATGCATGCCACCATGCTCTGCTTTGTGTGTGTGTGTGTTTTTAAAGTAGTTTATTATTTATTTACAAGCAGGGGGAGAGAGAGAGAGAGAGTATAAAGCATGGTCATACAAGGGCCTCTTACTGCTGAAAACTTCAGACACATGTGCCACTTCATGGCTTTATGTGGATACTGGGGAATCAAACCCAGACCAGCAGGCTGTGCAAGCAAGTGACTTTAACCTCTGAGCCCTCTCCGCAGCCCATCCCTGCTTTAGTCTTTGTGTTTCCTGACCCTGTGGAACATGGTAAACGTACGCCATTCACTTTCACGTGGCAAGAAATCTGGAGCTCTGGTAGGTTAGGTAACTTTTTCACAGCCCAACGGCTCTTAAATAAAGCTGGGACTCAAACTCAGGGCTCTGACCTCACAGCTCATGCTCTTGGCCACAAAGACAGCCATAGCCAACTCTGAGTACTTATGTATCAATATTCATTTGCTTTTCATCCTTATAAGATACTCTAGATCAGGGAGGACCTATTATAGCATTATCTCAATGGGAAATTAAGAAACTTGCCTTCAAACCACCAAGGCATTAGATGATGAGACGAGAGTTCAAATACTGGGCTAGAGAGATGGTTCACTGGTTAATGTGCTTACCTGCAAAGTCAAAGGACCCAAGTTGGATTCCCCAGGACCCATGTAAGCCAGACCCACAAGGTGACACATACGTCTGGAGTTCACGTGCCGTGGCTGGAGTCCCTGGTGTGCTCATTCTCTCTCTCTCAAATAAAGAATTCAAATGCTTTCTCAAATTCTTAGCAACCAGATTATTCCTTAACCTTTCTCACCTCCCAAACTCACCTTCGCTCTGGACCACCTTCCCGGCCCTGTCTGCCATCAGTCCCTTTGTGTTCCATCCTTACCTTTTTGCTTAGAGGTGCTGTTCTCCCCACAACCCCACCCCAGCTCTGTTTCCCTAGCATGCCTGTGGCTTCTCCGGGAGTGCCTCCTCTCTTCTTCCTCAGCATAGTATTCCGACCCGTCCGGCAGGCAGCACGGGAATCACCTTTCCCAAGGCCTTCTCCTCGCTCCTGCTCCCTCTGGTTACACCCTCCTGTCTGCTCTTGTGAGCATCTCTCTGTGACATCACTTTATATGGATATTCTATGTCTATGCCAAAGCATACACTCCCCCAAGATCAGGCCCATCCCCATGCATGCAAGCACCCATGCAGTTTGTGTCCTAGTGCCTCTCAAAGGACCTACATGCTGTGAGCAGCCACTGAACTTGGTTAGAATTAAGAGTACATGGCTTTTTCAAGGTCCCGCGAGGAAGTCCTGCCTAGACTACGCTCAGGATGCTATGCATCTGGGTATTCCATAGGACAGAGCTGTACATGAGTAGAACACAGATGGACCCAGCCCTGGGATGCCATGTCCCATCAAGAGAGGTTTGTCCCAAACAAATACTGCTATGCTCTATACTGCTGCTGCTGTTGGCCACCAAAGGGTCAGGGGGTTCTGAAGGTCAGATACAATCATCTCAACAAAGGCAGAGGCTCTTTAAGCAAGCCTCGGGCATTAATGTGTGCTTTCCCTGGCACCATGGCTAATAAGAGCCAAGAGGGTGGCCTGCATCATCCTGTCCTCCACACACGAAACTCCACATGCACACCCTCCCCAAATAACACCACAGTCCTCACACTGTAGCTCCTGACTAACCTCTCTGTTTCACTCATCTTAGAGGCACCATGGCAACAAGGGTAGGATGGGCATGGAGGAACTAGAAGTTTTTTTTTTTTTTTTTCAGCTGGGCTGGTCTTGGGTTGGGTCCCCGAAGCTCCACCACATGATAGTAATGGCCCTCAGTTAAGTAGCTTCTAGAGGGTTCTGGAGCCTGTTGCAAATGATGTAGACACTTGCTGGTGTCCACTTGCTTCATGCTAAGGGATTTCTGACACACTGGTCTGATCGGGTGCCTTGGGTTGGTGGAAGTGACTTCTTCCAGATCTTCATTTTGGTGAGACAAGCCAAGCTCAATAGCATTTTAGCTCTTTTTAAGGAGGTCCTTGGCCACCTGCTCCTGGATTATCTGAGGACCAGTAGGTTTAATCATTGCATTCACTTCACCTGGAAGTTTCTCTTTTGCTTTCAGACAGCTCAGGGAGCCACACCAGCAGTAGCTCACCTTCAGGTACTCTCACCTTGGAAGTTCTTCTTTCTTGGAAATGGAAACTAACTTTCCATCCACAGGGAGTGGTGGCTAAATAAACTGTGGAATCCCTAGTGAATGCTATATAGTAAGGAAAAAATAAAGCCATGATTACTAACAAAACTTTTCAGGACATAATGTTTAGTGAAGCAAGGAAGCTCGTATGTGCTTCACTCTCCTGCTCCAGTCTTTTCCACATCCCCGCCTTTTCTAACATCCATGAAATAGGAGAACGAATGATACGCTTCCCATCATCTTAAAGTCCATGCAGAGTCCTCAAAGGCCTGCAGGGATGTCCAACCTTTTGGCATTGCAATATGATGCTATCACCTACAAATGCATTGGACCACGTTCATAGTCATATTGGGATGCCTGCAGCCTGCTGGCTACAGGTTGCACCTGCCTGGCTGCAGCAGTTCAGTCAGAGCCAGACACTGTGACGCCCAGACCAGGGCCCAGGAGCACTTCACTGATTGAAACCATCAGCCCATTCCCCCACCTCCAAGCACATAGCAAAGGCTTTTCTGATAGCAGATGATCGATGAGCTGTGGAGGATCTCACCGAATTGACAAGGCACCCCCACATCACAAGAAGCACAGGAACTTATGTCTGACCAGCCCCAGAAACCCCCACATGCAGGGAATGACTGAGTGGAGAGGGCCTGTCTTAGAAGACCCTGCGCTGTCAGGCGGGCTGGTATGAGGATGGGTGTAGGGCCTATAGGAGACCCAAAATTGGTGTGGTAAGGACAAGTGAGAGCCTGGCTAGTTGATGATATGTCATGTGTATCAGAAAGCCATAAGGAGAAGTCCCCGGGACAGAACCCAGCTCTGCCATCCATTCCACTGTCAGGGCATTAAAAATGACAAACAGGCTCCCCGAAGCAGACGTTCCCTTCCTTGGATTCTTTCTCCCAGCCTCTCCAGCCCTGGAGCAGCCCAGCTCTGTCATCAAGGGCGCAGGAGAGGATGGTGTAACTCAGCACCCGTAGTTTCCCCAGCCTGGGACAGAGAGGGGACATCTCCAGTGGAACCTGGAATTTCGCTACCACACGGGCTCTGGATGTTTTTACATGGGAGCTGCCCCTGCAGGAAGAAGAAAGACCGCTGGCTGGAAAAAGCAGCCACTGGGGAAGATGGTCGCCTGTGTTTTCACCTGGGAATGTATGTTAATATCTACATGTCACAGACACAGGCCAAGCCTCCACCCTGTGTTAAGCCTGGGGCCTCTCGTTATCTTCTGGCTTCATGCAGCAGCCCCACCTGTCCAATCTGGAACTTTCTCTTATCCCACATGAAGATCTAAGAAGTCAGATCTCATTCAAGCCCTTCCCTTCAGCTCTTGGTTTTGCAGGGATAGTACCAACACCATGGGCCTGGGTGGGCCCCTCAAATCACGACACTTGGCACCAGGTCACTCTCCTTTGGGGACTCAGAGATCCTGCGCTAGCCATACTGTACAAAATGGGGGGGGGGAAAGCCTTCTCCTCCCTCTCCTTAATCCCTCTCAGCTTCTGCTGGTAAGAACCCATTTGCTCCAAGGCTCTCAGGCTCCCTGTAATTGTCTCAGGAAGCAGGTATCTTAAAATGATTGTGACTGAGTCCCAAATGGGTAGTAGCAATTTCAAGAAGATAAAAAAAAAAGGCTATCCGCCTTGTGATAAAGGCTCAAAGGCCTCTCCTCTCCTCTGTTCTGCATTTCCAGAGAATGAAACAATTCTTCCCCCAGTTCAAGGCCAAGTCCAAGAGTCAGTCTCTCTTTCCTTGTGACCACTACCTCCTTGGAGCTTGGCCCAGGTCTGCTTGCTTCTCCTCATCCCACATGGGCACGACATGTACCTGCCAGGCACGGCTTGGTGACTGAAACCCAGAGGTGCCAGCCTGAGGGAGGCCTGGGAGTCGGTGCGTATTTGCTGAGCCATTCCGTATGCCAGGTGTGGTCTCTGATCTCATGGAACATCCATTCTAAGCAGTGCAGAGTGACATTGCTTAGTGTCACAAACGCACACCAGGTAACAATATGCAGCATACCCAGGGCTCTCCGGAAGGCTTGTTTCAAAGCTCTGTAAGGAGAGGATCTTGGGGGCTTCCAGGAAAGGCCAGGGTGGCTACAAGGCACAGCCGAGGGAGGTTGAGGCAGGAGGGGGAGGGAGGGACTCTCTAGGTCTTTGTACCAAGAGAAACAGGAAGCTGGCTAAGGGTTATAATGGCAAAAGTGACAAGGTCTCCTCATGTTTTGTGGGCAGGAGGCTGCCAACCACCGCTCAAAACACGCAGAAGGCCAGGCATGGTCCCAGCACTCGGAAGGCAGAGGTAGGAGGATTGTCGTGAGTTTTAGGCAAGCCTGAGAGTACGTAGTGAATTCCGGGTCCACCTGGGCTAAAGCAAGGCCCTGCCTTGAAAAGACAAAACAGCAACAGCAATAACAAGAAGCATGCAGGAGGCTTGCTGTAGCGGAGGCAGAGGAGAATAGTAGAGATGCTCTGGCCTGGCTTCTGCCTCCAGTAGTGGTACACAGCCTGGGAGAGGTCACTGAGCCAGGATGAGGGACTTGGGGAGAATGCTGAGGGAAAACCCAAATATAAACTTAGACACTTGAGTGAGCTCTGGCATTGAGTCACACTCGAGAGACGCCAGTGGCAGGACAGGAATCAGAGCCTCACAGGAGAGCTCTGGCAAGCACGCGTAGCAGGGCATGGCTCCAGTACCAGTACTGGGGAGGCTGGCGCAAGAAGAGCATGAGTTCGAGGACGACCTGGGTACATCGTGAGACCCAGTCTCAAGGGGGCAAAGAAGATACTGAAGGTGGAGGAGGAAGAGAAGGAGGAGCGGAACGAGGAGGAGGAAGAGGCGGCTTGGGCCCAGAGCTCCCTGGGAGCCCAATAGGGCCATTCCAGCTGCGCTGTGGAAACGTCTAGGAAGAGACCGGAGAGGGGAAAACAGCAGCTCCCTGCAGGACTCTCACACGTCACAGCCTGAGTGAGAAGCAAAGTTTTGTTTTTGGTTTTTTTTTTTTTTTTTTTTGGTTTTTCGAGGTAGGGTCTCACTCTAGCCCAGGCTGACCTGGAATTTACTATGGAGTCTCAGGGTGGCCTCAAAGTCACGGCGATCCTCCTACCTCTGCCTCTAGAGTGCTGGGGTTAAAGGCGTGTGCCACCACGCCCGGCTTAGAAGCAAAGATTTTCAAAGCAGAGGAAACAGGCCTGAAAACTCAAGTCTTAGCAAAGGGGGGTCATTGCTGACCTTAGTGGGTACCTCGCAGTCTTGTCTCAGCTCGCTAGCCCAGAACAAATGTCCCCACCGGGGGCTCTGTGTGCGAAGCAGCAGAGGGAAAGGTTGGATCATCACCAGCTCCCTCCCAGGCTGACCGTCATTCCAGAGCACGTCATGGAAGAGGCGGTTTCAGCTCCTCCCTGTCCCCGGTCCTCACCTGCATGTTTTGGGGTCACATTCTCAGAGCCACAGGGCCCGTGTGTGGGTGGTAGAAGTCCTTACACACCAGTTGGGCGCTTTGAGAGCCAGCCCTACGGTAGGAGTTCATCGGGAGACCAGAAAAGGTGCAAAGGTGTGGTTCCCACCCTCAAAGGCCTCGTCGTCTCTGGGAGACCAGATGAATGTTCCCAGAAACATGAAGTCCAGGAACTTTAAGTAGGAGGAGAGGAGAGGGATGTTGCCAGAAGTGGAGTAAGGGGTGACCTGGGGTGAGGGAAGTTGCTAGAAGGGAAACCAGGTCAATACCAGACTTAAAGAAGTGACGAGTTCTGATTGCAGGAGCTTAAGCAAAATCATTGAGGTCAGCTGTGAGCAGACGGCCATGGGCTCAGCCTGGCAGGTCTGACTCCCAGAGACGAGGTGACACACCCAGGCCTAGGACATAGCCAGAAGTGCAGGTCAGTGCCTCAGGAGACAGAGCTCATTCTGTGGGAATGTGCTCCCCAAGGGGATCACTTCAGCCTGGACCAGGATCTATAGACATGGGATATGTAGACACAGGATCTATAGATATGGGATATATAGACACAGCATATGTAGACATGGGATATATAGACACGGGATCTATAGACATGGGATATATAAACACAGCATATATAGACATGGGATATGTAGACACTGGATCTATAGATATGGGATATATAAACACAGCATATATAGATATGGGATATATAGACACGGGATCTATAGACACGCGATCTATAGACATGGGATATATAGACATGGGATCTATAGACATGGGATCTATAGACACATGGGCTCTCTGCACATCACAGGCAGAGCTGTGGACAGCGGTGCTCATGCTATCCTCTCTTCATCCCCCACCACCAGAACAATGAAAGGGCATTTCTCACCTTGACCTTGTACAAACGTTCCTCTTCTCACCTGCCTTGCAGTGTGCTGCTAGCTTCTCCTTAAGGTCTGCTGCACAGGCTCCTCTGGGCGGCTCATCTCCAAGGACACCACACTACCCACGTGACGGAGGCAAACTCCTCCTCTGCTTCCTGGCCCCGCCCACATCTCCACAAGCTCCACTTCCCATCATCTCCAGACACTTTCTCCCTCCCAGTCAGGGTTTCTGGTCTTCATCCTGGGCATCTTCAGTCCATCCAGTTGAGCTTCTCCCTGTTTGGGACTCCATGACTCCCAAGGACTTGTGGAAGGAGCACAAACACTCCTCAGGCTTTCCACACTGACCCAAACCTTCCCTGTGACCAGACTCCGGCGGCCTCCCCACGCGCTAGCCATGCAGCTCTGATGCCACACGCCTCCGTCTACTCCCGCTGTGCCTTGGGCAGAATCTGCCCCTTCCTCATGGACATCCGACCAGTCCTTCCCGCCCTCTAGATTCATGCCCAGCCCCACCTGTCTCACTGGTGACAAAGCAAGTCAGGGTCCACCAGGAGATCCTGATCCCTCCTCTGCCACTTTCCAGGGAGCACCCAAGTCAAGGGACTCCCTGTGCTTCAGAAAAGCTGGAAGCCATCCACCCCTGAGGAGATGCGGGCGAGATGCAATCAGATAGATGGCACGCTTGGCGCGGCATCTGCCTTCCACGGTCCTCAGGAACACTGTTGGGGCTTGTTTCCAGCTCTCTCTCACCAGCTATGAGCTCGTTTCCTTTGAGGCTCTAGAACATTCCTCATTGGCCATCTGTTACAAGTGGCAAATGCTTCTCATGAAGGGACCCTTCTTTGTACCCCTTTTGCATACAAAAGGTGTTTGTTAAGGAATAGGAGGATCGAGTTGTCCTGCCAGCAGACACTCCCTGATAGCCTGACGTGCCCCAAGGCCAAGAAAGGCTTTGCTGCCAGCACCACTCTGACCCGAGCCCTTGCAAGCTCTTATCTCAGGCCCTGACACTTTGGCCTCTTCCCCCTCAGGTCGCTCCAGCACCTGGACTATAGGCAGGGAGGGCTGGTTGCACAGAGGTGACCCTCCACAGTGGCCCAAGAAGCAACTGTGCTCTGGTTCCTGACAAATCCCGCCTCACCTGCTCTGTCACTGTGCGATGCAAATTCAGTGATGCCCGAATCTGTGAGGTAGATGTGTAGTACTGATATTGTACGGGGCCTAAGATAAAATTACTAGGATTTTTAAAAAAAAGTCTTTAAAGCAAGATTTAGAGCTGTCTCAATAGAATGATTTTCTTTTCTTTTCTTTTCTTTTTTTTTTTGTCAAGAAAAGCAAAACAAATCTGGGCATGGTGGCGCACACCTTTAATCCCAGCACTTGGGAGGCAGAGGTAGGAGAATTGCCGTGAGTTCGAGGACACCCTGAGACTCCATAGTGAATTCCAGGTCAGGCTGGGCTAGAGTGAGACACTACCTCAAAAAAAAAAAAAAAAAAGAAAGAAAAGAAAAACAAAGTTAGCCAAGATCAAATGCTACATGAAATTGTTTTTATATGACGTAAAGACACCATCCCAGTTCATTTTGTTTTATCCGAAGCAGGGTCTTATTATGTAGTCCAGGTTGGCTGGGAATTCATGTTCCTCCCGCCTCAGTCTTCCTGGTGCTGGGCCGGCAGGCATGTAACACGCTGCCTCTCTCTTTCCACGTGTGCGCGGTCATCCCAGGAAGCAGAGCGAAGACTCACAGGGGGCAAGGAAGGACTTACAAATTTCTGTATGACTCATTTTCCCAAGAGATGTTTTTTGAAATGAAGAAAAGCAAAAATAGATGAATAAATAAATAAGTAAATGAATAAATGGCTTTAGCCTGGACTGTACCTTCACAGGAATTTGCTCTTTCGTACATATAGCTGGGGGCACTGCTCACCGTGCCTACGATCCATCCAGCCAGAGCGTTCTCAGGGGAGGGGCGGAAGGGAGCCCTGCCCTCAGGAGATCCTTGCTGGCCCCTGCCCTGCATCAGCCTGTCCTGTCTCAGCATTTCCTTGCCAAGTGCCCGGGGGTCCCCGCCCCCAGATGACTTCTGTTCCTTTCCGATGGTCCCCAGTGAGCAAGAGGCCACTCAGGGCCACTGGGTAACTGCCCTTTCTCCTCCCAGCCTTCCATGCTCTGCCCTACACTGGAAGCGCTAGCTTACACCGGCCCCTGAACCTGTCCTCGGCGGGAAGAGAGGACAAGAGGGACCTGCTCACAGGTGTTCACACAACTCAAAGCAAAGAAAATCTTCTCAAGAGGGCAGAGTCCCTCATTCCTCAGGAGAGAGATCCAGACAGTTAGTTGACTGACCAGAAGTGTCATCTGTACCCAGAGACAAGGCTGAGATCTGATCCCAGGAGATGCAGGTTCAGTGGAGGTGGCAGCGGCCCACCAGCTTCCCACAGAAAGGCCCCCAGAGCCGGGAGGGTTAGCACCGCGGCTAGCCTCTACCTCACCGTCATACCCGCCTCGTGGGCCCAGTAATATTGCTTCCATACCTTTCGTTTTCTCAGTAGAGAGCATCTCGTTCCTTCCTACTTCCTTCCTCACCTGGATAATTCTGACTTCATCTTAAACATGTATTCTGTGTCCTGGAAAGTCATCTGTCATGGCCCCAACCTTTCTGGTGTGTCCCCTCAGGCCAGGCCTGCTGGCACCCCATCCCCCACCCACAGCATTTGTCCTGGTTTTGGGTTGATCGCAAGGCTGTCGGGACAGCCGCATGGATCCTTGAGAGCCTCGTCTCTACAGCTGGTTCTACTTTGTTTTCTTCTTTTCATTTCCCCCTGGTTTGTAATTTATTTGTATGTGTATGTATGTATGTTCATGTGTTGTGTGTATGGGTGTGTGGCACACATGTGGAGGTCATAGGACAAGCTATGTGTGTGTATATGTGTGTTATATGTTCATGTGTGTATGGGTGTGTGGCACACATGTGGAGGTCATAGGACAAGCACAGGGTGGGTGGTTTTCATCTCCTTCAGAGACAGGGTCTCTCTTGCTTGTCAGCTTCTAGAATCTCCAAGTCCCACATCCCGTTGTCATAGAGGTGTTAGATTAAAGGCGTGTGCACCGCATTGTGTCCAGCTTTATGTGCATGCTGAGGAAGATGGAACTCCAATTGGCAGGCTTGCGAGCAAATGTCTTTAACTGCTCTGCCATCTCCTGCCTGTCCTTCTACTCTGGTTTCTAATGACGTGTGGATATGATTCCCCCCTTGTCTCGGGTGACAAGCTCCAACAAAACAGCCAGCCTGGGATCTGCTCCTCTGAATCCTCCAAAGAGGGGAGGCAAGGCAGGGCTCAGAGCCAGCACTTTGCAAATTAGTAAAGTGAGCTGCCTTCCAAGCCGGGACCCACGGAATTACACAAGCCCTTCTATACCCAACCCTCACCTTCCACACGCAACCCTTATGCGTGCTGCATGGGTGAGGTCCACGCAGGAGTAGTTCACACGCAGACCTCAGTGTGCACAGGCATGTGGGCCTCCCACTTTCCCACCCTTTTGAGGACCCTCTGCTCTCACTCTGGCTGTACGTGTCTCTTTCCTATCCTTGTGGTAGAAGAAAGTTCATGGGCCAGGCTTGGGAGTCAAGTGTCACCCAAGCTCTGGTCCTGACTTATTGGGAGTCCAGTGTCACCCAAGCTCTGGTCCCGACTTATTGGGAGTCCAGTGTCACCCAAGCTCTGGTCCCGACTTATTGGGAGTCAAGTGTCACCCAAGCTCTGGTCCTGACTTATTGGGAGTCCAGTGTCACCCAAGCTCTGGTCCTGACTTACTGGAAGGCTTGTCACATATGCCTGCCCTTTCTTCTCCTATGCAGTTTCTTCTCTTTATCTTTACTGCTACTACCAAATGCACATTTTAGCCTATATTATATTAGATAGCCTCTTTTTTCTGTTTTTTTTTTTTTTTTTTTTTTTTTTTTTTTTTTTTTTTTTTAGGTAGGGTCTCACTCTAACCAAGTCTGATCTGGAATTCACTATGTAGTTTGAGGGTTGCCTTCTGGAATTAAAGACATGCACCAACACATCCGGCTAGATATCCTTTTTCGTGAGACAGAGAGTGAGAGAGAGAATTGGTGTTCCAGGGCCTCCAGCCACTGCAATCAAACTACAGATGCATGCGCCTTCTTGTGCACATGTGCAACCTTGCGTGCTTGTGACACCTTGAGTGTCCGGCTTATGTGGGATATGGAGAGTTGAGCCTGGGTCCTTAGGCCAGGCAAGTGCCTTAACCACTAAGCTATCTCTCCAGCCCTAGATACCCTTTTCTGATCCTCTTTCTTTACTTTGGGTGCAGAATCGCTGTCACATTAGTGAGCATCCCTGTAATGGCGAGTCTTCATTGTCAACTGGACTGGCTTTCTAATTGCCATGGAAACAAACCTGAAGTCAGGTATTGTGGCACAGCGATGAGAACAGTGACAAACACGATCCCATTTTCACCTGTAGCGAGAGTGGCGGGCAAAGCAGAGCTTTTCCATGGATGGCTTCCTCTTTCATCAGAGAGAAAATCTTTCCTAGAAGTCTCCAGCCAACTGCCTAGTTATCACCCAACAGAACTGGGTCATGTGGCAAAGGGGGTGGGATTACCCGGACTGCCTCAGACCCAGGATGACACAACTCCTAGGTCTGGTCCCATCTTCCCTGAGCAGCGGTGATCAAAGTCGGAGCCAAATTGGATTCTAATATGAAGACAGGGGGGCAGATGCTGGAGGGCAGCAGTGGTGTATCCCCAAGCAAGCTCAGGCCAGAGCCAGTTCTGGCCAGTGAAAACCAGACAACTCACTTTGCAGGAAAAACAGATTCTGAAATCCAGTTCATTTCAGAGTTCACATAAATGAAGATCAGTCTTCACATATTTTCTAGTATTTTCCAATTTCCAGCTAAAGTTGCATCAAGTAGCAGCAGCATAAACTGTCTATAATTCACTTGCCTGCAAGTTCAAAATTATCTAATTTGTAAAGCAATTTCTCCAGAGATTAAAAAAATATTATTTATTTATTTGTGTGTGTGTGTGTAAGAGACAATTGGCACGCCAGGGCCTCCAGACACTGCAATTGAACTCCAGACACATGTGCCACCTTGTGTGTATGTGTGACCTGGTGCATGCATCATCTTGTGCATCTGGCTGACGTGGATTCTGGGGAGTCGAACCTGGGACCTCAAGCTACACAGGCAAGTGCCCTAACCACTAAGCCATCTCTCCAGCCCAAGAATTTTTATTATAACCATTATGATTTTTGGTGTGTGTGTATGTGTAGAATGTGGTATGTGTGTTATATACACATGTGCAAGCACATGCATGTGCCCATGTGCGCCCATGCAGAGGCCAGAGGAGGACACAGGTGTCTTCCTTTATTGCTCTTCTGCCCTATTTCCCTGAGGCAGGATCCATGCCGAGCCTGGAGTTCCCCACCTTTCAGTTAGGCTGGCTGACCAGGGAGCCCCAAAGACCCTTCTGCCTCTACCCTCCCCGTCGCCAGGGTTGCGGGCACATGTGGCCATGCCCTTCGTGCTCTTCATGCCTGCGTAGATAGCGCTGTTGCCACTCAGCCATCTCCTCACTCATCGCCCTTCCCACAGGGTTTGCAAACACCTGAGTATGCACGCATGCTATTTCATCTCTGGCATATAAGTTGGGGCTTTCATCACTAGTGCATTAATATTGCATTTTAATAGGACAATAGTTAAAATATTACTTCCATTTACATTTGCATAAAATGCCACACTATTCCTTGGCCCATGTGTGAATGAGTGGGAAGGGGTGAGAGAGGGCGCAGCTCATTTTTCCAAGGCACTTGGAGGATTGCCTGCTGGTGTAGAGCAGCCAATGAAGCAGCAGTGAGACTTTAGGCAAATTAGTTACTTCAGTAGTTTACCTCAGTTTACCTCATCTGGCCAGCTAACAGGATGGAAGGCCACTTCTGCTGTAAGTCCATCTATCCCATGGTAACGTTAACCTTTTATTTTAAGCATATACATGCTATCTTCTTATTTCATGTTTTCTATTACAAAGAAACATGAAAGCATTATCTATGCTCCTTTCTTTGCAAATAGATACGTGACCAGAGGCACTGGGAAGGAGGGTTGGAAGCCATTCACAGAGCCAGAGGCTAAGGCACAACCCAGGCTTCCTGCTTGGCCGCATAGGTAAGCTGCCCTCGCAGGGTGGAGGCTGGATTCCATCCAGAGCCTTTCTTGATCCCACATTCCAGGCTCAAGGGCTCTCTCCACCTGCCAAGAAGACACCGGTGTGAGCCTCACCCCAAGCCCGCGCTGGCTCTTAGGTCACGTTGCTCTTTCCCGGTAGGCCGCAGGTACAGCGGTGCACTGAAGACGGTGTGGAAAGACCGGGGTAACAGATGAGCTCCCCTCGGCCCGGCCGCCCAGCCCTGCAGGCACAGCTCCCAGCTCCCAGGGGAACGCTGAGTGCCGGAGCTCTCACCCAGTCTGCACGTTTTTGGCTCATACAGTATTTTGGAAACATTTAAAATGAGTTGACATCTTAAAATGGGATGCTTCTAGACTTTAAAATGTTGATTTCTGGGGCTGAAGAGATGGCTTTGCAGTTAAAGGCACTTACTTGCAAAGCCTGACATCCGGAGTTCAATTCCCCAGGACCCACATAAAGCCAGATGCACAAAGGGGCACATGCATCTGGAGTTTGTTTGCTGTGGCAGGAGGCCCTGCCATTTCCTCTCTCTCTCTCTCTCTCTCTCTCTCTTTCTCTCTCTCCCACTTTGCTTGCAAATAAAATAACATGTTTCTGGCTTCTTTAGAAAATGTAGATGACCTATCCCCTAGGGCCCACATTCCCACTTCGCTATAATAGTCCTCCATCTTGTCTAGATAGAGGCTGAGGGTCAGTCTCCAGCTAGCATCTTGGCAGGCCCCTACATCTGTCTCAGCTTCCCCGGAGCAGCCACTGGACAGTTCTCTCTTTCTGGATGGGCCATGCATTCTTTTTTTTTTTTTTAACATTTAAAAAAATTTTTTTTTGTTTACTTATTTATTTGAGAGCTACAGAGAGAAGGAGGCAGAGAGAGAATGGGCGCGCCAGAGCTCCCAGTCTCTGTAAACGAACTCCAGATGCGTGCGCCCCCTTGTGCATCTGGCTAACGTGGGTCCTGGGGAATTGAGCCTCGAACCAGGGTCCTTAGGCTTCACAGGCAAGTGCTTAACCGCCAAGCCATCTCTCCAGCCCGGGCCATGCATTCTTACTTCTGTCCGCCTGATTCCTTCTGAACACCAGCTCATGAACTCCCCCAAGACAGGAGTGTGCTCTGGGGCTAGGGTCCCTCCCACCCCTCCAGTCTGTGATTTTGTGTCCCTATTTGTGCTGACATGAGCTATGAATAATTGGGACAGCGTGATAAACCACTGGGCACCCAGGTTACAGGAGCTGAGATCTGGCCTCTGCCTCGGTCCCCTCCATGGGAAATAACTGGTTTCCTTCTGCCAGCTGACATTTTTAGAGGAGTGTCGACTGATTAGAACCCCACCTGCACTGGGAGGATGTAAAAGGGACAGGAAGCCACATGATGATTGGTGGACCTGGTCGGGGGGGCGGGTGCTGAGTGTGGAAAAGAGAAGGGCCACGGCACTGCTGCTTCCGTGAACCTGGGCAGACGGGAGGGAAGTCGTCGTGAATCAGTCCGTACTGCTACGTGACACCATAATGTGCTGTCATCACGTGTTCTTAACCCGTGCCCCCTGCACACTACAATGTTCCAAACGCAGACTGTATCACTAATTTGAACACAAAAACTAATGCCTGGGAGCCACAGGAATTCAGATTTCACCAAATTGTTCTCCAAAGATGGAAGGGCCAGCCTTGGGAAGCAGGACTGCTCGGTGGCTGGGAGAATGCCAACAGAGTGCAGACGCCCTTCAGTCAGCTCACCAGGATGAGCGTCACATGATTCCCAAGGTCTCTTAAACTCCCAGTGGTCTCTTTGTTCAGTTTGAGTGTATATATGTGTGTTCATGAGAGTGTGGGGGAAGCAAGCACGTATGTGTGCATGCATGTGGACAGAGGACAACCTTGGGTGTCAGTCTCCTCGGGTGGATCCAACTCTCCGGAGTCCGTCTCTCGTCGGCCTGGAGCTCATCACTTAGGCCAGCCCTTAGGTGAGACAAGGCTGGCTAGTGGATGTGGCCAGAGTGGTGCTTTTCAAAACTGCTGATTAGAACCCACTAGTGAGCTAAGGAATCTGTGGGGATACTTTTTTTTTTTATTTGAGAGAGAGAGAATGGGCATGCCAGGACCTTCAGCCACTAAACTCCAGATGCATGTGCCCCCTTGTGCACATGTGTGACATTGCACACTTGTGTTACTGTGCGCCTGGCTTATGTGGGACCTGGAGATTTGAACCTGAGTTCTTAGGCTTTGCAGGCAAACACCTTAACCACTAAGCCATCTTTCCAGCCCACAATCTGTGTCTTAAAAAGGAGAAAATAAGCCGGGCATGGTGGCACATGCCTTTAATCCCAGCACTCAGGAGGCAGAGGTAGGAAGATCACTGTGAATTCAAGGCTACCCTGAGACTACATAATGAATTCCAAATCAGCCTGGGCTAGAGTGAGACCCTTTAGTTGAAAAACTTAAAAAAAAAAAAAAAAGGAGAAAATATCACAGGGTGTGTTGTGATATGGAGGGACAGACAGGTTTGGGACTGGCATGAAGCTTTGCCCCTTCATCCCTCACCCAGCATGACATGTGCCCACACCATCCGTTATTGTGACACTGAGTGGCAGACAGGCTTGAGCAGGGTGTGAATTCTCTCCCTCCACCCAGCGGGTTGCATGCCCACACCACCAACTGTTGTGATAGGGACGGGCAGGCAGGTTTGGAGCTGGTGTAAGTCCTCTTCCCCTCTACTCCTCTGCCCCCCACCCAGCACAGCATGCCCCCACACCACCACCACTGCGATAAGGTAAGACAGGCACATTCAGGCCAGGCACAAATTCTCTTCCTGCCATCCTGTTACCCAATCTGTTCCTACGCACCTACACCACCTGCCATTGTGGTCTGAACCTGATTGGGATCTTGCAAATCCTCTTCCCCTCATCCCAGGAAGGAGCACACAGGTGACCTTGTGATGTGGTCCAGTGTTCAGTTCCAGCACTGAATTTCCTTAGGAATCTTCTTAAGTCTACCACATGAGTGTACACAACCAGCCATTGGCCAGGACTTGTGCTGAGCTTCAGAATCCAAACTCCCTCCAGCAATACTCCCCCACACCACAGGAGTCACCAACAATCTCTCATGAAGGTTGGAAGCCAAATGTATGTTCAAGCATAGTAGCAACAGACTTAAGACTACTGCACCTACCCCACCCACAAAGCAGCACCAAGTTCCTCCAAACAGAACTCCACGGACCCCAAAGCAGAGCAAATCAGAACCATAAACACAAAGAAACATCATGCATCATTCCAGGAACTCTACATAGATGTGTCAGAAAGAGTTGATTAATGTACTGTCTTCCAATGGGGAAGTCTCCGTGTAACATGAAAAGCCCAGCCAATATGTCACCCCTAAGAAATACCAATCTTTTTTTTTTAATTTTTATTTATTTATTTATTTATTTGAGAGCAACAGACAGAGAGAGAAAGAGGCAGACAGAGAGAGAGAGAGAGAATGGGCACGCCAGGGCTTCCAGCCACTGCAAATGAACGCCAGACGCGTGTGCCCCTTGTCCATCTGGCTAACGTGGGTCCTGGGGAATCCAGCCTCGAACCATGGTCCTTAGGCTTCACAGGCAAGCGTTTAACTGCTAAGCCATCTCTCCAGCCCAGAAATACCAATCTTATAGCAGAGGAGCCCCGTGAGAGCTACCTGGAGGAAACTCCAGACAAAAAGCTCAAACAATGATTACAAACTTATATGAAGAACTCAAAGAGGACATGGATAAAAGTATGAATGAAATCTTTAATAAATTCAAAGAGCTACAAACTGCTAGATGAAATGAGGAGGTCTAACCAGGATATAAAAATGGAATTCAATAAAGAGAGAAATCCTGGGCTGGAGAGATTGCTTAGTGGCTAAGGCGCTTGCCTGCAAAGCCTAAGGACCCTTCTACTGTCCAGATACCATGTAAGCCAGACACACAAAGACAAGGCAAGTGCAAAGTCGCACATTCCCACTAGGTGACACAAGTGTTTAGAGTTCAATTTCAGTGCCTGAGGTACTGGTACGCCAATTCTCTCCCTCTCTCTCTGTCTCTTTCTCGCTCTCTAAATAAAAATAAAACTAATTCAAGAGATAGAAATCCTGAAGAAAAACTAAGCTGAGATAAAGCAGGACATGAAAACTACAGCAAACAAAAAGCTCCATGCAAGTCCTCATCAGAACGGATCACCAGTCTGGGAAGATGGCTCAAGGGTTAAAGGTGCTTGCTTGTGAAGCCTGGAGGCCCGGGTTTGGTTCCTCAGTACCATGTAGAACCAGATGGACAACATGGTACAAACAACGTTTGTTTGCAGTGGCATTCTTTCCTTCTTCCTTTCTTCTTTTCTTTTCTTTTCTTTCTTTCTTTCTCTCTCTCAAATAAATAAATACATACGAAAATAATAACAGCTGGGCATGGTGGCACATGCCTTTAATCCCAGCACTTGTGAGGCAGAGGTAGGAGGATCATTGTGAGTTACAGGCCAGCCTGAGACTACATAATGAATTCCAGGTCAACCTGCACTAGAGTTAGACCTTACCTCAAAAAGCAAAATGATAATAATAATAATAATAATAATAATAATAATAAATATAAATGCAATGGATCATGTGGAAGGCAGATTATAGGTGTCAAAGAGTAAGAAGAGGAATTGGATCAATTAGTCAAAGTAATGAGAAGCTTAAAAAATGAATGGGGGCTGGAGCAGCTTAGAGGTTAAGGCACTTGTCTATGAAGCCTAAGGACACATGTTTGGCTCTCCAGAACCCAGGTAAGCCAGACACACAAAGGTAAGGCAAGTACAAGGTAGCACATGACCATTAGGTGGCACAGGCGTCTGGAGCTTGAATCCTCTCTCTCTAAAATAAAAATTAAGAAAGGTAGTTTTCTACTTTAAAAAAATGAATGAAACATGATAAAAATGTGCAATACCTTAAAAAGACCAAGTGTCTGAATCATGGGCATGCAAAGAGAGTAATTTCAGGCCCATATCATAGACACTATTTTAAATAGTATTATAGAAGAAAATTAAAGCTGGGTGTGGTAGCACACACCTTTAATCCCAGCACTCAGGAGGCAGAGATAGGAGGATTGCTATGAGTGTGAGGCCACCCTGAGACTACATAGTGAATTCCAGGTCAGCCTGAACTAGAGTGAAACCTTACCTCAAAAAAAACAAAAAATAATAATAATTATTATTATTAATAATAAATAATAAAAACAAAAGAAAATTACTCCAAATCCAGGGAAAGAGATGCCCATCCAGGTATAAGAGGCAATCAGAACACCAAATACACAAGACCAGAAAATAAATTCTTCATGTCATATTATAGTCAAAACACTAAATCCACAAATCTGAGACAGGTTACTGAAAGCTTCAAGATAGAAACATGCCATCACATACATCCCAGACCCATCAGGATAATAGCTAATTTTTCAGTGAAAGCACTGAAAGCCAGAAGGGCTTGGAATGATGTATTTCAAGTATTGAAAGACAACTGCCAAATTACACTACTATACTCAGCAAGATTATCTCCTGTAATAGAAGGAGAAAGGAAACATTTCATGACAAAATAGACTAAAGAAATGTATGAGCCCTAAGCCAATCCTACAGAGGATACTGAATGGAATTGTAAACACTGAAGAGAGGAATAACATACACTATAGGAGTAGCCACGCATGGTGACACACACCTTTAATCCCAGTACTTAGGAGACAGAGGTAGGAGGATTGCTCTGAGTTCGAGGCCAGTCTGGGACTACAGAATGGGCTAGAGGAAGAACCTGCCTGGAAACAAAACAAGAACCTTTAGGAGAACAAAGCAGTGAGCTAGAACATTAGTTAAGCTGATGAAGACCAAGAGAACACCAAACTTCACAAAATCATCAACACAACAGTGATTAACACACAAGTTCCAATAATAACTCTGAATGTTAATGATCTCAACTCTGCAATGAAAAGACATAGACTAGTCTGGAGAGATGGCTCAGTGGTTAAAGGCACTTGCTTGTAAAGCCTGCCAACCTGGGTTTGATTGCCCAGTTCCTATGTAAAGCCAGGCACACATGTCTAGAGTTCATTTGCAGTGGCAAGAGGCCCTGGCACAATATACTCACTCTGCCTCTCTTCCTCTCTATCTCAAATGAATAAAAATATTTTTTAGATATTTTATTTTTATTTATTTATTTGAGAGATGGAAAGAGGCAGAGAGAGAGAGAGAGAGAGAGAGAGAGAGAGAGAATGGGCCTTCCAGAGCTTCCAGCCACTGCAAACAAACTCCAGTTGCATGCACTATCTTGGGCATCTGGCTTACATAGGTACTGGGGAATCGAACCTGGGTCCTTTGGCTTTGCAGGCAAATGCCTTAACCACTAAGCCATCTCTCCAATCCTAAAAATATTTTTTTAAGATTCAGACTAAGAGTGTGGATCAGAAAACAGGATCCATCCTTTTGCTGCCTTCAAGAAACTCACCTCACTGTCAAAGACACACACTACCTTAGGATGAGAGGATGGAGAAAGATATTCCCTGCAAAAGGAACCAAGAAACATGCAGGTGAGGCTATCCTAATATCTGATGAAGGAGATATCAAACAAAAATTAATCAGAAGAGATAAAAAATGGTCACTTCATACTGATCAAGGGAACACTTCACCAAGAGGACATTAAAATTATAAACCCTAAAGTATACATATGCATTAAATACAGGTACATCTAATTTTATGAAACAAAATCTACTAGATATAAAGTCAGACATAAATCTCAACACAATAATGGCAGGTGACTTCAAAAACCTCACTGTCACCAATCAACAGGTAATCTAGACAGAAAATCAACAAGAGAATTAAATTACACCATAGATTAAATAACCTAACAGATATGTATAGAACATTCCATTCAAACACTGAAGAATTCACCCTCTTCTCAGCAGCCCATGGAACTTTCTTTAAAATAGTCATATTAGGATACAAAGAAAGTCTCAATAAATTTAGGAAAAGTGAAGTAACTCCTTGTATTTTATCTACCACAATGCAATGAAGTTAGAAATCAATAAGAGAAGCTACAGAAAATACATACATGTGGAGAGTGAACAATTCACTATTGAGCAATAAACGAGTCATCAGAAAATCAAGAAAAAATGAAACAATTACTATAAGTAAATGAAAATGAGAATACAGCATACAGAAACCTATGGGATACAATATAGGCAGTCCTAAGAAGGAAGGTTGTGGCTCTAAATGCCTTCATAACAAAACAATGACGTTTCAGATGAGTAACTTAATGACGCACCTGAAGGCCCTGGAAACATAACAAATCAAACCCAATGTATAGATGGAAAGAAATAATCGAGATAAGAGCAGAAATCAGTGAAATAGAAACCAAACAGACAAAACCAGTTACAAGAATCAATGAAAGCAAGAGTTGGTTTTTTGAAAAGATAAACAAGACTGATAAACTCTTAGCCAAGTTAACCAGAAAAAAGAAAGATGATCCTAATAAGATTAGCAATGCAAAAGAGGCATTATGACAAATACAAATGAAACAGAAAATCATAAGGACATATTTCAAAAACCTATATCCCACCAAATTGGAAAATCTAAAGGAAATGGATGCATTTCTCAATGCACATGACCCACCAAAGTTAAGCTGAGTGTTGCAGTCAGCTTCATGTTGCTGGCACAAAGCACCCAAAGAAAAGCAGCTTGTAGGAGGAAAGGGTTTCTTGTGGCTTACAGTCTGCAGGGGGAAGCCCCACGATGGCAGGGGAAGGTTGGCATGAGCAGAGGCTGGACATCACCTCCTTGCCAACATCAGATGGACAATAGCAGCAGGAGAGTGTGCCAAACACTGGCAAGGGGAATCTGGCTATAACACCATTAAGCCCGCCCCAACAACACACTTCCAACAAGGTTCCAATTCCCAAATTGCCATTAGCTTGGGATCAAGCATTCAGAACACATAAGTTTATGGGGGACACCTGAATCAAACCACTACATTCCACCCCTGGCCCCATAAACTGATAACCATCCATGATGTAAAATTCAATGCATTTAGCCCAACTTCAGAAGTTCCTATAGTTTTTATCCCAACATGGCTCCAACATCCCCATAGTCTAAGGTATTTTTATATTTATTTATTTAGTTAGTTAGTTAGTTAAGAGAAAGAGAGGGAGAGAGGAAGTGGCAGAGAGAGAGAGAGAGAGAATGGGCACACCAGGGCTTCTAGCCACCACAAACAAACTGAAGATGCATGTGCCACCTTGTGCATCTGGCTTTACATGGGTTCTAGGGAGTTGAATCTGGGTCCTTAGGCTTCACAGCAAACACCTTAACCACTAAACCATCTCTCCAGCCCATCTTAGGTCTTTTAAGTGAGCCGTAATACCAAAAAAATACAAAAAATACAGAAAAAAAACATTCATACTGTAGAAGATGGCACTGGGCATAACAAATATTGAACAAAACAAATATTGAACCAACACAAGATTTAAAGCAAGCAGGGAAAACATCACATGCTCTCTTTCCTGCATTTGTTATACTCCATAGTACCAGGTGGGCTACCAAATTCTTAACCTGGGGGTGGGGAATAAAGCTGACTTTGAGGAGCAAGATGCTCCTCTAGCACTGAGGTAGAAATGAAGTCTCCCAATAAAAGAGTCCAGGTCCAGATAAGTCCACGGCAGAACTCTGTCAGACCTTTATGGAAGAACTAAAACCACTGAGTTTCAGATTATTCTATAAAATAAAATAAAAAACCAGAATGCTCCCCAACTCCTTCTGCAAAGCCAACATTATACTAATAGCAAAACCAGATAGAGTCACAACAAAAAACAAAACTTGATAATCCTGATGAACATAGCCACAAAAGTTATCAATAAAATACTTGCAAAATGAACACAAGAACATATCAAAAAGATTACCCACTTCAATCAAGTATGCTTTGTTCCTAGAGATTCAGGGGTGATTCAACACACATAACATAGATGAATCAACGAATGTAGTGCATCACACGAACAGAGTCAAGAACAGAAATCACATGGTCATCCCAACTGATGCAGAAGAGGCCTCTGACAAAATCCAACATCCCTTTATGATAAATCACTGGAGAGACTGGGGTGGAGGGAACATATACCTAAATAATACTGATATGTATGTATTATATATCATCAAACCTAACATCTTTCTAAAGGGAAGATATTTGAAGCATTCTCACTAAGGTCTGGGATGAGACAAGGGTGTCCACTCTCCCCACTGCTATGTAACATTGGCTTAGCTAGAGTGATATGTCAAGAGAAAGGAATAAAAGATACACATTGAAAAGGAAGAAGTCAAACTACCCTTATTTGCAGATGATATGATTCTATACCTAAGAGACCTCAAAGAGTCCATCAGAAAACTTCTAGAACTGATAAACACTTTCAGTAAATTGGCAGGATACAGACTTGACACACAAAACTCAGTAACCTTTTCACATATCAATGACAAACATAGTGAGAAAGAAATCAGGGAAGCAGTCCCATTTACAGTAGCCACAAAAAAAAAAAAAAAAATTAAGTGTCTTGGAATATCCCTAACCAAGGAAGTGAAGGAACTCTACAACGAAAACTTTAAAACACCAAAGACATAAATTGAGGATGACACAAGAAGGAGGAAAGATCTCCCATGCTTGTGGATTGGAAGAATTAATATGAAAATGGCCATCTTACAGAGTACTAAATACAGATTTAATGCAATCCCAATCAAAATTCCAGTACCGTTCTTCACAGCAGTAGAAAAAAAATGCTCTGAAAATACGTACGGAAGCACAAAAGAACTCGGATAGCCGAAAACGTCATAGGCGCTGGAGGGTGGGGGACAGCTTCTACTGTTGTGTGGCTAAGTGCATGTTATATCCGTCCAATCACCGTCTAAATCCTCACGTTTATCACGTCAGCATCTGGGTTGGGCAGTCGTCAGATTGAAGGTCCTACTGTGTAGAGCTCCCCAAGTTCAGATCTAGAACCGTCTTTCAGTGGTGCTCCGTGGGCTGTGAGCCTGGGTGAGCTCTGGCCGTGCTGTGGAAGAGCCTTGGCCTGAGAGACACCTGCCGGCCGGGGAGAAGCAGGAAGGACACATGTCACCTGCTCACCAGGTAACTTCATCCAGAACCAAATGCAGTCCCAGTGAGCCGTGGGGGTGGGATTCTGGCAGTATGGAGATGGACACGAAAGTGGCATGGTTCCCTCTTCCACAGTGAGGTGGCATCTTGTTCATCCTCTGAGATAACCCCAGAGAGATGGCACTTTCTGCTCCAAGGAAGACCTTGTCAGACAGATCCTGCAACCCCAGTCAGCTGGCAGGCCTGCCTTGGGACTCCTGGCAAGAGCTCTTGGGACTTTAGATGCCTTTTCAGTGTTTCTCCAAAATAGATCTGCTCTCAGCACTCTCTTGTGAATGCCAGGACCCTTTTGTAACTTCCTTCTGTTTCAAACATCTTGTGTCCACCCAAACTGCCTGCATTATTTGATTGGTAAGTGATGACTTGCGGTCATTGGCCGCTTGTGAAGATTTTGAAAGATTTGGCACCCACAAGTGCAAGGGTCATTTTCATTTGTTTGAAGCTTCAGCAGACTGTGGATCTGCAAGCATCTGGAGTTGCTTTGATGGGAGCCCATCAGCTTGTAGAAAAGGCTCATTTCTTTGCTGTCATGCCTGATTATACTGCTACTATTTGGCAGAGAAGGTTTATCTGTGGCACCATGTCACTTCAATTTCACACACACACAAAGGTAACTTGTAGGGGGCTGGAGGGATGGTTTGGTGGATAAGGCCCTTGCCTGCAAAGCCAAAGGACCATGGTTTGATTCCCCAGGACCCACATAGATCAGATGCATAAGGTGGTGCATGCATCTGGAGTTCGTTTGCAGCAGCTGGAGGCCCTGGTGCGTCCATTCTCTCTCTCTCTCTCTCTCTCTCTCTCTCTCTCTCTGCCTCTTTCACTCTCAAATAATAAATAAATAAATAAATGGAGCTTTTTTTTTTAAAAAAAAAAAGATAACTTGTAGGCGCTAGAGAGGTGACTCAGTGGTTAAAGGTGCTGGTTTGCAAAACCTGCTGACCCAGGTTCAATTCCCTGGTACCCACATATAGCCAGATGCACGAAGTGGTGTCTGCATCTGGAGTTCATTTACAGTGGCAAGAGTCTCTTTCTCTCTCTCCTTGCAAGTAATAAAAATGAAATCTTTTAAAAAAGATAACTTGTAGTTCATTTTAGAAATATGATATTTTGGGCTATTTGATTAGAGCTACAATAAAAGAACGTTGGCATTCATAAGGTGTCCATCTCTGCTATGAATACTCAAAGTATGTCACTTGAGAGCAAGGATCTAAACTGTTCACCCCAGCATGGTTGTTTCCCAGTGTTGTGACAATGTTGTCACCCTCCGACTCTGACCTGGTCATTTCTTTGAGTAGTCATTCTCTTTTAGTTTTATTTGGTCCCCTTTTGTATTGAATGGGATGGAATCCAGCTGTCTCCACTAGCAGTGTGGGGAACTTCTAGCCTGTAGTCATTGAACCTTCTCTGTGCTATGTGTTGTGGGGGCAGGGAAGTTGCCAAGAGCAATATACTAACCCAGCTGAATTGATGCCAAGGAAAACAGCCTGCTGGTGACTTTTAATGCCTTTTTTTTTTAATAGTTCATTTATTTATTTGAGAGAGAGAGAGAGGGTGAGAGAGAGAGAGTGGGGGCACTTTGGCCTCCAGCCACTGTAAACGAACTCCAGACTCATGCGCCACCTTGTGCATCTGGCTAACGTGGGTTCTAGGGAATCGAACCAGGGTCCTTTGGCTTTGCAGGCAATTGCCTTAACCACTAAGTCATCTCTCCAACTCTTTATGTTGTTTTTAATCATTTTTTACTTTAAATGTATTTATTTATTTTATTTGTGCCTGGGACTGGAGGCACAATGAGGGCTTTGTAAGCAAACACCTTTAACTGCTGAGCAGACCCCCTGTTCTTTTCTTGGCAACTCTATGACAATGATGGTTGTGTGACAGAATCTTGGGGGTTCAGGAGAAGTCCTTAAACCTGAAACTCTGAATGCATGTCTGCTTTTACTCAAAGAATTGAGATAAACCAGACTGAGAAGGATAATTATTAAATGATTACACTTATTCAGGGAAAAGGAGAGGGGCTAGAGAGATGGCTCAGCCATTAATGCACTTGCCTGCAAAGCTAAGGACTCAGGTTCGATTCCCCAGTACCCATGTAAGCCAGATACACATGGTGGTTCATGCATTTAGAGTTTGTTTGCAGTGGCTAGAGGCCCTGGCACACTCATTCTTTCCCTCCCTCCCCACCCCCTTTCTCTGCCTCTTTCTCTCTCTCAAATAAATAAATAAATAAATTGGAAAAAAAAACAAAGTACGGGCTGGAGGGATGGCTTAGCGGTTAAGGCGTTTGCTTGAAAAGCCAAAGGACCCAGGCTCAATTCCCCAGGACCCACGTTAGCCAGATGCACAAGGGGACACATGCGTCTGGAGTTCATTTGCAGTAGCTGGAGGCCCTGGTGCACCTATTCTCTCTCTCTCTCCCTCTTTCTCTGTCAAATAAATAAATAATTTAAAAACAACAACAAAAGAAAACAAAGTACATAGAGCTGCTGGATGTGGAGGGCAGGAGTGGGTAGAGAGCTCAGGTGGGAGTAGGGTGGGCGGGGGTCTGGGAGTTCAGGAGAGATGAGCAGTTAGCAAAAAGAGCCTTTAATGGTTTTGATATGAAGACTTTGCTCAGGCTCCAAAATATGTTTATTTGAAATATACAAGTTGTGTGTATTTCAGATAGTTCTGTAAACGTTTTTCTCCTGATTAGAGTACTATATTCAGCTGACTCCTGGGTTCTTGTTCTCATTAAAATGCTCAAATTCTTTTAAAAAAAACTACCAGTTACTTTCCTCATTGCTGTGACTAGATACCTGACAAGAATCAGCTGGGGCCCGGGGCGGTGGCTCAGAGGATAAGGGTGCTTGCTGTGCAAGCTTGACAACCCGAGTTTGATTCCCAAAAGCTGGGCATGGCCATGCATGTCCATATCCCCAGAGCCAAGGCAGGATGAAGACAGGGTGAGAGAGCTTCGGTTCCACAAGAGGCCGCCTCAGAGAACCCGTGCAGAAGAGCCTCCGCACACACGCACACACACATACATGCACACACATGTGCTTACACCACACACCATGCATACACATGCAAACAAGGCACACATACTTACATACATGCATACGCACACATGTACACACACATGCATTCTTCACAGGCATGCCCAGAAGTTTATTTCCATGGTAATTCTAAATCCTATCAAGGTGACAATCAAAATTAACCAAACCATTAGCAGACCTGACAACAAATGCCAAAGAGAGTTCTCAGGCTGAATAAAAATAACCCGAGGAGGTCTGGATCGTCGCAGACAAGTGAGGAGCACCGAAGACGGTGCGGAGCTCGGCAGACAGAAGCCACGGTCTGGGGTCCTCCCTTGCCTCGTCCACGCCTGCTTTCTCATAGGCCCACCAGCCTAACACTGCGAGCCACTTCTCTCACCTACAGCAAGGATCGTGGCTCTGCCTTCAAATGAAAAATGACAAGGAGGCCGAGGTGGCAATGAGTGAGAGACCAAATGTAACCATTTTAAGTGAAAAGGCCCAGGCTTGATTTAGATAGAGAACTAGCTGGCTAATGTGCTGACTTTTGCTTCTGTAAACTTTGCTTGCTTGCTTGCTCAATTGCTGCCTTTCCCCCTAAAGTTTCTGAGGAATCTCCACTTCAAGGACATTGCAGAAACACTCCACTGCGGGGGGCCTCTGGCCTCTGACCACCTGCTTAGATAAGAAACTGAGGAATCTCCACTTCAGGGACAATGGAGATTACTTCATCTGCCTGGAGTGCCCCTAGCTCCTACCCCCAACTTTGCCCGCTGAAACCCCAAGCCAATCAGAACTGTTTAAATCAACCAATCATGTATCTATCCCCTACTTCTTTGTTCGAATTCCCATATGAACCCCTTCCCCCAAAAGAAAGGGGCTCTCTCCCTCACTACCGCTGTGCCGGACTGTGTGGACGGAGCCCAGGCCTAAGCTTGCAATAAAGAAACCTGTTGCTTTTACATTCAAGTGTCTCGGCTTCTGTGGCCGTTCTCTGGGTGACTCCTGGGTGACCGGGGGTCTTGGCTCCTGGTCAGGGATCTTGGCACAACATGAGGACACCAGCAGGGAGAACAATCGCTAGATGCCTGCAGCACATCCAGCCAGAGACGACGATGGCTGCGGCCAGGGCTACTGCCCACTGACCTCTATTTCTACACTGGATGCTTGGACAGGTCTGAAATAAACCCTTCCTCTCTTCATTTGATTTTGTCAAGTACCCTGTGCCAGCTGCAAGAAAGGTGACTGGCACACTTACCATGCCACTCCTGAGCTCTCATACACGACATCCTCCATTTCCTAGTCACCTTGCTCGTCTTCACACTCACCCCTTCCTCCTGCAGAGGCTTCGCGTTTATCCCCGAAACTTCTCTGAGAACTATAAGGCTCACTCCTTTCTCTGCTTAAATGTTGCTTTTTCAGATAAGTGTTTAACTATTCTAAATAAAATAGCAATGCAATACAGAGTCCTTCTCTTGCTTTCATTTTCTTAACACTAATTTTTTTCATATGCATTAAATACCTGTTGACTGCATGATACAAATATCTAAAATTCGAAACCGAAACTTCCGATAAAGAGCCGTGAGAGTTCAAAGAAAAGAAACCATTATTAAGCAGACTCCGTGTTGACCCTTGTTGTCCTGTTATATTATTCCTCATTACCATCTTGTTAAGTAATTTACTACCATCAATTTACACGATGTCAAAGTCCAATGAAGTTAAATATTTTGCCAAAGTCATGTGGATAGTAAACGATGACAGAAAAAAGTCAAACCCAGGGCTGTAGAGATGGCTAAGTGGTTAAGGCACTTGCCTGCAAAGCCTAATAACCCGAGTTCAATTCACCAGTACCCAAGTAAAGCCAGATGCATGAGGTGGTGTGTGCATATGGAATTTGTTTGCAGCGGCCCTGGTGTATCCTTTCTCTTTCTCTTTCTCTCCTTGAAAATAAATACATAAAAATTTAAAAAGTCAAACCCATCATATATTTGTGATTTTATATGTATTCATCACATCACACAGCTCCAAAGACTCATGTCAGCTCAGTGAAGGGGAGGGGAGGGGAGAACAGCTTTCTGAAGCAAGTGACAACACAATTCTGGAGAAGGGTTGTTACAGGAAGCACTTAGGTTCTTAAACTCTGGGCTTCTTAAAAGAAATTTGGAGACTAACCGATAAAGGAAAATAGATTCATTTACAGTTTGACCAAACCAGGAAGAAGCAAAGACTTCTAGTTTCTCTCTATCCTTTCTGTGGCAACATTGAAATTTTTTTTTAATTTTTTGTTCATTTTTATTTATTTATTTGAGAGTGACACAGAGAGAGAAAGAGGCAGATAGAGAGAAAGAGGCAGAATGGGCGCGCCAGGGCCTCCAGCCACTGCAAACGAACTCCAGACGCGTGCACCCCCTTGTGCATCTGGCTAACGTGGGTCCTGGGGAATCGAGCCTTGAACCGGGGTCCTTAGGCTTCACAGGCAAGCGCTTAACCGCTAAGCCATCTCTCCAGCCCCAACATTGAAATTTTATAGAAAAAAAAAATGTGAAGATGCCAGAAAATATGCATACATTAATTTCAGTTGTCAGAATTGTGTGAAATCTCTTCCTGGGAGGCAAATTCCTCCCCTGGTTGTCATCAGGGCTTCAGGGATTCCCTTCCCGGGGAAATTTTAATTCTTTGGGGTTCATTGTTTCAGTAGTGTGATAGCCAAAGGGAGGGACACCTTTAGATTATCTCCTCTCTTGTCAGGGAGGCTACAATTCCCCTCCTTGTTCTTAGGTCTCAGTCTGGAAGGATTTGGATTTAATGTGAAAATTGCTGAAGTATGTCTGTGCCTGAAACAAATGTCCTGAACAGAGATAAGTAGGAGCCAGAGGAGAGGACATTCAGTTAATGTCAGGGAAGTGTGTGTAAGAACCGTCTCTCCAATGCCTCTTGCTTTTAGATACTTTTGGAAGGTGTAGCACAAGTAATACCATTTTCTTTATTGGCTTTGAGACAGTCTCACTATGTAGCCCAAGCTGGCCTCAGACTCAAGATCTCGTGCTTCAGCCTCCAAAGTGTGGGGACTATAGTCATGTACTATGTCCAATATGAGTTTATTTCATTCTGACAACTTTCCCCCTAATATGTGATTTTTTTTTTTTTTCCTGAAAACATCTAGTGTTTGGTTTCAACAGCCCCTCATGGTTGGGATGAGATCTGTCCCAGATGATCTGATCTGAGCCCACATTGTGGGGTGGAGTAAGTGAGAAATGTCTGGGAGTTAGTGCCAATAAAACCCTTTTAGGCCAAAGTCAAGCAAGGCTCTTAGGCCAAGCCCTCCTTGAGTCTTTGTTTATCCTGTGGATGACATTCTAGCATCTCAAAAACCCACTGCTCATTCTTTGGTGAGAGTTGTACTTCTGATGAATGCTGACAGGCAACCATTATAAAATTTTACAACGAGAACAAATGTGTTTTTTTTTTTTAATTAGTTTGAAAACTACTAAGTATTTGTTAGTCATTTTTCACTGGTTTGATTATAACCTCTGGAAAGGATTAAAACTGTGCATGACAAAAGACTTGGAAAAGACAAGGTTGGGATTTTATAGAAAGTTTGGCAATTGACAAAACTGTCTCAGGATCTTTGTTTACAGATGATCATCATGACGCAGTTAGGAACACATGAACTCAAGCTGGGACAGATTAGCATTACTAACGATTCTGTCTGGAAGACACCAGCTTGGTAAAGTGTTCCTCTACACTCTGCGTTCCAGGAGGCTCATATGCTGGAGGAACATAAATAGATTTAGCATACAAAGGAGGCAGCAACAATTAACACATGCCACATAAAAGACACGTATACTTAGAAGATGTGTACACACACACACATTCTAATATACGTATATTCTAATTTTGAAGCAAAATTTCAAATCCTTGGCTGGGCAGGACAATAGGTTTACAGCACAGGTGTGGCACTTTAAATGTGGAATGGTCCCCATAGCCTCATGTGTTTTCAATAATTGATCCTCAGCTGGTGGCAATTTGGGAGGTAGAGACTTGCTGGAAGAGGTGTGTTGCTGGGGGCAGGCTTCGGGTGTCAAAGTCCTGTAGCTCCCTCTTGCCAGAGCTGTCTTACTCCTGCTGCTAGCTCCCACCTGTTATGACAAGATGTGATGTCCAGTGTCCCCTCCTGAATCTCCCCTCTACTGACACTTTTTCTTTCCAACTACTTTGATGCCATCATTTTCCCCTTCTATTATGCAGGTCTTGTGTGGGTAGAATCAGCCACGGTGAGATCATGAATACCATATCCACTTTGTGTCTGGAAAACAGTATTGCAAAGCACTTATCCCTTCCTTTGGCTCTTACATTCTTTTTTATTTTATTTATTTATTATTTTAGCGAGCAAGTGAGAGAGAGAGAGAGAGAGAGAGAGGCAGATAGAGAGATAAAAAGAATGAGCACATTAGGGCCTCCATCCACTGCAAACAAACTCCAAATGCATGCCACCTTGTACATCTGTCTTATGTGGGTTCTGGGGGATGGAACCTGGGTCCTTTGGATTCGTAGGCAAGCACCTTAACCAGTAAGTCATCTCTCCAGCCCTCTTACATTCTTTCCATCACCTCTTCCACAATGGTCCCTGACCCTTACAGGGTGTGATAAGAGATATCTCTCTTAGTGCCGAGCATTCTGCTATCACTTCTCAGCACTTTGGTGAGTCTACCCAGTGGTTAGTGCCATCTGAAAAGAGAAGCTTCTCTAACCCAAAGTGAGAGTAGTATTAACACATGAACATGAACATAAGTACTGAGAGGGCAGTTTAGTGGGCATATTATAACCATTTAGCTAGACAACAATAGTAGTTTCCACCCTAGGGCTATGACCTCCCCAGCCATGGGCTTTTCATTAAGTTTTCAGTGCCAGGCAGGAATTCCCTCCCTTGGTGCATGTTTCAACTCCAATCAGAGAGCAGTTGGTTTCCCCCATAACAGACATGCCACCATTGCGCCAGTTGGCACATTTGGTCTGGCTGTTCAGTGGCAAAGCTTGCAGAGTCCACTGCTGGTTAAGGCCATGGATGACTTTTCTCTCCCAAAGGCTGCACAGGTCCCTCCAGCATCCTGACAGCTAGTCACCAGGGATCTGGCTTCCAGCTCAGCTCCAGCTCAATTTCTCAGTGACCTGCAGCCCAAGCATGTGGCGTCTTCAGCAAAGGTTCTCACCATCTAGTTCTGGTGGGAAGCCAAGAGCCTTGGCCTGTAATGTTTTGGGGGCATCAGGTGATTCCCTAGCCAACAGCTCACCGAAAGGTATCACACCCCTGGCACTGAAATTTTCTTGTAACAACCTATGGCTTCTGGACACAGGATTATTTACCTCCACAGGGGACTAATGCTCAAACTCTCTTTTCTTTAACATATATATTATTTGCCTAGCAAAGTAGTAGGTTTCCATATGGCTTATTCATAACATCTTAAATTTTTTTAAGTATTTTATTTCTATTTATTTATTTACTTGACAGAGAAAGAGGGAGGAAGAGAGAAAGAGAATGGGCACGCCAGGGCCTCAAGCCACTGCAAATGAACTCCAGATGCGTGTGCCCCCTTGTGCATCTGGCTAACGTGGGTCCTGGGGAATTTAACCAGGGTCCTTTGGCTTTGCAAGCAAATGCCTTAACCGCTAAGCCATCCCTCCAGCCCAACCTCTTAAATTTTGATTAACACTCTACCCACCCCCTTGTCTCCTCCATCCCCTCTCCTGACCCCACTTAGACCATTTCACCCCAGTATTCTGCCTCTCTACTTACATATCTACCATACCTCCCCTTAGGTCCTCCCTCCCTCATAGCCCCTTTCTAGCTTCCTGGCCTCTACTACTGCCTTTTACTCCAGCTCACATACAAGTCTAAACATTTGAAGCTAGGATCTACGTATGAGAGAGAACATGTAGTGTCTGACTTTCTGGGCCTGGGTTACCTCACTTACTATAATCATTTCAGGTACCATCCATTTCCCTGCAACTTCATTTTTCTTTACAGCTGAATAAAAGTCCATGGTGTAACTTTACACAACTTCATTCATTCATCAGTTGAAAGGCACCTAGGCCGGTTCCATTTCCTGGCTACTGTGAATAGAGCAGGTACGACATGGGTGAGTCACCATCTCTACAGTAACAGGCAGAGGGTTTAGGGTATAAACCAAGGTGTGGTATATCTGTATCAGAACATGAGTCTATTTTTCACTGTCTCAGGAGCCTCTACACAGCACCTATTTACATTCCCACCAACAATTCACATTCTGACAGGTGCAAGATGGAATCTCAAAGTAGTTTTAATTTCATTTTCCTGATGGCTAAGGAAAAAGAACATGTTTTTAGGTGTTTATAGATTATTGTATTTTCTTTTTCTGAGGTCTATTACTCAGCTCTATAGTCCATTTTTTAATTGGGTTGTTTTGATTTCTTATTGTTTAGGGTTTTTTTTTTTTTTTTTTTGGTTGGTTGTTTTTTAAGGTAGGGTCTCACTCTAGCTTAGGCTGGTCTGGAATTCACTATGTAGTCTCAGGCTGGCCTTGAACTCACAGAGATCCTCCTACTTCTGCCTTCCAAGTACTGGGATTAAAAGCATACACCACCACACCCCACTATTCAGTTTTCTGAGTACTACGTAGATCCTAGATATTAATTCCCTGTCAGATTATAGTTAGCAAAGATTTTCTCCCACTCTGTAAACTGACTCTTTGCTCTACTCACAGTCTTTTGCTATACAAAAGCTTTTGGTTTCATGAGATCCCAATGGTTGATTAGAGGTCTTTCTCCCTGAGTGGCTGGGGTTCTATTCAGAGAGTCATTGCCTATGCCAATATGCTGAAGTGCTTCCCGTACATTTTCCCTCTAGCAGTTTCAAAGTTTCCAGTCTGATGTTAAGGTCTTTGATCCACTTGGAGTAGATCCTTGTACATGGAGAGAGATATGGATCTATTTTCATTATTCTAAATATAGATATCCAGTTTTCCAAGCATTTTTTAAAGAGGCTGTCTTTTTTCCAATGAATATTCTTTGGCATTCTGATCAAAATTCAGATGGCTGTAGCTGTCTGAGATTATATCTGGGTCCTCTGTTCTGTGTTCTGTTCCATTGGTTTATGTGTCTATTTTGTGCTGGTACCATGCTGTTTTTGTTACTATGGCTCTGTACTATATCTTAATATCAGGTACAGTGACACACCAAACTTTTTTGTTGTTCAGAATTGCTTTAGGTATTTAAAGTTTTTTGTGCTTCCAAATTAATTAGGATTTTTTTTCTATTTCAGTGAAGGGTGCCATTGGGATTTTGATGGGGATTGCATTAAATCTATAGATTGCTTTTGGTAAGATAGACATTTATACAATATTAATTTTTCCAGTTCATGAACATGGGATGTCAATTTCTCTTGAGTGTTTTGAGGTTTTCATTGTGGAGATCCTTCACTTCCTTGGTTAGGTTATTCCTACTTAATTTTTTGGAGGCAATTGTGAATAGAAGTGTTTCCTTGATTTCATCCTCAGCGTGTTTATTATTAGTACATAAGAAGGCTCCTAATTTCTCTGTGTTAATTTTGTATCGTGCTACTTTGCTGAAAGAAGTTATGAGCTCTAAGAGTCTTCTGGTAGTCTTTACAATCCCTTATGTATAGAATCATATCATCTGCAAATAATAATGATTTGAATTCTTCCTTTCCTATTTGTATCCCTTTTATTTATGTCTTCCAGTACTATATTAAATAAAAGTGGACACCCTTGTCTTGTTCCTGATTTTAGTGGAAATGCTTGGGATTTTCCCCCATTTGGAATAATATTGGCAGTAGGTTTGTCATAAATAGCCTTTATTATTGTTGAGATATGTTCCTTCTATTTTCAGTTTCTTCAAAACTTTTGTCATAAAGGGATGATGAATTTTGTCAAATGCCTTTTCTACACGTATGGAGATGATGATGTGAGTTTTGTCCTTTAGACCATTTATATGGGTGTATTATATTTATTGATTTGTGTATGTTGAGCTATCCCTGCATCTCTGGGATAAAACTCACTTGATCAGGATGAATTATCTTTTTGATGTATTCCTGTATTCTATTTTCCAGTATTTTGTTGAAAAATTTTACAACTATGTTCATGAGGAAGATTGGTCTGTAATTTTCTTCTTTTGTTGTGTCTTTGTTTGGTTTTGGTATCAGGGTAAAGCTGGTTTTGTAAATGGAGTTTTGTAGCATCCTTCTTTTTTTATTTTATGGAAAAGTTTGAAAAGCACTTAAAAACTTCCATGAAGTTCTGGTAGAATTCACCCGTGAAACCGTCTAGGCCTGGACTTTTTTTAGTTGGGAGATTTTTTTTTTTTTTATAACTGCTTTGATCTCAGTGTTTGTTATATATCTGTTTAAATGCTTTGTCTCATTTTGCTTTATTTTTGGTAGGTCATATAAGACAAGGAAATCATCCATTTCTTTCAGATTTTTAAACTTAGTGGAGAATATGTTCTTAAGGTATGTCCTTAGGATGGTCTCAATTTCTTAGGTATCTGTTGTAATGGTTCCTTTTTCATCTCTAATTTTATTGATTTGTATCTCTTCTCTCTTTCTTTTGGTCAGTGTTGCAAAGGGCTTATCAATATTGTTTATCTTTCCAAAAACCAACTCTTTATTTCATTGATTCTTTTATTGTTTCTTTTTTGGTTTCTATTTCATCAATTTCTGCTCTGATCTTCATTATTTCTATCTACTGATTTTTGGTTTGGATTGCTCTTTTTTATTTTTATTGTTTGAGAGAGAGAGAGAGAGAGGCAGATAAGAAAGAGTGAGAATGGCCGCACCAGGGTCTCTGCCCACTGCAATCGAACTCCAGATGCATGAGCTACATGGTGGATCTGGCTTACATGGATACTGGGGAATCAAACCTGGGTACTTGGGCTTCACAGGCAATCACCTCAACCACTAAGCCATCTCTCTAGCCCTATTCTTCTTTCTATAAGCCCTTAAGATGGTGCATTAAGTTGTTTCTTGTGATCCCTCTTATTTCATAATGTAGGCAGTTAAAGGTATAAATTTCCCTCTTAGACCTGCCTTCATTGTATCCCATGGATTTTGTTATGTTGTGTTTTCATTACAATTTGATTCTAGGAATATTTTTATTTCATTCTTGAGTTCTTCAACTCATCAGTCAGCAGTGTATTGTTTAATTTCCATTATCTGTGTGTGTTCTATAGTCCTTCTTGCTGTTGGCTTGTAGTTTTATCACACTATGATCATATGGAGTACAAGGAATTATTTAAATTTTCTGGTATTTGTTAAGATTTGCTTGGTGTCCTAATATGCAGTCTGTTTTAGAGAATGTCCCATGTGCTGCTGAGAAGAATGTGTATTCTGCAGCCGTTGGATGGAATGTTCTATAGGTATCTGTTAGGTCCACTTGTTCTATGATGTCATTTAATCCGGATGCTTCTCTGTTTATTTTGTGCCAGAATGATCTGTCAATTGGTGCGAGTAGGGTGTTGAAGTCACCCACTGCTGTTGTGCTTCGGGTTATCTGTGATTTTTCATCTAGTAGTGTTTGTTTAATGAAACTAGGTGCACCTATGTTTGGTGCATATATGTTAAGAATTGTAATATGGCCGGGCGTGGTGGCGCACGCCTTTAATCCCAGCACTCGGGAGGCAGAGGTAGGAGGATCGCCGTGAGTTCGAGGCCACCCTGAGACTCCATAGTGAATTCCAGGTCAGCCGGGGCTAGAGTGAAACCCTACCTCGAAAAACCAAAAAAAAAAAAAAAAAAGAATTGTAATATGTTTTTTATTGTTCCCTTAATTGGTATAATATGATCTTCTTTATCTCTTCTAACTAATGGTTTGAAGTATAGCCTGTCAGATATTAGAACAGATATTAGACCTATTTTCTTGAAATATCATTTTCCAACCTTTCACAGTAAAGTAGGAGGCAACAAACAGACCCTGGTGTTTAGTCTGCAAGTCTGTGTCTCTTGACTGTGGTCTGGAGACCATTGATATTAAGAACTATTATTGAGGGCTAGAGAGATGGTTCAGCTATTAAGGTGCTTGCCTGCAAAGCCTAACAACCCAAGTTTGAATCCCCAGTACCCATGTAAAGCCAAATACACAGGGTGGTGCATGTCTCCGGAATCTGTTGGCAGCAGCTGAAGGCCCTGGCATGTCCAATTCTGTCTCTTGTCTCTTCTCTTTCTTTCTCTCTTCTATCTTCTTGCAAATACATCAGTAAATAAAATAATTTGTAAAAATTTGTATTCACCTTGAAAAAGATAGGGGTGGCACAAGTATCAGGAAGAGGGAAATTGGGTACTTTTAGTTTCCACAGGAATTAGAGGTTGTAGAGGCTTTGGAAGGTTGTAGTTATGGAGAAGAAGCAGGAGGGGTAAGCAGGAGAGAATGTGGAAAAGAGGTTGGAAAGAGAGGGAGAATAAACAAGTTGTGAATGGAAAGAGTAGTAGAAAGATTCTAATAATAGGCTGGGTGGAGTAAAATACAGAGCAAACCTGAAATCCAACTGAGCGATATGGAAACACAAACAAAGCTAGCATGGATTATTTATTAATGAGTTGGGATTAAAACGAAGTAACAGAACCAAAGGCCCTAAACTGGGCAGGAGTGACAGCAGGTGTGGTGGCCAATTGGGAGGCTGAAATACCTGGGCTGCAGTGGGTGCCAGGCCAACGTGGGCCAGAGTAAGACCCCACCCACAAGAGAAAAAGGAAAGGAAAAAGTAAGGCATTGTAAATAAGGGAATATCAAAAGTGACAAAAGTTAAACCCTAGCACACAACTTACTTAAGAATGGCAAAGTAGGGGCTGGAGAAGTGGCTCCACAGTTAAGGTGCTTGCCTGCAAAGCCTGTCAGCCTGGGTTTGATTCCCCAAGACCCATGTAAAACCAGATGCACAAGGTGGCACATGTGTCTGGAGTTCATTTGCAATGGCTAGAGGCCCTGGCATACCCATTCTATCTCTATCCACTCCTCTCTTTCCCTCTCAAATAAATAAATAAATAAAATATTCTTTAAATGGATAAAAAGGCCTGGAGAGATTGCTTAGTGGTTAAGGCACTTGCCTGCAAAGCCTAAGAACTCATGTTCAGATCTCCAAGTCCCACGTAGCCAGACACAGTGATGCAAATATGCAAAATCAGACATGTGCACAAGGGGGCACACATGTCTGGAGTTCATTCACAGTAGCTGAAAGCCCTGGCATGCCCATTCTCTCTCAAAATAAATTTTTAAAAATGGATAAAAAGTGTAAAAAAAAAAAAGGTGTAGTAGACTATGCAAAATTAAATCAGATCTAATACATCAGTATTTTTTTTTTCAAGGTGGGGTCTCCCTCTAGCCCAAGCTGACCTGGAATTCACTGTGTAGTCTCAGGGTGGCCTTGAACTCACAGCGATCCTCCTACCTCTGCCTCCCAAATGCTGGGATTAAAGGCATGTGCCACCATGCCCGGCTACAACAGTATTTTTGTCTTAGTGGGTTAGTTTTTAGTTCCTTCCCTCCCTGGGATTCTTTTCTTTAGTAACCTGCCCCGATATAGAAGGTGCAATTAGCATTTCCAGCGTAGGCTATACGCTGGGTGTAAAGCAACCAGCTTATCTTCTGCTGTGATATTTATCGGCCACAGTCAGGTCCGCATTGCTGGCAAAAAACACCGGACCAAGAGCAGCTTGTGGGGGGAAAAAAGTTTAATTTGGCTTATTTGAGGGAAAGCTTTGACTCGAGGGGAAGCTCCATGATGGCAGGGGAAAACGATGGCATGAGCAAAGGGTGGACATCGCCTCCTGGCCAACATTAGAGGGACAACAGCAACAGGAGAGTATGCCAAACACTGGCACTGAGAAGCTGGCTGCAACACCTATAAGCCCACACCCAACAATACTCCAGGTGGTGTTAATTCCCAAATCTCCATCAGCTGGGAACCTAGCATTCGGAACACCTAAGTTTATGGGAAACATCTGAATCAAACCGCCACACTGTCTCACCTACCTTGAATGTGAAACTGGTGCCCTGTCAGTGCTGGATGCTGTGTGGCTCCCATCCCTTGGCAGCCTGAGATCTCCAGTGGTGCCCGGTGCTGGCATATGGGGAAGATTGGAAAAACCATCGGAAGCTGCTCTGGGTCACTCAGCTGGTCCCTATTGTCTTTTCCTCTTGGCTTTTGACTTCTCAGGGCGGGTGTGAGTAGGAGAACCCCTTCCCAGAAGTTCCACTCTTGCTGGCGCAGGCAGGGCCCTGAGAGTAGAGACTTCCCAGTGGCTGCCGGCTGGAGCCTGATTCTTGCGATGGTGTGATTGCTGGAAGGTCCCTCTTCTGTATTGCCATTTCATATGTTAAAATCCAGATGTTCTTTAATCCCAGCACTTAGGAGGCAGAGGTAGGAGGATGGCTGTGAGTTCAAGGCAACCCCGAGACCACATAGTGAATTGCAGGTCAGCCTGGGCTAGAGTGAGACCCTACCTCAAAAAAAAAAAAAAAAAAAACTGCAAAAGTCCAGATGTTATAGTATGAAGACAGCTCTTACTGGCCACTTCACATGCCTTTAATACTGTTCGCTTTTGTCCCACGTTTAAATAACTCCAGGGCTAGGGAGATGATGAGTCAGCTGTTAAAGGCACTTGCTTAAATAACATTCAGAAACAGAAATCCAACCCTTTCTAGTCACAGACAGATGGCTATTAAATGTACTAGAATCACCCCAAATAACAGCTGCCTGTAAGGTGATCATCGGAAGATTTTTAAGATAAGCATTTGTCTGTCTTGATTTTCTTAGGACTTGGTTTCTTAAGTAGTCACAAGTCTGACAAAATCATCATAAAACATAAGCAACATCTTGTTCTTTTTGCAAATGGTACAAAGAACGGAAACAGTATTTCTAACTTTTTATTGACAATCTCCATACATACACACAATGCACTCTGACCATAGTCCCCTCCCACCAACTTTTCTTTGACCCCCCCCATGCCCCCTCCACTGAATCCCTTCTTTCCAACTAGTCTAGCTTCTTTTTTGTCATCATCCCCCCCATATCAGGCAGCTCTGTGTAGGCAGCATCAGTCACTGTATCATGAATACCGTGGCCACTTTGTGTCTGGAAGAGAGTGTTCCAAAGCACTCCATCCTTTGGTTCCTACATTTTTTCAGTCACACCTTGGTGGTGGTCACCGAGCCTTGGCGGGTCTAACAGAGATGTCTCACTTAGTGTTGATCGTTTTACTGTCACTTCTTCCCTGCAGGATGGTAACTTTTAAGTCACCCCAGTGGTCACCACCATCTGAAAAGAGAAGCTTCTCTAACCAAAAGTGAGATTAGCAATAATATATGGGCATAAACATAAGTGTGTAGAGGGCAGTTTGGTGGACATAATACATGTATTTACCAAACAACAGAAGTAACTTCTCCACTAGGGCTTATGACCTCCCAGTCACAGGTTTTTAACCAGGTTTTCAGTACCAGACACAAATTCCTTCCCTTAGAGCTAACCTCAAATCTAATCAGAGAGCAGTTGGTTTTCCCCATAACAAACATGCCACTATCTCACCAGTTGACACATTTTGCCTATGTAGCTTGCAGGATCCACTGCTGGTTAAGACCGCTGATGATTTTTCTCCTAGCAGGTAACTTAGCTCTTTTCAGTATCGTGATAGCTAGTCAACAAAACTGGAGAAGGCTTCCAGCTCTGCTCCAGTTTGATTTCCCAGTGTCCTGCAGCCAAAGAGTATGGTATCGTTAACAATAGGGCCCAGGAAAATGTATATATTTTTATTTTAGAGAGAGAAAGAATTGGTGAGCCAGGGCCTCCATCACTGCAATTGAACTGATGCTTGCGCCACCTAGTGGGCATGTGCGACCTTGTGCTTACCTCACCTTTGTGATTCTGGGTTTTGGGATCTGGAGAGTTGAACACTGGTCCTTAGGCTTTGCAAGCAAGAGCCTTAATGGCTAAGTCGTCTCTCCAGCCCCAGGAAAATATTTTTAAGAAAGTCTGTTGCAGCCAGGCATGGCATTGCATGCCTTTAATCCCACCACTCGGGAGGCAGAGGTAGGAGGATCACTGTGAGTTTGAGGCCACCTTGAGACTACACAGTGAATTCCAGCTCAGCCTGGGCTAGAGTGAGACCCTACCTCAATAAAAAAAGAAAGCCTGTTGCTTTAGACACAGACCACTGGGTTCTAGTTTTGCATTAGTATATTAAATCTTGGTCTTAAAAATCCATTAGATAAATTTCACAAAACTTTTTGAAAACATCAGTGACCATAAACAGGCTTATTACCTAGTGCATAAGCATGCCTCTCACGTGAGCCTTATTAACCAGAGCTAGAGAAAGGGCTCATAAAAAGATTTCTCCTTAAACAGAAACCTAAATATCCCTGGTTATTAGCTTGTGCAGGCCAACAAAATTAACAGGAAATATAAAACATTAAATTCCTATCTTTTAAATTTTGCTAAAAGTAAATCAATATTCTATTAAAGTCCAATTGCTTTGAATTTATGGCACTTAAAAACCTCTGACAACAACATGTTGGTTTTGGTTAAACTAATTACATAGAAATCTTTTCTTATGATTATTTTTCATAAGCCTCATATAAATTTATATTGATACTACAAAGTATGGATGTCATTTATACAAATAAGCATTGTATAGTCATTTAAAAATATAACATCTGAAAATCATTAAAAAATGAAGAAAATTTCTAATTATATTTTCATCATATTACACCTGTCAGAGATGTGTTTATGTTTCATTATATTATGTATGCATCATAAGAAGGTTTTTTGTTAAAAACAGCTATTAAGGGCTGGAGATGGGGTTAATGGTTAAGGTGCTTGCCTGCGAAGCCTAAGGATCAATGTTCGATTCTCCAGGTCCCACATAAGCCAGATACACAAGGTGGCACATGCGTCTGGAGTTCATTTACAGTGGCTAGAGGCCCTGGTATGCCCGTTGTCTCTCTCTCTCTCTTTTCTCTTTCCCTCTCTCTTTATCTCTCTCCCTCTCTCACTGTCTCACATAAAAATAAATTTTAAAAAGCGTGCTATTGAGTCTAAGGATTCCGTGAACATAGAGCCTCTAAACCTAACACTGCCTTCTTTGTGAACCAAACTGGTTTTATTTCGATAATTTTATACTGTATATACACACAAAATTAGATATTAATATATTGAGTTTCATAAGATTATTTGTAGCAAAATGTATTATCTGTTATCAGTGACTTAAGGTTGAATGACAACTCTGTTCCAATAGCAAGAGTAGCCTGTCTCAACTTTGACAAAATCAATGGATATTTCATGTGGAGCAAAGCTCATAACCATACAAAAGAATCTCTACCTATAGGACAGTCTTTTGTAGGATGGTCTTTTAATTTTTTAATCTTTTAAACTTATTTTTTTAAGTTTGCCTTGCAGAAAGCAGTTTAGGGATGGAGATATGGCTTAGCAGTTAAGGCACTTGCCTACAAAGCCTAAGGACCCAGGCTCAATTCCCCAGTTCCCCATAAACCAGATGTACAAGGTGGCATATGTGTCTAGAGTTTGTTTGCAGTGGCTAGAGACCCTGGTGCAGCCACCCTCTCTCTCCCTATCTGCCTCTTTATCTCTCTCAAATAAATAAATAAAATATTTTTTTGTAAAAAGCCATTACAAATTTTATGAAAGTTTAACAAAGGTCTATTTTAACAATTTGACTAACCTTTAAATGCAAAATATTAGCCATGTCTCTTTGATAAGACTTAATTAAAAAGGACATTTCCCATCACCTGCCAAATAAGCTGATCCAGGTCCTCACCGTGGCTGCTTGCAGGGTTGGTGTCTCCTATAACCCATTATGAGAAGGAAGTTTACATGAAGATCTTTGACATATATATCCATCACTTTGTATGGATCACAGCCTTCAGAAAAACCTTGTATTTATCAATTGCATACATGAATATTTCTGGTAAAGAAACCAATAGACATAATCTAATGATGGATTTTGTAATGCCCATAGCTCTAGGCATATTGGTTAATATAAGGCATTTTTATGGCCTCTCATTTCTTATTACCCTTGACTGTTCAAAAAATGAATACAATTTAATTTCTTTCTAGAATCAAATATTTTGGAAGAAATTTCTTATCAAAATCTATGTAGCCAATACAAAACTTTGGAAGTTAACAAAATTTATGACTCAATGAATGTTGTCTTGCTAAAAACCAATGACACTTTCAATAAACTTTTTTCATCTTATAAAATAGGGAATTAAGGTAATATTTGGAAAGTTGAAGACTTAAAAAATGAAAATTACATTCACTGGAAATTGTAAATCAAATGTTCTGTACACTTTTTTCCATGGCTTCACTGACAATTAAGCAGCTTTAGTAATGCCTCAGTTATGATATGAATATAATTTATTTGATTTAAAGTCCAATACTGAAACATGCCTTTCCACATCCAAGAGTATAAAAGAGAAATTTCCTCCTCCCAGAAGGTTTCCAAGATTCTTCACTTTGTTTTGGTTTGTGCTAAAAACCTGGCAGTTAGATGGAATGTTCTGGAACATACTAAATTAAATTATTTTCTGACTCCTTCCCAGCTTCTATTCTTACCCTCATCTAATATTTTAAATCGGGGGGGGGGGGAATCAGTGGTTTATTGATGACTTCTTCTCGTTCCCCCTTTCTAAAATTATTCCATTCAATTCGGTACTCCTTAGAAGTCGATTTCAACATAACTCTTTTGTGGATGAAGAAATGGAGGCTCAGAGTTATGTAGTTTACCTGGGGCCCCTGGTCTAGTACATTCAGTCAAGTATTTTAGAAGCTTATTGTCCCTCTAAAACATGGAGTCTTCAAAGCATTTGTTATGAAACAAATTTAGTAGACCCAAATATACCATTTTAATAGGCTTTAGGAAGTTAAGAGAACCTAAGTTTATAAGACAGCTTAGATTTATCAGGGTTTTGAACCCACAGTTCAATCCAAACTACATTTATGATAAATTAAGAATATCCACTTTAAACCTTCTTTGCAAGTTATTTTGCTATTCTGTTGCAAATCATTGCAAGTATTTTTCTTATTATTTTCATCCTCAATATCCAGAACTAACACTTGAAAGTGCTCTATCCAAGCTATTCTCCCAGCCGGGCGTGGTGGCACATGCCTTCAATCCCAGCACTCAGGAGGCAGAGGTCAGAGGATCACTGTGAGTTTGAGGCCACCCTGAGAATATGTAGTGAATTCCAGGTCAGCCTGGGCTAGAGAGAGACCCTACCTCAAAAAAACAAGACAAAAATAAGGGCTGGAGAGATGGTTTAACAGTTACGGCACTTGCCTGCAAAGCCAAAGGACCCATGTTCAATTTCCCAGTACCTATGTAAAGCCAGATGCAAAGGTGGCAAATACCTCTGGAGTTTGTTTACAGTTGATAGAGGCCCTGGCATGCCCATTCTCTCTCTCCTTCTTCCTACCTGCCTTTCTCTCTTTTGTCTCTCAAAGAAATAAATAAAAATTTAAAAAAACAACAGCAAAGTATTCTACCAGGAAGCTCAAAGTTAACATTTAAATCTCTTTATTTCAGCTAAACCTGGGATAAAGGCCTTATTTAACTAGTTCACACCCCTCCACACAAGGACCAGGAAGGAAAAAACAAAAACAAAAACAAGCAAACAAAAAAAAGCAAGCCACAGGTACCAATCCAAGTCCAAATTTCAAATGATTTAAATTTTGTATACCAACAATAATATTTTTTGTTTGCAATGTATTTAGAAATGTGAAAGATATGAAGTGCCCACAGGTATGTTTGTGTGTTGTTCGTAGGGATTCCAGAAGCAGACTGAGTGTTGGGTGAGAGGCTCATTTGATGGGGATTCCTTCCCACACTATCACCAATGGACTGATTTCCCCACTCACATGTTTCAGGAAGTCCCAACACCAAGACCTGTGGGGTGGTGATATGGGAATCTGGGATGTCCTTCAGAGTGACAGAGTTCTTCTTGGCTCTTGATTCAGTTTTTAACCCAGGAGACAGGACGCCAGACACTCACAGTCCACACAACTTCCATTGAGTCAGGGGCCTCCAGATTCTTGTCTTGTGAATTCAAAGAATGAACCCCACAGACCACAGCGGTGAGGTTCAGAATGCTTTCATTACTGTGCTTCAGAGAAGGAGAGAAGACAGCGCCCTGTATGCAGGAAGCGTCCCCAGCGGGTGATAGGCTGGTGACTCGGATCAGAATTTGTTAGGCCTGGTGACTCTGATCAGGATTTTTTTTCTTTTCTTTTCTTTTTTCTTTTTAATAGGAAATACTAAGCTGAGCTGGTCAATGTAGTTTCCATGCCTGGTGTCTACGTGCCTTGCCTCGCTTCTAAGAAAGGGGAATTCCTTTAGGGAAAATGAGATAAGGAAAAACTGGATTCCTCCTGACAGTCCCAAGGACATTTTATTGCTTTTAGCCACCTTTAGGTTTTGGTGTTATTTTTTTTTCTTTTCTTTTCTTTTCTTTTCTTTTCTTTTCTTTTCTTTTCTTTTCTTTTCTTTTCTTTCTTTCTTTCTTTCTTTCTTTCTTTTTTTTTTTTTTGAGGCATGCCCAATGAACTGCCTTTTTTATGCAAGAGAGAGAGACAGACTGAGAGAATCAGTGCACCAGGGCCTCCAGCCAGTGCAATCGAATTCCAGACACGTGCGCCCCCTTGTGCGCATGTGTGGCTTTGTGCGCTTGTGTCACTGTGCCTATGACTTACGTGGGACCTGGAGAGTCTAACATGAGTCTTTAGGCTTTGCAGGCAAGCACCTTAACCATTAAGCCATCTCTCCACCTCTCACCTTTAGTTTTGGGAGCCCTGCTATCCCTAAACTGTCTCAGTAGCTTGAGGGACCAGGCAACCAGCACTTATGGGCACTTCCTGGAGAAGCTGTCACACTTCCTTACAACACGGGCATGGGGTATGCTCTTCTTGCGTGGTTCCCTATGAGGCCACTCCACACCAAGGAGTCATAAACTCCTAATTAAGTTTACATGGGTCCTTAGCATTCACAGGCAAGTGCCTTAACTGTTAATCCATCTCTCCTGCCCAAGATAAGCTTTTAAGAATCAATATCCCACAACAAAGGCAGCCACCAAACAGCTATGGAAGCCTCAGACAGCAGAGATAATTGATCTCATATCAACTGGCTGCAAAGTGACTCAAGATGAGTCCAGATGGATTTCACACCCCAAACTTGCATCTGATAAGCATTAAACCAAAATCTAAAGGCGAATGCCAAGCCAGGGGATGCAGAAAAACAAAGTGAACATTCTACCAAACAAAATCTGAACTTTTCTGTCACATAACCAAACAACCACTCAGCAAATGACTCATCAGAGCTTTCGAAATGACAGACATTTTAAACATACCTTTACCAACTGATGCCAAGAGCACAAAACAAACCAAGACCATGGGTGTTTACTGAGGACTCTCCGATCATAAAGCTGAAAAACTCGAGTACTCTGCACAGGCAAGGACAAGTCAAAATCCAGCAAGTGGCTGCCTTTGTTGTGGGATGTGACATCAAAGAAACTTGAGGTGTAACTGGTTGTGGCTGGTGGAGGGTCTTTGCATCAGACTCCTAAGATATGCTGGGCACATTAGGCAGGGAACCATAGATCTATTTCTAAATCCCCAGTCACAGAACAGTATTGGCTAAAATTGGTATTCTGTACATGTGTAGTAATTGATTTGTTTGGGGGGGGGTCTTTCTCTGTGTGTGATTGAATTCACTCAGTGGATGTCTCCAGGATTCATACATGTTGTAGCAAGAATCCAACTTTCCTTCCCTTTTAAGGCCGAGTAATATTCCACATCATAGATTCACCACATTTTGCTAACTCGTTTAGCTACTGCTAAGGTTCAGCAAAACATTTTTTTCATTCATGCTGCCAGCCTCAGCACCCTCTCTTGACCTGCCATGAGCCTCTCTCTCTGTGCATGGGACAATAAGCACAGGAAGCACTTACTTGAGCTCAGCATCTACTGTGAGTCCCTGACTTTCTGGAAGTTTCTAGTCTTCTAGGAGCCAATACTGTGGAGTGCAAAGTGTTGGAACTCACTTTTCCTTAAAGAACGGAAACAGTCAAGTATTCCAGGTTCCTGTTCCTTCCCAACCCTGGCAGAAGACGGGGCCGGGGAGCTCGTGGGACAGCAGTCACCCCTATCTTGTTCCCTCACACAGCCCCCAGGAAGGCCCAGCAGAAGTCCGTGGTGGCCGCTACAGTGCACAGCCAAGTGTGGCCACCTGTTGGGCACTAGAGGAGGTGCAACGCTGGGGCTTAGGAAGCCTTAAGTGCCCACATTAGCCACACCTGCTACGCCCTAGCCCTGTGGGTGAAAGCACTCACAAGCTGGTACCCCTGTAGGAGAAGCTGTGGGTGGGGGGATAATGCAGCCTCTACACCCCCAAAATTGGAATTTGACACTAAAAGAAAATAGGTGATCAAGCTGTCAAAAGGAAGCTTTTGTATACGTTACTAAAAAGAATCTAGTATGAAAAGATAACATAGATACATATATACATTCATACGTACATACATACATTCATACATACTGTATGAGTCCAAAACCACAGAGACAATGAAAAACTCAGTAGTTGCCAAAGGCTGGGAGGAAGGAAGGGTGAGTAGGCAGGCCACAGAGGACTTTAGGTCAGAGAAACTAACTTATGATCCCATGATCATGGATCCATGTCACGTTTTCGTTAAAACCCAGAGAACACACACAGCACCGAGAATGAACCCTGAAGCTTAGATCTGGGCGACTGTGACACTTCAGGGCAACCTCACTGATGATAACAGATGTATCCTACGTGCAGGGAAATGCATGTTTGATTCTCTGTTTTTAGTGCTCAGTTTTTTAAGTGAACCTAAGACTGCTCCATTAAAGTCATCTATTAGATAACAAAAAAAATAAAAAATAAAAATAAAAATAAAGGAGCCCCAGGATTTTCTGTATCAAAGAAGGTCATCTGGCTCCTCAGCCATTGTCACTCAGCTTGGAAACCCCTGTTTTTCCCAGAAGGGACCCAACCCATCCCCTGACTCAGCCTTTCAGGGGAGCCACAGAGTCCCAGTCTCTCACTTGGGTCACATTTTGCAGGAAGAGGCCTCTGATGTTTCAGCTTAAATGTCACCTCCCCTGACCACTCTTCTCCGGCCGCTCTCCTTCCATCATCTGTTGGTTTTCACTAGCAGAAATGACATGTTTACAGGCCACTCCAAGGATGTGCCACCGAGGCAGAAACTTCGTCCCTAGCGCATAGGACAGTGGATGGCACAGACTAGGAGCTCAGTAAATACTTGTTGACTGAATAAGTCTGTCACTAACCATCTGCTTCACTAAGGGCAAGGTAGTTAAACCTCCCTGGGCCTCAATTTCCTCATCTGTAAAATGAGCAATTACAGTTCATAATTGTGCCCTCTCGCTGTAATGCTGTGTGTGTCCTAGCTGGGATCAGAATGACCTTGTTTTCTGACTCAAGGGCTCCTCTGGTTCGTGATGACTCGAGAGTTCCCGTGGCCCGGGGAAGCTTCGCCTTTCTGGCTGGCTTTGCAGATGCCTGGAGAGGCTGGAGCATGAACCAAGGTGATGGTGTTTGTGACAAGTCTTCCCCAGTAACAGCACCTCCAAGAGGACAGGGCCCTCGGGAGTCCTGCCGTCGTGTGTGCGGAACAGTCCCCAGCACCCACAGGCTCGGCGAGGGCTCTGGAATGAGGAAGGAGGCGCTTGGTGCGTGTGTGTCCATTCCTGCGTAAGTGCGGCGCGGTATGAAGACAGCCGTCATCGTCCCTCCCGCTGGCAGAGCCCTGTGCAGCGTGTCTGCGCTTGCATCATCCCATTGGATCCTCCTGACAAGCCCATGAGGTAACGCCATTAGGCTCTATTACCCCAATTTACAGATGAGATAGCCGAGGCTCAAAGAGTCTGACCTGCCCAAGGCCACGTTGCGGGCGAATGACAGAGGCCAATCTCAAATCCGGGCTCTTCTCTCTCTAGGCCCAGTGCTGTGGGCACCTGTGTGTGGCTGGCTGGGGGAAGCTCCGACTGGGAGGAGAGACAGAGTGCCATCTGTGAGTGGGGCTCTGGACGCCCCAGTGAGGGGGGGACAGGAGCACGGTGGGCAAGCAGAGCTAGGCCGCCACCCGCTCTGGCAGGGGCCCAGTGACCCCCTCCTCCGCACGGGGAGCACCTGCAGAGAGCACATGGCTCACGTAGGCACTGCCACCCTCAGGCCTGGACATGCCCAGCTCTGGCGGGTCCCTCGCAGGGCACAGATTCAAAGGATGTGGGCAAACTGGTTTGAGGAACATAAAAACCAGCTCAAAGCTTTCTCCTCTTTCTGGACAAAGCACCAGCCCAGCCCCATCTCTCCTCCACCAAGGAGGACACTTCGGAAGATGTCTGCCCAGCCCCCAAACCAAGTGTCTTTAGCAAAGTCATTTACAAAGCTTTCCAGATCACACCCGCATGCCTACACACAAACACACAGTGCCCAAGCCACCGGACTCTGCCTCCCGGAAGCCCAGGCAGAGCTGACAAGCCCTCACCCCCACCTCCCTCCCACCCCCAGCCTTGGGCGGCTTTCGGGACTCTGTGGTGGGGTTTTCTCTTTGCTTCCTGCTCTGGGGGTCTGGCCCCGGCTACTGGGGCCTCTCTGCAATTGCCAGCTCCTAGAGGGACTGGGGCCCCACTTTGCGTGTATGGGGAGGGGGAGTCACAGCTGCTGGCCATCCTGCACCAGTGCCTGTCTGGAAGGCCAGGGGTGCCCGCAGCTTAACGAATGTCCCCGAGGTCTTCCCTCCAGAGGCCACTAGGACACTGATGAGGAAATGGAGGACAGAAGGAGGGGTGGAGGCCAGGACAGGTGGCAGCCCACACACTCACCTGATTAGTCACATCATGTGGCCAGCAGAGCAGAGGTCACCCTGAAGCTGGCTGTTGGGGCACAGTTGAGGATCAAGAGGACCCTCTGCAAAGCTGATGGAAAGGCATGTTGTCAAAATGCCTTTCTTCACCATTGATGTGGTATCCTGACCCCTCCGAACGACCCAGAGTTGCTAGAGGAGGGACGTCGGGTTTATTCACAGGTCAATACCATTGGGTTTTAGCCGCAGGGACTAAACAACTCATCCCTGTCTCGTTGGCAGCTTGTTGGGGTCCCAGGGCCACACAAAATTGTCTATTTTTCCTACCAAGTAGAGCTAATGGACAATGATTGAGCACATTAGCCGTGGACCCCTGCCCTTGCAGACCCCTGTCCTTGCAGACCCCTGCTCAGTCCTCTCACGCATCACCCTGGCGACTTCAGGTGGCTCAAGGGGAGGGTTCTGGAGCCACAGGGGGGAAGCCTCTGAGCCAGTGGGATGGTCATATGCCTCGCCTCACCTAGGACAGTCCCACTGTGTGTCTGCGACCTTAGAATTGTTATGGATAGGGCTCAAAGTGTCCCAGGCTGGAAGAGTCTAGATTGGGCATGTCTGGAGAGAGCTCTGCAGATCCCTAGAGGAGCAACTGGGTTGAAAGAGCCACACAGCAGAGGGCGCCAGTGAGCTGTGCCTGCCGGCCCTGCTCTGGCGAGGCGCGGGTGTGCAGGAGGGCAGGTGGAGGCCAGCTGGGGGAAATGCCCAGGCAGCTTCCTTAGAAAGCCCTGGCTGAACTCTTGATGTGACTCAGACCCAGCTGAAACCCACCTCCTCCATCTTCCCAGCAGTGAGGGTATGCAAGGCGTGGGAATCCAGGAGGGAGGCAGGGCCGTGTGCCCACTTCAGCCTAGCCAGTCTCCTGAAAGCCCCCCTCCTCCGGGCTCTACCCTGGAGGTTGGTTCACTTGGGCTTTGGCGAGGCTTAATGTGAGTTCCGTTTCTGGTACTGGTCTCGCTGTGACCTCGGGCCCTTTATTAGCATCTCCAAGCCGGAGGTCTTCTGAATCACAGGGCTGCCAGGGAAGAACTTGAGGCCCATAGCTGGGCTCCTGGCACCCAAGGGAGCAGTTCTCATGAGACTGTGCTGGCGCGCTCGTGGCCTCACCCAGCTTTCCATAGCGCATCCCTGCCAGCAAGACTCAAGACGAAGTTGAAGACACAGGCATTCGCCACCCATGCAGATGAATCTTTTTTTTTTTTTTTATTTGCATTCAAGTGGAGGGAGGGAGGGAGAAAGAGAGAGAGAGAATGGGTACTCCAGAACCTCTTGCCACTATAAACGAACTTCTGGTGCATGTGCCATTTTGTGCATCTGACTTTACGTGGGTACTGGGGACTTGAACCCAGGCCTTTAGGTTTTGCATGCAAGCACCTTTAATGGCTGAGCCATCTCTCCAACCCCCAGATTAATTTCTTTCTTTTTTTTTTTAAAAAAAATATCTTATGTATTTAGTTACTTAAGAGGAGAAAACGCAGATAGAGAGAGTGAATGGGCAGGCCAGGGCTTCCAGCCACTGCAAATGAATTCCAGATGCATATGCCACCTTATGCATCTGGCTTACGTGGGTGCTGTGGAAATGAACCTGGGTCCTTAGGCTTCACAGGCAAGCGCCTTAACTGCTAAGCCATCTCCCCAGCCCTCAGATGAATTTCTTGATGACAACACCATGACTATAGGAAGCCACGGATGCTTCAGCGCCAGAGTCTGTTAAAGAATCATTCGGTCAAGAAATACCTATGCCCAGGATAGAGAACAGACCCTTGTTTGTCCAGAGTGGCCTCACACGTCAACCGTTGTCTTGACATAATTATTCACAGCTTCCCTTCCCTGTTGAGGTGTCCCAGTTTGGATGCTACTAGGCACTGACTCTGTCCTGTGCCAGGCACAGGGGATGGAGAGAAAGATGACATCCCTGTAGGGCTCTCTGTCCAATGAGGACACAGAAAAAGAGGGATGGAAATGCACTGGGAATGTGGGGCTGGACATGCTGCTGGAAGGTCAGCGAGTAGCCCCTTGGCCCCTTTAGGACCTGTCACCACCGTTTTGGTGTCTCCACCCTCTAGGGCTTTTCATTATTTCTATTGATTTAGACTTGGGGGTTAACTAATGACAGACGTTGTCCACCTGACACACGAGGCAGCAGCCCATCTGCTCAGCCTCACAGTATTTCTTTGAGCCCCAGAAGCTGCTCTTCCACTTCTTCCTCCTTAGTGCTGTGTAACTCCCCCTTTTGGATTTTTGAGATGGGGGGGTCTCACTATTTAGCTAAGGCTCATAGTGATCCTCCTGCCGTAGTTTACCAAACACTGAGATTATTTTATACATATGCCACTATGCTCAGCTAGAATCTGGGTTTTTGCAGGTGTGTATGTGCGTGGTATATGTACATGTGTATGCATGTTCGTTTGTGTATATGTGCGTGTGTGTGTGTATGTGTGCGCGTGCGTGTGCATGTGGAGACCAGAGGTTGATGTCAGTTGTCCTCCTCACTTGACCTTTTTTTTTTTTTAACTTGTTTTTTATTTGAGAGAAAGAGGCAGATAGAGAGAGAATGGGCACGCCAGGGTCTCCAGCCACTGCAAACAAACTCCAGATGGGTGCGCCCCCTTGTGCATCTGGCTTATGTAGGTCCTGGGGAATCAAACCTGGGTCCTAAGACTTTGCAGGCAAGCGCTTTAACCACTAAGCCATCTCTCCAGGCCACCCCTTTTTTTTAGACTTTTTAGATCTTGCACTGAACCCAGAGCTACCTGGGCAGCCAGGGATCTGCCTGTCTCTGCCTCCGGAGCACTGAAATTACAGAGACATGCCACATCACTCAGCAATTCCGTGGGTGGTGGGGATTCAAACTCAGGTTCCCGCGTTGTGCAGCAAGCCCTTACCCACTGAGCCATCTCCACAAGCAGAAGCTGTTTTTTCCCAGAGATGTTCAATTTTTAAATGTTTTAAAACGAATCGCTAAAACCCATCTATTCTGTTCATGATTTTATGAACATGAAGCTGGTCCTGAGCGCTTCTTCCCTCCTCACGGAAAGTGCAGGGCAGGAACATCGGTGTGGACCAGAGCCAGGCTCAAGGCCACCTGCAGCTCCCAACTAAAGTCACAAGTACCTCATGACATCTAGAGAAATGGATGAAAGAAGAGGGAGGAGAGGAGAAGAGGGAAAAAGATGAAAGCAGCAGTGAGATTCCTGGGTTAGCTGGGCTCTTCCCCATCATCTGAGTCAGGTTGGGGGAGGAAGGTAGGCACCGCCCAAAGAACTACAGGCAGCTGAGCACCCCCATCCCAGACCCAGAGATGCTTGAGGGGCACCGGATGTACAAGAGCAAGCTTTCCACTACCTTCCCACAGCCCGCTGTCTCTGGCCCAGGCCTTTTCTGTCATGCCTCCTGGTCCTCCTAAACAAGGTCCTCCCTGTGTCCTGCTCAGTGAATTTGAGAGCATTCTCTAGCCAGCAGCAGCAGAGTCTCCTTGTCCAACCGTGAGTGTCACATAGGAACTTTATCAATTCTGCTTCTCAGCAGGGATGGATCTACTTATCCCATCCCACAGTATCCCTGGGAACTAGACGAAACCCCAACACTCCCCAGTTTGGGAGGAGCATTGCCTTATTTAGCTGTGCTGCCCTGGAGCAGGGAGAAAAGGAAGGAGATAGGGCTGAAGAAGAAGGAAGGAGGCTGAAGAATTCTGAGAATTAAGGGTCATGATGATGTCACCATGGGAGGGTTTCACCGGGGTCAGTGGGTGGGGGCGGGGCACAGTGGCTTGGAGTGACTCATTTATAGGAATGGGCTTCATGTCCAGGAGAAGTTACTCATTTAGTAAGCCATTAATTGTTTCAACACTCGTTTATTGAGCTGTTATTATGCATCAGACCCAGGACGAGGCCTTGGAAGAGAGACATCCCAGCCAGGGCTGGAATTGCAGCCTGGAGGGGGGCGCAGCACCATGCAGAGTGTGGTGTGGGCAGGAGGAGAGGGATGGATATGCGGAGGGGGGGGGGTGGCAGTGGGACACATGGTACACACTGGGACAAATAAACAGGCTCTACTCAGGGGAAGAGGCCAAGAAAGTCTTCTCCCAGAGGGGAAGCAGTGAGAAGAGGGTGTTTGAGCTGCTGGAGTAGGAGGTGAATCCAGTATGGGTGGGGAAGGGAGTTCTAGACAGCAAGAAGACCAGAAGCAGGAAGGCTCAGAGGTGGGGCCTGGGGAAGCACTCCGAAGACTGAAGACAGCAGTGGTGAGACATGGCATTAGAGAGGGAAAAGAGCCGGATTCCAGAGTTGAGGTAAGGGTGTGCTCACATTACGCCTGTCTTTGGAGAGCAGACCCCACATATATGAATAACCAGTGGAATACTAACAGATTAAGCCTGGTTCACTCAGAAGGCAGGACTGGCTTCTGTGGGGATTGGTGAAGACTTAGCCAAAATACTCCTGAAGCATGCACATCCCTCCTGAAAGACGGTCCCATGTTCATCACAGAAAAACAGAAAGCCTGAGTTTCAGTAGAGGACATAACTCACTGGAACTCCTAAACCAATGGAGGGGAGCAAGAACCAAGGCCACAGAGCTCCTAGTTTCTTACACACACCTCTGTCACTGCACCTGAGCACCCTTGTCTGACCTTCATCTCCATGAATGTTCTCGCCCTGCCTGAGCTCCATGTCCATGATTGTTCTCATGCTGCCTGAGCTCCATCTCCATGATCTCACCCTGCCTGAGCTGCATCTCCATGGTTGTTCTCACCTTGCCTGAGCTCCATCTCCATGAATGTGCTCACCCTGCCTGAGATCCATCTCCATGATTGATTTTTCTCACCCTGCCTGAGCTCCTTCTCCATGATTGTTCTTATCCTGTCTGAGCTTCATCTCCATGAATATGCTCACCCTATCTGAGCTACATCTCCATGAATGTTCTCACCCTGCCTGAGCTCCATCTCCATGAATGTGCTCACCCTGCCTGAGCCTCATCTCCATCAATATGCTTACCCTGTCTGAGCTCCATCTCCATGATTGATTGTTCTCACCCTGTCTGAGCTCCATCTCCATGATTGTTCTCACCCTACCTGAGCTAAATCTCCATGACTGTTCTTATCCTGCCTGAGCTCCATCTATATGGTTGTTCTCACCCTGTCTGAGCTTCATCTCCATGAATGTGCTCACCCTATCTGAGCTACATCTCCATGAATGTTCTCACCCTGCCTGAGCTCCATCTCCATGAATGTGCTCACCCTGCCTGAGCCTCATCTCCATCAATATGCTTACCCTGTCTGAGCTCCATCTCCATGATTGATTGTTCTCACCCTGTCTGAGCTCCATCTCCATGAATGTGCTCACCCTGCCTGAGCCTCATCTCCATCAATATGCTTACCCTGTCTGAGCTCCATCTCCATGATTGATTGTTCTCACCCTGTCTGAGCTCCATCTCCATGATTGTTCTCACCCTACCTGAGCTAAATCTCCATGACTGTTCTTATCCTGCCTGAGCTCCATCTATATGGTTGTTCTCACCCTGTCTGAGCTTCATCTCCATGAATGTGCTCACCCTGTCTGAGCTCCATCTCCATGATTGTTCTCACCCTGCCTGAGCTCCATCTCCATGATTATTCTCACACTACCTCAGCTCTGTCTCCATGATTGTTCTCACCCTTCCTGAGCTCCATCTCCACGATTGTGCTCACCCTGCCTGAGCTCCATTTACATGATTGTTCTCAACCTGTCTGATCTCCATCTCCATGAATGTTCTCACCCTGCCTGAGCTCCATATCCATGATTATTCTCACACTACCTGAGCTCCATCTCCATGAATGTGCTCACTCTGCCTGAGCTCCATCTCCATGAATGTGCTCACCCTGCCTGAGCTCCATCTCCATGAATGTACTCACCCTGTCTGAGCTCCATCTCCACGAATATGCTCACCCTGTCTGAGCTCCATCTCCATGAATGTTCTCACCCTGCCTGAGCTCCATCTCCATGAATATGCTCACCCTGCCTGAGCTCCATCTCCATGAATGTACTCACCCTGCCTGAGCTCCATCTCCATGAATGTGCTCACCCTGCCTGAGCTCCATCTCCATGATTGTTCTTATACTGTCTGAGCTCCATCTCCATGAATATGCTCACCCTGCCTGAGATCCATCTCCATGATTGTTCTTATACTGTCTGAGCTCCATCTCCATGAATGTGCTCACCCTGCCTGAGCTCCATCTCCATGATTGTTCTCACTCTACCTGAGCTCCATCTCCATGAATGTGCTCACCCTGCCTGAACTCCATGTCCATGATTGTTCTCATGCTGCCTGAGCTCCATCTCCATGATCTCACCCTGCCTGAGCTGCATCTCCATGGTTGTTCTCACCTTGCCTGAGCTCTATCTATATGGTTGTTCTCACCCTACCTGAGCTAAATCTCCATGACTGTTCTTATCCTGCCTGAGCTCCATCTATATGGTTGTTCTCACCCTGTCTGAGCTTCATCTCCATGAATGTTCTCACCCTGCCTGAGCTCCATCTCCATGATTATTCTCACACTACCTCAGCTCTGTCTCCATGATTGTTCTCACTCTACCTGAGCTCCATCTCCATGAATGTGCTCACCCTGTCTGAGCTCCATCTCCATGAATGTACTCACCCTGTCTGAGCTCCATCTCCATGATTGTGCTCACCCTGTCTGAGCTCCATCTCCATGAATATGCTTACCCTGCCTGAGCTCCATCTCCTTGAATGTTTTTACCATTCCTGAGCTCCATCTCCATGATTTTTGAAGGCTGGGGGCTTCTCATTTTGCACACTGCCAGATATATACACACACATTCTCTCTGCCCCATGTCACATCTTTGGAGAAGCCACCAGGTTTCCCTTCTACCAAAGCCAGGCCACAAAGCCACTATAGCAAGAGCTTGCAGGGAGAGCTCAACCCTGGGAATCTCTTCAAAAATCAATTGTGCCTGGACCTGGATGTCAAGAGGTGGTTTTAGCATGGTCATAGCCAGCCCCTGAAGCCCCTATTCCTCCAGAAAGAAGGAGGGGCCATCCCACCTGTCCTTGAGGACCAGCATTGTCTATGTTCACTGCTGGTAATAAAGTCCCCACCATATTTCTATTATTTTTTTTCACTTTGAGAGGGAGGGAGAGAGAAGAGAATGAGTGTTCCAGGGCCTCTAGCCAGTGCAAATGAACTCCAGACACATGTGCCACCATATGCAGCTGGCTTACATCTTATATGAGTTCTGGGGGATGAAACCTGGGTCCTTAGGCTTTGCAGGCAAGCACCTTAGCCTCTAAACCATCTCTTCAGCACCCCTTAAATGTATTTTTGCTTCTTCTGCTAATGTTAAGCTTGGGTATATTTCAGGGGAAATGCAAGTCTGCAGACCTCTGATTCACACCCACTGAGCTCATCAAAACCAGAACAATTTGGTAATCGCTGCTGGGTTTACTGGATGTCCTCTGGGATCTGTGAAAAAAAAAAAAAAAAAAAAACAAAACTGTTCCTCAGAAACAGGAAGTTTCAACAGAAGGAAGGAGACGGGTTGCAAAAATCAACCTTTGAACTGTCCCTCCCTATGGAGGCCTGGCGCTCCTGCTGCTCGAGGTGCCTTGTGCACGACACTTCCTTCCTCTGTCCAGTCAAACATGGATCCAATTTGGTGCCCACTGTGTGCAGAAGCTGGGAACACAGGGTTTTTGTTTTAAGGATCTAGTAGTTTGATAGCGTTACTGTAACGATACTGCACACTGAGGGCTCACACAACAGAACCTTCATTTCTCACGATTTTGGAGGCTACAGGACTGGTTTCTTCTGAGGCCTCCCTCGCTTACAGACACTATCTTGTCCCTGTATCTTCCCCCGCGTGTGCATCTACGTCCCAGTCTCCTCTTCTTATAAGAATACTGGTCATAAGCCAAGAGCCAGGTGATGGCTCACTCCTAAAATCCCGGTGCTTGGGAGGCTGACACAGAAAGAAGGCTACAAGTCTGAGGCCATCCTGAGCCACATATGGAATTTCAGATCAGCCTGGGCTACAGAGTGAGACCCTGTCACAAAACAAAACAAGGATAGTAGTCACATTAGAGTGTGGGTTTATTGACCTCATGTTCACATAATTATGTCTTTAAAGGCCCTTTTTGAGCCAGACATGGTGGAGCTGTAATCCCAGGACTTAAGAGGTGTAGGCAGGGGGATCAGGAGTTCAAGGGCATCTTTAGCTAGTTCAAGACCAGTGTGGGCTACACGAGACCCTGTAGGAGCCAAAGGAAGGGTAGGACTCCTTACAACGTGCTCCCCCCAGACACAAAATGGCCTGGATATCCATGACCTCACAGCGCCTGACACTACCTACACAAGACTATCATAATAGGAGGGAAAGATGATGACATCAAAATAAAAGAGAGACTGATTGAGAGGGGGAGGGGATATGATGGAGAGTGGAGTTTCAAAAGGGAAAGTGGGGGGAGGGAGGAAATTGTCATGGGATATTGTTTACAATCATGAAAGTTTTCAATAAAAAATTTTTTAAGTAAAAATAAAAAGGTTATTTCTTCCAAGAAGATCACATTGGAAGGTACTGGGAGCTAGGATTTCAAAGGCAACAAGTCAGCCTTTGACAACGCGTGATGTCCAGAAGCCATCTCCCAGGGCTCCATCTTTCTCTTTGGTCACCATCTGAGCTTAGTGTCCCAGATGAGGTAGTTGAGGGAGTTTTCTCAGAGCCACTGTCCACGTTCTGCAGCAGGATGACTTTGTACAGTGACTGTCACACCCCTGGATCTGGGTTCACATTCAGCCCCCTCACTTCGTAGCTCGGTGGTACAGCGCTCACTTACAGACCCTAAAGCCTCAGTTTCCTCAGAAGGATGAGAAGGATGGTGTTGTCTGTCCCACGGGGAATGCTTGTGATCATCCAGAAAGCTTATCACTGTAATACATAGTATCAAACCTGGGCCATAGAAACTGCTCAGGAGATTCAAATTCTTTTCCCAAGCATGTTTCCTACCAGATCCCTTCTACAAGGACCTAAGGAAGGATGTGTCCTAAGGGCTGTCTGGAGAACAACGGACTATAAGAAACAAAGTTATGAGGCTGAGGTTTCAAGTGTTTCCACCAGCCTATATCTAAATGCTGGTACTTAGCTCCTTAGGCTTGGCCAGAAAGACAGCTGACAGTCTGACATCGGCTGGACAGACTCCCCAACCCTCCCTCCTTCTCCCAGGGTCTGGGCTCTTCCATCTGTTACTAAGTTGAAAAGGGCTCTAAAGCCAATTATGGTGGTATGTATTTATAATCCCAGAATTTAGGAGGTAGAGGCAAGAAGATCAGGAGTTCAAGGCCAGTTTTAGCTACAGGAGACTCTGTCTCTAGAAAAAGAAAGGAAACCTGGCATTGTGGCTGGTTAAGCTCACTCCCCATTCAAAACTTATAACTGACCCCAATTTGGGTCTGTAGGTGGACTCCCCCCCCTTCTGCATTCTCTGCATTCATAATCTCTCCTCTTCCCTTCTCTTAATCTAATAAAATCTCTCTAAACTTAAAGAAGAAAAGAAAAGTGAGGGGATGAAGGAAGAAAGGAAGGAAGGAAGAAGAGAGGAAGGAAGTAAAGGCGGGAGGGAAGAAGGGAGGCAGGAAGGGACAGAGAGAAGAAGGAGGGAAGGGAAGGAGGCAGGCAGGTGTGCAGGCAGCTGTGCTTTGAAGACATCCTGGTCTTCCCTGGAGTTGAATTTCACCCAGGATCACTCACTCACTCACTCTTGGGACTTCTGAGAATAGCAAAGGAAAGAATGGTGAACTGTCAGGACCAGGCTGAGCCCAGTTCTGAATCAGACTGTGGAGAGAAAGCAAATTAAGACTGGCAGGGCCCTCTACTCAGGGAACCCCTCATGCCCCAGAGTGGTAAGGGACCTATATTTTAATCCCTGCTCTATTTCCCAGTGATGGGACACAGCAAGTCGTGTAAGAAAAAAAATCAACAATCTGACCTTCTCCCCTCCATGGGTCAATGAGAAATAATGTGTTTGACAACCATGAGTTCATATTCTATTAATAAGTTCAAGAAAGCAAGAAAGGCACTGGCTAGCACACCTCCTCTGATGGCCGAGGACAAAGGCATGGCCTCTGATCTCCTGGAGCTGCCCACACTGTGCACGCATGCCCACTTGAGAGCAGAGCAGAGGGGCACCTTAAGAAGATGAGCATGTCCTGCTTTGGAGGGAGGAGGCTCCTCCTGGACCGCACTGCTTCTTCGGTTTCTCCCACCACAGCCTGGAGTGCCCCCCCCCACATTACTCAGGACTGGAAATATGACTGATGACTCCGGGATGAGTAAGAGGCGCGCTCATCTGCATCACAGCCTGCCTGCTGACGGGGTGAATGGGTTCAGTGCTCCGAGCGCTGCTCAACCTGCCCCGGGAGTCCAGGCCGTCAGACCCCAGGAGGGGATCTGGGCTTTAGTTAGCAGTGATTTACAAGCCCTAGCTCATTGCCCTGTCTTCCTGGCTCCTGGGTGATGACAGCCTTCTCAGCATGGGTGATACCCCGACATTTGCTTGGGCCAGCGGGCATGGGGGACCCCCTTGGCACTCCAGCTGACTCGTTCTTCTGACACAGGCAGGCACCTGGTGCCACCTTGGTACAACTAGGTTCAGGGCAGCCCTGTGATTGGCAAGGCAGCCTTAGCTGCTTTGGAAGGGCCCTGGGGTTAGGGCCCACCCTGTAGGGTGCGTGCACGCCATGGGCGTGTCTAGATTCCCTTGGACACTCTAATCCACAATGTCAGTCAAGCAAATACTTTTAGTCTGTTTTCCATTTTCTATGTGTCTCCCTTTGGAACGTTTGGTGGACGTGGGATCACAGCAATGGAATGTAGTAATTCAATGTATTTTGAAATGTCTCTTTAACATTCTTGGAGTCACAGTGCAAACTGAACATAGTTCTGAGCACAAGCAAAACAACAAGCAAACTCGACTTCCTGGCACTGGGTAAGTCGGGCTGAAGCATCAGTTTCCCCATACCTGGCACGGGTGTTGTCAGGACACGGATGGTGTGGGAAATGACGCCAGCACCGTGAAGCGTGAGGCAGCCCCAGCTTGTCCTCTGCAGCGAGGGGCACAAACGCTGATGTCCTCCCTTAGAGCTGTGACTCCCCAGCCCCGGCTCCAGACCACTCCTCACAGATCGTAGAGCTGTTGCTAAGGACCTACAGAACCTCTTTGTAGCTTCTCATGGAGAATGACATATTAAATGGAAGTTGCTGATCAAAACCTTGGCAGGGCAGAGGAATTAGAACTAAGAAGAACATATGACGGGCCAAGTACCGAAGCACATCTGTAATCTCAGCATTCCCAAGGCCGAGGCAGGAGGGTGGTGAGTTCAATGCCATCCTGAGCCCTAACAAGCCCGTCTCAAAGCAGACAAAAAGATGTTATGGGCATGTGTTAAGAGAACTGTCTGATGGCACCTGGATATCTGCTAGTTACATCATCATTGCCTGGACAACACACCTGACCAAAAGCAGCTGGGGAAAGATTTTAATGTTGGCTTATAGTCTTGAGGAGAAGCTTCATGATGGCAGGGGACCGCATGGCATGGGCTGAGGCTGGACATCACCTCCTTGCCACAGCAGGGGGCACTCTAGTAAGAGGGAGCTGACTATAGCCCCCCAAAGCCAGCTCCCAACAACACACCTCCTCCAGCAAAGCTCTACCTCCAAAATTGCCATCAGCTGGGCAGCAAGCATTCAAAACCCATGAGTTCATGGAGAGGGGTATCTGCTTCAAACCACCACAATATTTTAAGCACAGTGGTTAGAACATCAGCAAAGCAAGTGAATCAAATGGCCAGGGTCCCCCTGTTCCAACTCATTCCTGTCCCATCGAAGGCATGGACTGTCCCCCAGTCCACATTTGTCATTAGAATCAGTCCTGGTTAGCTAGAAGTTCCCTATACAGCTGGAAGAAGCCTTGAACAACTCACCCAGGTGTCCAAGAGATAATTTTCTTCCTGACTCTGTAATAGCAAAAAAAAAAAAAAAAAAATTGGTCAATTCAGGATCCCCACCTAAACTTTTTAGTACGTAGACTGACTTTTCCAGGAGTTTTCCAGAGAGCCACGGCACTGGGGCAACAGGGTCCCTTGTCGTCGCCAGCCTCTGTGGTTGGGATGGGCACTGTTTCTACTCCCAGTGTTTCAGGGTGCAGCATTCTCTGGGTCACACTGAGAGCCTAGGACACTGTTCCAGGGCCATGTGGGGGCTGAGGGGTTCTGCAAGGCTGTTGCACCCCTTCTCTGAGGTTCCCAGCTCTGGAGCTCTACCCACGACATGAGCACGGACTGCGACTTTCCTCCCAGCCCTCCCCGGTTCCTCTCTCTGCCCAGGCGAGGGGATTTTTCTCTCGTCTTAGAAGGCTGGCTGGCTGGAAGTGAGAGCGAAAGCTACGCTCCATCGTGCTCCTTTCCCCAAAAGTGCATTCTCCTTCCTCTAAGGACTCAGGTTTTGAAAACCAACGCCAGTACCCACCCCCATGCACAGACTGCTTCTTCCCTGTGCTGAATTGTACAGGCTGTGCCAGCCCTGAGCTATCAGGGCAGAGCTACGGGAATAGTGAGAAGGGCATTGAATAAATGCCAAGAGGAATGGGCTGCGGATTCCCAAGTGTGCCATGTGCCACCCCAGAGAACTCTCAACAACTGATTAGGACTTTCTGGTAAGCTGCAGGAATCGTGACAACGTGGCGTTGGCACAAGAACAGATGTCGCAGTCAGGTTCGCATTGCTGGCAGAAATCACCTGACCAAGAGCAGCTTTTGGGAAAAAAAGGATTTAGTTTGGCTTACAGACTCGAGGGGAAGCTCCACAATGGCAGGGGAAATGATGGCATGAGCAGAGGGTGGACAACACCTCCTGGCCAACATAAGGTGGACAATAGCAACAGGAGAGTATGCCAAACACTGGCAAGGGGACACTGGCTATAACACCTATAAGCCCAGCCCCAACAATACACACCCTCCAGGAGGTGTTAATTCCCAAATCTCCATCAGCTGGGAACCTAGCATTCAGAACACCTGAGTTTATGGGGGACACCTGAATCAAACCACCACAACAGAGAAGGGGATCAAGGGAATGGAACAGAGTCTAGAAGTGACTCTATAGGCATGTGTTCAGCAAAGGCACCAACATGTTTCAGTGGGGAAAGGGAAGTCCCTTTAACAATTGGATGTGTAGACACCACCTCATATCCTATTCAAAGAGTATTGTGAGACAGATGTAAGCCTAAGCAAATATCCTAAATCTACTATTCCTCTAAGTCTTCATAACCTTGCAGAAGGCAAAACAAAAAGTTTTCTATTGAACCCAGGGCCTCAAGTGCTAGGCAGTGCTCGATAGCTGAGCTATATCCTTAGTCAGCCCTTTTAGTTTCATCTATCTACCTATCATCTATCTATCTATCACCTATCTATCTATCTACCTACCATCTATCTTCTATCTATCTCTATCTACCTATCATCAATCGCCTATCTATCTATCATCTATCATCTATCACCTATCTATCATCTACCATCTATCTATCTATTATCTATCTATCATCTATCTATTATCTACCTACCTATCTATCATCTATCTATCTACATCTACCTATCTATCATCTCTCTCTATCTCTCTATCAATCATTTATCTATCTATCATCTATCTATGTATCATCTCTCTCTATCTATCTATCTCTCTATCTTTCTATCTAGGAGAGAGGGAATAAGCAGGCCTCTTGCTGCTGCTACAAATTCCAGATGCATGTGTTGCTTTGTGTATCTGGCCTTACATGGGTACTGGGGAATCAAACCCAGGCTGCCAGGGTTTGCAAGAAATACCTTTAATTGCTGAGCCATCTCTCCAGCCCATCATCAACATTTTTGTTTGTTCTTTGTTTATTTTTGAGATGGGGCTTTGCCATATTACCCAGGCTGGCCTTGAACTCATAATCCTCCTGACTCATCCTCCCTCAACCCCACCCCCTGTTAATAATATTTTAATTGGCATATCTTCATTGTGCAATTGTACATGGTACTGGATTTCATAAGGACACTTTCATAGGGTCAAAATCCTGGGTGCATTTTTTTAATCAAAAGAAATTATTAGTCAGGCATGGTGACTCCTATCTTAATTCCAACACTTGGGATGCTGAGGTATGAGGGCTGGTGTGAGTACGAGGCCAGCCTGGGCTACAGAGTGAGTTCCAAGTCAGACTGAGCCTGGGCTAGAATGAGACTCTGCCTCAAAAAAAAAAAGAAAGAAAGAAAGAAAAGACATTTTTGGTCTGGGTTGAGTGACAGCATGTTCCTATAACCCAGCACTTGAGAGTCTGAGGAGTGGTATCATGAGTTCAAGGCCAACCTAGGCTACATAGTAAGGTCCAAGCCAGCCTAGGCTACATGGTGTGACTCTGTCTAAAAACAAAAGAGATGGTTAAGAATATAGATAATTTGAAAAAAATCATAAAACATATATCTGTGAAACTTCTCATATCCCAAATATATAAACACCAACAGATTATTTAAAAATATAGGAAAAAATCTGAGAAAGGAAAGCCCAAAATCCAGGCATGTTGGTGACCACCTGTGATTCAGAACTAAGGAGGATAAGATAGGAGGATCATGAGTCCAAGGTCAGCCTGGGCTACATAGTGAGACACTACTTAAAAAGGAAAGGAAAGGAAAGGAGAGCCAAAGGCTTGAACAGACATGTCACAGAAAACTATAAATTGCCAGTAAGCAAATGAAAATTGCTCAACATCATCGAGTTCATCTGGGGATGCAAATTAAAATCACAGCATTTCACACCCACTAAAATGGCTAAACTTAAAGGACCAACAATTCCAAATGTTGGTGAGGACACAGAACAAGTATCACTCACACACTGTCGGGGGAGGGGGGTGTAAAACTACAGCGACGTTTGAAAACTGGCAATTTCTTATAAACTTAAACACACACCTCCCCCCTGAGTTATCGATTCTGCTCTCAGGTGTTTATCCGAGCGAAATCGAACACATTTTCACCATAAAACTTATCCAAAGATCTTCATAGCAGTCTTACTCATAAGAGCAAAACAGTAGGACACATCCGGTGCCCTCACCAGGTGCACATGCGTGAGCACACAAGAGCGCTGGGCGATAAGACGGACAATCCGAAGATGCGACGTGCGTAAAGCTCACCATTATGCTGAAAGAAAGAGGTGAACACAAAAGAGTATGTTCAGTGTGAAGTTCTAGGACAGGCGAAACTAACCCAGGCTGATAGAAATCAGAACATTGGTTGCCTCAGGGTAAAGGCTGGAGATTGTCAGAAAGAGAGAAACCGGCAAGTTTGTGGGGTGGAGGAAATGCTCTCTCTTGATTGCAGTTTGATGGAGCACAAAGCCGTCAAAACTCATTGGGTTTTACACTTAAGATCCGCCTAACTCAATATTTGTAGAGGGTACATCAATTAAAAAAAAAAAAGAAAGAAAGAAACAGTTGCCAGAGGCTTAAGAGAAGAGGCATAAGGGATGGTTTAATGGCTAGAGTTACAGTGTAAATATGTCTAGTAGAAATTGTTAAGGTAGCACATTTTATCACATTTTTATAAAGCAAAATAGTTTGCCACTAAAACTTAACAAGCCTTATTTATAAGACTTAGAAACACAAACAACTTGATTTCCTTGCTTTAAAAAAAACTGTTTTTGCCGGGCGTGGTGGCGCACGCCTTTAATCCCAGCACTCGGGAGGCAGAGGTAGGAGGATCGCCATGAGTTCAAGGCCTCCCTGAGACTACAGAGTTAATTCCAGGTCAGCCTGGGCCAGAGTGAGACCCTACCTTGAAAAACCAAAAAAAAAAAAAAAAAAAAAAAAACTGTTTTTGCCGGGCATGGTGGCGCACGCCTTTAATCCCAGCACTCGGGAGGCAGAGGTAGGAAGATTGCCGTGAGTTCAAGGCCGCCCTGAGACTCCATAGTGAATTCCAGGTCAGCCTGGGCTAGAGTGAGACCCTACCTCGAAAAACCAAAAAAAACAAAAAAACAAAAAAACTGTTTTTAAAATTTTATTTATTTGAGAGAGAGAGAGGCAGATAGAGAGAAAACAGGCATGCCAGGGCCTCCAGCCACTGCAAAAGAACTCCAGACGCATGTGCCACCTTGTGCATCTGGCTTACGTGGGTCCTGGGGAATTGAACCCGGGTCCTTAGGCTTTGTAGGCAAGTGCCTTAACTGCTAAGCCATTTCTCCAGCCCCCACTTTTTCTTTTCCTTTGAGACAGTGTCATCTTACTATGTAGTCCAGGCTACCCTTGAACCTTCCATCCTCCCATCTTTTTCTTGAATGTTAGGATTACAGCTGTGAGTCACCACATCTGGCTCATAATTTGGTTTCTTAATATACTATTTAGTTTCTTAAAAGATCAAGGTAAATCTTATGTTAGGTATATTTTACCATTATAGACTAAAAATAAAGTATAAAATAAAATAAAACTGGTGTGTAGACACCCACATCTCAGAATTCCATTCCCGACTATTGACATTTAGTGTCTGCCAGGGCTGTCGTAACTTCCCGTATGGTTTTGAGGGAGAAGTTATCAAATGGCTGCATGGTTTCCACTTCTTATTGGGAGGAACAAAGTCCAGAACTACTTTGTGATGAATTCTGTCCCAGGGAGCCTGTCTTCTCATGTCTCCATATTGGGTCTTTCCCACGCCGCCCTTCCGGTTCCCACATTACTCCCCAGACAAGTGGTTTGTAAGGGCGACTGCGCCCCTCCACACATGCCCCCGAGTCTCTCAGCCCTCTCAGTGAAGGGAGGCCTTTCTGAAGCTGCCAGGGCCTGCTTTCCTTGTGAGCCTCCTTGGCAGAGATAGTGGGTCTGGCCTGGACCCCGCTGTCCCAGGCACAGGACAAAGTCCTGCGTGGAAGACCTAGTGTATGGTCTCTCTGTGGACAGGTTGGAAGGACACGGCATTGGAGAAAGGGGCTGAGAGTGAGGGGGGTCTTGAATGTCCTCAGAGCCGGACTTGCTCTTGACCTCAAGACCCCTCTGTGGTCATCCAACAATGCCCCATCCTGCAGCAGCCTTGCCACAGTGGTGACGTAGTAAATGAGGGCAAGGAGGTGGCACTGGTGGCACTAGGGACAACCGTGCTGACATGGACGCGACACAGGCCTGTCCTTTCCACAGGACTGTCCGGCTGTCAGACTGAGGAGCATCAGGGAGCCTTTGAAACGTTCCGCAGTCTCTGCTCGCCCTGGCTCCCTAGAGGAAGCAGGAAAGAGGAGGAGGCCTCGGTCAGGAGGCCATTTTCTGAGCCCCGCAGGTGTCCCACAGGAAGGTGCAAGGAGGGAAGGGCGGCCTTGGATCCAGGTCTGTGTCACGCTGCGCCAGGGCCAAGGGAAAGAAGGAGACTACCTCTGGAGGTGGGCTGGCTGAGACCACCACAGAGCAGAGGAGTGAAGCGGATGGTGACATGAAGCTGGCAGCTATGTGGCCCAGGCAGGAGGAAGAAGAAAGGACTGTATCCAAGGTTCTGATTCCTGAACTCAGGCCAGTTAAAAGGAGACCATGCTGTCTGTGCTGGCCACTGTGACATCCGTTTTCACGATGCCCTGACCCCTGCTGACGACGCTTTCTATCTTCTCGTGCCCTTAGGAGTCCCCTGACGTCACCAGCAGGCATGGACGGCTGCTCTGGGAGAAGGGGCAGCTGACAGTTGTGAAGTACTGACCACAGGTCAGGTTCTCACGTAAAGCCCTCTGAAGGGTGACATCATTTGATCCTCATTGCTCCTATTGCATGGATGGAGATACCGAGGCTCAGAATGGGAACTAAAATTGCCTGAGGTCTCACACTACGCTACATGTAGCCTCTCTCTGTCCCCTGAGCTCCGCCCTTCACTACGACATGTGATCATCTTGCTTGCGAAGCTGAGAAGACTTGATTGTCTACCATGCTCCTATGCTCGGCTGCCCGTGCCCTAACCATGTAACGTCAGGTCCCTGCACACGTCCCAACCACCGGGTCAGATTTGAAGGGTATGACGGAAGAAGGCTCTCCATAAGAGAGAAGGCAGCTGGAATTTTTCTGAATAGGAGGTACTCCTGTAATGTCGGAACTCAAGAGGCTGAGATAGAAGGATCTTGAGTTTGAGGCCAGCCTGGGCTACATAGCAATACCTTGACTCAAAAAAAAATTTTTTTCCAAAATAAATTAGGAGCTTAGGGATAAGAATAGCAATTATAGAGTAGTGTAGATGGTGGCTGATGGAGAGAAAGCTTAGCACACACAAGAAGAGGGTCGACATGTCTGGACAGAGGGAGTGAGGGGTGAGGAGGGAGCAGGGAAAGGCTTTGCGTATCATTCCAAGGGCATTTTCAGAGACGTAGGACACCTGCTGCCCAAGAAGACTGCATTAGTGATGTCATGTGGACAACCCTAGGGTCTGTGGTTCAGAAAGGACACCTCCCAATGTCGGCTTGATGTCCTTGCAAACCCTCCCACGAGGCTGATGCTGGACCTCATGAGTGTTAGCAGGTGCGGCGTGGGTGGCTGAGGTGCCGGAAGGAGATTCTAGAGGAACCACGTCAATTCCAGGTACCACCCCAAAGTCGGGTGTTTCCAGGTCATCACTGTGGCCTGTTGGACCTCAGCAGCGGTCGCCCAGTGGGAGCACTCACAATGTCCGGCTCCTCCCAGGCCCTCTGCCCTTGTCCTTGGCACAACTTTCCCAGGGAGGCCTCAGAGGACCATGCTGGACCCAGTTGCTAGTGTGGCCTAGAACACAGGTTCCAAGAAGACACATGAGCATTTCACAAAGTCAGTGATGGCACAGTAAACTCCAGTGTGAGGTAGGAGGCTGGCGTCTCTCAAATAGAGAAACTGTCCCTCCAAGGCCTCATCACCCGGCGGTCCCTGGAAGTACTATGAGTGCATTTGGTCATTACCTGGAGGACTGATTTTGTCCTAAATTCTGAGAGTCACTCACTATGTTTATTAAGAGCTCCATGTTTGGAAACCAAGCAGGCCTCAACTCCACCCTGTTGTCAACAAGCCAAGGAAAGGAACCCAGGCAACTGGGCCACAGTTCTGTTCTCTGCAGAGAACCAGAGGGTGGGGAGCTCCTCCCTAGCAGAGGTGAGACATGGAAGATGTCTGAGGGCACCCCGCCTGCCCACCACCCCAGAGTGATGGCCCGAGTTTCTTCCTTTTGATCGTGGAGGAGAAGAAAGGTGTGCAAGGAGGACAAGATGCCGGGCGTGCTTCCCGCATCCGGCCTCCTTTGTAAGCCGTGGAAAGTACAAACGGGCATTAGCTTTCCTCAGACAATAGACTCGGAGGTTCAAACAGCACGGACATAATGACGTGTGTAGATTTAGAAATAGCTCCACCACGACCTCCAAAGTTGAGCATTTGTTTTTGTAAAAATAAATATATGGCCAAGAATGCCGTATGGCGCCTTAGCACCCAGGTGACTGTTGTGCAAGCTGCCCGCCCACCTTTGTGGGTGGGGACCTGCCCACAGCTGTCACTGGGCTCCTAACTCCTCTGGGCACACCCAGCTCATTAGGTCGTGGCCACACCCAGCTGCCCCACTCCTGGTTGAACCAGAATGGCAGGAGCCGGGGGCTGCCCCTTGAACTCAGAACAATGGACTACGAGGGAGTTCACTGGGCCCAAGGCCTCTGACCCTAGACAACTGGAGCTGGTCCTGAGGCCCCTCCCTTCCACGCTGAAGACAGGCCTTCAGGGTCTACAGGAGGACCTAGTTCCCATGCCAGCGGGTACTGTGAGCAGCCAGTGGCTCTAGAGGGAGCAGGGCTGAGCTCCAGGTGGTAAAAATAGATTCAGTTGGGAGAAGGCTTCCCTCAGCAGAGGGTGAGCAGCAGCAGACATTATCTCACTCCAGCTCAATGTCCCCCAGGGCAGGTAAGGGATGGGACTTGTTCCTGCTTTATAGAGCCCAAGCAGGGAGGATGGGGCAGGTGGAAAGGAGGTTGCCAGACTCGCCCAGCATCTGCCTCGTATCTGGCCAAACACCACTGCTAGCTAGGCTACTGCCCAGAGAAGCGGGGCTGGCCATGGAGTAGAACAGGCCCCAACTGAGGCAGACCGCTCCCTCCCCACCTCCCACCTCTGTTCACACCCATACCCTGAAAGTACGGGCCTCTCTGCCCTACCCCTTCCAGGGCTGCCACATTCCCGCCTCCTTCCTGAAGCCCTCAGGCAGGGTCCACTTGTCTGTGGTACTGCCAACCCTTGGGGCACTGTGTGGCATGAGGAAGGATGGGGTGCCTGGCACGGCCCCTCCTAGGAAGTACACCTCCTGGGTGCTTCTGCTAACTCAGGACAAACCAGGCCGGGGTTAGGCGGGTGGGGACATGCTGCTGTTTGTGGAGCCTCCTGGCTTCTCTGCTCCCGTGACACGGGGCGGTGAGGGCGGCACCTATGTCTCCTCAGTCATGAGACTATCAGGGGGCCAGTGTGGAGTTCTGGGCCACAGGCTGGAAGTCACAGAGTCTGCGCAGAGCACCAAGGAGCGCCAGCAAGAGTCCTGGCTTAGACAAGAGATGCGACGCCCTGAACCCAGCCACTGGCCAGCCTCCCGCCTGCACAGGGTGTCACTGAAGGGCTGGATTCCACGGTATTCTCCACTTCATGAGCCCCTCGTTGTCACCAGCCTGGGTTGTCTGACTCTCAACCCCTCGCTTCTCTCAATAAAATCCATCCTAACTGAAGGTTACCATTAACCTCAATCTAAACTAAAGGCTGGACAGGGAGCGGTGGTGGCTGCGATGAGCAGAAGCTGCCCAGGATCAGCTCTGGGGGAGGGCACCCTGGGGCTCAGGGGGAGAGAGAGGAAGAGAAATCCACAGACAGAGGAAGACTCACTCCACACTCTTCCCCCTGGTCTCCAAAGTCAGGGCCAAAGCAGTTGAGCTCAGAGTCCTCTCCTGGACATTGGCAGAGAGCACATGGGGGGGGGGGTTAGGGTCGTACAGGGTTGGGGCTGGGAGCACTGTCTGGGGTGTGAGGAGGAGCCCAGTTTTCTCTTAAAACCAGTTTTGTTGGGAGTAGGGAGAGGCTCGGTGAGCAAAGTGCTTGCTATACAAGCCGAAGACCTGAGTTTGGATCCCCAGAACCCACATAGATGCCGGGTGTGGAGGTGCATACCTGTAATCCCAGCTCTGGCGAGGTAGAGACAGGATTCCTGGGACTTGCTGGCTGTCTCATCTAGCAGAATCAGGGGGCTCTAAGTGCTAGACCCCGTCTCCAAAAATATGGTGCAGAGTTACTGAGGACACTGGACCTCAACCTCCAGCCTCCACACAAATGCACACACAGGTGCATCCATATACACACATACAAAATGCACACACACACACACACACACATACACACACAAACTTTTTAAAAAGTAACTCTGCCTCACAGTCCCCCCCTAAGAGGGGCCATGATGAAGGATAGAGTTCCATGTCCCACAAACTCGTTGACTTACCATTTGAACTGGTTAATTATTTGTAGAATGTGTTTAGGTTTACACAATGTTTTCCCCACTTGTGGCGTCATTTGAATGTCATAACAACACAACAGGAATTTCTTCATCTCATAGATGACAAGTTCAGTGAGTTTAAGGAATTTGCTTAAGGGATCCATATTAGTTACTCTTCTAATGGCTGTGTGTGTGTGGGGGGGAAACCTGACAAAAGTAACTTCAGGAGGGAAGGGCTTGTTGTGCCTTACAGTTTGAGTGTGTGGCTCATCGTGGTAGGGAAGTGGTGGAGGGGACAGCAGGTCTGGCTCTGGTGGCAGGTGCATGCCGCAGCGGGTCACATTGTGTTTGTGGTCAGGAAGCAGAGAGAGAATTGAATGCTGGTGCTCAGTCACGTTTTCCTTTTTATTAGGTTGGGGATCCCAGCTCCTGGAATGTTGCCACCCACATTCAGCATGGATCTTCCCTACTCAGTTACAACTATCCAGAAACCCTTCACAAAGATGTGTCTCCTGAGTGATTTCCAAAATCCGGTCAAGTTGACAAAGACGATTCTCAACTTGGAAATGCTAAAACAAGGCCTGGAAGGCTGCTGGACAATTTTCTATGGCATGACTCACTCACGCCCCTCTCTCCAGGACCAGGGACCCAGAAACACTCCCCTGGACAGTAAGCTAAGGCTGTCTCATGGCAATGATATGAGACCTGTGGTCAGAAAGGCTCAGAAACCCACCACGTGGTTGTTCCCGGCCCACAGAAAGCTAGAGGCAACTCTTCTCTATGGTAAATGTCTCTCCATGATGACCCACTTCAAGGTCTGCTTTCAAGCATCTGAAAAGCCATGAGAACCAGGGAGTGGTTATCTCCTGACAGGAACCAAGCAGGAAGCAGACAGGACGGTGTAAGGACAAGCTCTCGAGTCACAAGAACTGCCTGGGGATGTTTCAGGCTGCTCTGAAAGGTGTGAGCTTCCTACCACTCATGTTCAAGCAAAGACCTGGGTAACAGTCTGCCCTGGGAATATCGCAGAGGAAAGTCACCCATGTGCAGGTGAGTGGGAAGAATGGGGGGCATGGTTAGTCACAGGTGTCCATATCAGAAGCCCATACCTGAAATGGGGACGATTTCAGCAACTCTTTGGTCCTCTGATACCCCTCTATGGTACCATTTGAGATCAAGATAGAACTTCTCTGTCTGCCTCCCAATGTTAGAGACTATGATGGAACTAGGGGATAGGTCCAGAGCAGGATGCTGTGTGTGTGTGTGTGTGTGTGTGTGTGTGTGTGTGTGTGTGTGTAATTCACTCCTGGACCACAGAAAGCTGGGGTGACATAGACCTCTAGAGTTCTATGCCTCTGAGGGCTTAGTGCTTTGAGGCTTCCATTTTCTATTCTTGGCTTTCCCTAGCTGGGATATTCCTGCAGATTGAGCAGCCAGCCAGAGACCTGTCTGCACCTGGAAAGTAGCTGTCCCCTTTGCCACAGTGACGAAAATAAGTTGTGGAGCTGGGTGGAAGCAAGTCCCACCTTCGTCATGGTCAAGGCCAGGCACCTGCATCCAGGAGGCAGTTGGCTGAGTCACTCTTCCTTCCTTTGCAAGCTGGCACAGACAACTCTTCCGGGTCGGGAGGCATTCTCTTGCCATATCTGAGAAGCTCGGGGACAGGGTCTGGGGTTTGAGATAGATGGAGGGATTTAACACTGTCCCAACACTGTCCATGTAACCCCCAAGATAGGGTTACAAGAGAGTGGTCCAGATTGACTTTCCTTGAGAAAATCCCCAAGGCTGTGATCAGTGAGTGGACAGAGGGTGACACCTTTCTTCCTAGAACCTCGGTGCTCACCCCAGATGTTTGTGCTTGGTTTTCCTACGGAGGCACACAGAGGTGGATTGGACATGACTAGATTCCAGGCTTGGCCCAGCCTGGTCTATGTTCTAATAGTCCCACTCAGTGCCCCCTGTAAATGCTGACTGATTACCCATGCACCCTGAAACCCCAAAGAATAGATAGCTACCTCACAGAAGAACAAGTCTGCTGACACAGGCCTGTAACCCCATCTACTTGGGAAGCTGAGGTAGGAGAACCACACATCCAAGGCCTTTCTGGTCCACAGAGTGAGTCCCCAGCCAGTCCGGTCAGCTTAATGAGGCTCTGTCTCAGAATAAGAAAGGCTGGGGGTAGCTAGTGGTAGAGTATTTACCTAGCAATCTCAACACTGCAAACAAATAGAGGAGAAGGAAGAAGAAGAGAAATGAGGAAAGGATACAGGAAATTCCTGGGCATGGTTCAACAACTTACTTGCTAGTGAATTTGGGCAAGTCACTTAACTACTCTGTCACTCAGTTTTCTTATGTATGCTTCTTCACCAGGTTGCTGTGGAGATCAAATAAGGTAATCCACATGGTATAGAGGAAATCGTATGCCCCCCCACCCAAACTGATATGTTGAAAGCTTAGCCTTCAGCAGCTCGTGATGGTATCTGGAGATGATTAAGTTAAAATGAAAACATTAGGGCGGACTCTAGTCCAACCTGACTGGCGCCTTCATAAAGACAAGAAAGAAAAGCATTGGGAATCCAGAGAAAAGACCCCGTGAGAGATGCTCAGAGACGCTGAAGGGATATGCAGCTGGACAGAAGCTGTCTCCAAGGAGAGGCGCAGGGAAGTGACTCCTGTCCACACCCTGAACATGGGATGTGCCCCGGATGGAGGCTAGAGGTAGGAGTCTTGGGGTGTCTGTGCCAGCCCCAGGCTCAGTCAAGCACAAAAGGATGCACCTTTGAGCCCTCACCTGCCAGGCCCGGATCAAGTGGTCAAGTATATAGTTCTTCCTGAGATGTGAGTGAGCCCAAGTTGTGAGCTTTTTATTATTATTATTATTTTATTTTATTTATTTATTTATTTGACAGAGAAAGAGGGAGAGAGAGAGAGAGAGAGAGAATGGGCATGCCAGGACCTCCAGCCACTATAGATGAACTCCAGACATGTACGTTCCCTTGTGCATCTGGCTAACGTGGGCCCTGGGGAATTGAACCTGTGTCCTCTGGCTTTTCAGACAACGCCTTAACTGCTAAGCCATCCCTCCAGCCCCGGGGTTGTGAGCTTTGATGGGGAGAGGGAGGACCGGACTGGGTGAGGAAGGGGAAGAGGGAAGGGGCTGAATAGCTGGGACACAGAGCACTGTGGCCGGTGCGCACAGGGGAGGGTGAGAAAGGAAGCAGAGTCCGTCGGGACTGGTGACAATACCCTATCACTGCCACCTCCGCCACACGTTCACCTCGGGGCTTCTCACGTCTCCACCTCCCACTTCAGCCTCTGGCTTCCTGACGCCACTGCCAAGCAGCGGATGGAGGCAGCTGCCTGGTGAAAGACACAGGCTGTCACCTCCTCGGCTCTGTTAGGGACTCCCGGAAAAGGCCCGACTGAAGAGAGGGAAACTATGGTTGCAGAGGAAGTATAGCACGACACCCATGAGTTCTGCTGGCCTTGGACCAGTCGCTTCAACCCTCTGGGTTCTGCCTCCCTCCCAGCTGAATGATGGGATGGGTCATCAGGCTGAATTTACCATGCTGGAGTTACTCAAGGTACATTATCCCACGAATCCTTAAGACGGCCCCATGAAGTAGACAGTACAATTCCCCTTTTGCAGATGAGAATGTAAACATTCATCACGTGAGTGGTCGGAGGGCTTTCCACCCTTGAAATTCCAGTTCCAAAGCGCCTGCAAGAACCTCATCTGGAAGGCTGGAGAGGTGGCTCAGCTGCTAAAGGTATTTGCTTACAAACCCTGATGACCCAGGTTTGATTCCCCAGTATCCACGTAAAGCCAGATGCACAAAGCGGCACACGCATCTGGAGTTCATTTACAACAGTGGCAACAGGCTCTGGAACATTCATTCATATTCTCTCTTTCTCCTCCCCCCACCCTTGCAAATAAATAAAATTTAAAAACATCCCAGCTGGGATCCCTTCTGGGTCCGCTCTTCACTCCAAGTGAAGCAGGAAAAAGTGGGGAGAACTGCCTGCAGTCCCTTGGGCTCCACTTGGCTGCTGTTTGAGGCCTGAGCCCTGAGCTCGATGTGCAAAGCATAAGCTGGGACCACCTTAGCCTGCCACTAGCACCCTGAAGCAAGTGGCGCGGCCAGAGCCCCACACCGTCCAGGTCTACTGTCCGCTGATCTTGGGGACCCTGGATGTCCCTGCCTGTTTTTCTCACCATCCCGACTGGAATACATGAAACAAAACGACAGCGTTGGTTGGTTGGTTTTCAAGGTAGGGTCTTGCTCTCGTCCAGGCTGACCTGGCATTGTGTAGTCCCAGGCTGGCCTTGAACTCATGGCGATCCTCCTACCTCTTCCCGAGTGCGGGGATTAAAGGCGTGCACCACCATGCCCGGCTTGACCCTCACTTTGTATTCCTTTCATCCGGGGTCATAGCTCTTAGGCAGTGAATAATAAATATCCCACTGCCTGGATGGACTGTAACTTATCTATCCAGCATGTACTGACGGACATCTTGGTTACTTCCAAATATTGGCAACTTTGAATGAGTAAAGCATCTATTAAGCCCAGGTGCAGGTTCTTGGGTATAAATTTTCACTCGTTTTGAGTAACTACCAAGAAACACAGCTGTTGAATCACCCAGCACAAACATGCTTAGTGTCATAAGTCACCAGACTGTCTCCCAAAGTGTCAGTACCATTTTGAATTCTCCCTATATTTAATCAGAGATGAAAACTGACCCAATACTCAGACGATGTCGCCAGGAATAGCGGGGACCACAGAGCAGCGCTTCCGTGCCCACACTTTGGATGGCTTCTACGTGACCATGCTGTCGCTCAGGCCAGGCTCATGCCCTCCCAAAGACTCCCCCTTACCTTGGACTTCAGAGCTAAGGTCTGGTTGGGAGAATGCTGAACCTTCCTCTCCTGCTACCCATCAAGCCTTAGCGGGCACCCTCATGATGTACTTGGCCAAAATGCTCTGGCCACGCAGGCCTAAGACCACGCTTCCCTGTACCCAGAGACTCTTCTCTGATCACAGCAGCCCAGTCAGCTCCGGAGACCCAGGAGTTAGTGGGGCACCATCTAGGGCTGCAGGGGAAAATAATAGCCCCTACCACCTGACTACATCCATCCTTCCTTCTCTCTCTCCTGTCTCCTTCCTTCTTCCCTCCCTCCTTGTTTCCTCCTAATCTCCCTCTTTGCTTCCTTCTTCCCTCCTGCCCTCCCTCCCTCTCTCTTTTTCTTTCTTTATTTCTAATGTGGAGTCCAAGTAAAACAAACTGTTTTCAAATGAATGATTTGGTGGCATTTGGTATACTCACAGTGTTGTACAAGCACCACCTCTATCCAGTTCCAAAACATTTCCATCAGCCCCAAAGAAAACCTCACACCTATTAAGCTCTTCCTTTCCCCACCCTCTTCCCAGCTACCGGCAGCCACCAATCTGTCTCCTGGCTCTTTGGTCTGCTCTCCTGGGAACAGAATGGAAAGAACTGTGTGACAGATACATGGTCTTTTGTGTCTGGCTCCAAGTGCTTGTCCTCGGCCACAGTTCCTGTAATTCCCTGAGGATAGAGTCCTTCTACCTTTGCCTTTTCCTTGTCCCCTGTCCACCTTGTCCTGTGCCCCACACGCTCAGTGCCTGTGGATTGGCTCATTCACTCTTTGCCATTTCCTGTTTCTTCTAACCTGTAATAGAGTATTCATGGATTCAGTCAATAAGGAGCTCTCGGTTACTGGCCCTGGTGCACAGCCCAGCTACCAGGAGACTGAGACAGAAAGATCTCAAGCTCAAAACCAGCAGGTGCTACAGGGTGAGGCCAGCCTGGGCAATTTAGCAAGCTATTATTTTTAAAATAAAAAGTAAAAGTGAGGCTGAGACTACAGCTGATCGGTAGAGTCCTTGCCTAGCAGGTGAGAGGGCCTAGGTTCAATACCAGGAATGAAAGAAAGAAAGAAGAAAGCAAGAGAAAAAGAAAGAAGGAAGAGAAGAGAAGAAGGAAAAGGAAGAAGGAGAAAGAGAAAAACCCTCAGGGACTAGCAAGAGCAAGTGCCTGGCAGTGAACCATCACTCAACCCGTGGTGAGGCAATGTGAGAGCTCTGGAGCTGGGCAGCAGCCTCGGCATGTGGATAGTCAGGGGAGTTGACATGGGGGAGGCTGGGGCTGTCTTACCTACCCTGACACCTCAGCACTTACCACAGTTCCTGACACCTACAATGGGGGAAATAAGCAAACCAATCAATCAAGCAATTAACCTTTCAGCCAAGGGCACAAGGTCGAGGAAGAGTTGCTTGTTCTGAGATGGGGATGGAGTATCTAGAGACCTAGAAGCAAAACGTTCTTCACAGATGGACAATGGTTTCGTCCATCAGGGGTGTCCAACCCTTTTTACTTTGTACCATGACATTGTCTTCTACAAACGTGTCGGGTCACATTCTTAGCTATCCCAGGACACATGCAGCCTATAGGCCACAGCCTGTGGGTTAGTCAGGCCTGGGGGAGGGAGAAGGGGTTTGGTCATGCAGGGCCCTTGAAGCTGTGTAAAGGAACCCAGCTTTAACTAGAGTGACAAATGGAACTACTGCAGGGTTTTAAGTATTTCTGCATCTTGGAAGTACATCTTCAATGCAGAGTAGAGATTATGATGACCACAGAGGGGCCAGTCAGACAGAACAGACTTTGTTCGTGCCCTATCCCACCCCCATGTAGCTGATGTTCCAAGAGGGAACAGAGGGGTTTCGTTCTTCATTACAATTAATTTTAGGGGCTGGAGTGATGGCTTAGCAGTTAAGCGCTTGCCTGTGAAGCTTAAGGACCCTGGTTTGAGGCTCAATTCCCCAGTACCCACATAAGCCTGATGCACAAGGTGGAGCATGCATCTGGAGTTTGTTTGCAGTGGCTGGAGGCCCTGATGCGTGCTCTCTCTCTGCCTCTTTCTCTCTGTGTCTGTCTGTGACTCTCAAATAAATAAATAAAAATAAAAAAATTTAAAAATTAAATTAAATTAACTTTAATTTGGGGCTGGGGAGATGTCTCAGTCGTAAAGCCTACCAGCCTGGGTTCAATTCCCCACCACCCATGTGAAGTCAGATGCAAAAAGTGAAACAAGCATCTGGCAGCCATCTGCAGTGACAGGAGACTCTGGCACGCTCATATGCTTGCACGCACACACACAAGTAAATCAATAAAAAACTTAATTCTCTCATCACAAATGGTGCTAGCTGCCCTGATGGATGCTGGGATGAGGAAAATCCTCCCAAGACAATGACTGAGCTGGAAATGGAAACCTGGTTAAGTAGAGAGGAACTGGTTAGTTGAAGAGACGCAGGCTGGGTACAGTGGTATGTATCTGTGATCCCAGTACTCGGGACACTGAGGCAGGAGGATCAAGGGTTTAAGGTTAACCTGGGCTACACACAAAGATCTTGTCTCAATAATAGCATTAGTAACTAAAAGATTAAAAGAGGCAAAGAGCTTTCCAAACCACATTCCAGCTTCTAAGAACGTTCTGAGAACAGTGGCCCACAGCCTATGTGGGTAACCAATGGCTCTTTAACGGGCTATGAGATCCGCTCGGTGGGAAGGAACCCATAACTGGAACTAGGAACCAAGTCAGAAGCCTATGGAGACCAAGATAACAGATTCCAATGAGAATCTCCCACTAGCCTTTGTCCAAAAGTGAGGCTACACCCATCAAAATCTTTCTAAATTAACAATAGTTATCCCCTGTAGCCTATCCGAGCCTCACTCTAGGTTGCAGTCAGGTTCACATTACTGGCAGAAAATGCCCAACCAAGAGCAGCTTGTAAGGAAAAAAAGGTTTATTTTCCTAGCCGGGTGTGGTGGCGCACGCCTTTAATCCCAGCACTCGGGAGGCAGAGGTAGGAGGATCACCATGAGTTTGAGGCCAGCCTGAGACTACACAGTGAATTCCAGGTCAGCCTGGACCAGAGTGAGACCCTACCTCAAAAAACAAATAACAACAACAAAAAAAAACACCAAAAAATAAAAAGGTTTATTTTGGCACCCAGACCTGAGGGGAAGCTGCATGATGGCAGGGAAGACAATGGCATGAGCAGAGGGTGGACTTCACCTCCTGCCCAACATCAGATGGACAACAGCAACAAGAAAGTGTGCCAAACACTGGCAGAAGGAAGCTGGCTATAACACCCCTAAGCCAGCCCCCAATAATACACAGCCTCCAGGAGGCTTTACTTTCAAATTGCCATCAGCTGGGAACCTAGCGTTCAGAACACCTAAGTTTATGGGGGACACCTGAATCTAACCACCACACTCTCCACTGGAGAATCTGTTTTTGTTTCTCAGAAACAGTGAGAACCGAGGACAACCATAATCTACCAACAAGACAAGAATCGATCGCTGACTCCCTGGCAGGAGATGAAACACCCCTCACACAGCAGCCAGGGCCCAGGGGAAACCACAGAGGAGCTGATGAGATGATCAAGGAGGCTGCTTCCATGGTGGGCCTCATAACCTGGGTCACGGTGGTACAGACAGACACTGAGGATTCTCAAAGTGCACCAAAGCAGAAATCCAGAAGCTGCTGAGAGCTCGACACTAAAGCAGACTTAAAGCACACCCACCAAGGCTCAGGGGAGTTTTTGGAAGAGGGGCCAGAAAGAATGTAAGACCACAGGTGGGAAGGAGTATCCAGAGACACAGCCCTCCCGCAATGACTGAGTGCTGTGCTCACAGTTCATAACATACACTACATGGAGAATACCAGCAATCCCACTAAGGAGGGCCCTCAGGGGAGTGGGGGCAGGGAGGAGAGAAATGATAGTACCAAAAGGTGATGTGTCCATACAAAGTTTCTACCTAAAAAAAAAAAAAAAGATGTGCTAAAGGACCTAGGAGAGTTTGTTTGTTGTGAGCAGTGAAGGGCCGGGCATTGATCAGCTTAGCCAGGGGAGAAAAACAAGAGGCGGCAGATGAACCGTCTTACGCATTTTGGACTTACCCTAGGCAAAATAGGAAGTCCTTAATTTTGTAAACAGGACCCTATTTTGAAAAATGGGATTAATTTACATTTCTCTTTTGGATTCTGTTCATGGGGCTTCTTCCTGGCCAGATCAAGCACCCGCTTGTCTGAGAAGTAGAATTAGGATTATCAAAGGAAAAAAAAAAACATACAGAGACAGAGATAATATTTAGCTTCTAACATCCCAAATGAGATATTTTTCAGCCAGACAGTTACATTGAAAGGAAGCGTGTTGTGGGTGGCTTTAAGCCCCTCTTAAGATGGAAAGAGGCCGGCCTGACAGTGGCTTTACTCGAGGAAATGAACAGAGGAAAAGCCCTGATCTTTAATCCCAGAGGGTGCTGGGAGGTGGCCAGAGAGGAAGCACGGGAGGAAGTCAGAGGTGCGTCCTCACCGTCCACCTTCTCGTTAGCGCCCAGACATCCGAAGCGCACTAGGTGAGCGAGCGTGGTTTCGTGGTTTGGTGTTACCGGGTCAGGAGAGAGGGTTTTAATTTAACTTTCTCAAGCCACACTGGGTTTCCCCATGTGGTGCACAATGATGTCTACACTAGATCTCCAGCTGTGGCTTTTGCATGAGAAATTGAGGAGAGCAGATAAGCTGAAAGCCTGCCAAGCCTCACAGGACAATGTATTGAAGGATTTAAAAAGAATAAAGAGGCAATGACTCTGGCCTGCCACAGTCTTTTTCCTTTTGTATGAGTTTGTATGTGTGGGTAAGCATGTGTGTGTGTGTACATGGGTGGGGAACCCAGAGGACACTTTAGGCATGATCCTCAAGGGAGCTATCCATCTCTTTCTGAAACAGAATCTGGAATCGCCCTGGAGCTCACCCATTAGGCTAGACTGGTGCAGGGAGCTCCAGGGCTCCTCCTGTCTCCACCCCTCAGCACAGGGCTGACAGGCGCACATTGCCATATTTAGCATTTTATTTAGGAGCTGGGGTTCACACTTAGGTCCTCATGCTTGCAAGTCGAGCACTTTCACGCACTGAGCTGTCTCCCCAGCCACGGCCTGCTGCAGTCTTAATAACTAAAGTTGAAAATAGCCCTTGGGCCCCGAAGCTGCAGCAACAGGAGGCAGACCGCAAGCCCCTGAACCCCCGGAAAGCCGTTCACTAATGCCAGCAGTGAACCAGGAAGAATTTCCCAGCAGGAAAACCCCAGAGACACAGACAATTTTGGGGAACAAAACAGGGTGCTCCCTTCAACCTCAGACTCCAGATGACCAAGGCTTCTATGGTCAGGTTCTGGGAACTTAGGTTTTGTGTTAGGGATAACTGTGCCTAACCCTAAGTGACACTCCTCCCCAGCAGGCTTTGAGCAAGAGCCTCACACAGGCAGTTTAGGTTGAAGATCTTGGAACTTGAAGTCCCAGGAAATAGACTGTAAGCCACTACAATGAGTTTGTGCCTGGGCTGCAGAGTAGGGACTGTGCTGTGTAGACCAGCAATGACAATGAGTGCTGAGAAGGTCTCGGTACACCTGGGTAGGATAGAGAAACCCCTCACAAAACCGAGCAGACATGGGGACTGAGGGTATGACAGGAGTCAGGGAGGGAGAGAGAAGCCAGGGAGAGGCTCACGCTGCAGGAGGAGATGGAGGCGACCAGCTGTGTAGTGGTCAAGGGCAATCAAGGCAAGACATGTCTGGAGGATGTCATTGCAAGGAAGTCAAGAGTGTGGGAGCAGTGGAGGTGGAAGTCAGACTCGTGTGGGTGAGAAAAGAGTGGGAAGTGAGGAAGTGGGCACAATACACATGGCGAAGCTGAAAGGAGAGGCGGAGAGAGGAAGGGCTTTTGTCATTTCTAAGAAGGGTGAGGTGATCTTGTTTACTGAAGGTGGGAAGGGGGCGTTAGAGGGCTAGAGGTCAAAGTCAGAGTCGGAACAGCAAACTCCCTGAAGACGCTCTCTGAGAACAGTACGGGTGGCCTCAGAGCCGGTGGGGGAATGGGGATGCAGAGAAGCTAGCACATTCATCAACTCTGTGATGGGAAATTGAGGAGATCCCAGGTGATGGCCTCCATGTTCTGTGAAGTGGGGGATGATGTCATCTGTGGACGGTGAGGGCTGGGCACAGTTTGAGAAGAGAGAAGGCAGTCTTGCAGGGAATGAGGAGAGACTTGGGCAGGAAAGGAGCAAGGATAAGGCCAGGGCAACCTGGAAAGGAGTTGATGGTGACTGTGAACTTTGAGGTCATTTTCTCCAGAAGGCAATTCCTCATCTGGGCTTCTACCTGCCTTTGTTCTGCTGGGATCCATGGGACACAGCAACTTCACCAGCCTCTCAAATGAGCATGCCCAAGTCCAAGCTTGGGTCCTGAGCCTCCTTCCCGCTCCACCTCTCGCCTCCCAGTTACTGTGCCTGGAACCAGGGTGGCGGAACTTGGGCTCCCCAGGAACACCTTCTCTCCGCTCAGCTCCACGGACAGGTCTCTCTCTGCGCTGTGTGCGGACCTCCCCTTGGCCTCCTTCCTCCCCACCTGGCCTTCATGCCTGCGCAGTAGTCTTCTAGGGTGCCTGCAGCTAGGCCACCATACCACCTCCTAGTTAGCTGGTCCCTTGGCAATTTTCAATACCTAGAAATTAAGTCTCATTTACACTTAACTTTGGGGTCTCAGTTTAAATGCCACTGGTTCTGAGACGCACCCTTGCCCCCAGATTCAGGAAAATCCCAATGGCACCTGTAACCATGACACCTTATAAATTTCTTGCCCTGTCATGGCCCACACTCCCCCATGATGGCTGAGGTGGGGGTTGGGGACTAGGGCTTCCTCATTTCCTCTGCCTCCCTGGTGCTAAGAACAGTACAAATAGATGATATAGTACAGAAGCCTGTTATTCAAAGCCCTCAAGATCACAGCTTAAATTTTCATCACCCCTCAAATTAGCATCTGCTCCGGACATTCGGGACTCCTCCCAGCTGCCACAGTCACCCAGGCCTTCCTCCTTTCTGTCTTGTCCAACCTCCATCCACCGAGCACGCTTGTTTTCACTGTCTCCCTATACTCTTCCACTTACCCTCTCCTCCTCCATGGGGTCTTCTCTGAACCCTCCCCCACCTGTCACAGGCCAGATTGCATGATATCTGTCCCACTCCAGTCACATGTAACTTCCTTGAGGACAACTTCTTGTTCGTAGTTTATCTCCCTTCCCAAAGAAAACATTTTACTGTGAAGCAAAGAGAAACTTCATATAATATTTGCATAGTGTCTTGTCAAGGATGTGTCCTAAAGTATACCTTTTGTGGTATCATGCGCTTAGTAGGGACAAAAGAATATTTTTGAGTGAATTTTCTCTTTTATACCTGCCTGAATGGGAGGATGATGACCATGTCTGCACACTCATGCTGTTCGTAGCTGACATGAAAAGGTGTCTGTTTTCACCAGTGAACAAAGTCTGCCTTTTTGCAGTTGTTCCATCTTTATTTGTGAGACGAATCTGTGTCTTGTGCGCTGGATGAAGGTGCTTGCTGGCTGTGTGGCCAGCGTGCCAGACACTCCACTATGTAAGGGCAAAGGAATTTCTCCTGGAGCTGATATTTTCCAACACGTTCAGCAACATTTGTCTCTTGGGCCTGCTGAATAAAACCATGTATGGGAAGGTGCAAAGATACCACTAGCAGCTATTATTTTCCATGTTAATGTTTCATGGTTGGTGGTGGGTTTTCTTTTTTTCAGTTCAGAAGAAAGAATCACTGGAATTCTCAGAAATACTACCTACGTATAAATCTTGCAGGCAGAAAGTAGATTGATTGGAGGTTGCCAGGGGAAGGGGAAGAGGTGGGACTGCTTAATGTACAACGTTTCCTTTTGTGGTGATGAGAATGTTCTGGAACAAGATAAAGGTGGTGGCTGCCCAATACTGTACAGGTACAAATGCATGAGGTTGTTCGCTTAATAATGGCAAGTCTTATGCCTGGTGAATTGAAACTCAGTGCAAAGTACACAGCGCCTGAGTAATACATTCCAAGCGGACAAGGCTGGGCTGCATTCGAGGAGAGCACCAGGCTCACGGTCCACAGTGGCCTGCACGTTTGTGCCTGAAGAAGTGACGCAGGGCCGTGTCTTCACGGTGCCCGTGCAGATGCTCAGCTGAACGCCATCACAAGCTGCCACCACTTCACAGACGTACTGTGGGTTGTTCCCTCCTTTGACTTTCATGAGCACTTATTAGGGTGCTTAGTTTCATTAAGGATCTTTTAGTTACAAAGTTGGAGCCTAAAGCAGAGTTATTTTATTTTATTTTATTTTATTTTATTCTTGCCCTTTAAAATGAGTGGAACTTTCCAGAGACAACTCACAGACTATAGTAGGCTTCCTGTAGCATCTGTCCACCAGGGCCCTGCGGGAGGAGGAGGAAGATACTGCCCAACAGGCAGAGTCACTGCACACAGTTTCTAGACACGCTCGGTCATGAAGAGTGCTGAGTGGACTACTCCTAATAGCCCACAGCTTCTCGGGAAGTGTCCCTTCTGTCAACCCATTCAGAAAGAAGAGAAGTTTTACCAGCAAAGGCGATGCTGATGCAGGAGCTGCATCCCGGGCCAGCAGCCCTCTTCCGTGCTAGGGCCTTCCATGTGAGGCCTTGTGCCTAGTGGGGCTGGGCCGCCCATAGACAAGTATCCCATCCATCCACTAAACACATACAGCCAAATGGAAAATCACACCCTTCATTTCACACATCGCGCCGGAGCCCAGGGCTCACTGGCTGCTCTGTAATCAAGTTGCATCAGTTCCACTCTCTAACCGAAGTCCATGGGGTCTAACAACTTGCATTTCCTCCTCATTTAAGCACTTCCTACCTTTTCGGAGACCTTCACATACATGGGGTCATGGCCCAGTATTGGAAACTACTCCAGACATTCCTTTCTTCTTATACACCATGGGGGGAGGGGGCGGGTTTGGAGGTGGTCCTAAGCATCAAAGAGCCTAGAAATGAAGCTGTGCTCATCTGGGGGGTCCTGTTCCTGGTGTTGTGTCTGGACTCCCTCTTTTCCAAGTAACTGAGAACTCTGCTGAACCATGGAAGCCTAAATGTTGTTGGAGTCTAATGTTGAAGGTCTGTGTTGGAAATGGAATCTGCAGAGTTTATGGTCAACCCACTGCGTAAGGGCGCAAGACTTATGGAACTCTGGACCAATTCAACCCAAACCCCCATCCCCAAGCAGACCATGTGAGATTTGAGAATCCAGTGGGGCCCTCACCTTGTTTCTTTTTCATGAAATACTGTCTGGATGCCAAGGCATTTACAGCACAAGGAAGCTTATGAGTCCATCCAATAGCGCCTCACAATCTTAAAGCTCTCTAACTGCTATATGGGTAAAGAGGTGGAGGCTTAAAAATGTTGATTTGGGGCCGGGTGTGGGGGTGCACTTCTTTAATCCCAGCACCCAGGAGCCAGGGGTAGGAGCATCGCTGAGGTTGAGGGCAGCCTGGGACTTCAGAGTGAGTTCCAGGTCAGCCTGGGCTAGAGCGAGACCCTACCTCGAAAACCCAACCGATGTCAATTCTGAAGTACTGGAAGACGGAGAATGTATGGAGGTGCCCACATGCCTCTCTTCGGTCAGCATCATCCCCACAGCCTAGAGAGGCCAAGGCGAATGTTCTGGGCAGCCCCTTCCTGACCTCGACCTCACGAGGAAGCATCAGCTGCTCAGGGAGGTGGAGGTTCCACGAACACGCCCCAGGCGCTGACTGTCGCCTCATCCCGCAGACAGAAGCCCCGATGAGGCCCAGTAGGAAGCCCTCGGCTCCCCCCACACCACAGAGCAAACCCAGGAGATCAGAGATCGTGCTGTCCCTTCGACACCCTCCTGACGGGTGCTCCTCTGCTGCTACTGTCACTGCCTCACTCCTTCACGACAGGGCCACACTTGGCTTCCTCCACACCCGCAGCTCGGTGAAGAGCGGAACAAGCCTGGGGTTCAAGGCACCTCTGGCTCGAGAGTCCTCCAGCTAGTGGGGCCTGTCTGAGGCGTGCCAGAGCAAGTTCTGGAGCTGGTTCTCAGCCAGCTGCCATGCAGTAAGGACATTTACCTAATGCTAGGTGAGCCTTCCCCATTCACACGAGGAAGGAATACCCTGGAAGATGTAGACCTGCTCCCTAGACTACAGCGGGCTGGGCTGCCACTGCTGTGTCCCACACCTAACCACCTGTGGCTTTCCAACAAGGACCCCACGTATTTGCATGCCACAGTTGTTTCCCCAGCCCTTCCTCACACTTGAGCTGCCTGACCATGACTACCTGAAAACTACACTTAATTGGGTGTTTGCAGCTTAGTTTCTGGGTGTCCAGAGTCAACCTGTTCAAACAAAATACCCTGAAACTTTAATTGGCTCACACTTTAACAGTAGTTGGCAGCCAACTGGGAACTGGGTCCTGCGAAGTGGGAAATAGGATGGGGAGGAGTTGGGAGAGGATCAGAAGGGGGGGGGAGGAAAGGGGAAAAGGTGTCTGGCCAGCAGCCCACCCCTCACAGCTCTACTGAAAGAGGGCCAAGGTGAGTCCCTCCTCCCTAGCAGAGCGACCAAGTTCACCTAGTAGATGGAGACACAGGCAGAGAGGAGCAGAGGGCAGAGGACACACTGGGAAGGTGGAATAAACCATCATCACAGGCGCTTTGATCTTAACTCATTTTATTCTACAAAACGCTACTCAACAGGAAGTGGAAAAGCTAACAAGGGGTCAGGGAGAAAGAAAAAACGAAAACAGAAAACAAAAATAAAATCCACAAGGGGAAAAAAGTTTTAATATGTTCTTTCCTCCATAGCAGCAAGCTTTTTCTAACAAGCTTTCTTTAGTGCAAATACTGTAGGCTTGTATTACATCCAGTACAATAGAACGAAACAACGAACACCATCAGGGATGCTTCTGGACAGAGCTACTCCTCAATTTTCAAAACTATACAAAGATTTTCAGTTCATAGTCCCATGGAGAGGTAGATTTAAGAGACTCTCCAATAGGACCATCTTGCCATTACTTTAAAAAACAGGGGAAAAAAAAAAAAAGGTGCCCAGAAAGGTAAATTCCCCATAGAGCAACAGAACCTTGTACAACTCGTTTGCCTCCAGGGTCTAGTAGATTCCATTCCACATCATTGACATATTTCAAATACAGATGCACAAAGCTTATGAATTTCCACTATATACCAAAAATACGATATTTACACCTCCTACGGCAGACACCCTGATAGCTAGTCTTTACACAAAGTCCAATATGTTCTTCCTCAAAATCAAGTAAGCACAAACTAAAATAAATGGAATTTTTTTTAATCATACAGAGAGAGCAAGTTTTGAGGAACAGGGCGAAGCCTTTCATTGTGTTCTCTTACAATGTTGATTTCTTGGCAGCCACTGTCCTCAGAGGAATGACAATCCATCTTCAAAAACAGAACCTTTTTGTACAGTTTATACAGCACAAGTCACAAGTCACTTTAGAAACAAACAAACAAAAACAGCATTATCCTAGGTTCAAAAAAAAAAAAAAAGCAAGAGAGGGAGGAACTGAGTACTTTAATGCTATCTGTTTCTATTCAGGTTGGTACAACACAAAGAAGATGTAAACATTTAAAATAAATAATAAAATAAATGTCAATTTCTTCTCCCCCTTCCCTTCCCATACTCCCTGTCAAAATTTGACCCAGCCCCTCTTGACCATGTTGTCAACACTAGAAAATTAAAAGTTTGTTGATGGGTGACCAAAACACTAGAGGCAATGAGAAGATGCCAAGTTAGTAGTGGGAGACTGGATTTCCTTCTAACAACAACAACAACAAAAAGCTGCTAGAGGACACGGGCACGCAAGTAAGCGTGCGCACACGCCCACAAACTTATCAATAAATAGTGAGATGCTGGCTTTAAAGATGAATGCCAAGAAGACGCATCGCGCAGAATGCTGCAAGACCCCCTAAGTTCTAAAGAGAAGGTTTCATGCCACACGCCCTATTGGTCCACAAATTGTGAGGACTCGGGTTGCTCCTCAAGCCATTTGAAGAATACAGAGGGGCATGGGACAGTGAGGAGTCTGCGGGGTGGGGGCGGGGGAGCCTGGGTGGGCAATGCTGCAGGGGACATCAGACTAAAGGTGATCCTATCTAGGGTCTTTGAAAACAGCCTTGTCACCTCCACGTGTCTTTGCTTAGCCTTTACTTGGTGGCCTTTGAGAAGAGGACAATCCCTTAGCCTCATCTTAAAAGATATCAGCGTGTCGGCTAGTGCCTGGCACATAGAAGAGACTTATTCTTTGCTCCCAAAGAAGCCGCATGGATGCCTAGTCGGGGAAGGAAATCAATCTGAAAGACAAATGATGGTCTGTGAGCAGCACTGCTGTGCCAGCCCATCAGGGGGATGGGAAACAAAGCCCAGGGCCCCAGAGCGCCCCTTTCCTCTGGCACTTGGAGTCAAGTGGTGGCAGGACACTGCCTCTTCCCAAAGCCGGGGAATAGGGCGCAGCCCCCAACTCTCGGCTTTGAGGTTGCGTGTGTGACTAGCCACCGTGGACACACCTGGCCTCCTACCCAGGCAGTATAATGTTCGACACTTCCTGCAAACCTCCCCCAGGGAATCCACTGCTTGGAGCTGGCGGGGCCATTGGGGATTTGCCTTGTTTCCTGTGTAACAGCTGTCCCCATCCAGCTCGCCACAGGGAGGACTGGTCCCACTGAAGCCAGCCAGGTGGCCACGAGGACTGTGTTTCACACTAGTTGATCAAGGAGTGCCTGCGCCGTGCTATCCCAGAGCTGCCTACAGGCCAGCCCAAGTTCACACCAGCTGCCTGTTGGCTGGGGACACAGAGGCAGCGTCACTGCAGCTGTTCCCTGCGCTGTAACCAGGAAGGAAGAACAGCAGGCGGGGCACCTGGTGATGCTGGAGCGGGGCTGTGTGCGTGACATGTACCCAAGTGAACGTGGGGGGCAAGCCAGAGGGAAGTGCAGTGAGAACACGCTCACGACTTAGGTGTGAATACCCGGCATGCCCCCAACTATCTTTGGCCTTGGGGGAAGCCAGGGAGCCGTGCAGAGCAAAGCGCAGGAGGGTAGAGGTGGCAGAGATGAGGCTTAGCTGGCTGTGCCTGCTGCTGGCGCCTATGCCGGCACAGCTGGAAATCTGAAGTGAAGCCGATGCCCGTCTCGGGAGTGTCCAGCCGGGCCCCGCGTCCAGACCGTGACCTGCGTTGGGAGCCGGCGCTAGACAGACTGACAGAAAGGGGCCTTGGGCAATTAAAGACGAGAAAGTAGCTTCACTGAAGAAAGATGTGTAGGCACAAAGAAGCAAGGAGCTCCCACCTGGCCACAAATGCCACTTGAGATGATTAAGCACTTCCAAGCCACGAGTAGCAGAGGTTTCTCTGACCACCTTCTGCTTCTGAGGCCAGGGGACCACCTGCCTGGTATTGTCAGGAGCATCCCTCTGAGCACCCAGGGGACCTGCCCAGCAGCTTCACAGCCAGGGAGTATGGGAAATAGCAGGCTTGAAGTATTCTGAGAGAGATTTGTTTCTTTCTCCTCCCCTTTCCACTCATGCACACATCACCTCCAGCTCTGCCGGGGCTGTGCATTTTTTGACATACGGCTCTTCCAGCCTGTGTGTTCTGCACGAGTGGAAGTTGGCAATGGAACTGAATCATGACCAGCATGTGTGACCTTGGAGTGAGACAGGCACAGGTCTGCAAGCTGTCCCGTCTCTGTCCAGCGTCAGACTTGGAAATTTAACTACCACTGGGTTTGGCTTGAACAACAACAATATGGGGTTGTTGTTTTTTTTAATGCTTTCTAGTGCTGAGTCCCCAATAGCGGCTCTCCCTCAGCACCAGCCTCTGTGACCAGACACCACCAGGACAGGCTCTGGCGAGGCAGGGCTTGTGGAGCTCTTGCCGCGGGAGACCCACCCACCCGCGGGAAGAGCAGCTCGCGTGCAGTGGGGAGAAACACATCCTTTCTCCAATTTCAGCAGCTGGAGAGATTCAGCAGCCGATCGGGGACGGTCCACACACCCTAAGCCCCAGCGGCTGAGGCCAACTACTCACAGCCGGTGGCTAGACCAGAGGAGCTCCCTGGGGCAGGGCAGGGTGGGGGAGACTGAAAGGGAAAGCTCTCATCCACCAGCAGCAGAGACCACTGAGGGGAGCAGCCAGGGCAGCGCAGGTCCTAGGGTGCCTGCTGTGATCAACACCACCCCCAACACAACCCTTCCAACCTGCGAGGCTTAGGGAGGAGCCGCTTGACTAAAATCTGGTGAGGGTCCAGGCCCACGCTCATTAAATCTCCAGGGGTGGCGTCACCCTGAAAGCCAGGCAAGGGTGGAGCCCAAGCAGGGCCACGGAGTGATGTGTGGTTCCTGGGGAGGAACGCCGCCCTCGTTTGGAGAGAAGGGTCCAGGGGCAGAACGGCGAGGCAGTAATTACAGGAGACGCCCTGCTCAAGACACCAGGTGAAGAGAAGCTGGTTAAGACACCCATGGAGCTTTGTTGGCACTAATCCTGGCCTGGTATTTAGGTATTTGGCAAACCCAACCTGTGCCCAAGCTGTCCCTCTCACGCCCTGTCTTCTGGACCAGATCTTCCAAGAGTTGAGCATCTCCAAGGGTGGGAAAGACGGGTTCTTGCTGCCTCCCAATGATGGCCGCGTCCCCTGGAGAACTCAGGGGGCCTGCTGGTGATCCGGGTGGTGCACTGGGAAGTGTTGGGAAGGGAAGGTTATATATTGCACTTTGACTGCCCCTTCTGGACAAGTCAGCCCCACTAGAAGAGTCACCTGGTGTCTCAGCTCCAGAAATAAAGAGCTTTAATATCCAGACCACCCAGATGAAAGGTCATGGCAAATTCGATAAAAACCAACAGGGAGTGGAGAGTGACACGGGACAGGGAAGGGCAAGCTGAGGGAAGGTGAGACCAGAAGGTGCGCAGCATGCTGGATGGGGTGGGAAAGGACACCATGGCTCCAGAGACAACAGCGCCACAGGGGAGGGAACCCTCCGGACCAGCTTCCAGGCTCTTCAGAAGTCCACCAAGCCAAGTTCTCCATGGCTTTTCATGAAAGAGAATTTGTTTGCAAGATGAACCAGGGAGGAGGGTATATGGCTTCCAACCTTGTCCTGCAATGACTCACCATCAAGTCCCACTTGGGTCCCTCAGAGCCAGGAAGCGCCATGCAGGGCGCCCTCTTGCCTCATGACCCTGGAGCGCTAGAAGGTGCTGGTCCCCGGGGAAGGAGGCAGTGACAGTGACTCCTCCAGAGCTGGGCAGGCAAGCACAGGGTTACAGGGCCAGCAGCGTGGGGGAGTTCAAGGAGTCTGACGACTGGTCCCCGCTGCTACTGCTTCTGCGGTGAGCCTTGGAGCAGGACTCGGAGGGAGACGCAGGCGACTCCTGCTCCAGGACGCTAGGGTAGGTGAAGACGAGGTTCGAGGTACCCGGAGTGATGGCGGGCGTGGAGGTCACCACAACGGGAGTGTGCAGGGGTTCCTCTCCATAAAAGCCTCCTGCGATGCTGATGGGTTTGATGACGGAGCGCTGGGCCTTGTCCAGCCCCACGACGGAGGCCGAGGGGCCGTCCTCTTCAAGGGGCTCCTGCTTCACCACCACTGCACCGATCGCGTTGCCCCCACCGCGGAGGGGCTGCAGCCCTGCGGCCTGCGGGGAGCGACGCTCCTCGGGACTGATCTTGCACACGGGGCCATGGGCCACCAACATGAACTCCAACTTCTCCTTCTCCTTCTGCAGCTCCGCAATTTCTTTCTGCAGACCAGACTTCTCCTCCTCCAGCTCCTCTGTCTCCTACGGGAAGAGAAAAGGGCATGAGGGACAGTAGCCTGCAGACGACCTCCTGGGGGACGGTGACAGAGGGCATCATCAACGTCCTCGGATGACCTACCTACCGAGAGGAGCAGCTCACATACTTGGCCACAGACCTCGCTGGGTGTGAGTCACACGGTGGCTAACAATGTCTTTTATTTGCAAGGGCGGGAAGTCGGTTTGTAGGAGGGCGGAACTAACCACCGGAGCTGCCATAGTAGAGCACTCACTTCATGCCAGGCACTCTATCATGCATGTCAGAGATGAGCTCATGCAACTCGCCAGAGGCTTTTGAAAGCAGACACTCTCATCAGCCCATTTTGCAGATGAGGAAACCAAGGTTCGGAGAAATTTTGTCATTTGCCCAAAGTTTCAGAACTAGCAGGTAAGGTAGCCCAGATTGGAATGCCAATGTATCCAACACCAGAGTCCATGGGACACTCTGTTCTACTGTCTGGTGCCAGGACTCCCTTTGAGTTTCCTGAGGGTTCATAGGAATGCTAGGTGTATGGAGAAGGCACCACAGGATACAGCCTCCTCCCCTACCCCCACAGCCCCATGCCAGACCACCTGTGGGCACAGTCCTCCGTCCCCAGCACTGGAACAGTGCCTAGCTTGGAATAAGTGCTCAGCCAATCCATGTTGGATTCTCCCTTTCCCCTTCCAGTCGCTGAAGCCTGGGTCCCAGGACTCTCGGAACCTGGGGAAAACATTCACTTCCGTCACATGTCCCAACAGAAGAGGCACCTGGGAGCCTGGGAGGATGTCAAGGCTACCCTGTGGGGACCTCAACCTCCTCCTTCACACACAGCCAGGGCAGCCATCAATGCACGTGGGTGAAGAGGAAAGGTGCGTCACCAGCCCTACCCCATTTCTTCCCTAGCACACATCCCTGTTACAAATGAGATACATGCAAGAGCTTCATTAGGAAGAGCACAGTGCATTCCGGAGCGAAAAAACTTTCCGTCTGTCTCAAGGGTCGGACAAACGTCACAAGCTTACAAGAGGCTTCCTGTGGAGGATGTGGCTCAGGGGCCTGGTGACTGGGTTGGGGGTGGGGTGGAGGGTGAGGCTCTGGGAGGAAGGGAGAGAGGTGCTCTTCTGGGGCTGGTGGGGAGGGACGTGCGAGGCATGGATGCTTGAGGAACTGGACAATGGTCTACACTAGGAGGGTGTGCTGAGGGTGTCTCTCACTCCTTGCCCACCTCGTCTGGGGAGAGAACTCCCACCATAGGCATTCAGTAACAGCGAGGGAGGACAGTACCCGTGAGGGGCAAATCAGCAGCTACTTTCCGACGCTCTTCCCAAGCCAGTCATTGTGAGGACCACTGACAGCTCCTTGTGTCCTCACTCTGAAAGCACGTCACCCGGGGGAGTCAGTCCTAACATGGGGCTTCCTCCGCACAGCCCTTCCTTTAGAGCCAGGCTCTGGAGGTAGTCATGTGACATTAGTCAGGTCAAGCATGTGAGAGGGAGGGGCAGGGACATGGGTCCCCAGGTCTGGGCAATTAGGGAACATGGGAGAATGACTCAACTTGCAAGGGTAAAATAAGGCTTCAGGCTCATTGTAGAGGTGGGGAACTCTTTTGCCTATGGCAAATATACAAAAGTCTCAAGAAAATATAATTCAGTTGACATGTGGCCCATCATCATCAGGAGCCTCACCCTCAGTCCATTTCAAATCAGGTGCTTAAGCCAGATTGGGTTACCCTTGGTGGCCTCAGACTTGGGGACAGCTAGAGCCTTGGGAAGGAGCCCTGGAGGGCCAGGTCCCTTGGACTGGTGATCAGACACCCCGTCAGCACTCACCCTGGAGCCCCAGTGGTCTGAAAAGGTGCTGGCACAGGAAGGGGGTGGTCTACTCACCCCTCATTCTCCCTAAACCTGGCTGGTGAAAAAGTCCAATTCATATTCTCATTCTTTCTCTCCCTCTTTCGACATCATGTTTACCCGTGTGCTCAAAGGAAGGAATGTTTTGTCACCACTTGTGAGCAAGGCCAGGGCTGGCGGGAGGAGCCCTGGAGCCCCCCGCCCGCCCAGGGTGCTGCTGCCCACACAGAGCCCCTCACCGCTTGCAGCTTCTCTGTGAGCTCCCTGCGTCGGTTCCTGCACTTGGCAGCGGCCAGCTTGTTCCTCTCCCTCCGGATTCGACGTTTCTCCTCCTCTTCGGGCGACAGCTAGAGGCCAAGGTCAAGAGACATGATTCGAATGGGGTGAGTGGCTCGCAGCCTTTTAAAATTTTGGTCTAAGAAAGGCAAGCAGTGCTTCTGTGATTGGTGGGAGGCCAGAGGAGGGTAGAGGAGTGTGGCCAGGCTCAGCAGGCTGTCACTGCTGTATGGTTGTTGGGGGGGGGGGTGGTTGGGACACTTGTTACTGAATCTGCCTCGTAAGATGGCGTCCTACATTTGAAGGAGAGCAGGGCCGGGGTGGATGGGGTGACGGGCTGGTGCCCCTGCACAGCCCAGGTCGAAGAGGAGGCCCAGCCAGCCAGCCAGGCTTGCCCCCACCTACAACAGCAGCTTCCTCTACAGCCAGACTAATTTCCTCTCCTCATCACCTGCCTGCTCTGCAAACCTCATTATGCCCAGTCATTTAGGAAGAGTCCCCACACAGGTAAGATCCACCCAGCGAGGGAGGCTGGCGGGGGCGCAGGGTGTGCTTCTGCTGCCAGTGGTAAGTAGGGTCTCAGTTACCCCTCTACTCCCAACTCCCTCTGGCAACTGCTCACAGGCCTCCCTGAGGACTTCGGGGAGTCTGGGCAGGAAAAGGAGGAGGAGCCCCAGGCATGGAAGCCATGCTGGCTACCCTACCCTTTCCATCCAGTCAACAACCAAGGAGAGCCATCTACATGCCAGACAGTTCCAGGAGTCTGGGCTAAGTGTAAATGAGGGGAAGAGCTTCGGCAGACATCTCAAGACCTAGCTCCTTGCAATGAGCTGGCCAGAGACTCGGATGTTCACATGCAGCCCTCCCAGAGCTGTGACCCCAACGCCCCCTCAGGTAGAGGTGACGCAACTGTCCTGGCTGGACCCAGAGCAGAACCCCAGTGCTCACTGCCACCCTGGCATCTGTGACAGAAAAGCAAGGGTATGGCATCAAATAGGACAATCCCACGCTGTCTACACAGAGGTGACCCCACAACCCGGCTGAGATCACAAAGCTACATGACTAAGGCCTGAACACTTGCTGTCTAATGATGTTAGTTAACCAGAGAGCCTATGGCCTCTGACAGTCCTGGGTTTAGGGCTTCCCATGACAAGGCCCCTGGGGCTCGCTGAAGGCCCAGAGGGTCACCACAGCCCTCACTGCGGGAGGAAGAGAAGAGCCGGACGTGGAGCTTAGCAAGCCTTCCTCTCCCCTGTGAACTGCGGAGCTGAGAAATCTCTCCCTGTCTGGTGAGGCGTGGGGCAACCCTGGGTGCTGTCGACATAGGAAGTGTTCTGGAGTGGTGAGATCAACATGGATGGAACTCAAGTGTGTCAGCACCACCAGGGACCCACCCACAAGCCACACACACACCCTCCCCTCCCTGTCTCCTCGATCCCCACCCTGGGTGCAACGGAGCCTCCTGGGCAGGCTCTGGAGGAGGCTGTGGGGCAACTGTGAGCAGTCTCCTCAGACCGGCCCTGGGGTGGGGAAGCAGGGAGTAGAAGTTAGCCACAGAGAAGCCCCTGGGGTCAGGAATCCAACAGCTAAGGTTCTACAGTGAGCCTGCCATTATCATGGTGTGATGTGGTCTGTGTTTGTCTGAACTCCCCACTGGTTGGGATACCATGCCCCTGGCTCTCTCCTCCCTCTCACACAAGGAAGGAAAGCCTTCAGACAGGCAGTCTTAGGGCACGCCTAGGTGGTATGACATAGTATGGAAAATACATGACTGAAGGTCCAAGAAGGGCATCCCAGTCCTGGCTCAGCTAATAACTCTCTGTGTGAGAAGTCCTTCTTTCTGGGCCTCAGTTTCTCTATCTATGAGATGGGTATAGACATTGTCTCCAAATGTAAACTTACAAATGTGGGCCCTGTAGGGCCGGCACTGTGACCCCACCTTTAATGTGTATTGGATATGAGGCCCAGCTTTGTCCTCAGAGGAGCAGGGCTCTTGAGGAACCATCTAATTCCTTGGAGCAAGAAGCCCTATAATCCTGGGACCACCAGCCCTAGAGCACCACTACCCATGGGGAGCCATGTTTAAAGGTCTTTGTGCTGGAACATGGTGGACCTTCGTGATTCTGGAGTAGAAACAGGAGTTGAAACTGTGAGAGCTCCAACACCATAACTTAGTTCCTCTAGGTTCATATTTCATTTGGAAAAGAGATTCCACTGCTAAAGTGTTCCATGCTCTGCACTCACACTGGAATAGACTTGGAGGAAAAAGAGCCCGGAGCGTCCAAACTTCCCTACTCACTCAGGAGTGGAGCGCAGGTAGTGGGTCTGGATCCTAGCTACATCTTCTGTGAAGGGAGACAGATGAGGCTCTCTGAAAGCCTTAGGCCCATCTGTGATGAATTATGTGTAATTCTGATTTCTCTTTCTAGAAACAGGGGGCTGTTGTGCCCTAGCTCTTAAGTTAAATATAAGTGATAGATGTTTTTCTTTTTTTGAATACTGCTTCCTGAAGAGCAGAGACCACATAGTTTTGCTGACTTCCCTCCCAGGCATGTCAGCTCCTGCTCAAAGCTGAGCCTTTTGAGGGAGGAGGAAAAAAACCTGATGTTTGACCTCCTCAGTGGCCCAGCTAAAGCAGATTCCTGAGGCCACAAGGTTACTGTGCTTCTGGAACGTGAAATAGGAGCCTGAAACAGGCTGCTGCTTCAAGCCAAAGGCTAAGGATCCCCAGGAGGAATAGAAATCCTTGGGCAGTCCTGGCCCGGAGGGAGACCCTTTAGGGTCTGGGTCCCGTGGCCCTCTGTCAAGGATGAGAGGACATAGCCTAGGCAGGTTATGATAATCCTTCCCACTGGTGGGCACGACACCTACAACAAGCCTCCCCACATGTGATCTCTCTTGTGCACTGACATGCCCTGGCTGGCAGGCCTCTCCCTGTTTAGCCCTTCCTCACCTAATTCTCTCTTCTGCCTTGTGCTTCTAGAACATTAGCCCTGCTCTTGAGGGCCATTCTGTGACTGTGAGGCCCCTAAAGTCACCAGTAGCTCGAGGCCTTACCTGTTCATCTCTCCTCCTGCGGCCCACTGTGGTACCAATGGTCTTGATCACCCCAGGTCTTGGGAGGGCCATGTGCCCAGGAACAGAGGCCAGGCCCGGCAGCGGGTTGTAGGGGTGTGAGCGGGAGTAGGGGTTGGACATGGAGGTGATCACTGTGGGCTGTACCATCCACTGCAAGTCCTGGCTGGTGGTGATGGCGTTGATGGTGGGGATGAAGGCGCTGCCCGAGCCAGGCATATCTACCCGGAACTTCTGAAACAAGGAGAAAGGCATGACTGAGACGAGAGACACTGAGCAGAACAGGGGCAGTGCTTGGGGGGCAAGGTCTGGATTTCCCTGGGCAAGTTCCATACAGCTAAGAGTCAGAAAGACCTTAACTATTCATGGGACCGTGTGTCAGAACTGCTCCTTGCTTGGGGAATCCAGAGGACTCCATTCTACATATTGCAAATGACTACAGACACACACGATGTCTAACTGCTCACACCCACCCTGCAGCCCTGTAGGGCGCATGTCTTCAGGATGCTTCTTTGCTTGAACATCCTGAGACTCTGAGTCACCTGGCAAGTATTCCCCGGGGCAATGGCTCAGGATACTTTGTCTTGGAGACGTGCACACCAGTGGCTCAAGAAAGATCACCAAGAAGCACATTGTGTCTGTATTTGTCACTTTCCAACTTGAGGAGGCTCAAGATGGGGCTATGACCCCATCAGCGCAAGGCCAGGCGTACAAGAAAGTTGACCCTTGCCCCTCTGTTTGTCAGCAGTCCCACCATCAACATGTGGGATTGGAGTCTGTTGTCACTGTCCCTCCTCCTTTCCCTTCACACTGTGCCTCTCTCTACCATCTACACGCATCTCTACTTGGGGTTTAGAGATGCGTCTGCAGGAAACTTTGGTACTGCTGGCTCAGAGGTTTCTCATCTCGCATGTTCAGATACGCAGCAGAGCTCGCTGCACACATGGAAGGGGTCATTCTATTTACAATAAGATGAGGACAAAGTAGCAAAGCCAAAACGGGTTGGGTCTTAGCAGGTCGGCTTGACCTTTCTCCATGACAGCTCCTAGAAAGTGAGAGAAGAGGAGATAGGGAAGACCCCACCCCAGCATTTCAGGAGAAATCTCCTGCTGGACCCAGACAAGTGTTCAATCTCAGATGACTTTTATGTCCATGAAAATGTGCTACAGTCCCACCCTTCTCAACTTTATGGATGAAAATGATGACAATAGTAATAGCTAGCACTTAATGACCAATACCATGTTAATGTCTCACCTAGATTACCTGATTAATTCTCCCTCTGAGGTAAGTACCACCATTATCTCCATTTGAGAGGCAGAAATTTTGTCTGAGAGAGATTAAGTCATTCATCTACAGCCGCTTTGCTAAAAAGCAGAGGGGACAACATTCAAACCCAGCCCTCAACACGGCGCCACCCAAGATTGTCTAGCATTCTTTCTTCCTCAGAACACAGCCCTACATACTGGTATCTGTCCTCGGACAACATCTGGTTATCCATGCCAAGGATCCACACAGGCCTTCCCTCTCACCAAGTAGGTCCCACAGATCTTTGGCCCAAAAGGAAATCCTGTTATCATTAGCATCAATGCTATGGTGTCCATCTACTCTTGTCCAATCAGACCAACCAGGGCTAGAAGCATGAGCAGATTCCACTTCTGCTGTCCATGCCCTCATGGTATCACAGCTCCTGGAGTGTAAATAAAGGGAATTTACAAGACCCCGCTGTAGCTGACAGAGCTGGGAACCCTTCCTTAATCACTGTCCTATTGCCCACCTGAGCCCAGTCTGGGAAAATGACTATGGCTGCCTTACCACCTAGACTGTCCCAGGAATCTAGGCCAAGGACACCAGTAAAGAGTCATCCAGTACAATGGATTCTAACAGGAATGCTGCCCAGAGCAATACAGTCTGGATTCTATGAGGGAAGTTGCCCAGTGCAATGGATTCTGGGATTGTATGAGGGAGGTAGCCCAGTGCAATGGGTTCTGGTCAGTTTGGTCAGATTTAGAGGTACACTTCTGAAAGCAAAGATGAGTTGGAGTTTTTGTTTTTTAACCAGGAGTTGACTGAAAAGAAGCAGGTATACCAGCCTGGTGGCCCAAACTTATAAATCTCTGGCCAAAGCAGGAGAATTGAAAGTTCAAGGGCAGCCTGGGCAATTTAGTGAGACTGTGTCTCAAAATGAAAGCAAAAAGGGGGTCTGGGCTGTAGGTCAGTAACAGAACACTTTCCTAGCATGTGCAAGGCTCTGGGTTCAATCTGCTCAATGGGGGGGGGGGGTGAGAATGTGTGTGTGTGAAAGTGGAGGGAGGGATAAGCAAAAGGAGTGAGTGTGTGAAGGAGGAGAGCTGCAGTGACCAAGCAAGGAACCAAGAGGGAAATACAAAATTGATCTTCAAGGAGGGAACATGGATGCCTGGGGCTGGGCTGTGAGGAGGCGGAGAGGCGATCGCAGCAGGCCTGACTAGTGTGTGCAGAAGCATTGAGCCAGACAGTGATGTTCTCTGGGGTTGCTTAGTGAGGGGCAAGAGGTAAATGCGGCACTTGGAGCCAGGAAGTCCAGGTCTGAGGCCTGGCTCTCAGTGAGCCGGTCACTGAGGACTCCAGCCTGAGGTCAGAAGGGGACACATGAGTCCTGAGGCCCTTGCACAGTCGCAGGGATGAGAAAAGTCGCTCCTCGTGGTCACAGGGCGGTAAAGCACACTGCCGCTTTCCAGCCCTGGCAGAGAATTTTCTGAAGGGCTTGTGAACAGTGACACACCAGAACTGGAGTGTCGTCATTACAGTTCAACAGTAACTGGCCGGGGTGGAGTTCTGATCCGGGTATTTTCAAACTCCCAAAGAGAGTCTAATGCACAGCCAGGATGAAGAGCACCGGGAGGTGTGGCCATCGGCAGTGCCGCCATCCTCACCGTCACATTGCTCTGGGTACTCTGCACGTGTCGGCTCTGGGGAGAAGTGCCAAGCCTCCCACTCCTGAGGAAGGACCCAACTTTTGTGTTCTGCGTCTCCCCAAGCCAGGGTCTCAGCTAGAAGGACATCAGGGCACCCAGCGTGAAGGTCCGTGGAGCAGCCGCCAGCTCTCCTGGACTCCTCCCAGACAACAGCAATGAACGGCTCCCAGACAGGCGAAGCAGGTACAAACTCTGGAGGCAACTGCAAGACTCAGATGGCGTCGGGGTGAGCGAGTCCCGCCCGGCCCCTCCCAGGCCCTGCAGTCCATGCACCCTGCATGGCAGGGCCACAGTGCGTGTCCCAGTAGATACCAGCCAGATTCCTTGCAGCCATGTCTTGGTCTAGACAAAACAAGGCAGCAATAAAAACAAGGCGGGAGGTAATGAGTGCCTCCAAACTCGTGTACACCTTGTTTCAGACAGAGGTAAAGCCATCTGGATCACACGGCGGCTCCAAACGGCAACAAAAACAATGTCCTGTCCCCAGAGGGGACTGGAGCCCCATAAAGAAGGCTTTTGTCTCCAGAGGAGCCTCTCTGGGAGACACACAAAAGTTTCAATTAGATCTGGCAGATGGGTCTTGTCTCAACTCCAAACATATTATTCAGAGAGTGGCACTGGGGCAGGAGAGAGAAGGTGAGGTTAAGCGTTTGTAGTCCCAGCAGACTCAAGACTCACTCAAAAGCCCTGCTGCGGAAAAGTCACGGTTTCGTGGGAGCGAGTGAGCGCTGAGCAGCAGCCCGCGGCTCCCCGTGGTGGCTCAGGCGGTGTAAGCCTGCACGGGTGCCGGCGGTGAAGGGACGGATGGGCGAGAGGACCCAGGACTGGGCTCTCCAGGGGGCTCTGCAGACCCCTCCTCTAGGAACAGGACTAAAGATGCTGGGTGACAATCCAGCCTGGTAGGACTTCCAAATAATTAAAAAAACAAAAAATGTCTCCCTGTCAACTTCTGGGTGAATGAATGCCTATGAAAGGGCCAAGCAGCCCCCCAGATCTTGCAGAGCACAGTCTCTATGGGACTAGATAGCAAATGCTTTAGGTCTTATGGGCCATAAGGTCTGCGTCTAATTCAACTCTGCCAGGTTAGAGGGGAATGAATTAAGAGGAGAAATCAGCAAGCAAAATCTGAAATGGGTCGTTCCTCTAACCCAGGAAGCCAAGACAACCGGCTTCACGCATCAGCTTGGATCTCCAGACCCTGGGCAGAAGTTCAAACCCTTACAAGTCTTGTGAGTCTTTGGTCACCTCAGTGACACCTGGTGGCACTCTGTGAGTGTGTGTTCCCCTCCTGCTATCAGTAAGACACCAACTCCAGCCGACCGGGGAGTCTCACAGTGCAGCAGTTGCTGTCTTGGAAAACTGACTTTTGGGACTGACTCTTTAGCAGGAGTCAGAAATAAGAGTCCTGAAGCTCGGGCATGGTGGCGCACATCTTTAATCCCAGCACTTGGGAGGCAGAGGTAGGAGGATCGCCAAGAGTTCGAGGCCACCCTGAGACTACTTAGTGAATTCCAGGCCAGCCTGAGCCAGAATGAGACCCTACCTCGAAAAACAAAAAACAAAAAACAAAAAACAAAAAACAACAAAAAAAAAAAGAATGAAAGAAGAGTCCTACCTATAGTCTTTTGCTGAATGGTCCCGGATCCCCTCCCCATAGGCCAAGGTGGGGCTTCTCTGAGACACTCCTGAGTTGGGCAGACACAGCTTTGAAACAGAAGTCAAGGTTAGTGTTCTGGGATAGGAGGTAACTGCCCTTGGCCAGGCGCTTCTCCATCAAGTTGATTCTTGTTGGGACCCTAAGCATTTAAAGATGGACCTTGCAGACTCTGACCTGCCCCATCAGAAAGGCTGGTGTGCCATCTATGAAGGAACTAGGTTCTCTCCCCCCCACTCTCTCTTTCTCGCCTATATTCCTATGGTGGAAAAAGGAAAATTCCACCATCCCAGAAGATTGGCAAGGTTAAATGCTATCCTCACACTTTCCCATACCATCCCTATTGAGGCTTAATGCCAATACCAGGCAAATGCTGTCCCCCAAAGCCTCCAATGTAACCATCAGCCAATCTTCACACAGCCTACACTGGGCATGACCCTGACCTCTAACCTTTCTTCTTTGAGGAAATGCCACTTGTGTCACAATGGAAGTTGCTGCTAATAAGTAAGCATTTCCAGAGTTTCACACCAGTCAAGATGCATCTCAGGTGACCTGTCTCTCCTCACTGCCACTTCACCCAGAAGAACTGACCCGGCCTGAGTCAGCTCCCTCCCAGGTGAAGCACCAGCAGAGAGAAAAATATGGCACAGGCTGCTCTGGAGTCATTCCCAGGGTCCTCCGCTCCCAAAGCCCTTCCAGCTAGCAGGCTCACGCCAAAGCACTGGAGAATCCACACCATCTTCTGTGGACCTCTTTCCAATGCCACCAATGGGAGAGGGCCTGCCATTTCATCTCCTTAAAAACTGCTGGAAGCTGAGTCTGGTACCATCGACCACAGTATAGGGCTGAGAGACAGCCCTGATCAGGAGAGATCTCCCCTCTCCACCCCAGAGAGCTCAGGAGGTCTACAACTACTGAGTGGGCTTTGGGACAGATCTGTTGACCTCAAGCAGAGCAGCTGCCATTGTTTTGAAATGCTGGGGCCACCACAAGTTGCCACAGACAAGATGGAGAGACTCTTCCACCTAGCAATGGTGCTATTTGTTTTCTTTTTTTCAACATATAAACACAAAGTTTCCTTCATTTTCAAAAACCAGTATCTTCGCCCCTACTTAATAGAGGAAAAAAAAAAATCCATGGGACAGATGCCAAAGACACTGTAAGCCAGGGTGACTGTTTGGCGGGCTGTGTCATGGTGAGCTTTCATCCCAGGTAGACTTCTAAGACTGACACCAACAAGACTATGTTGGACCCAAACCTGTTCAGGCTTTTATGTCAGCATGGTTCCAAAGATTTTAATATCAAATTCACCTTTCAAAGAAAGATTTATTAGCAGGGGATGGATGTTCCAAAGATTATGCTGAAAGCGATGCCAAGAAGAGGTATGCAAAACTTGAGTCTGGCTGAGAGCCACAGCAGTCAGTAAGTGTATAGTTCCTTAAAGAACAGAGATGAAGGCTGGAGAGACGGCTTAGCTGTTAAGGTGACTGCCTGTGAAGCCTAAAGATCCAGGTTCGATTCCCCAGTGCCCACATAATCCAGGTGCACCAGGCGGTGCATGTGTCTGGAGTTTGCAGTGGCTGGAGGCCCTGGTGTGCCCATTCTCTATCTGCCTCTTTCTCATTCTCTCTCCCCCTACCCCCCTTTCAAATAAACAAATTTTAAAAAGAACAGAGATGAGGGGGACACAGTGATTGGGTATGTAAGTTCTGGTGTGCTTGTAGTAAGATTTAAAAGCCTCACATCTCCTAATTTTATATTCACCCTGAATAACAAGACAGGCAGAAATACAATGTGGAAATCACGCAGTGTTTTAGAAAGGAAAGCTCAACTGCACTCAGACAACACATGACTGCTATTTCACCCCACCTGCTTTGATGAAAAAGTGAAGCTGACTTCCACCATCGAGAATCAACGGAACAGGCAAATTCCTGGGATAACATACTGTTTGATCCTAATCTACAACATCTGTAAGATCAAGGCCAAAAAAAGCACCAGACCCTTAATATGCATTTTGCACACTCCCACCAGTTGTGAACATCCCATACAAACGCATCAAGAAAACAAGCCTTGGGAATTTAGAAGCATTGTGTGGGCACCTAACTGCACAGACAACACAGTGATGAGGGAAAAAAAATGAAAAAGAAAAAAAACACCTCCTTTTCCAAACAGGTTTGATTTAGAGCAGAAAAAACCTTGTTTTTAAAAAGAAACTCATTTTAATTTAAGCACTTTATAGATAACCACTATTAAATATATGGAATTTATTTGCCCTAAATAAAAAGAAAAATGCTAAGAATTTGGAAAACTAACCAAGTTTAACACTGTGAGACTGGAAAAATACATTCGCAGTAGTTCTTCTAAACATGTCCCGTAGGGGGCATTAGAGAGGCGCGGTTGAAGCTGACTTGGGAATCACAGTCATTTCTGGTAAAAGTTCTTTGATGTGAGGAATGTCCCAGCCTGGTACAGTTGGCTAAAGTTTGTTCTGGGGAATTTAGTGCGTGCGTGCCTCTGTGTGTGTGTGTGTGTGTGTGTGTGTGTGTGTGTGTGTGTACACGGACGTGAGTGCGTGTGTCAGAGGAAGAAAAGCTGATCTGATATCCCTTGTGCTGAAAAGGAAATACCCCTCTTGACATTTTCACAAGTCATCTGAGAAACAGACAGTGGCCTTGGAAAAGTTCTATGTCTTGTTTTCGTTTTGTTGTTGTGTGTTTTTTTTTTTTCATGAAAAGGGGGCCTGGCTGATGAAAACAAGTTATGAAATGACCTATGTTTGTGTAACTGGCTGGATTGCGTAATGCTGAGGCCCTGAAACCGTAAGAGTCAAGCAGACAGGCAGGGCCTATATCTGGAGGTGTTGTCCTAGGAAAGTTGGGAGAAAGAACATAACAAAAGGGCAAATCCAGCGAGGTGGGGTGGGGGGAGGATGCAACTATTCCTGACAAAACTAAATCACCAATGATCAGCCTTTGAGATTCAAATTATAACTGCAACAGGAAATATTTCTCATGTTTTAAGTTCCTGCCATATACCCAAACAAAGAGCTGACTGCCCCCCTTTCCCCCCGCACTGGAACTCATGACCGTGTGTTAAGACCAAGCCTTCTGCATGGAGAGGAGGGGAAGCTCTAGGCTGACTATCTAGCAGTAAACTTAGGAGGAACACATTAGACCTGGGAAAAACGACATTCACTTGTCCAAGGGAAAACCAGGAGCATTCCGGGGATTGTCCATTGTAACGCCATCAGGAGGAAGGCCCATCCACGAACTGCCAGAGCCTCCTCATAAAGGAGAGCTGAGAGGAATAAAGTGATTACAGGCTTTTTATCTGGTATGTAATAAAGTTACCTTGAGCCCAGGCGGGGTCATAACACAGACTTGCGAAGTAACACAAGGCTCAGAGGCCTGTCCTTCGGGCCATAGAACAGTTCTGTTCAAAGCCAGAGCAGGGATGGAAAAACCCTCCTCCCCGCTGCTGCTCGCTGCCTCCCACCAGCCATACCACGGAGGAGGAGCGGGCAGGAAGAAACTTGGCTGAAGTGGCATTACCTTGCCAATTGTTGTGCTTGCGCTGCTGGGCCCAATGGGCAGGTGGGCATGAGAACCCCATGCGCTGGGGGTTGGTAATTTCCAAACCCTCATGTGTTACAGCATGCTAGGAATTAGCCAGCAGCTGCTTTTGCTTGGTAATGAGGCCCATTACACTCTTCTGCTGGACAGAGTTCTCCTCCTTCTCCCTAGCACTGGTTTCCTGTCAGATTTGCTTCCAAAACAGAAAATTGCCTCTGCTGACATCCTGGGCTCAAAGCCCTAGTGACACAGATTACTCAGTGGTGGCACCGATGTCAGGCCCCAGTGTCTGAGCACAGCCAGGCAGGGAGACTGCGCTAGGTCACTGACCACTGCCTCGGTCTTACTAGGTCAAAGAAACTGAACACATTCAAAGATCTCTTGTTGACTGGGTGGGGGGGGGGGGGGAACACGTGGACTTGTGCCGAACTGCAAAGGGAAGGAAGGGATCGGTACAAATGGCTCAAACCCACTGCTTTATGATGTCTGGATTCAACACAAACCATCCACTGGGCTAGGACGGAAACAACTTTTCAGATAAGGTTTCAAACTCATCACTTTGGCACTTGGTAAGGGTCCACTGACTGAATCCTCAGTGCAGACGAGGTCCTCAACAGTTGGTGCTCACCAAGTGCGAGATGGGGGCAGAGGAAAAATGAAGCTGAGAAGCCCTTTGGGGGACTGGCGGGCATGGAGTAGCAATCTGGGACAGGCATCCTCAGGTCCCAAAGAAAGTCATGTTTCTATTCCCCAGCTTGACCCACCCCTCCTGGAAGCCCACCCCAGCTGTCCCCAACCCCCACTTAGGGTTGGCTTGGCTTCCAGAGGCCAAGGCCATGGCCTTACCAAGCCACTCTTGCAGCAGCAACTTGGCTAGACACTCCAGGACCACGGTGGGCTTGGGCTGGCAGAGGGCCTTGTGAGTTAACCCAGTTCCCTCTCAAGACCAGGGTGGGATGGAGTGAGGGGGGTTGCTACAGAGGTCGGGTACCCCACCAGCACCACCACCTGACCAGCGCCTTTCTGGTGTTTATAGACACACAGATCACAGGCACAATCCCTCCAGTGCAAACCAGTCTGGCTGCTTTAGAAAGAAGTTGTTTTTCTGCTTCTAGAACCTCCCAGGAGCTCCAGTGATTTCTCTTTCCCCCACTTCTCGCTGCCGGCTTCTTTGCCCCAGGTCTTCCAAGCCCCTCAAGGCTGTGCTGGGGCGGGGGGGGGGGGGGCGGCAGTCCAGGCTCCTGACCAACCCTCACAGGAAACTAGCGTGGGGCTCACAGGTGTCAGGAGCCAATCAAAGCCAGCCTCTTCCTTCCTGACCTTCGCACCTGTTTCCCAAAGACAACCCCCCCCCCCCCCGGATTACTTGAAGGAGCGCAACCATGTTTCTGAGAGCCCGATCCTTTCCAGAAAGGAGCTAAGAATGATGGAGAACTGGAGAGAAGAAGAAAAGGGTTTTCCCACAGGATTGAGGTCTCCGGCTTCTGGAAGAGACTTAGTGGGTGCAATGACTTCCTTGCACCCCTTCCCACTTTCCCCGTTCCTCCACCACGGAGAGAAAAGAAGGTGGGAGGAGAGGGGTCTTGGATGGAGACAACAGGCTCCTAGGAGGGGACTTGCAATTCCAGCTTTTCTGGAAAAGAGATGGTGTGAAAAAAGGGACTTGGTGGCTCTCTAAGCCCACTCCCCTCTTTTTTTTTTTTTTCTTTTTTAAAGAAAGAAAAAGTGCCGGGGGTGGGTGGGGCAGAACAGAACAGAACAAAAATCCACAACTTAACGACCGTGGCCCCTAAGCATCCGCACGCTCAGTCCGAAAAGGGGGGAGGCGGCGAGCGGAGGGCGGGTGGCCCGCGCCGCCAGGTGCACCCCGGCCCGCACCTACCTGCTGGCCGCCGCCGCCGCTGGAGTAGGACTCGGCGTGCGCAGGAGAGCCGCTGCTGCCCCGGGACGAGGTGTCAAAGTTCCCGGGATAATCCTGGTACATGATCCGCGGTGGGGGCCAGAGAGGAAACAGGGTGGTCGTCTTCCCCCGCCCTGGCCGCGGCCGCACACCTCCTGCCGAGCGCTCGCCCGCTCGCCGTCCGCCGCGGCCCGGCTCTCCGCTCCCGGGCCGTCCCCCCACCACCGAGGCGGGCGCGGCGACAACCGGGAAGTGACCCTCGCGCGCCGGGCGCTACTTCTCTCCTGCTGGGCGAGCGCCGCGGGGCCGGCCAGCCGTCCGTCCGTCCGTCCACCCGGTCCCTCCCTCTAAAAAGTCGGCGCGTCCCTCGGTCCCTCCCCTGCGCGCGCCCTTCCGCCCCCGCGCGCGGCCGGAGCTCCGCGGGGACCCACGGCCCCGAGGAAAATGGGAAATTCAAGAAAAAAAGAAGACGACGACGACGACGAGGAACCCAGCGGATCTCGCCGGCCGGCTCTGGGGGACTCCGCCAAAAACACAAAATCAAGAGCCACAAGAAAGGCTGCCCTCTTGGAGAAACTTCTATTTCCTCCTTTGAGCAAAGGAGCCGGAGAATAAACTTCCTGTGGCCGCCCGAGTTTCGGCGCGGCTCGGACACTCGCCGGTCCAGCGGCCCCGGAGGCGCGGTGCGAGCTGAGCCCCGAGCGGACCGAGGGACGTGGCCCCGCGCCCTGCCCGCGGACCGCCGGCGTCCTCGCCCTCCTCCTCCTCCTCCCTCTCTCGCTCTCTCCCTCCCCGTCCCCGCCGAGCGCTGCTCGCTCCGAGCCCCTGCGCTCTGCCCGAGATGAGTCACTACAATGGCACGAGTTCAACTCCACACTCTTTATTCTCCAGCCCCGCACCATGTGGATCCACTCACGTCAACCGGGCTCCACCTTGCAGGGAGGAGCGCGCGAGCAGGCGGGGGAGGAGGAGGAGGAGGAGGAAGGAGCGGCGCGGGAGGGAGGGGAGGGGACGAGGCGGGCGCAGGGCTCCCCTCCCGGGCCCCGGCCCGCGGTCACGCTGACGCCAGCCGCGCACCCCGCGCGGGGGAGGAAGGCCGTGGTGAGGGTGGGAGCGGGCGGCTCGCGCGGGAACCGAGGCCGCCCCGGCCCCACTCCACCGCCCTCCCCCCCCCCGGCCACGGCACCCTTGGACTGTTCCATTGGCGCACGTTGCCAAAGATGGTCATTTGCGTTAGAGGACGCGAGTGCGGGTTTCCTCGCTTTCGGGTGACGTGGAGGGAGGGAGAGGGATTCCCTCGCCCGCCGGCTCCCGAGCGCGCCGCGGGCCTGGCCTCCCCCCACCCCCCACCACCACCACCAACACACACACACACACACCAGGGGCGCGGGGCGGGGCGGGGCCCCGGGGCGGCCGCTCGGCCCCGGCCCCGAGTTGGAGGAGACTAGACGGGCGGCCCGCAGCGGCGCCACCGCGAGGCGCAGAGCCCGGCGCGCGGAGCCGCTCGCAGGGAGGGCGCGGCTGTGCGCGGCCGTCCGCGCCCTCGGCGGCGCCGCCCGGTGCAGCGGGCGCTCGGGGGACCCACGGCGCCACCCGGCGGGGCCCGCCGGCCCGTTTGCCCCTGGGTGGCGGGCTGCCCACTAGTTCCCTAGTATGTGCGTGTACGAGTGTGTATGTTGAGTTTTTCATCTTTTCGATCCTAAAACTGACTTGGCATTCCGGTGGCCCTCTATGTCAGGCAATTAATTTGGACGCATCTAACAAGTCATCGGGCCTTACAAGCAAACTCCAGACAAATTAGAAAAGAAAACCGGGAGGCCAGGGAGAGGGTGTGCCCCCAGTTGTTTTGGAGCAAAGTTCAGGGCGCTCGTGCGGGACTCCTGGGTCTTCGCGCCTGGCTGGGTGGGGCGGCGCACTGGGTAAAGAGCGCGGGCTTCCTCCGATCGCCCGGCTATGCAGTTTACGAGCTGTGAGGTCTTGGGCGAGTCCCTTAACCTCTCTGCGACTATATAATGAAAAGCTTGGAGCAGCTGACCTCCTAACGCTAAGGACCCTGTCCGCTCCAGGGCGCCAATCTTTCTTAGGGATGATGGCATTATAAACAGATCAACAGCGAAGGAACTCAAGTTCTAGTCCAGGGTCCGCCTGTAGTCTCGCTTTACCCCGGACACAGGTAGCGTGACTGTATCCCAAAAGATCCCACGAGGATTGACTTGGGAAATGTTTGGCTGCGCCACGGGCCCGCCGTGACGCGGCACAGAATCAGGCCTCAGTTTCTTCATCTGTGAAGTGGGGGGGGGTGACTTAGGAAAGAAAAATAGAGCCGGGAACTCGAAGCCTTCCCGGGGCTCTATATAAAGCGCTGGCGTTTCCGGGACGGCTGGCGGCATCTGGCCTTCCCAAGGGCCCCAAGATACGGTAATCCCGAACAATACTCGGGGTCATTGTTTACATCTATAAAACACATTCTGTCCTGAGCTCCGTCCCCAAGGACGTGCGCGCGGCGGGCCGGGCAGCTCGCACCTCCGGCCATCCGCCCGCACGCCCGGCAGAGGGCACCTCCGCGACCCGGACGAGGCGTGGGGCGCGCGCGCGCACACGCATACTGCAACCGTGGATACCCGGCTGCTGGTAGGTTTTTTTTTTTTTTTTTATACCAGCCTCCTGGCCTGCCTGGGTGTTTACGCGGCCTCTCCCAGCAGGACTGAGTAAATGCAGTCCTTTGACGCAAAACGGATCAGCCCTTCCCCAGCCGCGGTGGAGAAACCCAGAAAACTGGGGGTGGGGACGGGGGCAGGACGCTGAAAGAGAAATCGTGACACTTTCCCACTCGCCTCCCCGTTTCCTCCTCGCGCCCTGCAGGCCTCGGGCAGCCCGGGTGACATCTTGCGTGGGGGGGACACGTCCCTCGTGGGGCGTGCCCGGGGGGGTCCCCGGAGCACCGGACAGACGCACTTTGCTCTTCCAGGGAGCACTATCGGCAGCCCGGCCCTCCCCCACGCTCCGCTAGAAAATCCGGGTGCTTCTGGGCCTCTCCCACACAGTCCTTCCAGTAAAGTGGGGGCTGGGGGGAGAAGGGAGGACAAGAGCTTCCTCCAAGGTCTCTGCCGTCCCCCCGGCGCGCCCAGCCACCGGCCGGCGCCGTCGGGAGCGCGCCTGCGGGCCAGCGCGCCCTCGCGCCCTCGCCCGCCCCCGCCAGGCCCGCTCCCCCGTCCTTTCCTTTCTTGTGGCTTCCCGTAAAGCCCGGCAGCCCCCAGACGTCTGCACAACATCACGGAATCTGTGCTGATGCAAGGCACTGGCCTCCCTTTGGTTCGCCCCGGCAGGCCGTGCCTCGGAGCGCTTTGATCCCGGCCTTGCTCTGCTCCAGCACTAGTTTCCTGTGCTGGCCTGGAGGCCAGTGTTCCACAGCCGCCTCTCACCCTAAGTCCTTCAATGCTGGACACCGAGCTGCGCCCCAGTGCTGCCCGGGGACTGGCCTCTTCTGGCTCAGTGTGCCCAAGCAAGAATGCAGGTCCCAAGGCCAGTTTAGTGGCCCTTCCGTGGGAAGTCATCCCAGGGCGCAAAGTTAGGAGAGGGCCTTGGCCTCCCAGGAGTAACAGAAGCTAAGCACTGAGACATAAGCAGCACCAGGAATCATCCAGAAAACGGGGATTTTCTCATCTAGTTCTCACAAGTGTTTTTTTTTTTTTTTTGGTGGGGGGAAATCTTATTCCCCCGGATGGAGACAGTAGCATTAAATCACTTGCTCAGGGAAACTGGTCAGTGATTAGTGACCAACTAGCTGGGAGGGCAACCGGTCTCTGATGCCAGGCTTTCCCTCTTATTACCTCTTATTCAGGACATAGCATTACTTGCCACTTACTGGGAGTCTCTCTCAATATTGGTCTCTAGAAAGCAGGGACTATCTGCTTCTTAATTCTCTGCTGAGTGAACATGTCAAGAGTGGTGGGGAGGGAAGAAGCTCTTGGAAGAAAAGGGTAGTTGGAGCTGGCTCTCCTTTGCCTCTCTGCGTCTGCGTCCTCCTGGCCCTCTGCCACTTTCCTTTTTTGCCTATCCCGCCCAGGGTTTGACCACTGAGCAATGAACTGGGTCTTCGCATGGCTGTCCCTCTGGGCTGTACTGGCCCACACATCTGAGCACTGGACATTCATGAAGCCCCGCATACATGGCTTCACATGTTCTTACACACACCATCCCCACAAGGGGGACTCTGAATTGTCAGAAGAAGCTAAAGAACAGAGGCAGAGCAGCTGCCTCAAGATTGTCGCACCTGAGGACTTCTGTGACTGAATTTCAAGCCACCTCACATGACCTTAAAGCCAGTGCTCTGCCAACCTTGAAAGGCTAGGTGCAGTCTCTACTCCTTAGTGACAACTCCTCTATCCATAGTGCCTGGATGGCTCTGCCACAGATTTTGGTGATGTCTTAACTTTCCTGAAAGCCAGGTAGACCTTAAAATCAATACCTATTTAATATGGAAGTGTTTCAGTTATCCAAAAATCTGCGGCCACTTAGGGGCGCATCAGCAAGAAGGTTTCAGCCCAAATAATTCAAAAGAAAAGGCCTTCATGACGAAGCTCCTTGGAGAGGTGTGGAACAGGTGGAGGAAAGGAAACTTGATGTACCTAGAGTCTGTCAGTAGCTGGGAACTGACTGACCCTAGGGTTGAAAGGGTGGGGAAATGGTACTGTTAGACCCCAGTGAGGCTGCGGCTATATGGGTGCCACCAGTGGGCAGTGAGAGAAGTAGTCAGTACCAGGGATAGAGTGCTGGGGAATGGGATGGTTTAGACCCAGCTCCCAGCTCCAGCAAAAGTGCAGGGGTCTTGGTCAATACAGCCTTGGAGGCTGGCCTGCCAAGACACAGACAAGGGCAAAGAAAGGTGGGTGGAGAGTTGTTATGATGGGAAAGACATGGTACAGAAGCAATGGATGAGATTACCACTACAGGCAGGATTGCAAAAGAGGAGTCTATCAGTATGTCTCGCACCCCCTCCCCCAGGAGCAGGGGTGAACATGACAACCAGTTCTTCAAGCCACCTCTCTTACAAACCCTTCAACTCTACCAAGCCACTAGAGAGCAGGTTTATGTCTGTCAGGTGCGGGGGCTGGGGGCAGGGAAAGACTAGGACTGCTGCTTCTCCATAGGGGTCCATATAGGGGTGGGGGTGGGGGTAGGAAGTGAAGGAGCAAGGGTGGGTGTTCGGCCCGTGATCATCTTCTACTTCCTTGAAGACCTAAGGGCCCTCTCGCAGCTTAGATATACTGAGATGTAACACCCATGCTTCTCCCACTGTCGTTCTCGACTCGTGTCCTGGATGAGCCCCGGTGCTAAGATAAGAATCTAGCATTCTGGAGGCACCCATGGTCATCGTACTTACATGGAATGTTCTCCATCTAGGTGGGAATATGGGTGCTTATCTGCAGAGAATTCATCCAAGTCTGCCCTTGGGATTCCAGTGTTTATTCACTTTCCTGAATCAGAACAAGCGGCCAGCAATAACAAAACCTTCCTGATGTCTTGGCCAATACAGAGGGTTATAGTTGTACACAAATAATGTTCAGGTCGGTGACTGTCCAGAAACATCACAGCTGGCTTACTCTGTGCCAGCGCATCAATGTTCACACAAGGACAGGGTCTGCTAGTGACACGCTCCTCAGAGGGTGTCCCTGTTGTTAAGTAGAACATGGCTGTACAGTGAAGTTTGTACAAGAACTTCTGGAAATCATATACAAAGGAAGTCCTTCTGCCAACCACCACCACCACCATAGACCCTGGAGTCACTGTCCTGGAAGGCAGTTGAGTGGCACTTCCTTGCAACCAGTCTTTTTGTGTGTGTGTGCTGTTTTAAAACTGGATACTTTCCAGAAATAAAAAGTAACTGGTGCTATTATTTGGCAATATCCTTATGAGTCAGAGCAGAAGTCACCTCTGGTAAAAAATATTTGTCAGGTTCTAAGGAGAAACAGACCAACTTGTCTGCTTGGGCATAAGAGGCAACGAAGACTGTGGTCTGAGCTGGGAAGCTGAGCACAGCCCCCCTCTATCTGGCCATGTGACCTGGGCCAAGGTCCTTGACATCCTACACCCATCATCCGCACACCTCTGCTTTCCCCTCTGAACTGGGAGGTGGGATCAAATTCAGGGTCTGTCATGGAGCAGAAGTAGAGCTTTGCTCCCTGCCCCTCCATCTGGATGAGTCTCCTGCCAGGTATCGCCAAGGCCCTCTTTGAAGCCTACCTCTGGGGTCTGACTACAGGTCTTCCTCCTCTAGTTAGGAGAACCCAGAAAAGCAAAGGACAGGCACTATTCCGGCCCCATGTGAGATTTCCCTACCTAACTAGCAGGCTCTATCTACTTCTAATGTGATCTCCTGGGGCCTTGAAGTCATCTTTCAGCCCGGACCCAGGGATTTGCTTAACACTTACTGGGGAAGTTGAGAGATGGATGAGCCCTGCCTGCAAGCAACTTACAACCTAGCTGGGGCCACATATATTAACTCAGTTCATATTTGCAAAAATCCTGTGAGGCAGTTACATTTACTATCCCCAGTCAACAAGAGGGAAAACTGGCAAAGACAGGTAAACTCAAGTTTTCAGAACTAAAAAGCAATCCATCTGGGATGTCATTGCTGGCATGCTGGCCCCAGAGTCTTGATACGAGCGATGGTAAGGCGCTATAATTAGCATAGATTGAACCATCCCATACAAACTACTCTACATGCACATCTTTGTACGTCATCCTACATCGGCATCATTCAAGCAGGGCTTCATCTATTTCTCAATGGACTTGAAGATAAATGGGCCCACACCACTGGCCCACCTTCTAAATAAAGTAATTGAGTCTCAGGTAAAGTAAGTCACAAATTAAAGGTCACATCAAGGGAAGACACTCAGAGGAATGGCAGGATCAAGAGCTCTCAGAGCTTTGTCCCAAGATTCCTTCCAGCAGCGTCAAGCCTGGTTCACTTGCTGGGCCCAGCATCCTTCTTCCCTGTTGTGGTGAGAGCATTGATTTACTTCAGGAAACTTCCAGATCCCCTTACCATGTACCATGTATCATGAGTGACCCTGTCCTGGAGCTCTAGGTGAGCACATGGACAGAAGACTGACGTGCCTGAACAGAGCATCGCATGCTCCCAAGACTGGCATGTGAGAGTCAGACCTGAGACTGGCTGGCATCCTTGCAAAACAGGCACCATTTTTGCTACTTCTTGGGGATAGGTCTACTAGGAATAAAGTCCATCCAGAAGGATGCAGAACTGAGGAGTGGAGAGCGAGCATCTTCTGGAAGTGTTTGATCACCTGAATCCCCACCGTGCCTCAAGTGGGTGTCTATGTGGACATACCAGTTCTATGATACGAACTTCCCTTTGCTGTTCATGTCACTTTAAGTATCTATCACCTGTGACTAAAAGGGCGCAGTGAACATCTAGAGAAAATCCCCTGGGAACATCTACTGTTTGCTAGACATTTCTAGAAACACAACGACAGGTAATAAAGCATGGCTCTTCAAAGAACTTGGCACATGGTGAGGGATGAGAAAGATTTTGAGATACTTGAGAAACCAAGCCAGCACAGTGAGCGCTCAGGGCAGCCACCACACTCCGTGGTTAACACAGAGGGTAAGACACAGAGCTAGGGCACATCAGCAAAGGTTAAGAGTGAACTTGGCCTCGGGAATCTGATAGGGTAATGGCAGGTGAAGGTGGAGAGGTTGTGGGGCCAGGAAAGCTTGAATCCACTCCAGGGTTAGAAAAAATTGATGGATTGACTGAGACAAGAAGAATGGCCTCAAATATACAGCTCAGGAGTGGGTGGGGTGGGGAGAAAATGGCCCTGAGGTATCTCCAAACACCCGAAGATATTCTCATAGAAAAGAGCTGGGCTGGTTTGGAATGACCCTAAAGGACAAGGCTAGAATAGATGCTAGTGCTGAGGGAGGGTGCTTTGATTACAGTGCAAGGCCAGAAAATACCTTGGGACAAGTGTTCAAAACGAGGCTGGGGTGGAATGGCAAATGTCATAAAGGCCATTCAGAAACCAAATGTAAGTTTAAAGCATTTGACCTGGAAACACTGAAATCTACCATGGAAAACAGTGTTTGAATTGAGATGCAAAGGGAAGGCTACCAGCATTACGAAGGGGAAACTGAAGAGGGTTAGAGAAGAGGCAGGGCAGCTGGGGTGCCGAGGTTCACTTGGAGCATGAACTTTCTTTATAAATACATGGCTTAGGAAATGTTTTTATTTTATTTTATTTTATCTATTTACTTGAAAGAGAAAGAAAGGTGGGGGGTGGGGAGAATGGGCACACCAGGGTCTCTAGCCATTGCAAACAAACTCCAGATGCATGCACCACCTTGTGCAGCTGGCTTTAGGTGGTACTGGGGAATCGAACCTGGGTTCTTTGGCTTTGCTGGCAAGTGCCTTAACCACTAAGCAATCTCCCCAGCCCTTAGGAAATGTTTTAATAGACTAGATATCAGATGATGTCCACAATTGTTCTGTATTTTGTTAGATGGGATAATGATATTAATTGTATTCTGTGTGATAATATTTACATTATTTAGAGATGCATACTAAAGACATAGGATGGAATGACATCATGTTTAGGTTTGATTAGTTTTCTCTGCTAGGGATTGAACATAGATGGAGTCTTGAACATGCTAAGCACTGACTTCTGCTTTTGGGTTTGATTTAAAGTATTTTAGCAAAAAAAAAAAAGAAGGAACAACATACATATATATTCATATCATATATATGATTGTGCACATCCATGTTATAATGTATAATATGTATATTGTATGTTTGTATAGTCCACACATATCTGTAGCTAGTTACCAAATAGAATGTGGAACAAAAGATGACAGATGCAAAATATCATGTATCATTCCATTTCATGAATTTTGTTTTGAAGGCAAAATAAAGTGAATCTATGATCTGTGGTGTCACAAGTCAGAATGTGGTTGGCCTTGTAGGATCAGGGTTGGGCTAAGGTGGTGGGGCTCTGCATTGGCCCCATTCCCTTCCTTCCTTCCTTCCTTCCTTTCTTTCTTTCTTCCTTCCTTTCTTCCTTTCTTTCTTTCTTTCTTTCTTTTCCAGCCCAAATTTATTTTTTATTGACAATGTCCATAATTGTAGACAGTATCCCATGGTAATTCCCTCCTTTCTCCATTTTCCCCTTTGAAACTCCACTCTCCATCATATCCCCTACCCTCTCAATCAGTCTCTTTTTATTTTAATGTCATCATCTTTTCCTCCTATCATGATGGTCTTGTGTAAGTAGTGTCAGGCACTGTGAGGTCATGGATATCCAGGCCATTTTGTGTCTGGGGGGAGCATATTGTAAGGAGTCCTACCCTTCCTTTGGCTCTTACATTCTTTCCACCACCTCTTCCACAGTGGACCCTGAGCCTTGGAAGGTGTGATAGAGATATTTCAATGCTGAGCACTCCTTTGTCACTTCTCAGCACCATGGTGCCTTCTGAGTCATCCCAAGGTCACTGCCATCTGAAAAGAGTAGGTTCTCTAACTAAAAATGAGAGTAGCATTAATATATGGGTATGAACATGAAGAGAAGTGCTTACGGGGAAGTTTGGTGAACATAGCATATACATATAGCCAGACACCAGCAGATGTTACACCCCTAGGGCTCATGACTACCCCTGTTGTAGGTTTTTAGTATCAGGGATGTATTCCCTACCATGGACTGGGCCTTCAGTCCAATTAGAGAGTGATTGCTTTCCCCCATAACAGACATGCCACTATTGCATCTGTTGGCTCATTTGGCCTGGCTGGCCAAATTTAAGGCTTATAGGGTCCACTGTTGAGTATCTCCACTGGTGATTTCTCTCTCTCCCATTGAACTGCATGCAGAATGGCTTTTTCCAGCTTCCTGTCAGCTGATCTACATGGAGGAGGTTTTCAGCTCAGCTCCAGCAGGATTTCTCAGTGACCTTGCAACCCAAGTATGTGCAGCCTTCAGCAATAGGGTCTTAACCATCTATTCCTGGTGGGAAACCAAGGGTCTTGGTAATGGTCTGTAATGTTTTGGGGGTATCAGTGACCTCTCTGGCCAACAACTTACTGGAAGGTATCCCACCCTTGGCACTGAAAATTTTTCTAGTAACAATCTGTGGCTTGTGTGTAGGTGTGTTTGCTGTGTGAAAACTCATCCCTATGAATAGTACTTGTGCACCTTACATATGTTTTATGTTTCAAAAAATGTAACCCAAAACGTCCACCCTTGTACGTACAGATGAGACAGGCTGGGGGACAGAGAAGGTTGAAGGACTTCTCCATGGGCAGTTTCTGAAGCGGTAAGCTTATCCGGGCTGTTTTAAGTCAGAGTTTCCCAAGGAATTTTGAGTATTGCTCTGAATGTAGCTGCATGGCATGCACGCGCCATGGGACGTATGCGGAGACCATGGGGTGCCCTCTGCATGATGGTCCTCGTCTTCCACCTTGTTTGAGGTAGGGTCTCCCTTGTTGCTCACCATGACACCCTCTCCCTGCCAGCCTCAGGGTTCTCCTTCCATTGTAGGAGGGCACACATACCTGAGCACTGCATCGGCCTTTAGGTGGGTTCTCGGGCTCTGAACATATCTGTCAGTATGCTTATACAGCAAACACTTTAACCACTGACCTTCCATCCCACCCTGAGTGTTACATTTCTTGACCCAAGGGACACATAGAACAAGCTCTGCCTGGAGTTAAAGCCCCTAGTTACAAGCTGATCACCCTGGCGACAGGGAAGCAGGTGGAAGGAACCCCCAAGAACCCAGAGCAGAGACCGAGGTGTACTGGCTGCCGCCACCATTCGGGAGAGGAGTAGAGAGGGACTGTAGTGGGGCCAGATGACCCTGGCAGGTGCACGTCAGAGGAAGAGCTCAAGTTCATGCCCAATTCCAATGTCTTAGGTAGACTCAGATGCACAATGCAGATAGACTCAGACTCAGCCAGGCAGCCTAGGAATGCCACCCTCAGAGTGGGGCCAGGTATTGCCAGAGTCCTTGCTAAATCCCTCTGAGTGCCACCACAGCCTGTCCCGGCTCTGTGGCTCACAGGACACATGTTCTGCCCCATGGAGCACCTCGAGGCCTTTAGGATGTGCCGGGCCAGGGGAACAGGGCTCTATTATCTTCACCAATAACATATCATGAGATTTCCTGTTGTGCACGAGTAAGCATATGAGAGGGGAGGGGACGGGAGGTTCCTGGATAGGAAGGAGAGAAGAAAGGAAGAGAGGAAGGGAACTCCACCGGCCTTTTCTTTTTGACATAGTGCACACATCTGCAAACACATGTATGCACTACATGTGACATACCACACTACCTACACTACACACACGTGCATGCATGCAAAAGAAAAAGTCCTCAGGGCCACTGTGAGGATTATGCTTTCACGTACCTGTGGAGATCACCCACCCTCTGTCCGCTGATTTATACACAACCACTTTTTCCCCAGATGTGCTCAGCGGCTACGGAAAAGAACCGCAGAGCAGCTTGAAGGGCCTGGCGCGTCGCTGATGCTCGCTCACAGCATCACGCTCCTTTCTCTGCCTATCTCACAGGGCTGCGGTGAGCTTAGCTGGGACGGCACTTCTGAAAAGGCCATGCAGCCTGGAGTGTTCCGTACAAAGGACAGCTAGAAAGAACGGGAGAGAAGGTTAGACCATCCGAGACAGGAGAGGAATCTGGTCCACTCCCAAGGAAGACACTGGGTTCTTGGGGCTCTGAGTCTTCCATCACCCAGGACACCAGGAATATATAGTGTCTTCTGACGTCAGAGGAAGTAACAAGAGGGCTCATTTGGTGCAGTCCCCTCACGCATCACAGACACACATGGAAACTGAGGCCCAGCAAGGGAAACAGGCTTGCTTCAGATCACCCAAGCAGCTGAGGCAGAGCTGAGATCAGACTCGAGTTTCCCAATGCCAAGTGCAGGGCACTGTTTGTAAATTCAGGGTCTTTGCACGTGTCCCTCGCTCTGGCTGGGACACCAGGAAGCAGGGAGGCAGAGCGGCTGGCCCCTCCCTCTGTGAGTGCGCCTGGGGCCGCACCCCGCCAATGTGCCAAGGGGCTCCTGAGCAACACCTATGGCCAGTGACTATATCCCACAGCCAAGAGCAAACAGAGCCTTATTGTTAGGGACAGCGATTACTGCACTGGGTTGGGCATTTATTTATTATCACATCTATTTCTTTTCATTAACAGAAGGCAAACATTCCCCACCCCAGGAACTGGAAGGCTGTCACCTGTACAAGAAGATAGGTGATGTTTCTCCAGGAGGGCTGGGAACAGATCTATCTGACTTACATGATCCTTCCACGGCCTCCAACTCCGGCGAGGCTAGGAGAAGTTCAGGTCAGACCTAGGGAGAACTTAGCACACCCTCAGAGTCCAGTGGTCATGTGACTAACACTGGTATGGAATCAGGAGCTGGAGAGATCTGGTTCTACTCCTTTGTCTGTGACTTCGGGCAAGATACTATACCACACTAAGCCTTGGTGTCTCCCATAAAACGTTGGATGTGGAAATGATGAAATAATGTGTGCGTGAGAGCAACTAGCATGCGCCCAATTTTGACACTCAATACTCGGTGCCCAAGTTGTAGTTCAGAGCACAGTGGCCTTGTTTCTTTTAGATGAGACTGTTCGGTTCAGGTGCTCAGAGGCTCATCTGAGGCTAGGTGGTCCCTTCACAGCAAAGGGGCACAGCCCAGGTGTTACCAGGTATAATCCACATGGGGACAGGAGTACAGACAATCTTGGTGGCTTTTTTGAGTCACTTTGTTCAGCTTTCATGTCAACATTTCCATCTCTGTCTTTGGTGTCAGGTTGGAGCCCCCAGCCCCTCCCAGCCTGTGCATGAGTCATCCCCAGCTCTTCCCTCAATCCCTTAGGACTCGCCCCCACCCCAGCACTGTCTCTGCCTGGGAAGCTGAGGTGTTCTTTTTGCTTCCATTTCACAAAATCCACCTTCTTAAAGATTTATTCCTTTTCTTTTAATCCCCAAGGAAAGGCAGGAAGGTTTAGGTGAGTCCCTCAAAGTAAAGCTTGTAGCAAACCCAGGTTCCGAGGCACAGTTGCCTGAGGAAGGATGGCTGGCCAGGTGGTGCTGAGTGTGAGGCAGGGGAGGGGTCTGGATACTAGGGGACAGGGCTCTCGGATGTCTGTGGGGACAGGCAGAGGCTAGAGAGGCCAGGCCCCAGGCCTGGTGCCCACCCTCACCCCTGCTGTGTTCAGTGTGAAGGAGATTCTCATTTCCAGAAACTTTCATTGCCTGGTAGGTAGTGCTTCCTCCAGTGGGATGCTTAGCAGTAACGTGAAGGAAGGGAACCCAAGACTATAAACCCCACTATTGGGTTAGGAAAGATGAAAAGACCTCCGGTGTCTCAGATGTCTCAGTCCTGAACGACCCCCATGGTGAGCAAGTCTTACAAGGCCACTAAGAGGAACCACTTGATAAAAAGAGTTCTTTGAATAAGTCTGGAAAATACAGTGTTAAGAGGGCTGCTTTGCCCAGGACCTTGTGAATATGTCAGTGTGATTTATGAATCTCTTCGATGCGTTACTCAAAAGCATCCCCCAAACCAGTGATTCAGCTACCCTCTGGTGATATGGTGGGGAAACTGAGGCATGAGCTCATGGGGACTAGAGCCACCACGGAGTCCAGGGTCTTTATATCTTCCCTAACGTCAAGATTAAGCCTACAAAAAGAAAAGAAATGGGAAAAAAAAACTTAAAAAACTAACCCTTGTGGGCATGGTGATGCAATCCCAGCCCTTAAGAGGCCAAAGCAGGAGGGTGGAGAGTTTGAGGCCAGCCTGGGCTACATCATGAGACCTCCAAACAGATGAAGCCAGTTCGTCCTGACCCCGGTTTTGTTTTTCATTGTAATTGGAGGCAGAGGCAGTGAGGCTGGAAGACTGGCCGCTTGACACAAGAGCACAATAGGACTAACGGGAACGGGTTCAACTCCACACAAGGAAGAACTTTCGCATTTTTCCATTTATTTGCAAAGCAAGAAGGGGTGTAGAGAAGATATGAGAACGGACACACCAGGGCCTCCTGCCACTGCAAATGAACCCCGGGCGCATGTGCCACTTTGCTCATCTGGCTTTACACGGGTCCTGGGGAATCAAACCTGGGCTGTGAGGTTTTGCAAGCCAGCACCTCTAACCGCTGAGCTCTCTATCCAGCTGACAAGGAAGATCATCAGTTTGACCCATTTGGATATTGACAGAGCCAGCTGGTGATCTGGTCAGTCTCTCAGCGCCAGAGGAGCCCAAGCCGTCACTGACTGATACTGGTGACGTGGCAGGTCAAGTGTTCACGAGACACGTTCACACTCGGGCCTGCGGCACCTGTGACTACGTATTCAGAAGAGACGCTGAGCAGCTGTGATGAAGTCACGGCTCTTGATAGGAGGTCGCCGTCTGGGTGCAGCCCAATGTAAGGGTCAGCATCTATAAGGTGGAGGCAGGCGGTGGTTCCACACGCAGAGGAGATACAATGCACAAACGAGGACAGACAGACAGATGCAGCCAGGACCCCAGGAGCTAGTGTCTAGTGACCACTCCTCCCCCCTGGCCCCCACAAACACACATGCACAGGGGAGGACAGTCGGCCCCTCCCCCACGCAAGCCTGTTCCTCTCTTGGCCGCACGCGTGCACTTTTACACGCACCCAGGAGCTCTGTCGCAACAGCCTCTCTGCCAGGAGACAAGCGATGACACGCCCGCTTGCCCGTCTCTTCTTGCCTTCAGTCCCTGGCAAATTAAGACCAAACCCAAGTTGCAGGGCAAAAGGGGATCAATTACCAGGCAAAGGAGGAGGCTGTGGTTTGAACGTCTGAGCCACAGCCTGGAGACAGCGGCTGAAGCCATTGCTTTTCTCAAAACCATAGATAACCCAAATGCCTGCAGTTGTTGGTAAAACAGGTCTTGTCACTTTGTCCTTAAAGCCAGAAGAAGCCCAGTTGGTGGCACAGGGAAGAACCCAGTGCTCCTTTCCCCCCCGGGGACACAAAATGAGGTTCGCCCACTGGAGAGAACCAAGCTGAGTGCCCTGGGCAGGAGTCCCAACCCAGGCACACCTGTGTGTGCCGTCTGACTGGCTCACCCAGGGCCGGCGGCTGGCCAAGTGCTCCTGCCTCCCCTCCCTGGGATGAGGAGGGCTTCCTGGGCAGCCCAGTGTCATTCACCGATGGACCTGCGCCGGCCCCACCCCCACCCCGGACCTGGGCACCGACTTTCAGAAGTATCCCCTCTTCCTGCTGGGAAGTCCTCCCTAAACCCAGTGACCATGCTCAAAATGGAGAGGAGCCCAGCCCTCTCCCCCTTCCTAGGTCAGAAGTGTTTTGTAACTGAGCCCTTGGGCTTGGAAGACGCTTGCTTGCGGGGTTGTTTTGCTCAGCTGGGCAGGGTTGGGCTGAAGCCCCCCTGTCCTCAGCTGCCTTCTCCCCCTCCCTTCACCACCCTAATTTCAGGCTCAACTGTGCGCGTTCAGGGCTTAATTAAACTCCTGTCTTGCTTTCAGAAGAGACGCTTTCCGCCCCAGGGAGCTGCTACTGAGCTTGGTGGGGAGGGCAGGTCTGAGCAGGCTCTCCAGAGAGGATCTGCGGGGCGGGAGAAAGAGCATGCCTCCTGGAAGCTGCTGAGCTGGGGCTGAGGAAGAGGAGCCACCCTGGCCTGCTGGCCGAGGCCTCGCAGGCACCGAGGGGCCTCCCTACCTCTGCTGCCAAGAGCAGTGCTCGCCATGCTCATTATTGCTGGTCGTACTGCCCAGGTCACCCTGTGCTCTGGTGCCCTGCCCTGCCCTGCCCTGCCCTGCCAGCGAGCAAGCAGCCTGCAGCCCCTCCCACCCACTGCTGGCCACACCCTGACCTCACCGTCCAGAGCCCTCCCACTGAGACAGGTCCCTTCCCTAAGGGACTCCAGATACCTCCCTTGGGTCCCCAAGAAGATGGAAAGAGCCAGATAAGTGGACTGTGTAATCCAGACCCAACCTAGGCATGTGGGGACTACATTTCCAACCCCAAGGATGGACTCTGTGGTGCAGAACTTTCTGGAAAATATCTCAACGAGATATTGAGATGAAGGCCCTGGGTTTGCTGTTACTATCTGTGTTCCTCTGATCAAAATGCTTTTATCATTCTGAGAAAGTATTTTTGCTAACTTTGGTAAAAGATGATACAAATATTAAAATTTTGGTCAAGGGACTGGAGAGATGGCTCAGCAGTTAAAGGCACTTGCTTGCCAAGCCTGACTGCCCAGGTTCAATTCCCCAGTACCCACATCAAGCCAGATGCACCAAGTAGCACACGCATCTGGAGTTTGTTTGTAGTGCCAGGATGTCCTAGTGCACCCAAACTCACTCACTCTCTCACATACACTTTCTCTGCCTCTTTTTCTGTGTGTGTGTGTGTGTGTGTGTGTGTGTGTCTCACATAAATAAATAAATAAATAAATATACTTAAAATTTTGATCAAGACTGAGCAAGCTGTAAGCAAAACTGCTAATGAACTTTTTTTTTTTTTTTTTTTTTTTTTTTTTTTTTTTTTTTGGCTTTTCGAGGTGAGGTCTCAACTCTAGCTCAGGCTGACCTGGAATTTGCTATGTAGTCTGAGGGTGGCCTCGAACTCTCGGCGATCCTCCTACCTCTGCCTCCCAAGTTCAATTAAAGGCATGCGCCATGACGCCCAGCTAATGAAAGTTTTTAGCATTTTCTCTGAAAGATCCCTTCTCTGTAGCCGGCATCTGCCCGTGTGTTCTGTGGGTACTTTGTACTCTGCGCACACTCACCGGAAACTCATGCCATCTTTGCATGTCTTCTCTTGGATTTCAAGAGTCCCTCCTCCCCTGGCCAGGAGTTACCATGCTGGTATTTCCCACTGAGGTTTTTCTCAACAAGAAAATTGAGGCAAGGAGCAGGAAGGTCCTGTCTAGACCACCCAGCCTGTCTGAGAGGTGGCCAGGGGTTCGAGCCAGGTCTCCAGCATCCTGCCCAGTCCCCAACGTCCTGTTGCTATCACTGGGAAGAATCTGCTTTTCGAACAGATCCCTTGAGCTCACAGAGGCAATGATTAGAAACAGACAATGTTCTGGAATGTGCAGTTCTACCTTAGGGAATTGAGGGCTGTCAGAGCTGCCAGGGACATCAGAAATCTCCCATGCCACTCCCACCTCAAAACACTCAGCATCACAGTCGGGAATCCGTCATCCAGTAAGCCAGGTGGTAGGGGAAGAGGATATGTCACTCGCCCCTCTGACCCAGGAAGCGCGGTCCTCCCCAGAGAGGCCCACAGGCAGCATCACAGGAAGCTGTCCCGGGCCCAGGAAGCCTAGGGGGCAGCGCATGGTGTGTCTGTCCCCAGGCGACCCTGCTGTTTCCATTCTTCTGAGACCTTCCCTGTGAGATGACACTGAGCCCAGGACACAAAGCTTTTCATCTTCCCCTGGGGAGGATCAGGAGCCGCTGCCCCGCGGGCCACTTCAAAGCCCTTCCTGACGTGATCTCATCAGGCCGCAGGCCTCACCTGCCCGCATAGGGTTGGGAGGGAGTCAGGGACCTGGGAACAGAGAGGTCATTGAGGAACAGTCACATGTCTATAACCCATCAAGCAAGTCGGTTTGCCTCTGTGTACCTCAGTTTCCCCATTTCCAAAATGCTGGTTGCTGATCCTCCTGCAGCCCGAATGGCTCGTGGCATGTACTGGTGACAACGAAAGCAGAAGCCAGCGAGACCGAGTGCACAGCTTCTGCCAGCAGCCAGGCTCTGCCTTCGTGAGGCGAGGCAGCGCGGCCTTGCTCACAAACACCCACCCAAGTGCCGCCGAGGGACCAGCGCACGCCAGGCACCTGTAAACGTGACTTCTCTTCCAAACCACCAGGCCACGCCAGCAAAGCCCACGTCTACGACCCAACTGCTATTTTCCCAATTCTCTCCAGAGCCCAGTGGCTCAGACTCCCCACGGCAGCACCCCAGGGCCCTTGGCAGGCTTCTGCGTAGGGCTGTACCCACCCCCCACCTTCCTTGCGCATTGCCAAGCTGTGCGGAAGTCCACATTGTCTGTGTCCTTCCTAGGGGCCGGGGGCTGTGAGTTCTAACCCTTACAAGACTGCCAACTTATTGTGTGGCCTCAAGCCAGCCTCCTGGCTTCCCTTAGTTTCCCCACCAGTAAAATGAGACTAATGACCACCAGCCTCCTGCACTTGGGTGTTGTGAGAATTAATTAAGGTTTGTAAAAGGCTTTGAGATCCATGGATGAAAGGACTTAGGGAAGGACAGAGTGTTATTATCCATTATTAGTACTGTTATATTCTATCCAAGGATCTCAAAGCCTCTCGCAGATAGTAATTAGTACCTTGCAGGGGTGTCTTGATGGTGATGAGTTCCATTTCACATATTCGAAAACCAAGCACGGGCAAAAATTAAGTCAGAAGAGGGCAGAAGGAATAAATGAGAGCCAGCATACTAGTCCTGGAGTTGATTGTGACTTAGGCCCTAGCTCCCAGCCCCCGGGCGACACTCAGTTCATCTTCCTCGGACCAGTCCCCGGGGTCCACCAGGGGCTGGTGAGTGGCTCAGAACAGGCACCTCACCGCCCGTTTCCCTTATTCTTCCCTCGCCATTGGGCTGCCCCCAGGGAGAGCTAAGGATGGCCAACGTCCAGCTTAGCTGGGCAGCAGAAGCTCTCACTCAGGGACCTAGAAAGAGAGTGGCAGCAAGAGATGGAGTCACAGAGCAGAGTACCCCTGGACTCAGACTGTCTCTTCTTGATTCCTCAAACTCCTCTGGCCACCTTTATGTGGGGTCACACTCAGGCGCGGCTCACTCCTCTGGTCATCTTTCCGTGGGGTCACACTCAGGCATGAGTGAAGCCAGCCTTCCACGCAATCTCTACAGGACACCTGACATGGGGAAGAAACATGGGGTTACACGTTTGATAAGATGGGGGGCAGGCGCCAGGTTGCTGGTCCTACTGGCGCTTTGTGCACAGTGAGTGCCTGGTCTACGAGTCCTGGAGGAGGCCTTCTTGCTTCTTTGAAACCACCAGGTGCCCCTAATGCTTGTGGGTGGCTCTGTGGTGCTGTACCACGGGGATGCAGGGTTATGCTTTGGAAAAGCATCTCAGAGCTAGTCATTTGAAGCTAGGTTACACTTATTAGCATGGTAAGGCACAGCTCTAAATACACAAGGAAAAACTGGTTCATTTAATATAATGAGCTGCAGAGGTGTTCAAGACCTAAAGCCAGCATCAGAGTGTGGAGCCCCTCGGGGCTGTCACCCTGTGCCGCTCCACGCTCTCGTCCTGACGCTCAGCCCCACTCCCTAGGCGCCAGAGCGCTGGGTTTGGAGACACTGGCAATCGGGTGTGCTGGTGAGTGTTTACCCAGCTCTTAAAATAACAGCACACATGCACACACAAACCATATCTGATATGTAGCATTTGACGGTTTCCATGTTATTCTTCTTCCAGAGCAGATCTCAAGCTAGCCATGTAACAGCAACCAGCTCACCACCTCCCTGAAACTGACAACAACCTTCCGTTGATTTCAGGTAGATCCAGCACATCGCATGTTCCCTCAAGGAAACGGGCAACTGCCTGACTGCCTGATACCATGGGAAGGAGACTGGGAGGTCCCTTTCTCTGAAAGTCCTTTCACTGATGCCTCTCAGCACCAAAAAACTCCTACAAAACCCTAATTTCCAATACAGCCCTAACATCGATGGAGAAAAGTGGGTCTGGGCTTTCTCCTGCTCCTTAGCATGGATTTATATGGTTCTTTCCCTTGAAGTTTCTTTGAAAAGTGGAAAGCAGGTTCTTTTTAAAAAATTTTTAAATATTTTTATTTATTTATTTATTTATTTATTTGAGAGAGAAAGAAGCGTAGAAAGAGAGGCAGATAAGAGAGAACAGGCATTCCGGGGCTTCCAGCTGCTGCACATGAACTCCAGATGCATGCACCATCTTGTGTGTCTGGCTTATTTGGGTCCTGGGAGTCAAATCTAGGTCCTTTGGCTTTGCAGGCAAGCACCTTAAATGCTAAGCCATCCCTTCAGTCCAGAAGTAGGTTCTTAAGGAAATAGGCATAAGATGGGTATGTCTTGATGGATGAGTAGAAGGGGCATGTGGATGTGTGTATATATAATTATATATAAATAAAGAACATATAGAGGAAAAGGGTGTGTGTGTAGGTATATACACATGTAGGGACAGAGACAGAGACATAAACAGCCATGGGCAGAGAGAAATAATTTTTTTCTGAGTCATTTGCAAATTTAGAACAAGTTGGTAGACATGATGCCCCATAACCCCTAAATATTCCATTTTCTACTTCCTCCAAACAACACCCTCTCCTCATTTCAACCATTCAATCCTCCTCATTAGAAAATCAAAATCAATTTAAAGGCATCATCCAATTCATGGATCTTATGGCTATTTTTCACCTGTCCCAGCAATCCTTACTGGCCTTTCTGGTCCAGGATCCAGGTCAGGATTCTGGGCTGCATTTAACTATCATGCCCCATTAGTTTCCTTCAATATGAGCTAGAGTTTTGGTCTGTCCCTATCAGCTATGACCTCACGTAGTCACATAGTTCTCACCATGTAGCCCTGGCTGGCCTGGAACTTGTGGTGATCCTCTCACCTCTGCCCTGCCACGTGCTAGGACTATAGACAGACACCATACATTCAACAACAGGCTTAAAGAGTCCAGATCGTTCATTCTGTCGGATGTCTCCCAACCGGAAATTGTGGACTATGTCCTCATGTCTACTCTCAGACTGTACATTCTTGTCAGGAATTCCACAGAAAGATTTATCCTTCTCACAGGCGTGTTGTTGGATATGTGTGGATGGGCTGTCTCTCCAACAGTGATGCTAATGTCGACACCCAGGTCAAGTTGGTACCTGCCACGTTTCTCCGCCACATACTCACCATCTTTCACTTTGTATTTGATAACCACATGATGAGGAAACACAAGATTGCACTAAAATTCTGTTCCTCATCAAATCTCCGCCCCCTTGACTTAGCACCCTTTGATGACTCCAGCCTTCATCAGCCGTCATGGTTTCCAGTGGTGAGCAGGTGAACAGCCACGTCTGGCAGTCATTCTACACCCATTTGCAGGCACCCTCTTGTAAGGAATTCTTTTCTCCCTCCCTCCCTTCCTCCCTTCCTTTGCATATCTGTATAGGCTCATGCATTCTTTTTTGTTGTTGTTGTTATTTTAATTTATTTATTTGAGAGCGACAGACAGAGAAAGAGGCAGAGAGAGAGAGAGAATGGGCATGCCAGGGCCTCCAGCCACTGCAAACGAACTCCAGATGTGTGCGCCCCCTTGTGCACCTGGCTAATGTGGGTCCTGGGGAATCAAGCCTCGAACCAGGGTCCTCAGGCTTCATAGGCAAGTGGTTGCACTTAACCACTAAGCCATCTCTCCAGCCCCTCATGCATTCTTGTTTCAGCCAAAGGTTATAATTAATTACTATACCTATCTATCATCTATCTATCTATCTATCTGAGTCAGGGTCTCACTGTAGCCCAGGCTGATCTGAAAGTCACTTTGTAGCTCAGGCTGGCCTCAAACTCACAGTGATCTTCCCACCTTAGCCTCCCAAGTGTTGAGATTAAAGGTGTGTGTTAACACACCTGACTCATATACTAATTTTGAAATCTGAGTTTCCCTAGATTTAACCAGTGGGAGCTTTGGACATCTGTGTCATTTTGACACATCTTCATTATAATTTGAACATTTCCTCACTTTCTGGTACACAATTGTTAGATGTTCTTTGCTTCTCTCTCTCTCTTTCTCCTTTCTTTGTCTTTCTCTTTCTTTCTTTCTCTCTTTTTTTTTATTGCCTTTGCCCTCCTTGAGCTTTTACATACCATCTTTCTCTCTCTCTTTCTTTCTTTCTTTCTTTCTTTCTTTCTTTCTTTCTTTCTTTCTTTCTTTCTTTCTCCTTTCTTTCCAGACATCTCTCATTTAGTAGCCCAGGTTATGTAGTTCAGAAGAGCCTTGAACTCATGGCAGTCCTTCTTCCTGCCTCAGTCTCCTGAGGGCTGGGATGACAGGTGCATTGTGCCTGCACTGAAGGATCTTCCCACTTCATCAGTTATTTCCCTGTTCCAGCCCTGGGATTAGCCTTTCTCTAAGGAGCTCCCTTGGTGGAGACATGTGAACACACATCTTCATCCCAGATAGGGCTCAAATGGAAGACCAAAGCATGATGGCACCAATACTAGTTTTGTGAACCATTAATTTATTGGCGTTACTTACAGGAACATGGATCCCCCAAAGTAGCCATAACACCAAGAAGTCTCATCCCATCCTGGGTGCTGACCTCCTCATGGCCACTTCAAGGGGTTCACTGTGTCACAGTTGCCTCCTTGAACGTTCCTGCCTCAGCCTCAGGGTGAGGGCTTACTTACAGAGCATGGGGGCCCCAGAGCAGCCTTCCCACCAGGAAGTCTTACCCGCTCCTGGATGCGACCTTCTCTGGTCTGCTTAGATGGAGCTGGCTGGGTCAGGGTTAGCTCTGCGGCCGCTCCTCCCTCAGCCTCGGGGTGAGGCTTGCTTTCAGAGCGTGGAGACCGGAGCAGCTGCCGGCTGCCTTCCTTGTCCCTTGATCTTACACTCTGTCTCCTTCTGAGGCCCCGAGACCTCCTGCATACAGCTGGACAGGGGATGCTGCGGTCGGGGTCTGGTCCCCACGTCCTTCTCTCACAACTTGTCCCAGCTGCTTTTGAGAAAGCTGGTAATAGTTGCTCACTGCTTTCAGTGCAGAGGAATTTGCCAAGCAACACACGCGAACACTGGGGTCTAGATGCCTGGTGGCTTATTGCTTCTTGGAAATCATTGCCTCTCAGCAGTTACCTCTAGCCAACGGCACTGGCTGTCAGCTTCAGGATTTTGTTAAATGACAGATGTGGATTTTGACATCTTGCGCCTGACAATGTCCTTGGTGTTTCAACATCACATATGATGCCTATTGGTTTGGCATGGGTTTTTTCCATGTATATGTGTGTGTGATGCGCATGTGTGTGTGTGTGCGAAGGTGCACAGACACATGTGTATGTAGGCTTGAGAACAATGTCAGGTGTGTTCCTCAATCACTCTTTGCCTTATTTATTTGTGTGGGGGGGTGGTATGTGCACGTGGTGTATGCATATGTATGTCGCCATGCAGTGCCCTGGGCACTGGCCTGTGGCCGGGTGTGCTTGCCTATGGTGGCCAGGGGGAATCTCTATCACTCTTCCTCCTGTTCTTATTTGAACAAAAGTCTTCACTAATCCTATACTTTGCAATTTTTTCCTAGTCCCTATGATTCTCTGGTCTCTGCTCCCTTATGGGTTACAGGCATGGTGGCCATGCCCAGCTACTTATGTGGGTCCTGGGAATCGAACTTGAGCAGTCTCTCAGGACTCCTCAGGCCCACAAGCTTGCACAGGAAGTGCTCTTAACTGCAGAGGCGTCCTGTCAGCTCCTTTTCCCTTGCTTTCTGCCACAGGGCCTCCGGCCACACAGGGTGCTCACCAGTTCAGGTGCACCAGCAAGCCCCAGGAAACCTCCTGTTTCAGCTTCCCCGGTGCTGGGATTACCGATGTGCTACCGTGTGTGGCTTTTACATGGGTGCTGGGGGTCTAGACTCAGGTCCTTATACTTGTAGGGCAAGCGCTTTACCAGCTGAGCCATCTCCCCAGTGACAAAGACATGTTTTAAATGTTTAAAAATTTTATTTATTTGAGAGGGACAGACAGACCGATAGAATGGATGCGCCAGGGCCTTCAGCTGTGCAAACGAACTCCAGATGCATGCACCGTCTTGTGCATTTGGCTTATGTGGGTCCTGGGGAATTGAACCTAGGTCCTTTGGCTTCACAGGCCTTAGCTTCGCAGCCTTAAATGCTAAGCCATCCCTACAGCCCGGCATAGGCATGTTTTAATTGTCTTAGAGAAAGATCCTATAGTTTCAACCTCACTAAGAATTTTTTTAAAGCTCTACTCATGATGGCCTAGTGATCAGCTGCTGGGACTTGGGCATACCTGGGCCTCATCTGTAAAATGGGTGAACAATGCCATGGTCATGCGCCACCCGAATCCCATCAGAGCATGGAGCCCAGGACTACTGAGTGCCGCAGGACTGGCGGCTGCCCAGAGGCTGAACAGATCCTAGGAGCAACATGCGGCACAGAGAGGGTCTCAGCCAGGAGATGAGCCCACAGCCCAGACCGAGGAGTGGGGAGGAGAGGCAATGGAAGTGGGTCCTCTTGTCCATACAGGAGTGATGTGTCCGTCATATTTTATGATCCAGGAATGCAGTCCAGACACTGGCGTGCAAGGGAGCGCGTGCAGAAGGCTACGGCCCGGTCTGTGGTTAGGTGCGGAGCCCCTGCTGCTCCTCATCCGGCTGGGAACTGAGCAGCGGCACTGCCACGGGCCTCCATCCCGCCCATTTCCTGCCAGGGACCTAGTCCCAAAGGCCTCACATGGTCCCTGGCCCTTCCCAGGGTCTCTCCTGGGGCTCCCCCTCCTTTGGGTTATAGGCATCACTCCTCAAGAGACAGGGTCTGTGGGGACAGCCAGGCTGCACTTGGAGGCTTGTCTTAAAGACACCCTATCACAGAGCTGGGGAAGGGCAGAGAGGAAGGCCGAGGGGGAGAGCAGCCTCCCCTGAGAGGCTTGGCCAGCCAGCACTGCCCTTCCGGGAACACTGATGGTGTCAGCAATCATCAGTGTCCTGCTCAAGTCCCGATTTACAGATGAGAAACTGAAGAGCTGAGACTTTAACCTCCCTAAGGTAACAGACAATGAGTGCCAGAGCAGGATTAGAACTCGGATCTCGGGAGCCCAGGGCCTGTGCTCACCATCCCTCTCGTGCAGCACACCAGTAATGCGTGAGGTTCTGGGTGAGTCTAGCACCCCCAAGGTTGGGCCCAGGTAGAGTCAGAGAGTGAAAAAGAGATAGTATCTGTGGGGTACAGACTGGAACACTTGATTATTAATTGTGGGGGCCTCGTTGTGAGTTTCCCCGTATGGATTTCAGAGCTTTGGATAGGAACAACGATAGTTCTCCCAGACATGTGGAAAGGAGTCAGACAATGTAAGTGTCACCTAGCTGTGACCTCCCATTCCCCTACGGTCTAGGCAAGTCCAGGGTGAAATCCCACACCAGACACAGGGAACATTCTGGGTCTTCCCTGGGGCAGAGACAGGGACCCAGAATGGTAGTGGTGGGGGGCAGAGAGTTAGGATCTGAAGTCCAGGCCAGCCTCCAGCCTCCAGAAGTTGCCTGTCTCTTCTTTCCACTGGGCTGCCTCATGATAACCCAGGCAGCACATCTGCCCTGTCTTTGTTCCCCTTCTGGAGGTGGGAGTGGGTAGAGGTCCCGGCTGGAGTGGGGATGGGGAGGAGACAGGTGGCGCGGAGCAGTTGCTGGGGAGTCCCTATTTGCCTCTCCCCTTCACTGCCCAGAGCCCCAAGCCTTGGCACATACAGCTTGGGCCTCCCCTTACCCTTGGCAGTCTCCTCCACCCCACTGCCTCCCTGTTGGGCCCCTCTGTCATGCTGGCTTCCCAGCACCCCCCCCCCCACCGACTCCTCTAGACCTTTCTCCACGCACCCAGCCCTGCCAAGCCCTCATGAGCAGAACGGTCTTGGCGGAAGCACCTGCTTAGCTGCAGACACGGTGGGAAACAAAGAGCCACAAGGGAGGTGACTTGCCTTCCCTTCACAGCACCCCTCTGGCAACCTGCCCTTGAGAGGGGCATTGTCGGTAAGGCCGATGCTGTGGTGTGTTCTCTTATGGCCATTTGGAAACAAGATACAACAAAATAGCTCTTGGGACTCCATGCAGACTCAGGGAGGAAAATAAGTTTAAGAAGCCAGGACAGGGGCTGGAGAGATGGCTCAGTGGTTAAGGCGCTTGCCTGCCAAGCCTAAGGACCTGGTTCAACCCTCCAGTATCCACGGAAACCCAGGTGCACAAAGTGGTACCTGTGTCTGGAGTTTGTTTGTAGTAGCTAGAGGCCCTGGCACTCCCATTCTCCCTCTCTCTGTTCCCTCTCTGCTTGCAAATATAATATTTAGGAAAAAAAAAAAAAAAGAACAGTGGCAGAAAGTGCATGGTGAGCTTGAGGCCAGACTACACAGTGAGTTCCAGGTCAGCCTGGACTAGAGTGAGAGCCTACCTCCAAAAAACAAAAGAAAAGATAGAAACCAGGAGAGCCAATGTGGGCTTTTGGATTGTGGACAAATCTCTGTGAGCCTTCCTTACCTTGCAAACCTGACTTCATTCACCTGTGGTTGGGAAAGGAGGGCAGGGCAGGACCACACGTCCTAAGAAACATGGCTTGGTGACAGCCTCACTTCTCCCTCAGACAGGTCAGCTCTCCAGTCTCTGGAAACCTGGCAGCCTTTGCCCACATTGGCAAAGGGCTCCGTGCTGGGGAGCACGTGCAACCCTGTGCGTGAAGCCATGTGGAGGCACACGGCCTGGCTTCCCCTCAGTCAGAAGCGAGTATCTGAAGTCGAGCGTCTGCGCTACACCTGGCGAAGGCCCGGGAGGGAGAAGTGGGTCCCACTGACCAGCTTCCTCTCTTTGAGTCTTGGGTTCTCAACTGGTAAGTGGGCGGGACTGGCTTTGTGGCAGGGCTAAGGCAGGGGCTGTCCTAAACAGGGTTGGGCATAGCACAGACATGGTTCCTGAGTGTGTGAAGCATGAACCAGAGGCCTTTGTTTAGGGATAGACTATGGAAGTACCAGAATGGGAGGAAGAGGTTTTTGGGAGGGGACTCATTAAAAGAAGACTAAAGGGTTAGCCAGCCTGTTGAATCTACCCTGCACAGAGGGAAAGTAACGTGAGGGAGGAAGACCTAGAGAAGGCCTGGAGCGGGCCTTTCAAAGGAGAAGCCACTGACAGGTCACCCACAGAACCCTGCTCAGCACTAACACTCCTCAGTTCTTGAGCCTTGCTCCGCGCACGGCGTCGCTGGGCAAGGCCGTGCCACTGTCGGTGACCGTTAATCTCTCGTTACCACCTTGATGGGAGTTAGAGCGAACCTCTGAGGTCTGTGAGGAACTTTCTGGATTAGGTCAGTTGGAAGTGGAAGAGTACCTAGGCAGCACCACCCCACGGACCGTCCCAGACTGGCCCAAAGGAGAACGTGAGCTGAGTCGCAGCATTAGGCGCCTCCTGCTTCCTGGCTGTGGACGCAGTAGGGCCAGCTCTGCTTCATGCTCCCACTGCCACGGCCTCCCCGCCATCGTGGACTGCACCCCCAGCTGCAAGCAGAAATCTGGGCAGTCCTGATTCCATCCCCAAGCCACCACCAGGCCGCTCCTGAACAAGGGTTCCCATGACTCAGACCACCCAGGTCACCTGACTTTGCCCTCATCAACACTGGGCTCTGAATGAATGAGTGAGTGAATGTTTTTGACTCTCTATGTTTACTATGTGTCAGACACTGAGATATTATTGAGTATGGTGGTCCACTGTGTGTCTGGTCAGCTGTCTGTCCTTTGGGGGACGGCCTTAGCTATAAGGAGTAGAATCTCTTGGGAGATTCTACTGGTCCAGGGCAGCTCAGGGTCAAGGACTAATGGCTGGGAGTGAAGTGAGGGCCTGTAGTCCTGGCCCGACACAGCAGGACTCTGCAGAGGAGTTCTAACTACGGAGCTCACGTGGGGCTGGCAGAGGGTGCCAACTGTGCCCCGTGCTGTGTCCTCTCCCCTTGTCCTGAAAGCCTGCTCCCTAGGGAACCTAGCTGGCGGCACACAGGAGTAGGGCCCCTGCTCTAGGGCTGGAATAGAACGAGGACAGCCTCGACAAGGAGAGCCACCGCTTGCCAAGAGGGCTCCACGCCACCCAGCCGCTGTGCCAAGTATTTTAACCCATCAGTGCTCACAGAGCATCCGATGATGTTACCTCGGCAATCGCCGCTGCTAGTTGAGGAAGAAGACCCCTGGTGGAAACAGCCTAAGTAAAATAGAACCAAGATTGGGCCACATAGCTGAAAGGACCAGTAGACTTCTTGCTTCCGTCGCTGGGGAGTCAAGTGTTGTCGCATGATCAGGAATCCCTGTTTCCCAAGGCCTTGGTAGGTTGGTTCCTTTTGGAGGCGGCAAGGAGGGGATGCCTCCTAATTCTCTCTCTTGGCCTCTTGCTGGGCTGGGCAGCCCTTCGTGTTTCTGGATTGGCAGGTGCAGCGCTCCAGCCTCTGCTTCTGTCATCACATGGCCTTCTCCCTGGGTGCTTGTGTCTAAATTTCTCTCTTCTTATAAACACCCTGGGCATTGGCTTAGAGCCCTGTTGTGTGAACTCTTTCCTGGGGAGAAGTCTCAAGCATTTGCTCCTCCAAGCCGGGCGCCGCCACAGACTAAAGGTCGACCCCAGCAGCACTCACTCTGGCGAACAAGTTTGGGTTTTGGGCTTCCTTACAGAGCATGGGCAAGAGGTTCTTTCCAGGAGCATGGAGACCCCAAAGCAGCCAGAGCCTGGGTGAGGGCCTCCCCATAGCTGCATAGACTTCTCTGTCCCTTGGTCTTCCACCTCTATGGACTCTTCCCCTAAGACCTCGTGCATCACTGCACACAGCTGGCGCGGGGTGCCTGTGACCTCAGACGAGGATCTCCCAACACTCCCCACACCTTCCTTCTATGGGGGAAGGTCAACCAACCCGATCCTAAGAGTCTCGTGAGTGGCCACAGCTGCTCCTGGTAAAGGTGGCAACAGTTGTTTCTCCCAGAGCACAGTTGCACAGGAGCTCACTCTAGTCCAGCATGGCTGCATTTTAACGTGCCCACCTGGCTCCCCAGCACACTGCCCAAGGGTGCTGCTCGGCACTGACTCAATGGAAACCTGCTTCCGGTCCTACCCGCTTCTGCCTCTCTCCTACAGAAAACTTGTGGATCTCCAATTCTCAGCCGCTCCGTTCAGGGGTTCCATTTGAGCTTTACTGGGGGGTTACCCTCCTCACCTCCCCAAACTCCCTGGGCCCTAGCGAGTGAACACTGAGAGTTCACAGAACGCTGACCTCTGAAACCATAGTCAGGGAGGACTGTGTGGAGGAGCAGAGTTGGGACAAGGGGAGGGAGATGTGCCTTGAGGGCAAGTGAGGAGGGAGCAGCTCTGGAGGGAGGGGTTGGAGACTGCAGGCGCTAAGCCCTGGTGTGAGGCAAAGGGCTGTGTTGGAGGAAGATGCGAGTAGGCGGCCTGGCATGTTCTGTTTGCTGGCAGCGAGACTCAGGGGCACCCGAGCCACAGAGAGAGTGGCGGTCGGTCGATTTGCTCAGAGTGCACCGTCTGTGTGTCCTGCTGAGCGAACGGTCACTGGAGGATCAGGGAAACGAGCAGAGAAGCTAACGCACCCAGGTCACAGGGACTGAGTGGGCTAGAGAGGGGACTGGCCACTCCACCCACCTGCCACCAATCAAACCCCGAACCAAATGCAACTTTGTCCCGTTGTCCCCACCTCCGGGAGAGCTCACTTCAGAGGACCCGTCCAAGAAGCAGCTGGGACTTCCCTCGGGCTCAAAACTCCCTCTCAGCAAACTGTTCTCATGACTCATGCGTGTGCGAATTGCTGTATCCTGATCCCTTTCTGCCCCCCATGGAGCTGGGGAGCGAGGCCAGATGCTGAGCCAGCCCCTCCTGTCTGCTGCACATGTGGTGGCTTGGGCGGGGGGGGGGTGGTAGAAAGGGTGGTTCCCATTGTCCCGAGTCAGACACGGAGCAGTGTCTCTGGGAAGTGTGTGTGTCTGTGCATGCACACCCATGTATCTATGTGTGGGGTCTTCAGAGGCTCCGTTCTCAAGTGGCATCCATCAGTGAAGATAGTCTCCGGCCACACCCAGAGGCCTGCCGTTCTCTAGAGGTCCTGGAGGAGATGGAATGGGTCCTCTTGTCTTTCAAGGGACTGGCATGGAATACCTCACTCACCTTTTCCTCTGTGCACCTGCTGTGTCTTGCAGGAGGGGACGCGAACACGGCAAAAGCATGGGCAGCTCTGGGAAGTCTTAGTGACTAGGGCCAGTCTCCCCTCCCCAGGACGCTCACTGTCCGCTTGCTGGGAATGGCCCTTGGGGAAGCAGTCTCTGCCCCTTCACAGGGATGCCCTGGTGATCTCAGTGACCTGCTCTTTCCCCTGGTATCAAAAGCTACCAGCTCTGGCTCCCCTAAGCACCCTTTTCTTAGGAAAGCTGAAGGTCGGTGGTGTTCAGGGTCCCCAGGCTTGAGTTCTGGAGGTGGGAGGAGACCTCAGGTTATTCAGAGGCTGATTCAAAAAGGTGGCGTGAGTGACGTGAGCAGGAGGCTCTACTCATAAAGCTTGAACCAGAAAAGCCTTTTCTCCCCAAAAGCTCATGTGCTTCCTTTTGTGAAAAGAGCCGGGCGTGGTGGTGCACGCCTTTAACCCCAGGAGGCAGAGGTAGGAGGATTGCCATAAGTATGAGGCTAGCCTGAGACTACAGAGTGAGATTCAGGTCAGCTTGGGCTAGAGTGAGTCCCTACCTTGAAAAAAGAAAGAAAGAAAGAAGGGGAGGGAAGGGAAGGGAAGGAAAGGGAGGGGAAGGAAGGAAGGAAGGAAGGAAGGAAGGAAGGAAGGAAGGAAGAGAGAGAAAGAGAAGTGGACTAATAAAAAGAGAAGTGGCTTAGGTGCCTTGAGCTTAGCCCAACAGTCTTCTCAATTCAGAAGGCAGTTCGACAACTTGTCCATTTAGCAGAACAGCAGGAGTACGTTTGCTCTTAGGACCTATGGACTCCCTAGCCATGGGCTTTTGACCAGGTTTCTAGTAACCAGGCATGAATTCCTCCCGTGGAGCAGGCCTCCAGTCCAGTCAGAAAGCAGATGAGATGTTTGCCCTCATAACAGTCATGCCACTCTTATACCAGTGGCCCATCTTGTCCGGCAGTTTGGTTGCGGAGCACCCAGGGTTTATAGCTGCGTAATATTGTTGATGACCTTTCTCCCCTGCCCGCAGCAGCCTGTGCAGCACCTTCTGGTACTGCAGGAAGGAAGCTTCCAGCCGAATTCCAGCTTGACTTTTCTGTGTCCTGCAACTAAAGTGTGCTGTCTTCAGCACTGGGACTCGCCATGTCATTTTGGTGGAGTGAGTGAAGGAGTGATGTTTCCTTGGTTCTGATTAAGCAGGAGACCCCGTTCTGAGCACTCTAGAAGACTGACTGACAACAGCCTTCGGAGGGAGACATTTTTAGTATCTCTATTTCACAGCCGAGGAGCTAAAGCAGGCCTAGAAAGACACGCTTGCTCACAGCCGTGCGTCTGGTCAGGGTTGGAGCTGAGCTATCTGTCGTCTCCTACGTTCACCTCCTCACTGACGGTCTTTACTGCCTCTAACAGTGAATGAATGAGTGAGTGAGTGAGTGAATGAATGATGAGGAGGAAAGGGAAGTAACCATGGTAACGGCGCTGATGTTGGAAGGCAGGGTTGGTGCTGGCAATGGTGGTGGCGGGAATGACAGAGGCAGGGTGGGAGACGGTGGCTTTCAGCTCTCCCCGTGACGGACTTCTCTCAGGCATAAACGTGACGCAGCTGAGGTGGTGGGAGGAGCCCAGTCCCTGGCTCGCCTTGGGACCTGGGATAAGCCTCTGTCCTTCTTGGCCTCACTCCATGTATGTGGGAAGTGGTTAGTGGACTCATGGATCTGGGAGGCCTTTCAGCTTAGACACCCACAGTTCTCCTTTCTGATGGAGCAAAGAGCAGAGGGTGGGCTCTGAGGTTCTGGAAGCCAGGCCCCTGGACAACCTGGATGGTCAGGGTGGGCAAGCCCCAAGCTCTAGAAGTTCTTGGAGCAAGGAAGGGCATAGGCTTCAATGTCATGCCTGACTCAAGCCACCCTGCCCTCCTCAAGAACAGCAGGGGTTTTCAATTCTGGGAATTTACTCAAAGGCCAGCTGACTTTTATAGCCAAGGACACTAAGCTAAGGAAGAGAAATTCCCAGGCCGTAGGAACCCTGCCTCTCTACCAGCCCTTCCCATTGTTCTCTGCTATTTGTGAAGGCTCCAACAACCAGGTGAGAAGGTGCGGGGTGATTCTGAGCTGCAGGAAGAGGAATCGTGGAGTGTCTGTGGTCCAGCAGGCTCTCTGGTTTCTACCCCAGGACTTCATATCATCCTGGCAGCATCATTGGGATGTCAAGTCACTGAACAGTCAAGTTAGGGTCAAGAAGTGGCTTATGAATCATGACTAATTCTCACAGCTCAGGTGCTGAGCTGGCCCTGGGAGAGCCGCAGAAGTGTCTCTTCCTCTGATGGCCTGCTCTGGCCTCTGGCCCTGGCCTACTCCTCACAACATTCCTCAGTCCCAGGTTTGCCCTGTACTTGAACTTGTTGATGTCTTGGAAATGACTGATGGGTAATTCACATTAGGATGGTCTGAATGTGGTTTGTCTCCTCTGAAATTCAAGTTGAAATTAAGTCCCCATTACTAGATAGTAAGAGATAGGACCGGGTGGGACCTTGAGAAGTGGTGAGAGATCTGCTCCCATGAGGGATTCGTCCCTCCATATGATTCATGGGTTCTCTGCAGAGCAGGCCTGCCGATCAAAGCCTCACTATGTGATGTCCTATGCCACCTCAAGACTGCCAGAAGACAGCTCATCTGAATGACCTTGGATCAGAACTATGAGCCAAAACATACCCCTATTTATTTATTTATTTTTGGTTTTTCGAGGTAGGGTCTCGCTCTAGACCAGGCTGACCTGGAATTCACTATGTAGTCTCAGGGTAGCCTTGAACTCGCGGCAATCCTCTGACCTCTGCCTCCTAGGTGCTGGGATTAAAGGCGTGCGCCACCACACCCAGCCAGTATACCCCTTTTCTGTACAACATACCCAGTGTATGTTACTGTACCGTTTACAACTGAAAAACGGGTTAGGAGAGTGAGAGCGCTGGTGAGGAGGAAGAACCAGAGCAAGAGCAGAGCCCTGGCTTCCTGCTTCCTGCCAACTATGTGTCCTGGCTGAGTCCTCTCCCCTCTGTGCCCCGGCGTCTTTCCTGAGGGACTTGGCCTGAGGGGTGTGGACTGGCCCCTCTGCTCTAGTATCAGGGGAGCTGGCAGAGCCGCCTTTGCCGTGGATTGCTCGTCTCCTAAAGGAAAAGAAGCCTCCAGGGTAGAACTGAGCCTGGATCAGTCACTTTCTCATTGCTGTGACCAAACATACCTGACCAGACACAACTCTGGGGAGAAAAGGGTTTATTCTGGTTTACAGTTCAGGGGAGACACATTGCAGTAGGACCATGCGGCAGCTGGCCACATTCACCTCACAGGGAGGAAGCAGAGAGAAATGCACGCTGGTGCTGAGCCAGCTTCCTCCTTTTGCTCTAGTCCAGGCCCTGAACCCCTGGAATGATGCTCCCCACAGTGAAGGTGGCTCTTCCCACCTCAGCTAACCTAATGGAGATAATCCTCGCAGGCGTGCCCACGGGCGTATTTCCTCCCATGAAGTTGACAATCAGCATAAACTATCACACAAGGGTAGACCTTAGCCCAAGAGCTATGGCTCCAATGAAGGAACACTGGGGTGGGGTCAGAAGGCTGGGAGGAGGGGGGATGGGCTTGAGGGAGTCTGTATTGTGGCATCAAGCTCTGTTGTCGGTGCCTCAGCCAGCCTCCCCTGGAGTGTTCACAATGGTCAAATCTAGGGCTAGGGTCCCACCTTGAGGTAGGATACCTTGTACCAGGGACTGTAAAGGACACATAGACATTCCTGTCTCTCAATGTCACGCCTGCCTCTATACTCCCACCTGACACACCCAAAATGCAGAGCATTTACAACGTGCTCCCCTCCCCCCCAGACACAAAATGGCCTGGATATCCATGATCTCACAGTGCCTGACACTACCTACAGAAGACCTTCTAATAGGAGGAAAAGATCATGACATCAAAATAAAAGAGAGACTGATTGAGATGGGGAAGGGATATGATGGAGAATGGAGTCTCCAAGGGGAAAGTGGGGGGAGGGAGGGTATTACCATGGGATATTTTTTATAATCATGGAAGTTGTTAATAAAAATTTGAAAAAAAAACCATGCAGAGCACTTCCTGTAGACACCAACTCCCAGCTCATGGAGTGGGGGCATAGAGACCCGAAGAATCTCAAGGGAACTAATCACACCTGACCTCCCCAGAAATGCCCCTCCCTCTCCCCATACCCACAGCATGCTTACCATCATGCCACCCACTCCCAGCCTCCCACCAGGCGGAATCTCTGCCTCAGCTAGCCCACCAGGACCAGCGTCTGCCCACGGAAACCTGCTCACAGTGCTGCCAGGAGGTCAGGGCTATGGAAGAATCAAGTTCACCTAGTGAGACAGCTCGGAAGTGAGGCAGAGCCTTCAGAGGATGGAGCCACCCAGGCTTGCTGAGCGTGGGGCAGCTGCAGCAGGGGGGAACAGGGGACTGAAGTGAGAACCGGTCACAGGCCTTGTGCGGACACTGCCTGCACATCCCTTTGTAGGGTGAGAGAAGACAGCCTCCAGCCTCTTCCCTTTCATCCAGTTGTGGAGAGAGTGCCTAGCTCACAGGGTCCCATCTCCGGGGACATGAGGAGGAGATGACAGGGACCTTCCTCATCACTGTCCTTGTACTCACCATGGCAAATACTATCTTGAATGCTACAGGGATCGGGCCAAGGGCCTCCCGAGCAACCAGCAAGCTGTCCTGCTCCGCAGGTCACCTGCCCACGTGGAAGGACGAGGGTCCAACATCACTCCACTTGCCACCTTGCCTGGCCTTTGCCGTCCATCCTCTCTAAGCACCCCTTCCTTCTTGGGGTTCTGTGTTGAAAATCCCTGTCATCCTTGCCACTCTCTAACCAGAGTGACCCAGGCTTCCTGTCCCTCTGTCCTCTGTGCCCACAAGTGACTTTTGCTGAAAAGCAGAGCTCCCTGGGGCACCAGCCTCGTGGTTTCAGGCTGTGTGGTTTACCTCACGACGTCATTTTCCTTCCTCCAGATAAACCAGAAGAGAGTCAGAGAGCTCAAGGTTTCAGGTTTCCTGGGGGGTGGGGAGAGGTGATGTCTTTTCTGACTAGGCTTGGAAGGAAGGTTTAGGGAGGGCAGCAGGCTGTAGCCAGGCCAGACACGGGATCTCCACACTTAAGCAGCATTCAGGTGATCTGGGATGGCTAACGAGGGTTTTTTGGCACCGAGTCCATTGGAAGTTAACATAGGGTGATTTGAACACAAGAGTTGGATTTGGGCAAGAGACGGGGGTTTCTGATGTGAAGAAAGAAGGGATCTTCAACAGTCACAGCCTTGCCCTCTGCCCACCTTTGGGGTTCTGGAGGCAGAATCCTGGGCCCTGAGCTACCCTCTATGGGAAGAGGCAGAAGGAGAGCCCAACCCTGGACCGAACGCCCCTCTCAGCCATCCCCTTCACTCCCTCTCCAAGTCTGCTGTGCTGCCCAGCAGGGAAGACAGTCCCTGCAGGAGGGCAGGACAGGCGCCTGGGCAAAAGCAACATGGGGTCACCTCAAATCTGATCTGTCCACAGCTGTGGGGGGGGGCGGGGTGCAGGATGGCTTCTTCTGCCTTCCTGGTAGAACCCATTTCCTTCCACTTGAAGCAAACTCATACTGGGCCTCTTCCTGTGCTGAACTGCAGGGCACGAAGGGAACGTCGGGTGCAGCAGCAGAGAAAATACAGACAGAAGACTTGTTCCTGTCCTTAGAGAGCTTTTCAGGGATAGTGACAGGAGCAGTGACCAGGCCACCATCACCCAAACACTGGATAATCTCTCTTCACTGAGCCTGGTGACGTGCCCCAGGCAGAGCAAGACACATGCGTGTCTCATTCAGTCCATGTTAGCGCAGCCTGTGAGGTGGCCTCATTGCTTCCCTTTAATAGATTAGACAACCGGGCTTCAGTTTCTTGCCCAGGGTCACCGGGTAGGAGGTGGAAGGCAGCCAGGATCAGAACCTGGGCCCGTGGTCCTGCCCACGATGCAGCAGGACCTCAGACCTGGCGCGGAGGGTGCGCTTCCCAGAAGAATGTGCTGTGATTGTGCCGCGGGCGGGCTGCAGGGGCGCCAGGTCCCCAGCGAGGGTTTAGGTAGAAAGGACAAACGGGATATAGGCGGGATACACAGGGGCATTCTTTTTTTTTTTTTTTAAATTTTTTTTGTTGTTCATTTTTATTTATTTATTTGAGAGTGACAGGACAGAAAGAGGCAGATAGAGAGAGAGAGGGAGAATGGGCGCGCCAGGGCCTCCAGCCACTGCAGACGAACTCCAGACGCATGTGCCCCCAGCGCATCTGGCTAACGTGGGTCCTGGAGAATCGAGCCTCGAACCGGGGTCCTTAGGCTTCACAGGCAAGCGCTTAACCTCTAAGCCATCTCTCCAGCACCCACAGGGGCATTCTTAAGAGAGAGGCCAGCACCAGCCCCGGTCCAGGAGCGGACTGTGGTGGAGCAGAGCTGGGAGGCCTCAAGGTCAGAGCAGCTGAGCTCAGTCTCTCCTCCTCCCAGCTCAAGCTCCTCTCAAACTGCATCCGCAGGGGCCAGTCCAGATGGGAGCTGCCTCAGCCTCCTCTGCTCCAATCATCCTCATCCTCCCTGCTCTCCCATGGCCCTACTGCCGCGGCCAGCAGGTCAGCAGTGGGAACTTCGCAGTCCCGAGAGGAAAACTGCAGCGGCTTGAGGACAGTGCATGCAGCAGACTGCAAACAGCCAGTGTGGGTGGTCTCCGGGAGGGGCTGGGAGGAACCGGGCAGGGCGGCTCCATCCTTGGCCCAGACTCCAGAGCCCCGCCGGAACAGGCACATCCAGACTACAGGCTGGCTGTCTTGAAGGGCCTCCAGACTCCGCAGACACTGTCCTCCAGCCATCGCTGGACAATCAGGAGCCACTTCTCATAGGCAGCCATCACTGCCCGCCGTGCAAAGTCCCGGCAGCTCTCTGCCCCGTCTCCAGCCAGTTTCCCATCATCAGATAGTTCCCAGCCTCTCCGTGCCGGGAGTTGGGGCTCAGCTCACTGGTTCTTTGGGGCCTCAGAGTGGAGGCAGACAGGGCCCTGAGTTGGACCATGAGGCTCAGGGGTGACTTGGTAGCAGGGAAGAGACGAGGCTAGCAGTGGTGATCCTTGAGCCCGAGATGCAGGGGACAGTGTCAGAACCCAGTTCTTCCTCATGGCCCTGGCAAAAGGCCCAGACTTGCTGCTGGCCTCACAGGCCGATTCGTGACTGCGAAGCTGCCTCCTGGGCCCTGCTCTGGGTGGGAGGGGCCTGGGAAAATCAAGTTGCTGGGCCTTGGAGGCCCTGTGGGGCCTGCCCAGGCTGTGTGTGGTAGCTGGGGAGGCATGGCAAAGCCCTTTTTTTCACTAATCAGTGGGTGGGGAATGAAGAAGTCAATAGGGGTACCTTTCCAGTTATCCATGCTTGGGCTGGAGCTGGAGTGTGGGCGCTAGGAAGTTTGCCTCCTCCATCCTTTAAGGTCTTGCTTTGCCCCCTGTCAGGGCAGTTAATTTGCTCAAGAGACTTTTCTCTAGAAGGAGTGGGCTGCCATTCTGCATGCTCTCTAGCTGGTCAGCTGCCCAGCTGCAGTCCGGGGCCTGGCACCCGAGAGGAGCAGTCCGGCTACTCCACGGACGGATGCTGTTGTCATCTTGCGATGGCCTGGGCCTGTGTGACAGAGACGCGGCCTCCGCAGGCCCTTGGACAACCTTGCCTGCAGTGGTACCTCAGACCGCAATGCCCTCTCTGGATGGTTGAGAGGTGAAGGCCAGCCCCCCGACGCCTGGCGGCGAGTCCCCTGGAAGCCTCTGGCCTTGCTGACACACAGGCAGGGGCGCTACACAACGTGCGCTCTGCAAACACGGCGCCCTCGCAGCCCACTCTCCAGTGTCCAGCCTGCCTGCTCTGCTCCCTTCATCAGCCCCAAGACCCAGTGTCCATTTCGTGCCCTCAGTGCCCCATGTGCTGCTTGAGGGCCTGGAGTGGACTTGGGCAGAACGGGCAGTATGAGAAGGGCTGAAGGGGACAGGACAAAAGGTGTCCACTGTTGGAGAAGGTGAGGGGGGCTTGTGAGTGGTAAGACGGGGGTGAGCACAAGTGGATTTGAGAGATCTGGGAGGAACAAGAGATGGGACCAGCCGTAGAAGAATGATGGGCGTGGGGATTGCAGAGCGCACAGACTTGTTATCTCTTGGGCAAGTGGGCTGTCATTGCTGACCTTCTTGTGATTTGCCTTGGGCCAAGACTCTCTGTGCCTCTACAGTCATCTCCCATCTCCAAGGCGACCTTGAGCCCAGTGACTTCCACAGAGGGCGTGAGGGAAGTCACATGGGCCCTCTGAAACTCACAAGCAAGTGTCTACTTGCAACTCGAATTGGGACGTGTTCGAACACACAGAAGAAGAGTTTCAGGATGGCCACGGCCCATCACTCAGCGTCCAGCCCACCAGCATTTCTGCAGTTTCCTCACTTCGCACCTCACTGCTGCTGTCTGGTTTATTTATTTATTTATTTGTTGGTTTTTCAAGGTAGGGTCTCTCTAGTCCAGGCTGACCTGGAATTCACTCTGTAGTCTCAGGCTGGCCTAGAACTCACAGTGATCCTCCAACTTCTGCCTTCCAAGTGCTGGGATTAAACACAACCACACCAGGCAGGAGGTGTCTTTCTTTCTTTCTTTCTTCCTTCCTTCCTTCCTTCCTTCCTTCCTTCCTTCCTTTCTTTCTTTCTTTTTTAAATAACTACAATATCAGTAAAAATCAACAATGATTTCTTAACATCACATAAAAGCCAGTCCAGGCTGAGTTGTCCCTGACAGATGCCTCCTTCTGGAAGTGGCAGAGGTCTTGACGTCTGGGTCAGGGGAGACAGTCGCCCTGGGTCGGTTCTGTTCACTAAGTGCTGTCTGCTTGTATGACTGTGAACGGACAAGTGAAGGAGCAGAGAAGTGACTAGAAAATGTGACAGTAGAGGAAGACTCCCCAGCAATTCTCTGTCCATTCAGAAACTTGAAAGCAGGTAGGACCAAGAGAATGTCGGAACATTGTCTCCCAGAAGAGAAACTGTCTCCTTCTCGTTCCTGTCATTGAGCCCTGCCCCTCTGGTGCTCAACGTCAATAAGTTCTGTCCCCACTGGCCTGTCGGTACCCCATGGCAGTTGCCATCCTTGGAGCAGCTGAGACCAGGTAAGGGGAGCATGGCTCCCACCCCAGTTTTGGGCCTGCTGGTAGGTCTGTGTGCACAGGGTCATCTGGTTTCAATCTAGTGAAATCTTAAAACTTTCCATGGGAACTTCTGTACTAAGCTCCTCCTTGGTGGGGTGGACAAGCTCAACCTGAGTAGGCTGGAGCCCTTGTGCTATTGCTGGGGGACTCTGGTCACCCCCACTAGGCAGATGCAGGCATGGCTGGGGGGCTTCTGAAGTCCTCAGCTACCAGGGTTAAATTCTAGTGATACTCCTTATTAAATCACCAGTGTGGCTTCATTGAGGTTCCACAATCTTCCCAGGCTCCTGGTTCTTCATGTAAAATATGGAAATAGAGTTACTGGGCTCAGACAAACTGAAGCCTGGGATATGGTCAGCCAGTGCTCTGGGCTGCTGAACAGAACCCTGATACGTATTTCAGAATGTGTGTGTTTCTGGATTTCTAGAAAGATATTAGCATACATAATCTAACATAATATATAATTAATTCAGACAGTGCCCCACTATCAAACACATTAATCCTGCCTCATAAAAGCATGTGATTGTTCACCCACAATGGGAATCAAACCCTCATGTGATGAGGCCAAGTTTTGCTAGATAAGTGGTGGGAAAAACTAGATTTCCAGAGCCTGGGGTGTTTGGAATTGTGGTGAGGGATTGGGGGCCTGGGCTGCTTTTATCATGATTTGCTTGAGGAGAAGGTGGTCTCTCCTGATACAGAGGGCCCTGTAGACTCAGGAAGAATGCAACCTTGGATGCTGAGAAAGGATGTCTTACTTTCTGCAAACATCACTTTGTAGGTAGACCAGACAGCCATGCAGGCCCTGTAGACTGGTGGGCACTCTTGGGGTTGGCATTCTGGAGGCCAAGAGCCATGAGTAACCTCGGCTGCCTGGTATGGGGCTCCAGAAGAGCCTGTCTCCTGAGCCATGATCTGCTAGCAGGTCCGTTTCTCTTCCCTGCCCTCCACTCTGCCCACTTAGACCAGGGCTCAGGCTTAGGGCTGGGTGGCAGGAGGAACAAGCTCCCTTCATCTCGGAATCGGAGTGGGAAGTCTGGGATGGACTCCCATGGGAGTGTCCTGTCCACCCCATGATGTGCAGAGGAGGGTCCGGCACCTCCATAGGCTCGGGTTTCCTCTGCTGCAGCACCTCACTACTTGGTCCTGTGTTTTAATAAAGCCAGAGCTCAGAAGTAGAGACTTGCCCGGACTGCTGCCTCCCTGTTTGGTATTCTTTTCCCCATAGCTTGCTGCCCTTGGTTCACCACCTCATACTGTGGTGACCTCCAAGAGTCACCAAAGGCAGCTGTGGGAAAAGAGGGGTTGGGCATAAGAGTGGCGTGGGACCTAGGCCTGGAGTGGCCACCGGCAGGGATTGCGTCCTCGCCTCCTCCACATCTGGCACGGGGAATTCCCCCTTGTTGGGTGCCTGAGGACTAAACACAACACCTCAGCTAATAATAGAATATAAAGCGCAAACAAGAAAACAGCAAGGGTGGATGAAGGCAATGGATGCTTATAAAAGTGCTTTGAGCCCCTGGGTGAAGGAGACACCAAACACAAGGCTCCACCCCCAGCCCCTGGTCAGCTTGTCAGGCAGCCAAAGAGGCTATAGGCCAAGGAGGAGGAAGAAGAAGAGAAGGGGGAGAAGGAGAAAGAAGAGGAGGAGGAGGAAGAAGAGGAGGCAGCTGTGACCCAGGACCGGGAGGAGTGTTGGAGTCAGCCATGATGGTTTCTGGATGGTTTGGGATGCCGGCTTCAGGAGGCCCTCGGAGCTGTGCCCCAGCCCAGACCACTCCTACAGGTATTTCCCTTCCTCTGGGGGCTTTCTGGGCTGACAACAGTGGTACAGGGCTGGGTATGGCTTTGGAAGTGGGGAACTCCATCAAGGCTAACCCTTGGCCAGCCCTTGACAAAGGCAGAGGGTTATCACCTGTGACGTGGCCACAGCGTATGACGTCAGGAAGGAGGGCTGGGCCCCAGCATGGGAACTCAAGAAGAGGGTCTTGCCTTTGTCCACCTACCCCATGAAACAGAGCCTTCCGATCCTGGCCATGGACCAGAGGCCTCTCCGTGGCTCTGGGCCATGGTGAAGGGTGCACACTTCACAGGGAAGGCCATTAGACCTGCCAGGGCACAGCTGGGCTGCAGGCCCTGGGTTGCTGATGGCTGGATTACTATGGCATGACAGGTGTGGCAGCCACAGGCTGTTTCAGTGGAGTTCGGGGTTGGCCAGGGGCTGCAGCAGAAAGAGCTGGGATCCATCTTGAGAGCCCTTTCCTCCTCCCCCTCCCAGAATGTCTGTGGGACTTAGCTGCCTTTCCTGTGGCAGGCCAGGTCTGAGACCTCTGGGTGGGGGTGGGGACAGGTGAGGAGCACAAAGCCACAAGTGGCCGAGCGAGGGTTGCATCTCTGTGGCTGCAGACCTGGGCTCCTCACTCCAACTCTTCATGACCTCTCCTCTAGCCAATGGGTCTTGGCTTTGCTCCGGCCACGCCCTGGATCTCTGGGTGACCCTGTGTGGCAGTGGAGGGCATCCCTAGGGTATCTGAAGCTCTGAGGTAGAGGGAACTCTTTACCCCAGCCTCCCCACGCTTGCAGGTCCCTGGAGACTCAGGTTTCCAGGCTATCCTGAGGGCACCGCCAGGTAGCCCATGACAAGCCTCCAGCCTACCCCAGGTAGAGAAGCAGGAGGGCAATTGCAGGGGGCCTTGGTCCCCATTCCCTTGCTGTAACCTCCCAGGTGTGTCCCAGCTCTTGGTTTCCCGGCCCCACTGTGCATCGTGCACACCACTCTCGGTCCTTGAGGAGCTGTTTCCCAGAACTTTCTCATCCGGTCTTTTCCTGTTAACAGCCTCTCCTGCTCAGATGACAATGCCTCCCCCACCCCCACCCCCACCCCCAAGAGGCAATGCCTTCCTAAGCTGGCAGCCTCCACCCTTACTGACTGACCCTCTACACCACACTGCCAACTTTATTTAACTTCACTCTGTCCTGACTGGCCCTGTCACCAGCCCCCCCAGGTTCCTGTGGCCCCTGCAACAGCTGCACCCTTGGCTTGCCTGGAAAGGGTCGTCAGCTGACCGTTTCAACCCATGGCTTCTCTTCATCACTACCCGCAGCCCGGCGCACGCGCAAACCCTTCCCTTCTCACTGAGGGCACACCTACCTTGGTGCTTCCTCCATCACCCTGCCAGCCTCTTCTGGCACAATCTCTCGTGTGCCCCCGCTCAGCACTCTTGGAGTCCTGACCATCATCCCATTCATGTTTTCTTAATTTTTGCTACTTGATTGTCCAGTGTTGGCCTGGACCAGGAGTCTTCCAACAGAAAGTTGTAAGTAATTTTTGGTGGTATGCATTTATGATATGGAAAATCAAGAAATATATCAAATGGCCCAAATAAGGGAAGCGGCATTTGAACTCTGAAGCAGATACTCCAAAGACTGTGAGCATGACAGACATGAGAAGAAAACAAAACAGGATCCAACATTGTTTGATGGTGTTGTTTTAAATATATTTTATTTATTTATTTGAGAGAGAAAGAGGGAGAGAGAGAGAATGGGTGCACCAGGGCCTCTAGCCACTGCAAACGAACTCCAGATGTATGCACCCCCTTGTGCATCTGGTTTACAAGAATCAAACCTGGGTCCTTTGGCTTTGCAGGCAAATGCCTTAACCGCTAAGCCATCTCTCTAGCCCTGATGTTGTTTTAAAGATATTAAAAATAAACATGAGCCAGGTGTGGTGGTGCACGCCTTTAATCCAGCACTTGGGAGGCAGAGGTCGGAGGATCACCATGAGTATGAGGCCATCCTGAGACTACATAGTGAATTCCAGGTCAGTCTAGGCTAGAGTGAAACCCTACCTCGAAAAACCAAAATAAAATAAAAGAATATGGCCAGGTGTAGTGGCATACACCTTTAATCCCAGCACTTGGGAGGCAGAAGCAGGAGAAAAGCTATGAGTTCAAGGCCAGCCTGAGACTAATTCCAGGTCATCCTGGGTTAGAAAGACCTCCTACCTCAAAAAATCCCCCCCCCAACGAAAAGAACATTAATAAAAAGAGAGAAACTGAATCTTCATTTGTTCTTTAGTAGGTAAAAAACCATTTGTTGAACACTGTTAGGCCCAGTGCTCAGCATGGTCATGTCAGGAGGTTGGGACTCTGGACCATTTTTGTTCTCTGCTATTTTCATAAGGACAAAAGGATCCTGCTAAAGGTGCCATAGGAAATGTGTAGCTGGGTGACATCTGTGCAAGTGCTCCCTCCCAGGCAGGACTCATGGTGGACCCTTCGCGGATGCCCAGGGAACCCAGTTTGCCAACCTTGAAAGGCCCCGACTGCCACCAGGGACCTGCTTTCCTGCTCTGCAGCCATTAAGGGTCAGCCAGGGAGAAGAGGCCAGGACAGGCCGAGGCTGGGGACAGCAGGCAGGATGGGCGTCACACCCGTTTCCTTTGCACTTTGTGGTATTTTTACCATCTTCTCAGGGTACAACCACCAGGCCTGGCTCTGGCCTGGCGGCAGCAGGGACTCCTGTGCACGAGATGGGAGGGAGGGGCACGTAACTGCTCGCGTTCTTACACAGCTGTGACATTTCACGGTTCCCAGAGCAACGCTGACCGTGTCTGCTTATTCTCATGCTTGTCTGTGCAGAGGGCTGGGATAGCTGGCCAGTGGGACCAGCCCTATCTGCTCACCACCCTGCCTGTTGCTCTGGATGGGAGGACAAACTCCACTGGGTGTGTCTGTGGAGGAGAGTCAGGGGCAGGCCCATTCTGGGGCATAGGGCACTGGGCAGGTTTGGGGAGGAGGAGACACTATGTCTCCAGAGTCTAGAACAGTGCCTGGTGTCTCTGAGCTGCTTGGTAAACAATCAAATGCACGTGAATTAGGTGTCACGTGCTCCTCAGTCAAATGGAAGAAATCATCAGGAAGCAAGTCAAGGGACTGGAAGAAAGCCGGCTGGCCCCCTCCTCTAGGAAGCCAGCCTTGATTCATCACGCCGGCCTGCTGCTCCCTCACTCGCTCGGTATTCTGGGGACAAGAATGGTCATACCACCCATTCAGCCCCAGTGCCAGGGACGACAGACTTCTGTCAAGTGCCCACCAGGGCTTTAATCCCTGCTTCTTCCTTGAAACAGCGCCCACTTTCAGCGCATAGCACGAGCTCCTGCCCGGGCTCCGTGATGTTTGCCTATCTAGGGCCTGCTTGTGGGCTCCGTGCTGTGCACACTGGCCCATCTGTCCCTTTCTCTCTAACTTTTTACTGACAATTTTCATATGTGAAGATAGCATGACCCGATCAGAATCCCCCCGCACCCAGTGCCTTCTTTTGTCTCCCTCTGTGCGGTCCCCTCACCGAACTCCTTCTTTCCAGCTAGATGCTCACTTTGTGACACTGGACCACCTCTGTCCAAGATGCCCTGATGCATCTTCCTATGGCCTCTGAGTGTCTGTCCATCAGTGGGACAGTCCTCACAGTGTCTGAACCACAGCAGGAGCCGTACTGGGTCCACTTCTGGAACCTGCTTCCCACCCTGGACTCCTGCCTCACCCTGGACTCCTGCCTCACCCTGGGGAGCTGTGGAGAGTGGGTGGACGCTGCCCTGAGGGAGCCCTCCTAATAAAGGTGACTGTGTACTCAGCCAGCTTCTCCAGACAGCTCAATCTGGAGCTGGTGGCGGCGGGCTCTGCGTTGGAGAAAAGACCCCTCAGCCCAGAGATCTTCTGTTCACCATTTTCCTAGAGAGAAGGAACTCCTCTTGCTTAATGGTGTGTTCACAACTGGGCAGGAAGCATGCCCACTCCCGTGGGGCAGTGGCATCTCTAGCACTCACCGGAAATTTGAGCAGGCTAGTATATAGGAATCACCCATTCCAAATTGGAGGCGGGGACAACCTGATGACTTAGTGGATGCTGCTTAAACCAACCCTCTGTGAACAAGGAGTCCCAGGTGCTGGAAAGAAATGAGGAGCTGGGGACTGGGGAGATGGACCAATGGTTAAAGAAGCTTGCTTGCAAAGCCTGACAACCTGGGTTTGATTCCCCAGCACCCCCATAAAGCCAGATGCACAAAGTGGCACATGCATCTCAAGTTCATTTGCAACAGCAAGATACCCTGATGTACTTATTCTCTAAAATAAATAAATAAATAAATAAATAAATATTTAATGAAGCTTTGAGGACCCCAGGTCAAACTGCTCAGCACAGGTCCCAGAGAGAAGAGAGGACACGTGAGCACACAGAAAGCCCTGGGAAGTGATTCTGGGGGAGAGGGAGGGGACAGCTGGCCTGGTGCAGGAGACCCTCCAGACGGACTATAGTAGTGCAGAAGGGGAGGTGTTTGGGGGAGGGCCATTGATGCTCAAAGCAAGGGCACGGAGGGGAAGAGCACAGCAGGTCAAGGCGTGCTCGCTGGGAAGACAGGCTCTTTAGACTCTGCAGGCTCTGCGTCTGTGGACTCAACCATCTGCAGACTGAACATATGAAAAAATGCACCCATACTGAACAGGTACAGACTTTTTCTTGTTATTATTCCCTAAGCAATACAGTGTAACAACTTTTTTTTTGTTTTTGTTTTTTCAAGGTAGGGTCTCACTGTAGCCCAGGCTGACCTGGAATTCATTATGGAGTCTCAGGGTGGCCTCGAACTCATGGTGATCCTCCTACCCCTACCTCCTGAGTGCTGGGACTAAAGGCGTGTGCCACCACGCCCGGCTACATAACAGTTGTTTTATGTTGGGTTTGCACTGTACCAGGTATTATAAGTGACGTAGAAGTGGTTTAAAATTTCTGATAGGGTGTCACAGGCTGTATGCAAACACTGCTGTATTTTACATAGGGACTTGAGCAGCCTCAGATTTGCTGTGAGGGGATCTGGGTCTGGTCTTCATGGGTAACAAGAGCCAGTGGACTTAGATGTGCTGGGCATTGTACATGTCCTGACTCACTGCGCCCTTCCACTGACCCTCAGGTTGTGCTGTGCCGCGCTGCAGAGGAGGAAACAGAGGTCAAGAGCTTGCTCAAGTTCGTGCATCTAGTAAATGGTGGAGCCAGGACTTGACTCAGGCTGGCTGGCTCCAGACCCCACGGGCCTCCACTGCGACCAACTAATTAGCCGAGGGCTTGGTTTCGCAGCACCGGGCTCCCGGCTGGAGTGAGTTCTGTGCTGGGCTCCATCAGTGGGAGGCTGGGGGGCTGCTGGGCCCGGGTGGCTGGAGTGAGAGCAGGTGAGGCAGGCACCCCGGGGGCAGTCTGGGTGTTGATGCCAGGGGGAGAGACAGTCAGGCAGCTGTCTGCCCAGGTTGTGCAATTCACAGCCCACGCTCGTGGAGAGGCGCTGGCTCGGAGTCTCAGAGGGAGTACTGAGGCAGCATAAGGGGACCAAAGTCCTCTGATGTGCGTGTGCGTGTGCACGCGTGCAAAGAAGGACTAAAGCATCTCTCCTTGGGCACCTTGGCAAGATGAGGCTGACCTTTGCCCAGACCTTGGGCATGACATCCATTCCTATCTGGGATGTGAAACGTATCCCAGTCCCCCCTTCCCGCAAGCCCATGTCAAGTTACGTACCCTCTCTTCCTTGTCCAAAGTTGACCCCAGCTAAGTGACACTCCCCCTCTGCCGCACTCACATGGGTTGTGGCTTTCCCAGGGCTTTCCCGAGGCCCTCTGCAGCGCGGCCCGTCCTGTTCACTAAAGGGTGAAAGATCAAGAAGGCAGCACATGTGAAGTACCTGGCACGGGGCCTGGCATGTCTCATGTGGTGCTTCGGAGGGGGAAGGGGCCGTCACTCATAGCATCCATCCACTACCTTGTTTCTAGCCTGGCATTCTCCTCTGCTCTGTGGGCACCTGCTCACACAAAGGGCATGGGAGCTGGGGAGTTTAATGATGGAGTTGACAGGGATTGGCTTTCTGGGGAGAGTGGCTGTAGGGACAGGTAGCAAAGATAGCCTTTGGAGTCAGAAGACATCTGTGGCTTGCTTCACTCCACTGGGTCTCTGAGGGGGCAATGGGCTGCTCCGGAGGGCAGGAGCATGTGAAGGGCCTCCATACGCCAGTCCACCCATCCCGAGGCATTGCTCAGGCTGCTGCCTGGGGCAGAGAGACTCCCCCTGGGCAGTCCTCGCTTGCTTCTGGGCGACTTCTATTATCCTGATTGTTCTGACCCCAAGCATGACCTTCCAGGCTTGTAAAGGTTAGCTCTGTCAAAGGGATCAGAAGATTGAACAGGAAGCACATTCTAGAATCTAGGAGCATATGTCGTCAAGACCACCGGGGTTACTTCATATTTAACCTGAATCAGCTCATAGAACCCACTGTCTTTGATAAAACCATGAGAATTTTCCTTGGCGATGGTTAACAATTTCCACTTTGTTTTCTTCAGATAATAAAGTGTTTTGAACTTTAACCTGCAAATATGGCATCAACTTTGAAGTTAGAGCTTTTTTTCCTGCCTTGAGCTAACCCTAGCTCCACCATCTGGAAATAAATGGGTATTTATGTAGCCACAAAGATATCCTACCCACATATATAAAGACTGCTTTAGCTGGGTGTGGTGGTGCAAACCTTTAATCCCAGCCCTTGGGAAGTTAAAGTAGGAGGATAACTGTGAGTTCAAAGCCAGCTTGGGAAAGAGTGAGACACTGCCCCCCCCAAAAAAGACTGCCTGAAAGTACTGTTTGGGGTGAAGTAGGCAGGGTTTTGGACAGAATCTTGTGTAGCCTAGGCTGTCCTCAAGCTTTCCATGTTCTTCAGAATGGCCTTGAACTCCTGATCCTTGTGCTTTGACCTCCGGAATATTGAGATTGTAGGTGTGTCCCCGCACGCCCCGCTTCAAAGTAGCTTCCAGCTGGTGTCTGCAGACACAGAGTGCCCTGTGCTGAGTACGGCCTCGCTCGGCTTCATGTGCTCTCAGCCAGGCCCCACCGCTCCAAGCCTGCCTCATGTTAAAACGCGGCAAAAACAACGATAGTGATGAGTCATCTAAGGGTGGGGCATTCTCAGAGATGTGTTGTCGGGTGATTTGAGAGCGTCAGGGAATACGATTATGCCAAGTAAAATGCCTGCGACGTTGCTGGTGATGTAATCTCGCAGAACCACCGCCATATACACTGTGTTATTGGCACGTATGTCACGAGGCTGCACATAGGAAGGACATGCTCAAGGCCTTGTACACTACAGATACTCAAAGAGCCTCTTGTATTGGAAGGAGTTGGATCAATTCCTTGTGACATAGGAATGGGGGAGGTAGAAGGGCAGGAAGGACAGAGAGGGGCTAGGGCACGTGGAATGAGCTAATGGATAAATACATATACTGGCTCCATGTCTTTGGGCAAGTTATGTAACCTTCTCAAAGTTCAGTAGTTTGTTTTCTTAGAGTGCTGGGGATCACACCCTGCCTTGCACACATTAGGTAAGTAATTGATCCCTGAGCCTAACCCCCAGCCTTAGCCTTTGCTTTAAAGAGTGAGGCCATCTACCTCAGTCAGTTGTTCTGAGAAATAGGAGACTGTGTACTCACCAGCTTCCAGATACTGGGTGGCACCACTTACTCTACTGGCATTGCACATGTGTACTTATAGATATCGGTAGGGAAACCAAAGGCAGTAGATAGATCATGGTTTCATTTGTAAAAGCATCAAGGAATGATGCTATTAACAGTGGGAAGGCATCTCTCCATTAGATGACGTTCCTAACCTTCATGTTGAGAACTATGGGATGGGTCAGTCCCCAGGAACCGGGTGGGTTCTATTTGCAGTCCCACACGAGAGGCAAACCCTACGTGCTCCCTGCTCTGGCAGAGCTGTGACTCTGAAACAGCCTGGAGCCGGCAGGAACTGAAACTGAGTCACGGGGAAGAGCGAACTGTGGAGCTCTGATTATTTTTGCTGTGGGAAAGCAGGGGCCAGAGAAGAAGCAGGTCACTGGGTCGATGTCCTCCAGTGCTGCTCTGAAGTCCTGCTGAGTTAAAGCAAGACGTGTGTGTGTGTGTGTGTGTGTGTGTGTGTGTGTGTAGGGGGGGAATCCCACAAGCACATCTCATCTCTCATTTGTTGAGACATAGGATGATTCATCGTTTCGTCGTCCTGGTAATCTAGACAGGGCCACTCTTCCAAAGGCCATGCTCACTGGCAGGACGTTATGAGAGGCATTCTGACTTTGTAGAAAAGGGCCAAAGTCAATAGTAGAAAATCCGTCCTCTGCTCCGCAGGAATAAGGGCGACCGTGTACCAAACACTACAGCTGACAGAACTCCTTACTTGGTGCCCGTGTCTTTCTCTCACAATTCCCACAACCCAGGAGGCTGATGTCCATATTCCCGCTTTGCAGATGAGAACAGGAAGGTGCAGGCTGAGTGTAAGGCACCTGCTCCCCCAGCAGACCTCCCACTGCCGGGCTCCTCCTTATTCTCAAGTCAGTGAGCTCACATGAGTGGCTTGAAGTTGGTCATGGTGGGGCCTATTCACACTGTCACAATTGGCAAGCAGAGACCCCTTTTTTTTTTTTTTTCTATAAGGAGGCTTGGTTATTAAGTGGGAAGGCCCAGGGATCAAATATAAATGTGGCACCCTGAAGCCCATACCCTTTAAAAGGGCTTCATCTACCAGCACACCATCAGGCTATGGGCTCTTGGATGTCGTTGCTGGAAGTGGGCTGCACACTATCCGACCAGGGTCTCTTGTCCCTTCTCCTGAGTTCCCTGGGGGAGGGGTGCCCAATCATATTCAAGTATTACTGGTAAACACATCTGAGTCCTTTTCCTTGTGTGTGCTAAGATAAATATTCAACTTAAATTACAAGGGTTGAGTAAGCTGAAGACAGGATTTACGAGGTAATAACAATATGCTCTTCTGAATGGCACTGGGCATTTTGAAAGCATTTTATAGCCATTTACTAATTAGTCCTTAGCTGCACTCTGTGCAGGTACAATGTTTGCTGGTGGGTGAAACCATCGGCAGGTTTCAGAGACATGCTGGGACCCTCCCATTGCTGAACGCCCCTTGCTTCTGTTGCTTGGATAAAAATCACAATCTTGTGTTTGAACCCCCTTAAGTAATCAGTGAAAGCCTCTGTTGGGGAAAGGGAGCTCCCATCTTTATAAACATTATGCAACTTTATCCTCCCAAACCTACACATAACACATCACCCTTCCCTGGAAAGAGTAATGAGCCTCTGTGTTCTCTGGCCCAAGACGTGTGTGAGGGGTGCTGGTCAGGAGCGAGGAGCCTGGGCTTGGTCCTGATGCTGGCACTGTCTGCCTGGTGCCTGGGTGACTCACGTAACCTCTCTGATCCTGTTTCTTCATCTGTGGGAGGGACAGGACTGACCCCGGCTACTCACTTACATCACGGCTCCACTGTAAAGAAGTGCTGAGCCCGTGTCGGTGATGGCACCTCCTAGATAGACTGCCCACTTCACTGATGTGAGGGGTCATTAACTATCTGGCCGGCCTGAGCATGACAACTAGAGGTTGGCAGGGGCAGGAGGGTGATGGTCCTAGGATGGCACTGCCACTACTGGCTGCTGGCCCTGCTGGGTGGCTGTCTGAAATGCAAAGGTCCAGTCTGGACCTATTTTCACCAGTCACCCCCTGCTTGGACCAGAGGTGGAAATACCTGTCAGGTGCTAAGGGAGCGCTAGCTCTATGGGCAGCAAAGCTCCATGCACGTTCCTCCTGGGGACACAGTGGCCAGAGCAATCCTAAGAGCCCATGCCATGAAGCCTTCTGGGGAGGACCTGGAGTTTGGGTCATACCTGTCCTGAGCAGGGGGCACCTTTCTGTGGTCACCCAGCTGGGCATGGTCAGAAGAGACTCCAGTGTGAGTCACTGGGGAGTTCCGCTTGAATCCAGGTGCTACACTCCAGTTCCTGTGAATCTGCTTCCAGAGGCCTTCGTGGGAACAAGTGCAGGAGTCCCTAAAAAGCTCCCGGGGGGATTCTGGTGAGTTGAGGCCACAATCTGGTTTCCAGCCCCTCTCCTTATATTAGAGAAAGGACCGACTGAGTCACGCAGCTGGTCAATGGCAGAGTGAGGATGTGGACACAGTAGTGCTCAGTCCTGGAAATTCCCGAGGCTCCAGGGCCAGAGTCACAGTCCCCCATGGGAAGGCAGGCAGCTCCGCAGCTGACCACCAGCAGGCAGGTCTGCCCAGTTCTCCTCTAGCCTCCTGAGCACATTCCTGGGCTGGGATGTCGGGAGGAGAGAAACCACTCACTGGTGCCACGGGGCCCACAACCCGTTACTTGGGGGCTCACAGGCTAACAGCTGGACCCAAGAGCCCCCATGGGAACAAGGGAACAAGTAAAGGCTCCAGCCTCGCTCTTGTGGGAGGGCTCACGCCCTAACGTGAAAGGGCAGGCCACAGGCAGGAGGAGGGGCTAGGCAGCCAGGTAGCTCTTGCTGCTGTCACCTCTGGGGGTCTAGGGGTTGGTCCTCACTGTGTGCTGCGTGCTGCATGCTGCCTTCAGGGCAGGGCCATGCCAACCAAACTGTACACGTATGCTTTGTTAAGGTGCATGCTGACTGGAGTCCACTGTGCAGACTGGGGAGCCATGAGCTGGTACCAAGAGTCTAGCTGTGATTCTCACACTATTCCCATTGCCTTGTGAGCGTTCCTGGAGTCTCTGGGCTTTGACTCCTCTCTGCACACTGACAGGGATGGGGTGGGGTGGAAACACAGTGGCTTCTGAGGTCCATCCAGAATCAACCCCATTTTTTTGAGATAGGCTGGGGCTTCAAACTCACGATCCTCCTGCCCCAGCCTCCCAAATGCTGAGAGGACAAGCAGGCACCATCACACCGGCTGCCCCAGCTTTGATCCTGGCTAACTGCAGAGCTGCCTGGCCCAAGGCTAGATATCAAATGCACACCAGTGGCAGCCCATGACCCCCAACGCTTGTCTTCCGTAAATAATCAACATGGTGCTCAGGAGCTAAGAAAGCTCCTAGGACCTGGGGGGCTCTGGGAGGGGAGAGGAGATGAAGCCCATACAGGAGCTGGGGTGTGCACGGGTGTGGATGTGCTAGAAGCTGTCTGCTCCTGAGCACCAGCCTAGGGCAGCCTAGGGCATGGTGGGCAACTGACCCTGTAGTTCAGGCTCCTTCAGGTTCCTCTTCCTCAGTGGTGTACTGCCCCGGTTGGAAATGTTGGGGTGTAAAGTGCACATGTGTGCGCACCCCCTCCACACACCACACACACACATACATACCACACACACACACACCACACGCACACACACCACCCCCCTCCCAATAGAAGGAAAAAAGCCAAGGGGTATTCAACCAAAACTGAAAATAACCTTCCGGGTCAAAGGCTTGGAAGCGGGTGTGTGCATTTACGACTTTTCAGTTTCCTGGGAAAACTACTGCATCTTTTGTGAGTTTATTTCTTCCAGCTATGAAATGTAATGAAGAAAGAAAGAAAGAGGGAGCAGGCAGCAGTGAGGGCGCTGGGATCCAGGGGCAGTGCCAGCCAGCTCGAGTTGGGGCTCCAGCACAGCAGGGCTGTCTGGGGCGTGCGGAGCTGCTGTGTGAGCAAAACGCTGCCATGAAGACATTCCAAGCGGCTTCCAGGAAGCGGCCTGTGTGCCGACATGCATGCGGACGGAGCAGTCTGGCTGGCCGCCTCTCAACACTGGTGTTTCCTAGAGCTTTCCACTGGCAAATGCAGCCTCCTGGAACTGAGGGACAAAGGTTTTGAAATAAGCCCTGGTGGGAAAGAAGGGAGAAAAAATTGTGGTTAGCACAAACAACATGAAAAAAAAGTGCAACTCAGAGCTTTCAACCTAACTGAGAACAGTTGTTACTTATTGTTCCTGCATCTTGGGCCGGATTTTCCTCCACTGCTGAGGCAAAGGCCTCGAGATTTTTCCAAGGGAGGTACCCGTAGCTCATCACTATGTATCTCTTGCAGATATTTAGAGAGCCTACATGCAGACTTTCCTGCCTGCCAATTCCAGCAGAGATCAGTCCTCAGGTTCCACTGCCCCTTCCCAAGACAACACACAAACAATGCCTGATCCAAGCTACGAAAGAGGCCATTTAACACCCATCACCTCAGTGGTTAGAATCATCGCAGGGCTGCATTTTCCCTTAATTGGGTTTTTGACTTCAAATACACAAAGAAGGTCTGGGAAGAATTCTGAAATGCCCCACAGTGTGTATTCACTTCTAAACACATGTGCACTCGGGGCTCCTGGAAAGAACGCCAGGCTGGGCATTCATGAGAACATTCTCCAAACACAGGCAGGATCCAGGGCAGACCATGCAGCCTCTCAGACACCCAGGTTTTTTTTTTTCAAGACAAGGTTTTAAAAGTGTTTTTATTTTATTTTATTTTTATTTATTTATTTGAGAGCGACAGACAGAGAGAGAAAGAGGCAGAGAGAGAGAAAGAGAGAGAGAGAGAGAGAGACAGAGAGAGAGAGAGGGAATGGGCGTGCCAGGGCTTCCAGCCGTGGCAAATGAACTCCAGACGCGTGCACCCCCCTGTGCATCTGGCTAACGTGGGTCCTGGGGAATCGAGCCTCGAACCAGGGTCCTTAGGCTTCACAGGCAAGCTCTTAACCACTAAAGCCATCTCTCCAGCCCAGGGTTTTATTCTGTAGGCTAGACTGGACCAGGATTCACTATGTAGCCCAGTCTGGCCGTGAACTCCCAGCAATCCTTCTGTCTTAGCCTCCCAAGAGCTGTGACGACAGGTGTGGGCCATGGGGCTCAGACACCTGGATTCCACATCAGGAGCCTGCATGTGCTAAGCCCACTCGGTGCCAGGTGCTGTGGGAAGTGGTAGGATGACCCAGATGTAGAAGAGAAGAGGTGAGACAGAATTAACATTGCAGCAGGAGGCTGGAGCATCCCAGGGGAACCATGGGCCCATGAGGATGGTCAGTGCAGGGCAGGGCTGGGCATTACAGATGCAGAGGAGAATCATGCTGGGAAGGGGAGGAGCTGCAGAGGGAGGAGTGGGTCTTCAGCTCCCCAGGCCTGCCTTGTAATCCCCTGACCCACTGCGTGTGGCTCCCATACAGTCACTCCTTCATACATCCAGCAATCCCCAAACAGTTACAAGAACTGGGAGGAGATGCCAGGAAGACCTGTCAACTTCAACACAAGCTTGTCTTGCTCCAATAAGCCTGGAGATTACAAGTACCAAGTAGGGGTGGGGGAGCTAACAGAAAGGCAGGAAGCCCATGTGCCTAAGCCACGAGATCTGAGAAGGCAGAACCCACCTGCAATGAGAACAGAAAACCACTCAGGATTCAGCAATAACAGGGTGAATGTCAGGCAAGAACCCCCTGTGACTCCACAGCCAGGGAGCATCTCTTTTTTCCTTGTTTTGTTTTTCAAGGTAGGGTCCCACTCTAGCTCAGGCTGACCTGGAATTCACTATGTAGTCTCAGGGTGGCCTTGAACTCATGGTGATCCTCCTACCTCTGCCTCTCGAGTGCTGGGATTAAAGGTGTGTGCCACCACGCCCGGCTCAGGGGGCATCTCTTGATTAGAGCAAACACAGTCACCAATGACCCTGATGCCTTCCTTCCTCACCAAGCCCACTGCAAGTCTTTAAACTGGGCTGCTCTGGATGGCTGGGCTCCTCTCAGTCTGGGCACCTGGGCAGTCTCTCTGCAGCAGGCAGCTGTGGGCTCCTCTGTCTGGAAGCCCTCTGCTCTCTGTGACTTCTATAAGTGTCAGAGATATCTTACACCTCCCTCTTACATGAGATCTTCCTTGGGCTTGCTCCTCCCTGATCTCCACTTCCCTCATGCAGACACAAGATCAAGCTCATGGTTCCTTGCAGACTTGCATCACTTCTTGCTGAGCCCTCTCCAGCCTGGCCTCTACCCTCCTCTCCTCCCAAAACTTCTCGTCCCACAGTCCCAATCACCTGCCCGACATTCTGACCTATAAGTTGCTCTGGCCCCACAAAGAATACCAAGAACCCCACTAAGGAGGGCCCTCAGCAGAGGGGGTAGCAGAGAGTGGATATAAGAGTGCAACCTTATGGGAAAGTGTCCAACATGTGACACATCCATGAAGTTCATAATCAATAAGAATATAAAAACACCTTCCTCCATCCACTCCTGATGGACATGGCCCCGCTTCAGTCAAACCACTGTCAGTTTCCTTGACACTTGACTTCAAAGCACTTGTCCACAGTTGCACCAAGCCACAAGCATCCTTAATGCACAGGCTGAGAGTGTGTGTTGGAGGGGGCAGTGCTGTGATGTGGCAGAAGACAACAGTGACCTACAGGGACGCTGGGTGGACCAAGAAAAGCTCAGGCTTTGTTCCTGTGGTGAGTAGCAGGCAAGACCACCTCGATGGGAGGCTCACAGGGCTGCACCAGACAAGAAGGCCTTTCATCCTTACATTTTTCAGGGGCTGCTATATTCCTAGCTTTTGGTAGTGCAGCTGGGGGAGCCTAATGGCTCCTATTCAAAGGTCAATGTGGATCAGCCTCTGCTTCAAGGACATCATGGGCCTCTGGCCATGTTACAACTGTCACACCAGGCAGGCCTCCAACACCCCTCTCAGGGCTGGAACCCGCTCTACCAGCTCAGTTTTCCCTCGGAAACGTCTGGGGGAAGGGGCTGCAAGGTTTTTATACAAGAAGGTCTTAGCAACAGGCAACATGCTAGAGAGGCAAGCTCTTTCCTCTTCAGAAAGTTCTGAAGTTTCCTGTGTGTCCCGGGCTTTCCCTAGCAGGGCAAGCTGTGTGCTACCAGGGGCACGTGTGGCAAGGACGATTTAAAGGCATGATGCTGCCAGCTGTTTGCAGTGAGCACTTCTCAGCTTGGATCCTCATTAAGTCAGTAAGGGAGGGGGAGAAGGGGAAGGAAGGGGAAAACGACAACTGGCTCCTACCCATTTATAGATGTTTTAAAGCACTCTTTTCATTTTTATCAGAGAAAATGGAGAGCTGCCCAGAGGAGAGGACAGCTTGGTAATGACACTAATTAGTTATCTGTTGTCTTTAAAACAAACAGACAAACAAAATACTGTGACCCAAGACAAAGGGTCCAGTAAGCTTTTGAGGCACGTGCTATGGTAGGGAAGGGGCCCACAGGAGACAGAGGCTTAAGGTAAGTCAAACTCCTCACCATACTCACACCAGAAGGGATTCTTAGCTTTAGACCAATGAGAGCGCAGCATGTCTTAGGGAAGAATATGGTTTTGATCCTCCTGTCTGATCTTAGCCTCTTTATGGTTTCAAGAAAACCAGAGCCCAGTCCTATTCAAGAATGTCAGGAAAATAAGAAGCAAGGAAGGGATGCCGGGCGGAGACCTAGGTGCATCCTGAATAGGTTGGCAACAGGGGAGGCAGCCCAGATTTCAGGCCTCTGGTGGGGCGCAGGGAGGAGAACAGGGCCAGGGGTCAGGACCTGTCATGTTAGTCAACTTAGTTCTCTCAGTCTTGACTCTGGGACCTCTGTGGACTTTAGTTCCTTCATCTACACAGCTGAGATTTGAGCCTGACGCTCTTCAAGGCCCACGGCTGCAGGATGAGGACTGGTCTGTTAGGGCATGCTGTGGGAGCAGGCAGACCTGAGCTCAGGCCTGGCCCCACTCCTCACTAACTAGATCTTGGGGCAAGGGGCATTCTTCATCTCTAATGGGGGACAGGGCAGCGACCTTCGAGGTTCTCAAGAGGATTCGATGGGATGTCCGAGTAAGTACTTGGCATTGTAGCATGCACAATCGATCAATGGATGTCAACTGTTACCATGGGGGCCAAGCTGGGTCCAGGGGGAAAGAGAGGTTTAGAGCCTATAGAAATGGCTGCAAGTGTAGGACTGCAGAAGAGGAAGACATGTGTGCAAAGTGAGGAGCTGGGATTCTTGCCTTCAGACCATCTTTCTCCCTCTGTTTCCCTGATGGGCCCTCCTGTCACATGTGCTATACTGAGCTGGCAGCCAGGGGCACAGAGAAGGTGGCTGTCAGTGCTGGGCACAGTTACTGAGACATTGTCATCTTTTGAGATGTAGTCCTAGCTTCCTGAGGCATATGGGTGTTATCTGAGGGTTAGCTCTACAGCCAGTCGTGGCCACCCCCCCTCAGGCCCTCATTCATCTCCTTCTAAATCTGCTTGACATGCTCTGGGCCGCAGCTCTGGGTAGAGGTTTGGTCAGGAAGGGGTAGCAGCTGTTGGTTAGAGGCATGCTCAAGAATCACCTGACTCTAGCTGCCCGAGACAAGGGCATAGTTAGTTGGCCTGGTCCTCAGACAGACCTTTTTATTTTGCAAAAGTCTAAACAAATGCCTTCGTCCAAAACAAGACTTGAGTTCTGGAACTCAAAAATGCTTTTCTTTGAGCGACTGTAAGATGAGACAGATGATGTTTGCTAGAGCCAGGCCAACGTGGCGGCGGGGTGGGGTGGGAGAAGTGGTTCAGGGGCGCGACCCTCACTGTCAGGAAGTCAAGAACATATCAATCAAGCCAGAGGCCATTTTTGCAAATACAGGCGAGTTCCAAACATCTGAGTCTCACTGCTTTCTCCAGTTTTACTCTGCAGCTGGGACTTCAACAGGCACATGTTTTTCATCAGTCACATGAAAACCGATTGTGGTATGAAAATCAAAGCAGTCCTGTAAATAGTGTAAGACAAGTCCCGCTAATCATGCCAGTGGTCTTTGGTCTTGCCCTGTCCTCATTGTTTTGAACCACCATTGTAAATAGTGACTCACTCGGGGTTTTTGCCCCTTGTCAAAGGGTGGTACTTACAACAGGGTCACTACAAAGAGACCTAGTTCCATGTCAATGTCCTCCACCTCAAGCCTCCCAAAGCCTATGCTACAAGTGCCCATCTAACTGTGTGCACCATGGTGAGCCAGTGACTATACGATGAAAGCGTGTTTGGCAGTTGTGCCCTGGGCGACAGCAGCCTGGCTCTCTGGTATGGGCTTTAGGAACAAACAAGTGTTTGTAATGGTTCATGGAGAGTCTTGTTACATAGGCCAGCCCTTAAGTGGGTCTGAGCTGTTTCCAGGGGGTCCAAGCTGGAGCTGCAGATACTTGATAGCATGTGGAGAACATCGTGTCACATGGCATGAATAGGTCCTTGCCCTTAGCCAGATCCAATCTTCCCTTGGCTGGATTCCATGGCATCCTGGATGCCCATCTCAGGCCAGCAAGGCCCGCCCTGGTTGATTGAGATGATTGATTGGTTGAGATGTTTATATTTGTGTCTAGACTGTGTCGTGCCCAGCTAGCCTCTGTGCCTGTGAGAAGGCTGAGGCTGTGGTCTCGGTCAGTGTTGGTGAACTGAATCAAACACTGGTTCAGTACTTCAGACATCAAAGTACTAGGATGAAATCATAGGGTAGTTTTAAAATTCTAAAGTGATCAAAATTATCTAGCAGTTCTCTCTCCCTTGAAGCCTTCTTAGGAGGCCTCCTAGAGCCTGTCCTGGTCTTTGGGGCGGTTACAGCCAGTTTCTGCAACTGCTTGGGACAGGGTTTGCTCCCAGGGCTGCGGCCTCTCTGCTCTTTCACCATCCCATGGGGCCTTGAATGAGAAGCAGAAAGTGGAGAGCCCACGACCAGCTGGCCAAAGGAAGGGAGGGACAAGAAGCCCCATGGGCACTGAGCCTCCTTGGCCATGGGGCTGGCTCGCTTCCCTGGGTGTCCATCTCTGTGGATATACATCTGTCATATGGCAGCCGGCCTGCCATGTCCACCATAAGCCCTCTGAGGAAAGACCCCTGCTCACATACACCAGTCTTTATACTCCTAGTTTCACATAGTGTTCCACACAGACTTCTCAAATAGATGCCAATATTTGGCTTATATGAAGATATTTTAGACTGACAGACTTTTGTGACAGAAAGCAAGCTCAGAGGTTACAGGGAAAGGAGAACTGAGAGGTTGCAAGGGCCCCTAATATACTTGGCATGGAACTGGGGTATGCCTGCATAGGTCCATTACCAGTGTGCCGTGTCCTCTTCTCTCAGGTCTTCCCACAAGTGAACAAAAGCTGTCCTGAGGGTGGACCTCACCCCCAAGCCGGTAGACGAGACATCCCATCTGCTTCCTCCCTGGCTGCTGCTGTCTGCACCGTCACTCATCTGATGAAAGAGTCTGGAGTGGCAGTGTGGCTATGGAGAATGCCTGGATGACAGGTGTACCTGACTGGGCTGGGATTAAAGCCAGGATACTGAGGAATGTAGCCCTGTACACATCTGCCCTAACTGTCTGCACCTGGCTATTGGGCCCCACACAGTAGGTTCTCTACTTGCAATGTCCAGGGCTGCAGGAGCACATAGTCAGTGCAGGCCAGGATGAAGATGCCCACGGAGGGTGCCGGGGTCTGACCACAGTCCTGGCCACGAGCAATGTTGTTCATCAGCTCACCTGTTGGGGAGAAGTGGCCGGCTGTCTGACGGCAGTGAGACACACCAAGGTCACAAATCACCCTCCACTGCTTAGTCAGTAAAATGAGGAGAAAAAAATCCCAAAGGATGGTTGGTCCTCAGAGAAGAAGTTCTCAGGACACCAGCAGGGCTAAAACAAGGGAAGTGTGGGGTTTAGGTCCCAATCACACAGCCCTGAGATGGTGCCTCAAGGCTTCTCAGCATTGTTAGGCATCAACTTAGTCTACTGCTGGTCCCAAAGGTCCAAAAGAACCCTTGCGATGTCAACTGTTAGGAAACAAAAGTGTTCTCTCCCTGTTGGGGCTCGGACGGGCCTGCCGATGGTGAATGTGACATCCCCCCTGTGCATCGGGATGTCAGGGCTGCAGCACAAACCTTCCCCAGCTGCCCATGGTCCTGCCTGATGACTTTGGAGCACAGCTTTTGGTCACCTCAGTGCTTTCCTGGCTAGGTGGGCCCTCAAAGAGCTGGGGGGAGGAGCAGCAAGATGGGTATTAGCATTCCTCTCTTTACCCTCGATTCTCCACCCTGCACTGAGCTAATATCCCCAGATGCCCGGCCCCATGGCCTTCAGGCTGAATTGCAGCAATTCCAAAAGAACTCATTTAATAAATGGGTTCCTGAAGTCTCCTCTCTCTGATGGGGTACAAGGGCCTTCTAGAGACAATAGTCTTCAGGGGAAAAGGTAATTCTCACAACAGGAACAGGAGGTGGGCTCTGCTGGACAGTATGTGTGTTGGCGCAGGGGTGAGAGATGCTCCCCAGAGCCTGGCTGGGGCTGGCAGGTGGACGCCCTATGGGTCCTCTCCAGTTATGGCAGGTGTTCTAGAGAGGTTGGGGAAGACACAGAGGAGGAGCTCACATGCTCTGTGTTCACAGGGCTCACTGCACTCTGCACCAGCCCAGGCCCAGCACATGCTGTCCCTGCATGTGGTTTTAGCACACAGCTCTGGGGCCCCAGAGCACCAGGTACAGACAGTCAGGGAGGGAAAGACAGGAAGGGCATATGTTGAGTGTGGACAAACAATAGCCACACACGCTATGAAGCAAGCTTGTCAAACAGTGGGCTGGACTCCGCCAGTGGGCTATACAACCCACTTAGTGGATCCTGGCCAACATTAAATAAGTGAAACAAAATCAGAGTCCATCACACGTGGCATTGTTTTGTGAAACTTTTGTTTTGGTTACATGTACTGAATTAGGATGTAAAGTAACTATCTTGCTGTGGATTGTGGTTGAAAACAATGCAGAAGCCACAAGCATAAAGGAAGGGAGGCGCTTGCACGTGCTCTTGCTGGATGTCATGCCCCTGACGGAGATCTCTCTGCTTCCACCTGCTCTCCCCAGTGAGCCCACCACCAGGTCTGTGTCTTTATTTTTGCCAACGAGAGATCAATGATCCAAAGACATCTAGTGGTTTTTCTCACATCACACAGCTGTGTGATTTCTGAATCCGGGGCTATTGGCTTCAAACAGCACATTCTCCCACCCCCAGTGCCACAACGTTCAGTGAGATGGCCTAGCTTGAGTCAGGAGACTTGGGTCCCGTCCCTAGTTCTACCACATGAATCCCTCCTCCATTTTCTTACCGACGTGAGGGAGTGAGGTAAGCAATCTCCCTCCTAAACATCATTTTAGCTAAACTTTCCTCTCCCTGATGGAAACTTTCATTAGAATTGTCATCTGTCCAGTAATGAATTTCCAGCACTACCTATGGTCAACCGCTGTCATCCCTGCATTTGTTCTGTAACCCCTCTAACTGGCCCTCCTCCTGTAATTCATGCGTTCAGATGCTGACTGGTACCCTGAAGGCCTGCACTGGGTGTCTTCTCAGTAGGACTGTGACCGTGATAATAAGGGACAAAGGGAAGCACTTGCCCTCTTCATTTGTTTTCCAAGTACTAGTGCACTTGAGTGAAATGCTGGGTGTCCGGAAGGAAAGGAGCTGCAGGAGGGAACATGAACATGCCGTCTGCAGGGTGACACGGGAGGCACTGTGAGTGCTCTCTACAGCTGTTCTCCGGAAGCTTTCTTTAACATACATGTCATTTGGCATCTTAAAACTCTCAAGTTGCTACAAAGGGCTATAACATAGATGTCCTACATCCCAACATGATCCACGTTCACATGGGTTGGAAATGCTTGAGTGATTCCAGCTGCTTCTCACTTGCTCGGTGGCCTTGGATGGGTATTTCACCTCTTTGGCCCCAGATGCCTCATCCGTAAGGTGAAGGAGTGGCTTCGGAGGCAACGTCGAGTTCTGGCGCACTGCCATCTATTACTGTTTGTCATTATGGCCTTGGTATCAAGCCAGCCCTTTTAGTCAGAGGCAGTTTCTCCAGTGGAATTGGGAATTCAGTAAATAATCTCTCTTGGTGCCTTTGCTACAGAGGTTCTCTCAAGAGTCTTAGTAAGCATTCTCAGAGGCACTGCATATATCTGAAGTTTCTATATAGCTTCTCTTTGCCTCTAAATCAGACTTAGAATTCCCAGAATGATGGTCGGTGTCCAGCCTCACCATCTTCTATCCTCAAGTCAGCAAGCAACAAAACATTCGCACCCTTACAGACAGCTCCTGCCCTAGTGATGGCTGGTTCCTGTGGGGGTGGAGACATGCAAGTGACTGAGGCCCAGGCCCTCAGGGAACAGGGAGTCACTGGACTCCCGGGACAGAGCTGCATGTGGGCCTGGAAGGGAGCAGGGTGCCCTGCTTTCAGTCACAGGGCAAGCCCTTCTCGGCTCACTCATGACTGATGTTGAGCAAGTCTTCTGCCTCAAGTTTGCTTTCTTTTCTGCTCAGAGCTCTGCCAGGCATTAAACAGCAGGCCAGACGTCTCGTACGTTTAATAACAATAATAATAATAATTTGCATTTATACAAGGCCTTTCATCGGGAGATCTTAAAGTGTATCACAAACAGTAATTAATTTTCCTTTGCAAGTCTGGGAGCCAGCTCAGTAGGAGCCCCTTAACTTCGCAGGTAAAGGGTACTTTCCTGGGCCATGAGCCAGGCTGAAGGGCTTTCCAGCTACTGGAACCTGCCCCCATGCCCTTGAGGCCTTGTTTAGCATCAGGCGCTACAACGGGAGACTGCTGTGCCAACCAGCCCCAGCCATTCATCCAGCCTCACAAGCTCCCTGGTGCACGGCTGAGCCCTGCATCTGGTGCTAATCAGACATACAGAGCTGGGAGGAGTCCTAGGGAGCTGTCCTAGTAGCCCTGGTAGCCCTTGTGCAGGGTGATCCTCTGGGCCCGGCAGGATGAGTTCAGGACTTACAGATGAATCTAGTGAGGTGCTCCCTTCTGCACTGACTCCTCAATTTCCACCCATTTGACATAAGTTGCCTGGGGATTTTTGGCAGATGTCTCTGGCATATAAATTGTCCACTTTTGGGGCCGCTCATGGCCTGTGTTTAGTGGTCCATGAACTGAGTGGTTGGATAGCTGGAAATTTCTGTCTGGGTCCTGAGGACAGGCCTTTGTGAGAACTGTAGGAGTCCTCTGGGTGTTTTGACTTCGGCACTGTGGTCTGTTCAGCTTTAAATGCATCTCTTGACATGACCCAGCCCCACCTCTGGGACAATTTGACACTAAAGCCTTCTGGGTTTCTTTTGAGGAGCTATATGTCAGTGATAAAGAAATACTCTAATTTTTTTCAATGATCAACTACCAACTGAATTTTCTAAGGATCTCTATTACTTTTTTTTCCATGCCTGTGATGAAACTCTGGGCCTTATACATACCAGGCAAACTCTCTACCACTCAGATAAATCCTTAAATTTTTTTTTATTTTATTTTAGAGAGAGAGACAGAAGGAGAGGAGAGAGAACTGGTGTGCCAGGGCCTCAGCCACTGCATTTGAACTCCAGATACTTGTGCCACCTAGTGGGCATGTGCAACTTTGTACTTGTCTCACCTTTGTGTGTCTGGCTTATGTGGGATCTGGAGAGTTGAACATGGGTCCTTAGGCTTTGCAGGCAAGTGCCTTAACTGCTAAGCCATCTCTTCAGCCCCTAATTCTTAACTCTATGCAACAATAGTCAAAATTCCCAAGACTAGTTTTTGGAAAACACTCTGACAGATAATAATCTTGACTTTTTTCCTTTTCTTTGGTTTTTCTCTCCTGCTTCATTTCACCAGAATAAGTACTTGGAATTAAATTTGAGAAAAGGCTACATCTTCACTGAGCTGGGAACCCACACAAGGGCAAAGAAGTCCTGAATCTTCCTCCCTTGGGAGCTGGAAAGAAGCCTCAGGACTGGGGCAGAAGGCAGGGCACTTGGGCTCTTTGTCAAGAAGCCATTCTGGAGAAACCACCAACTCCCTTGGGTGACATCTGGGCTCTTGCTACTTTGCTTAATTCCCGAGAGGACACCGACCCTCTCCTATCAAGAGCTCATCATCTTGATGAGACCTTTCTCACAGTGGCTGACCATGGAAGACATTTTGAGCAAGTACAAGTTGGTTTTCCTAAGCCTGCACTTACATCAGCATGGTTTTGGGGTGTGGAGACACAGCCCCCTTCTGTTTTCACTTCAAGTGGCACTGTCTGGTCTAGAACCAGAGGATCACTTTTGGCTTGGATTTAGTCTGGGCCACTTACCTGGGAGAAGACTCCTGGGGTCATACCAAGGCAAGGAGAATCCCCTCTCACCATCCCCTGCCCGCTGCACAGAGAAGAACATGGACTGGGGAATCAGAACTGAATTCAAGTGTGGATCCACCGCTCACTCCGTGTGTCTGGAGAACTCGGGTCCCTGTGCACTCCTCTGTGGCTGCTATCAAGCAGCAAGAGCAAGCACACAGGAAGAGCTCAAGCCATGCCGGCTTCCTGTCCTCCCCACCCCACTTCCACCAGGCAGTGACAGAAACCAAGGGGCCTCTACTTGTTTAGGACAGCAAATATTTCTTAAGTTTTCCTATTGCCAAGGGCCTGGAGGCCTGAGGCTGCCATCAAATGGTACCTGGGTGGGGCACTGGCTATGAACCAACTGACTTCACACTTGGTATTTTGAAGCTTAGGATATGCAAAGTAAAATTTTAATCCAAGCAACAGTCATACATATGAACTACATCTGTTCCTCTCTTACATCCATGAAGAAACAGGCTTGCAAGTGAAGAAGGAATGCACCCAAGGTCAGGCCTAGCATAAAGGTGGAGGGAGCCTGCATATGACCATGTGCCCAGCCACCAGCACAATGCCAGCTCAGGAGGGTCTTCTGCAGTCACTGAGGACCAGATGGGAAACAGAAAGAACCCCCAGCCCTCGTGACTCCCATCAACCAGCACAGCACACTGCATAAGGGGCAACGTGAGCAGCATGGCGACCAGAAGCATTCACTTTGAAAATCTGGGCCATCTCTCTGCAGGGAGATGTCTTTCTGTCAGGCCCTGTGCATGGTCAACCTCACTGGCCCACCTTCCTAACTCCCCAGTGGGGTGGACAGTACGTCGGCCCTTTATCTTTCCATCCTCATATTTTGAGGCTACCAAGAAGGAATGCTGTGTCCCCAGGACATGCTTGATCCTTAGCAAGGTGCTCTATGTGTATTAGGTTCTCAGGACGGTGACGAGCACCATCCCTCTGTTCCTATGACCGTCTAAAGCTGAGACAGATGGCAGGAAGTAGATACTGTGTCTCGGGCTAGCTACTGTGGGTGCTCAGTCTTCCTTCCCATGTCTATAGCACCTGAACTATGGGAACTGCTGACATGCTGGTTGGGGGGTTGATGGGAATCTTTCAAAATTCATCCACATGGCTGGCCCAAATACAATTTCCAGAATGAACTGGGGAAAAGAATCAGCTGGGACCACAACACAGTATCACCCACAGGGAGCTCATCACCGCCTTCTCAAAACCACTCTCACACACACGCCGCAGAGGGGAGTCCCAGCAAAATGCCATCACTGTACCCACTGGGCAGCGTGTAACCCAATACTTTGGGAGTGAGGTCAGTGTCCTGACAAGAACCTTGTTTATTCTGGACCTTTGAGCATATTTCTTGGTGCTGTTAGCATGCTGCCTTTGAGACTGAACAATGTAGAAAATCATGTGCAAGAGTCATTTGACAAGATCCCCCACATGCCCAGACACATAGGGTTGGTGTCATGAGAGGCTGCAGTGAACTAGGGTTAGCATCCAGCCTGAGCCTGGCTCACCTTCCTAACTCACCAATGGGGTGGGCAGTATTCCCAGGGACCTATGCTCAGAGAAAGGGATAGCTCTTGTTTTACCCCAAGCTAATATACAAACTCTGTGTCTACCCAAAGGGGGCATCCTGTTCTGGTCTGTACAAAGCCAATGTGGTCCTCATGGGAGGACCTTTCACTTTTGTGTTTTTGGCAAACAGGGTCCAACACAGGATACAGGAATGGGAACTTCAAGTGGAAGCAGATTCTGTCCTCTGCAACCTTGCATGGATTGGTTTTGGAGAAAGGTGAAGATTAGCACCTTCCTAGTTGGCATTTCAAAGGCCTGTTTAGAACCCATCACCGTTTCTCTTACCACAACTCACCAATTACTACGCCACTTTTAGCCATCCTCCTCTGTCCCACTGCTTAGACCTGTAAACTAAGGCAGACCCAGACAGAGCAGGGGTAGGTGAGGTCTGGCAGACATACGGGTTCTCACAGGGAGCACCTGTGGCTCCCCTTCCCACCATGTTTTCAAGCAGATGACTCTTCCATCAGCACACAAGTGACACCCACCCTGAACTAAGCCAGTGAGCACAGCCAGGCCTACACACCCGAGGACTCAGTTTTCCAAAGCTGGTGGGCACCATGGATGCTAGAGCCACCAGACCAGTGAACAAACAAACTCTGCAAAAATATAGCAAAGTAAGCCACCACCCTTTGTGGATTCCAACAATGTCAGAGTAGGTTGTGTATTGTCAACTACTACTGGCAAGTAAAAGGTCATTTTTGGTCAGCCCCTTGCTGGTTACCCTAGGAGCTCTTTCTGTAAAAGAATTGCCGTAAGTGCCATAGACCTGGAACATGGCTTCAAACCCTGGAATTCATCCAGTCCAGATGATAGTTAATTTCCTGTAAAGGGCTAGATAAAAATTTCAGCTTTGTGGGCCATGTATACTCTGTTACAACAATTCAAGTCTGCCCTTATATAGATCACAGCTGCAGACATGATGTTAATGGGTGGAGGTGGCTGTGTCCCAATAAAACTTTATTCATAATAACAGGCTCTGGTAGCACTGGCCTCTGGCTGCCTGCCAACACCTTATCCAGTCTGACCCCTCCCAGTACAGAAGAGGAGAGGTGAGAAGATTCCTGAAGGGAGTCATTTAGAGGTCCAAGACTTGACATACATGGGTTGGTGGGAAAAACAGAGATATTGATGCAAGCCAAGAAGCCAAGGTTAAAATGGCCATGTGGATAAAGACATACAGGTATTTGGGACAGACCACCTACACATCCAGGTCAGTTTACAGAGATGGACCTAGGGCGACAGTAGTGGACTCGACTCCACGCAGATCACTCATCAGACTCAAGCAAAATCTTAAAATGCTCTCCAGACAAGGGCTGGAAAAAGAGGGCAAAAGGAACTGGAAAACCACTAGCACTTGTCTGTGAATATGAGAAGAAAATAGCAAATTCATTCTTTCCAGTCAGCAGCTAGTCAAACATCTAGCAGTACATAAATGGTCAGAAAGGACAAGCCCTCTTGTCCAGGCTGAGAACAGGTTGTTTTGGCTGTCAAGCATTTTCAAAACAAGTTTTCTTGGTCTCATGACAGGTTGAGGCAAGAACAAGAAAATGAAGAGTGGAAGATCCCATGATCGCTCTGGGCTCTGGGCTTCCATGCGGGCTGGTTCTGCCTGCACAGTCAAGTCTGCTTTCTGAGCGTGCAGATAAAGCTGGTCTTAGGTTAATACCACCTTGCCAGCGACACCATTGGATGAACTGATTCCTCTAAGAACTCTCTGGCAGCCAGATAATCATTCCAGTCTGGGAGGAATAAGAGGTCAAAGTCACTCTTAAGCCCAAGGGTACTATTCTGCTGGAAACTACGCCCTGCTTTGTTTTAATTTTTACCTCATGTTACGTGGACCGATTCGTCCCCTGAAACTAAGGTTAAAAGCTATCTGCTCTGAGGTGGATTTTTCCATCTCAATCACAGAACACTAGGTTAGGGTGTGGCAGAGAAAGTAGCAATAAGGCCCAGAATGGGACAGGCTGAGATTAAGCTGGTCTTAGGAAGTATCACTATGGTCTGAGGACCAGCAGCAGAGGGGTCTAAGCACAAGGCTCAGTGTAATGGCTCAAGAACATAGCACTAGGCAGAGTCTGGGTCCTACTTATCATTCCATCTAGGGAAATCAACCAAACAAGGGTGCTGGGGATTCTCAGACCCTCTGAACAATCACTGAAGAACCCGAAGCAGTAGAAAGAAGACAGAAGAGCTGTGTGATGGGCAGAGCACCTCCAGCTCCACACCACCATGATCCCCAGATTCCCGGAGCAGCATAAGCAGGACACTGCACACTGGGGGGGGGGGGGGTGTCTCAAGCCCTGAAGAATGCCATGGAGATAATCCACCCTGGAGGCTGGCTTTTATTCTACGAGACAAGTTACCAGGCTTCAGAGCAGTCTTCATTCTGCCTATGAACTGCAAGAATATTTCAAAGAAAGAGAAACCCTCCGTGGGACCTACCTTCAGTCTGGAGGCAGTGAAGGGTGACAGCTATCTGTGCCCAGGCAATAGAGGGCCATGGATAAATGCAGGCCAATGCAGAATATTTTTCCTGCTTCACACCCAATGTGTGGGGAGCACAGTAGGGATCATGAGCATGGCACAGCTCTGGTCCAGGAAGTGACCTACATGGAGCCTTTATACCTAAGAGATGAGAGAGCGACTCCTTCCCCAGACAAGCACAGACCGTTCTAGCCAATTTCTCGCTTGTCCCTCAATACAGAAGGCTCCTGCTATACCCAAATCTCAGGTCAACATGATTTTTTTTAGCATAAATACATCTTAATTACTCCAAGGAACATACTTACATGGAATTGTTGTTATTGAAGCTTTATTGGGCATTCTGCATTTTAAATTGTTATACTCGCATTTCTCTCATCGGAGAACCAGAGTGGGTCTTGGAAAGCCCTGGGCCTTGATGTGGAGTATAAAGGACACAAGGCACAGGACTATATGGTGTTATGAGCATGCACTACATACTATGTCTTCACGGCCTTTATTACCACTTCCGAGGCTAAGAAAGATCTCGTAGGGCTTATCTATCTGCACTAAGGTAGGCCAATGTAACATTATGTAAGAAAAACTTCACAGCCTTCAGAAAGAGCATCAAGTGTCTTAGCATGGTAGTTAATAACATCAGTTACCATTAACTTCACACCAACACTATGCCAGGCATTTTACAATCACCTCCCCATGAATGCTCACAATTCTCTGTGACAGAAGACTGCCATCCCCATGCTCATGTGAGGAAACCAAGGTCCACAGAAGCAAGAACAAAACAAAACACACACTGGAAAGCAGCAGAACCTAGATCCAGTTTGGGTCAATCTTTCTACCTAGTGGGTCTCTTCTCTCCCTCCTCTGTCTCCCCATATCACTCCCATCTTCCATTATTAGTTTCCTGGAACTCAGGAACACACGTGAGTCCAGAGCTCACAGATTCAGCTGGGCTAGCGAGCCAGCTTGTCCCAGGATCCCAGTGCTGCCTACTGAGTACTGGGATTATGGAGGGGCCACCATGCTACTTATGTGGGTGCTGGAATTTGAACCCAGGTCCTCATGCTTGAGTGGTCAGAGCTGTATCCAGTACACCATCTCCTCAGCCCAGTAGATGCCTTTAGCCTAACACCATGAAACAACTGACATGCCCTACTTACGTCCATGGTAGTAAGCTATCATGGCTACGCTAAGTCATGGCATCTCTACTAGGTACTGACTCCACGGCACACACAAAGAAGCAATTTACTGCTTTTCCCTCAGAACGGACTTTGTATTAAAGCACTGTACTAGGTACACCCAGCCTTACTTCTGCTTTATCTTCCATTTGCCATTGGGCATGACTAAGTGTCTGTCTGGGAAAATAAAAGTCACTGGAATTTTCTTTCCTCTTCTCACAGCACAGCCCCTCTCTTGATTTGGAGGCTACCATGAAGCAGTATGCCACTTTTAGCCTGTCCATTACACCACCTGCAACCCTTTTTCTCTTGCCTGTAAGCTCCAGAACACGCTTGCCTACAGGGATAGTTTATCGTCTCTTGATGTTTGTGACACCAGGCCATAAGGCTCTCAGAAGAGCTTTTCCCATGGACATAAAGGCCATTGCCTTCCTGGGTGAGCTACAAAGCAAAGGCTCGCTCAGGCCACCAGAGGCAGATATGCAGGTTCCCTCACCTCCAGCCCTTGATTTCACTGACCAACTCCTGTGACTAAGGGCAGGAGGCAGAGGGAAGTCTGAACATCAGAGACAACTTGGGTGGGACACACAGTTCTAATCTTTGTGCTGTATACAGCCTTGAACAAATTCTTTCAAAAAGTGAAAACATCACACGGAATGCCAACCACTACCAAGACTGATGCCTGACCTTTCCTCACTGTCGCCATGACTGCCGGTGCTCGGCATGTCCCCGGCCGGCTGTGCGAACTGATCGCCACAGTTCCTTCCGTGGTTCATGTGCTGCGCCTGGCTCTACTCTGAAGCTTCCTTTTGGTTGGTCATCCAGCCCAGCTCTGTTGTTGGCTGCACATCCCAGAGTCAGGATCACAGCCCCAGTACCCAGTATTCCTTTGGCTTGTTTCTAGCAATGCTGACTTTCAGGATGGCATGGATCTAGTTCATCTTCAAAGGTGGCCCTTGTGCTGAATGAGAGGACAAGACAGAACCCTATTTCTGCAGAGGCAAGGCCTCTGCCTCTGTGTGTCAGTAAGAGCCACACAAGGTATAGTACCGATCACTCTTGGACGACCCCTCCAGTTCTTCTAGCGAGAAGAGGAAGGAGCCCACGGCTGAGCCCTCCTATCTTGGCTGGACTCCACGTCACACACCATAGCCCCGAGCAGCCCTGGTGGCACCTGTCAGAAACCAGCGCGCACATCTGAGCAGTCAGGCCTAGCTCCCAAGAAGCTGTTTTAACTTGACATCTGAAAATGTACTGCATCTAGAATTATCTCACAGGGCGTGTGTTCAGGGCATATGTGTGCACGTTCCACAGCTGAAGTGTTCTATAAATATCAGATGCAGGCTGTACAAAAGGCATCATGTACATGGTGTCCTTAATTCCATTTAGCAAGTTTTCAATTTGTGTCTGACCTCTGGCAACAGAAAAATGTTTCTTAACCTAAGTCAAAATCAATGCCAGTCTACCTTAAACACTCTTTTCACTAAAAGTTCCAGAAATGTATTTGAGCTGAGTGATCAACAGGTAGGTACCATCTTAGCACTTTCAGATGAAGGTACTGAGGCCTCCAAAAATGGAGTGGCCTTTCCACAATCACATAGAAAATTAAGAGTGGTGCCCAGGTGGGATCCAGGTCTTTTCTTGCTATACATGCTTCTTCCAACAGTTTCCAGGAAGTAATGCATCTTCCTACCCCAATCAGCATTGCTACCCTTTCCATGTTGTATATTTTTCCAAGAAAGAAAATATGCGACAAAGCTTAAAAGTCGAGGTGACCTTACTTGGTGATCAAGAGCACTCTCCATGGCAAGAGGGCACAATTGGGACCCCAGCCTGAGTCCTCAGTGGTCTTCACATGGCATAAACAAGTGATGTCACTCAGCAAATACGTGCCAGCCCCCAGTTATTATTTCGCACAATTCTCCTGCTCGGCTCGACTCGGCTCGGCTCGGCTCAGGGCAGCTTTTTTGCTTTGGGTGGCTGAGGCCAGAGTACAAGCTCTAACTCAGTTTTCCATCGAGAAAGCAGGGTTGATGGGGGGTGTGCGGCTGGGCTCACTCCTCGAAACAACCCTCTGAGGAACACAGACGGAAGACCTGGGGAAGATGGACTGAGGGGTCTTGCTGAGAGAAATGACCTGCTTCTGTTCTCCAGGGGAGAGTGTAGACGAAGCGGGGCTGTAAACACAGCGCCTGGTACAGCCGGGGCTGTGCTGGTCCACAGGATGGTGAGAGGCTGGCTCTGGGATGACGCTGTGTTAGCAGTAATTGATGGTCAGGCTTTTTAATGGAGCTTATCGTCTCACGGCCACAGATGTCAGGCTCTGATAAGTAGCACACTCTCTCTGACCTGTGCAGTTTGGAAAGGGCGCCTGGATGCCAGGCAGATTTGGATCCCTCCCCACTTCTGTTGTTGTTCTCTCTTACGACGGGAAAACAAACCCTATTCTCAAAACGATTCTCTCTGAGAATGTGAGGATTCAACCAGTCCATGTTATTTATTTGGTTTACTTTTCTCTATAGATTTCCAAGCCCCATGAGGAAAAGGGTCAGGCAGGATGCCGGGACTCACTCTCACAGGAACCTAGGCAGGCAGGGATGACAGTCTGGGGGTGCAGCCTTCCCCAGTTCTTGTCGGCTCACCAGTGCTGACTCCTTTATCATCCTCTCAGGGTGTTCAAGCTATGCTGGTCTGGGCCTGGAAAATTCCCTCTGTTCTCGACAAGGGAGTATAGCTGAGATGAGGCTGGGAGCTTTTAAAGGGAACTAGCCCTAGGAAACTGGGGAGAAATCAGGAGAAGCAATAGAAAGCCCATGAATCACAATCAGTGGACTGCAGGTCTGCGTTGGAGGTCTGGCCCTGGAGATGGGCCTCTGGGGTCCAGCCTGGGCCTCTCTGCCTTCTGCCAATGACTCCTCTTGCCCTCTTTGGCTAGGGAACAGGGAAGTGAGCAATCGTAGCAAACTGCAATTCTTACCTTCCGACCTCGTACCCTTAGGTGTCAGATGGGAGTTCCAGGAAAACAGACAGGAGTGGAATGGACAGGTTAGGGTTAAGTAAGTGATGGAGAAGAGAAGAAGAGAGGAAGGGAAAGTGAGATGGAGTGGTGTCTGGGTGAGAGGACCCAGGAAAAATACAGAGCAGGCAGGTTCCACAGTCACCAGCTCACAGGCACAGGGACTCCAGGGACAGTCTGACTGCAGCTCATGTGCAACAGAAAGTGGCAGGTGCCCTAAGGCATTACCACAGTTCCTGGACAAGTAAGCACAAAGGTGCTTAGGCTGTACTTGCAGGTCTTAAACAGCCCCCCATCCCTTTGTAGATTTCTCAGGCCTTAGGGCTCCCACTACTGTGCTGTGAGGAAACCGTTGGAACTAGGATTTCCACGCTGTGTTCCAGAATCCTAGAGGCCACAGAGGCCTCAGGGGCCATGGAGAGGGCTGGAGATCCAAATCCAGTGGGACATCCATCCCATCTCTTGACTCCAGAGGAGATCTATTTTTAGCTGCTTTATTTAGAGGACTAATGCATGAGACTGGATTAAAGCATTTGGCAGCTAAAGAGAGCGTTGAAAACAAAGTGTCTTTGGGAATACTAGGGTAGAGACAATAGAAAGTCATTTAATAGCCCAGAATCTCCACAGAGTCATGCTGCACAGATGACTGGATAAAGAAAAATAAAGAACGGATGGGGAAGGGCAGCTCGTGACTCTGGGCTGCTCTGGGAGGGTTTGCAGAGATTCTAAATAAGAAAGCAACATCTCCCCTTGAGGCAATAAGGGCAACAACAAATGCCGTTAGAAGGTTCGTGATGAATTGCTCCCAGGTGTAGACTGGGGGAGCCATCTTCTTTAAAAATTATTTTTATTTATTTATTTATGTTAGAGAGACAGAGAAAGAGGAAGACGCAAGACAAAGAGACAGAATGGGTGCACCAGGGCTTCTCGGCACTGCAAACACATTCCAGGTGTATGCGCGCCACCTTGTGCATCTGGTTTATGTGGGTCCTGGAGAATTGTACCTCGGTCCTTTGGCTTTACAGGCAAGCCCTTTAACCACTAAGCCATCTCTCTAGCTTGGGAGCCATTTTTTGACACATTCCTTAGTGATCCTGCCTATATAATGAACTTGATGTGTGGCAAGCCATTGTGGTAGGTGCTCTGTGGCTAAATTCTTTTCCAAGATCCTACTCAGGCCTCTACAATCAACCCAATGTTTTGCACAATTTTAATTTCATGAAAAAAAAAACATGCTATTCATAGATTTCTTAGACTATAATGGATTACAAAAAGTCATCTGCTCTAGTGTTCTAGAAAGATCTAAAGTTACCTACATGATATCAAGACATCTTTGCTGTTGCTTATATTTTTTGAACATGATAATTTTACAAAGATTAAGCAACTAAAAGGCAAAGTTTTCACTTTTCAATTGGTGGTGTTGTTATCAAGAAGATAAAACCCAAGGGAGCAATAGCCTAGAACTTTAGGATCTCAGGCCTACTTCCTGGACAATATATCACTGTTGATGCTAGTATCTTTTCATTAAAAGTCTCCTTTGTTCTCCAAGGAAGGAAGCTGAGAGTTACCATTGACTTGCATGCTTACCACATACATGCCAGACCAGTCAGCCAATTCTCCTACATCACCCTACATAGAAGGCAGCATTTGTAGACTCTCTGCCCACTGTGACACTGCAAGATTGTGGACATGCTGGATGCCACTCTGGTAATGAGGTTTTCTTCTATGGCACAGACGACTCTGAGAAATGGGGATTAACTGACCTAATCAAATGGACCCTTTAAGTCTGGGTGTAGAGGTCAGAGCCCCAGAAGCCAGAGCCTGGAAACATGAGTGGGATTTGAGGCCCACCTGCTGGCTTAGATGGAGTATCACATGGCAGGGAATGAAGGCAGCCTCTAGTTAGGGGAGGAGGATGAATCTTCCAAAGTCATTTGGCTAGTAAATGACAGAGACAGGTTGAAACCCAGCTTCCATAACTTCAGGACCTGTGCTTGAAACTGCCACAGGCATGCCCTCTCTTCAGACATGTGACTCAAGTGCCAGTCCCTGAGGAAGGGGCCTCAGGTGAATGGTGGAGGGTGGGGGCTGTGTCTGTGTCTGTGGCTGGGCAGTAAGGTGGGAACATCAGTGATGAGCACGGTTCCTGGGCAGCCAGCGTATGCCCTTGGGAAAGTCAGTTCCTCCTGGCCTCGGCTTTTTCTCTGGACCTGCATGAAGGGTAGTAAGAGTTTCTGCAGGGCTGCGTGAGGGACGGTGACAGTACGTGAGGGTGCATTGTAACTGTGAAGCCCATGGGGAAGCAGGGATGCCATGCAGCTGTCTTTTTTTTCTTTAAAAAAAAATTTCCTTATCCATTTATTTACGAGAGAGAGAGAGAGAGAGAGAGAGAGAGAGAGAGAGAGAGAGAGAATGAGGCAGATAGAGAGAGGAAGAATGGGTGCCAGGGCCTCTAGCCACTGCAAGCGAACTCCAGGCACATTTGTCACCTTGTGTATCTGGCTTACGTGGGTTCTGGGAAATCAAACCTGGGTCCTTAGCCTTCATAGGCAAGTGCCTTAACTACTAAGCCATCTCCCCAGCCCCTTTTCTAATTATTTATTAGAGAGAAAGAGAGACAGAATGTTGTATGAGCATGCCAACCCCTCTTGCCATTGTATATGAACTCCAAATGCATGGACCTCTTTGTTCATTTGACTTGATGTAGGTACTCAAGATCAAACCTGGGATACCAGGCTTTATAAGCAAGTGCTTCAAGCGATGTGCCATCCCTCCAGCCCTGATTTCTTTGCTTGATGACTGGAAATCTCAATGTTCTTGGCTTACACATTGGCTATGGTGTCTCTGATGGTTTGTTTTGAGGAAAAGACTTAAAAATAATTTTTTTGGAAGTGTATTGATTTGCTACTACCTTTTTTGGTAACTACAGCTTAAGATATAAGTCACTTTTCCCCTTCTTTAAAAAATTTTTTTAAAAGGCAATTGAATGCTAAAAGCTAAAGTAATAGCAATTTATTGTGGAATTTATATGTAAAACTAAAACATATGGATATAATAACAAAAAGGCTAACTGAAGTTATAAAATGTGTTATACTGTCATAAGTTTAGATTTTTATGTTATATTGGAAGTATCAAATATGAATTAATGACAGACTGTGTAAAGGTAAAGATGTGTATTTCAATGTAAGTAACCAAAATAGCATATGAAGATATACAGCTATAATGGACACAATGATACACTAAAACACTTGAATCAATCAAAAGAATATAGGAAGAGAAGAAAAAAAGGAAGAAAGAGGAAATTAAAAAATTAAATAGCAAGATGTAGAACTTAAAATTAATGAGTTTTTAAATTACATTAGATATAAAAAACCAAATACCCTTGTTAAAGGACACAGATTACAGACTAGATTATTTTTTTAAAAATCTGTGACAGGGCTGGAGAGATGGCTTAGTGGTCAAGGTGCTTGCCTGTGAAGCCTAAGGACCCAGATTCGATTCCCCAGAACCCATGTTAGCCAGATGCACATGGTGGCACATATATCTGGAGTTCATTTGCAGTGGCTAGAGGCCCTTGAATGCTCATTCTCTCTCATAAATAAATAAATAAATAAATATTTTTAAAAATGTATGATATATAAAGATCCAAATAAGATGAAATAAAAAGTGATAAAGACACACCATGCAAAAATATGTAGAAGAAGACTGGTACAGCAATTTTCCTATTAAAGCAGACTTCAAGTGAAGGAACCATTGCACAATGACAGAAAGAGCAATGTATCAGAAGACAAAAATTTTGATTATGTGTGTATTTAATCAAGATAAACAACAAATTCTCTTTTATTTATGATGGGTTATACCCTGATAAACCCATTGTAAATTATAAGCATCCCAAGTAAAAAAGTGTACTTGTAACCTAGCTTACAGAGCGTCATCAAGCTTGGTGACTGCTCTAGGAGCTGCAGCCTGCTGCTCTTCCCATCATCTTGTCAGTGCTGTACTGGATGCTCTCAGCCCATAACAAGACTCAAAATGTTTGTTAAAGAGGGATTTAAAAATGTGTATTTATTTATTTGAGAGAGAGACTGAAAGAAAAAGGCAGACAAAATACACGGTATGGGTGTGCCAGGACCTCTAGCCACTGCAAATGAACTTCAGATGTATGTGCCACTTTGTGCTTCTGGCTTCACATAGATACTAGGGAATCAAACAAGCATTCAGGCTTTGCAAGCAAGGGCCTCTGACCTCTGATCTATTTCTCCAACCCCTGAAGTATAGTTTCCACTGAATGATTTATTGCTTTTATACTTTCATAGAATTGAAAAATTTTAATTTGGGCCCATATAAGCTGGATGATGTCTATACATAAAAATCTATCCATTACATCATAAATTAGAAATAAATTACACTTCAATACAAAAAGATATAGAGGGAATGCCTTTACCTTCAAAGAATTCACCATTTGGTTAAGGCAACAGACATATATAAAGATGGGGGGCAGACAAAAGTAATACAAAAGAAATTCAAGCTGAGCATAGTGGTTCATTCCCTTAATCCCAGCACTCAGGAGGCTGAGATAGGAAGATGGCTGTGAATAGGAGGCCAGCCTGGGTTTCAGAGTGAATTCCAGGTCAGCCTGGGCTACAGTAAGACCCTGCCTCAAAACAAACAGATGAACAGACAGAGAGACAGACAGAGCAATATGTGATCACAGTCAAACAGGAGTGGGAGCTGGGAGCTGAGAGCACAGTGAGAAAGCCACAAGCAAGAAGGCTGCCGGGTGTGAGCAGCTCTGAGAGGGGAGTGAGGGGAGGGGCAGCGGCAGGCAGGCACTGAGGGACGCAGCAGAGGTAAACTCCCACCTTCCCCAGGTCAACTCATTCAGTAACCCTTCGGAGGAAGTCTACCCAGCAATGGAGAGCACAATCCTGTTTTACAAGATGAAGTTCAGAGAGGTTATGCACTCTGCCCACGGCAATAGAGCTTATAGGATTAACCTTTGTCATAGGAACTGGGGCATGCATGACCCCAAAACCTGGGCCTACCCAGTTCAGGGCTTTTTACTTGTTAAAGACAAAATCTGTTCAACAAAGATGAGCAGGTAGCATTATGCAGGAAAAAGCCCTGGTCAGGAAAGTGTCCTTCCCTAAAGCACGTTCAGAACTGTGCTCCCACAGGAGGGAAAGACAGCTGATTTCACTCAAAGGGCTCTGGGCTGGTTCTCAACTGTGAGAGTGTTTATGTCATGGGCAGTGCTTCCCAAGTGAATTACAGCTGTTTACACACAGTATTTTCCTGGGACACCGAAACAGGGTGTGTAAGAATGCTTTCCTGACATCCTTTCCCTCCTCATCCCTCCACCGGTCTCCAGTTCTTGGTCATGGGACGGTTCTTGGTCACATGTACTTTTGCACTATCTGGCCTCTGACACAGCCCCATGTATTTTTTCAGTTCAATTAAAGAATGGAGCCCTTAAACCATTTCTTGTTAGCATGAGATGCTGGCTGTCTCTTTTATTACATCTAAAATCTCTATTACAGTAGAAGGCAGACTTTTTTTTAACATTACTTCAGATGTTTTCTTCAGACTGGTGTTAACATAAAGCAAATGTCTCTTGAAACTCTGAACCAATCTGTTAAGATAAATAGGCTTCACTCATGATATTCCTACACTGAAATCACAGGCTTGTGGTCTGCAGCTTCTTAAAGACTCAATTCATACATGCCAAAATGCCTACTTAAGAAATACACACACGTACACCAAGATAGCTTTGCCATGGAAACCACAAAGACATGTCTGGTTCAGACTCCATAGCACATACCACAAATAACAGCCCATCTTCAAGGGCAGGCCCTATGCATACATAGGGAAAGCCCAGAAAACTAAACAACTGAAACACTTCAAACAGAAACCTTACTTTATGTTTTTTAAAACTGTATTTCAACACACATATATCTTAGTAGTTGTTACTTTTGTGTGTGTGTGATTGTGTGTTTTTTCTTTAAATAGAACTTCAGATTTGGGTGTCATGGATAAAAAGGAAAAATACAGGACAAAGGGCACATTCATGTTTCAGATAACACCAGGATCATACATGAATTTTATGTGATCTGGATTCTAGAGAAAGCCACTCTGTTGTAGAGTCCTGAGCCTGTTATGCATGAAGGTCTTGAACTACACAGATGATGGGAGATGCTAGGCCCCCTGGGAAGAAGGAGGAGTGTCAGCAATAAGGAGGCAAGAACAAGAAGTCCTACTAATCAAGAACTCTCTAGGCTTGGAAGGCTAGGCTTTGTTATTAGGTACTTTAAAACTGGTAGAAATTTGATATGATCTATCTGCCTTGCTGAAGTATAAATTCTGTGAGGCCATGGACAGGTTCCAATTTGTTTATCATGACATCCCCAGCATGACACACAGTGCTTGGAACATGGTAGATGTTTAATAAATACTGGATGAGCAAATGAACAGGAAGGTTAAAAGAGTCATTCGTACAGCTATTCGGATTGGCTCTGCCTGCAGTGGGAGCACAGGTGTGCACAGGGTGGTTCAGAGTGGTAAAGCCATAACTCCACATGAACCTACGACTGACTTGTGGGAATTACCATGTCAGTCCACTGCTGCTCCAGTCTAGGAGTCTCTGCTCACAGAGACTGGTGTTCCAGAAAGTTTTCCTACAAAAAACACTCAGCATATTTCTATGTTTGTCTGTTCCTTATGACTGGAGAGAGGGCCGTCCACACTGAGAGGTGTGTGAGCACCACCTGTCCCTCTTCCCTATGAATGCCAGCTGACTTAACCTCCTTCAAAGCACAACTTCCACAGTGACAACAGCAGAGCCAGCAACCCATGTACCTGCTTATTCAACCAAGAAACACACAGGCCCTACTTTGGGCAATGGCTATGGAACTGACTACAGAAATTCAACACAGTTTATTACTCAGAAAGATGAAGTTTCATATGAAAAGGTAGCTCATGAGTCCATAATGACCATTCTCTTTGTTTACCATTCAAAATATGCAAGTAGTTTCCAACATTTTCATCACTGACAGTCTCCTTATCTGACAGTGGTCTCTACTTTCTATTTAAAACTTCTATAATCTAAGTAGAGGTATATTTCTAAGAAATTTATCAATCTGTTAAAAAGAAACAAACATGGTCACTATAGGTCAACAGAAATAGGAGGACAAGGGACACATTTTGATGAGCATATCAGGAGGCTTGACTGTAAAGGGCTAAATGAGAAATAAATCTGACTTTTGCTGGTCTCACTTGCAACTTCTTACTGTCATTGTATTATGCATGAAAACAGCCACAGATGATAAGTAAACAAGTGGGAGGTGTTGGGTTTCAGTAAAACTCTTTACAAAACAAGCACAGGGCAGGGTTCTGCTGGTTGTCAGTGTCTTACTGACCCATGGATTAGACATATAACCCCTCCTCTCTGTAGGAAATAACAAGGGGTCCACTTACTTTGCTCTCTTGGCCATTTCATTTCCATCCCATCGGGGGCTATATGGGTAATTTTTCTGGGCCTGGGAGTACAGTTGTCCACTGTTGGTGAAGTGATAGACGGACTGAAATGTGAGAGTTGGCTGATCTCGAGGAAAAAATAGAGGCAGGTCAACTGGAAAGGCAGAAGACAAGAAAACAAAGTTAGAGCTAAATACACCTTAAGATGCAGCTTTGGCTAACTCAGAATGTTGGGCATAACACTGTTGGAACCACAAATACTGCTTGAGGCTTAGATGAAAGGCATGGAGTGAGGGACTAGTAACTATAATGTATCTTTCCCATCTTCAAGGAGTTGAGCATCTTGCTAGAGAGGCGAATCACACGCGAGTCATGCATTAGCACATGGAGTCATGCTGTGTATGTGCTGAGAGGTCACCAGGGATGGGTACAGAAGCTTGGGTAGAAGCATGACGGTGCCCCACATCATCTGAGCTCCTGACCATGACCTTGTCCATTAAAAGATGGCTGCATAACTGTCTTAGGTTTCTATTATACCACAAACTCCTAAAGGTTTGAGCAGTGTCTTTTTCTTCTATGATTTGATGGGGGAGATGAGACAGAGGCTGGAATTCAAGACTGGACTTGGAAAAGGGACAAAGAGGGCAGTTGATAGTCTTTCTACTTTATAGGATATGACAATTAAACTGCCAGAAAAAATCTAAAGTTATCATTCTGCTTCCAATCAAGCAGTGAATTTTGATACTCAGCAGTTTCCATTTTTTCCACATATGTTACCACATATATTTATATCTCCTAAATCAGAGGGGGCTCCTTAATGGGATGAGTCTGAGCACTGTTGCCTGCTGGTGCAGTATGTCTGAGTCTCATCCTTGTTGCTAACATGTGTCATGTGCTTTATCTTTTCATTTCAGGCTTTTTTTTTTTTTTTTTCCGAGGTAGGGCTTCACTCTAGTCCAGGCTGACCTGGAATTCACTATGTATTCTCAGGGTGGCCTCAAACTCATGGTGATTCTCTTACTTTTGTCTCCCGAGTGCTGGAATTAAAGGCGTGCGCCACCACGCCTGGTATTTCAGGGTTTTAAAAGTCAACGTTTGAAAAAATGAAAGCAGCCGGGTGTGGACGAGCACACCTTTAATCCCAGCACTCAGGAGGAAGAGGTAGGAGGATTTCTGTGAGTCTGAGTCCAACCTGGAACTACAGAGTGAGTTCCAGGTCAGCCTGGGCTAAAGTGAGACCCTTCCTGGAAAAAAAAAAAAAGAAAATAAAAGCATTTGTTAAGTTTTGTTTGAGGTAACTATCATTAGAAACAGAATGTTTCAATAGTACATTTTTTTGAGGTAGAAAATATGTGTTTGTTATTCATTTCTAGGACAAAGAACGGGCAATTTATCAAATACAACAAAAAGTGTATAGAATTTTCTAGCATGACAAGAATATTTTTACATATTCTAATTTGTTACTTAAAACTTTATGAAGGAGATATTATTTTGATCACAGGCATTTAACCAGTGAACAAACTTGACTCTGTGAAGGGCTTTTTCACTTGCTTGTGTTGTAGGTAGGCAGGGGTAGGAGTCAGATTTAGACCCATGATTCAAATCCTCAGCTCCTACTGTGTGACACTGCCTCCTTCTGTTCCACAGAATACTGGTCTAACCTGCTTCTGACCTGCTCACTTTGCCATAATTAGCACTTGGTAAGCCGGAGCCTCCTCTGTGAAGATGGCACAAGGATCAACTTTTTGGCAGATACGAAGGGATGCATGCTAATAGATTTAGCACACGTCAGGGTGGGTGATAGTGAGCGTGGACCAGTTTCTTTCAACACTCGACATGACTTCTTAAAGGAAGGGTTAGGTTTATGGATCACTTTATAAAGAAAAACCATCAACACAAAAATCCCAAGAAACAAAACATCTGTCCAGTGGGAAGGGCTTCTGGGACCTCTGAGTGCACTTGACCCCGAGGATGTGTGTGTGACTCAGCAGTGCAGGGGGTTTCTGTACATGAATCACACAACCAAAGAAAAGTGGCAAGACTGTGAATGTCCACTCTTTAGTCACATTTCTCAGTGTCACAACACATGCCTATTTATGCCAAAGCAGACAGTTCATAGTATATAGAACAATGCAAAATATAGAACAGATCAAATGATAAATGCCTCATTTCAGAAAATCCCTCTGGGTTCCTTCATAGTTCCAAGCTTGACCTACAGTCTTCAGCCACTTTGAACACACACTGCTTTCTAAACCTGTATGTCCTTTCTGATTACTTAATTTTCTCTGCTTAATTTTATTAAAAAAACACCTATTCACATATAATTTCCCTTGGTTTCAATTGTAATTGCTATATTATATATAATGTAACTTCCTAAATAGAAAACAAGACTCAGGTTAACACCCAAAGCAAGCATTAGCAGAAAAGCATTTAATATACTAGCTAGCTCAAGAAAAAGAAACAAATTTAAATAACAGAGTTAAATGGCAATAATTTATCAGTTTAAATTAGTCATCACTAGTATCAAAAGCAATGTAGCTGGGCGTGGTGGGGCACACCTTTAATCCTAGCACTTGGGAGGCAGAGGTAGGAGGATCACTGTGAGCTGGAGGCCAGTCTGAGACTACATAGTGAATTCCAGGTCAGCCTTTGCTAGAGTGAGAAAACTCACTTTGTAGGCCCTGGCTAGCCTCAAACTCATGGTGATCCTCCTATATCAGCTCCCAAGTGCTGGAATTAAAGGTGGGTGTCACTGTGCCCAGCTTAAAAACTTTTTAAAAAAAGGGACTGACAAGTTATGTTGCTTTGGATGGCCCCAAACTCTTGGGCTTCAGACATTCTCTGACCTCAATCTCTAGAGTAGTTGGGGCTACAGGCATGTATCACTACATCTGGCTGGAATGCATTCTATTTTCTCATTCCTGAGCCATCTTCTGTGACACAAACGCCTCCTTAGCATCAGAAACAGTCCAAAAGGTTTATTTCCCCAGGCAAGTAAGGTGCTTTGATTTCTTTAAAAAGACACCAGAAAGCTACATGCTGATCTGCACTGTGATCCTCCCAAAGCATTTATTACTTGATTGTTTTGCCATGGAGATTTGTCTAACAAGGTGCAGTTGAAGTTGATATTGAAATATGAACTTTCTCTGTGCATATGGTAACTGGGACTAGGGGAACAGGGTGTTCACAGTACTCTAGAGATAAAGTCAGTAATCTGAATGTAAATTCATGTCCCAGAAAAGAAAATTTTATACCAATAAATTATCTCACTTAACTAAGTTATACTCCGTCTAAAACAGTCAATACTGAACAAGAGGGTACCCTCTTTAAAAATGTTCTATGCATGAGAATGAGCTAATAGCTAAAATATTTGAGAAATGTTTTACATTTTTCTTATAAGAATTTTTTGAATGGTACAAATAAGACAGATGTTATCAAAAACAAAAGCTTCTTTTCCTTACCCCCAAATGTTTTTGTCACTAACTTTTGCTTATAGTTTGATGATTTTCTTTTTTAAAGAAAAATTTTAAAAATTTCATTTTCATTTTATTTGTATATGAGAGAAAGAGAGACAGAGAATGGGCATACCAGGGCCTCTAGCCAGTGCAATCGAGTTCCAGATGTAAGCGCCACCTTATGTGCATGTACGACCTTGAGTGCATGCATCACCTTGTGCCTCTGGCTTATGTGATTTCTGGGGAGCTGAACCTGGGTCCTTAGGCTTTGCAGGCAAGTGTCTTAACCACTAAGCAATCTCTCCAACCCAGTTTGATGATCTGATGTATAGAAAACAGATTCTCTAGGCCTTTAACATGCTAAGTTGCTCTGAAGGAACCTGTGGGTTCTCAGCAATTTGAGCTCCTGGCTTTGGCTTATCAAATCGAACACTTTAGCCACTTCCTTCCTGGGCACTTAATGGCCTGGGCTTGAGTCGCACAGCAAAATCATTCCTTTTGGTTCAGCTACTTGTCAGTATTATTTTGACAACTGCTTTCTGTCTCCTCCTTTCAGTGTACAGTGCCTGAGTTTAGATGGGACTGTCCTCACTGGCCTGTAGTCTTGAACAATTTCTGAAGCACTTCTTTCTTCAACAACTTGTTGAAACAAGGCACAATGAACAGTTATTCTGCACAAATTGGGCAAGTCTCGGTCCTTTCCACGGGGCTCTGGTGGCCTGGGTGGCAGGTATGATGAAGCTCCATCCTAGGCAGTTGTTGCACGGTAGGCTCTCCTGCCATAGTCCAGAGCTAAAGCTGTTTCCTAGGCCACAGCACCCTGCGGCACGAGAAGAAGGGTGGCACTGTAAAGTGCACCATCTCTGGGAGCCCAGCTTACTTGTCCCTAAGTGTGCATCATGTCCCCACAGGAGGGTCCAGGAAAGGGGTGTCTCAGGTTGCAGGCCTCACTAGGAAGCCCTTGCTTCTTCATATGCCCCAGCAACAGAAATATGGCCTTGGGACAGCCAGCAGAAATAGCCCACGATGCACTGGGTACACAGGATGGCCTGGCTGATTCTTGGAGCATTGCAGGCATAGCTCTAACAATTTTGGTTACGTGACTTCTTCTCCCGAAGAAAAACAACAACGAAACTTGTCATAACCATGGCAAGATGAGAACAGGGAACTGTGACAGCAAGTCCTGATAGACAGCAGGCTGGCGTGGGGAAAGGAGAGCACAGTAAAAGTCGAAGTGACAAACAACAAAAAAAGCCAATCTGGGGCCACTTAGGCGCACCAATTCTCTCTCTCTCTTTCTCTTGCTCACTCAAGGAAAAAAAGAAGAAGAAGAAGAAAGCTCCCACACATCGCAGTCATCCCTGAAGCCATTACAACAGTCATCTTGGAGAAGGAGGCAGCACCCTTTGTTGCCTAGTACCTAATACCCGTTTTTATTCTTTCTAATGGACAGAGACCCTCCTGCCCTTCCGTCTGCAAGTTTTGAATATTGATTCTCTTAGGCTCTCATTAACTAAGATATGGGGTATCATCTATCTATCAATCTATCAATCTATCTATCTATCTATCATCTAGTTATCGTTTTAGTTATGCTGAGAATTGAACCAAGGGCCTGACACATGTTAGCCAACCACTCTATCACTGCACCATATCCCTAACCCAAGCCATGGGAATATGACTCACCCTAGCAGATGGGACCTGAGAGGAAGTCCACAAGGGGTCTTCTGAGAAATATTTTCCTCTCTGATTGAAGACATATGCAGGGAGAAGTCCCAATTTCATTCTAGCTTTTGATCCTGTCTGCGAGGTCCTGAGGCTTACAGCTGTGGCAAGCCATCTTTAATTTTTTTTTTTTTCCGAGGTAGGGTTTCACTGTAGTCCAGGTTGACTTGGACTTCACTATCTAGTCTCAGGGTAGCCTTCAATTTATGGCAATCCTCCTACCTCTGCCTCCTAAGTGCTGGGATTAAAGGCGTGCCCCACCATACCCAGCTGGCAGCCATCTTGTGTCCGTGAGGAGTGAGCCTGGCAGCCCTGAGCTGCTGAGCTCATCATCCTGAAACTGTCCAGCTCTGGGCATCTTGTTTTATGAAATGATTGCAAGTCTTTACTATTTCAGCCTCCTTTTAATCATACTTATAGTCAAAGACATCTAAGGAAACATTGTTTCTCACAGCTTCTGTCCAACAGAGAGGAAAACTGAATAATCTATCTCAGAATATTTCCATCAATGGTTAAAAACATTCACAAGACATAAATAGGAAAGTTTTAGTTGTCTGGAAATTTGGTTTTGTGGGACAGTTCAATCCTTGAAAATGCCAAACAAATGAGGGGTTAACCATAATTGCTTCCTTGGGAGTCGCATCATCAAATAGTTCCACCATTATTCACAAACCATTATTTCATGTCTTCATACCTTACACACTTACATCCCTTTATGCCCATCCCATGTCCTCGGTTAGTTGGGAAGGTCTTCAAGGACTCACTTACTGGTGGTCAGGGTCATCTTCCCAGTCCCAGGTTTCTCAGACTCCCTAGTTCCTTGAAGCAATATTATGAGACTTTTTTTTTTTTTTTTTTTTTGGTTTTTCAAGGTAGGGTTCTGCTCTAGCCAAGGCTGACCTGGAATTCACTATGTAGTCTCAGGGTGGTCTCGAACTCACAGAGATCTTCCTACCTCTGCCTCCAGAGTGCTGGGATTAAAGGCATGCACCACCACTCCTGGCTTGGATTCTTTACTTGTTTAGTTTTTTGAGATAGGATCTCACTCACTCTGTTAGTCCTAGTGAAGCTTGGTGTTGACTTTACTGTGTAGCCCAGGCTCATCTTGAACTTGTGACAATTCTCTTGCTTCCATCTCCCAAATGTTGGGATTACAGGCATGCACTATGTCTGGCTGAAATTGACTCTTATTTAAATATATATATATATATATATATATATATATAGAGAGAGAGAGAGAGAGAGAGAGAGAGACAGAGAGAGACAGACAGACACAGAGGTATCGAATGAATAGGTGTATCAGGGCCTCTTGACACTGCAAACAAACTCCAGACACATGTGCCACTTTATGTGTCTGGCTTTACATGGGTATTGGGCAATTAAGCCTGGGCCATCAGGCTTTGTAAGCATGCCTTTAACCATTCAGCCATCTCCTCAGCCCTGAAGTTGGCTCTGAGAGCAGGGCATAAATGTCATATTCCTAAGCTACTCCCCATCCAAGGCAGGCAGGCCGCTGTGCATTTACTGTTTCCCCCTTACTGAGCGCACACGTGCCTTCAAGCCATGTGGATTCTAGCCCCTCAAAAACCAAACACCACACAGCCATACCACTCAACCATGAGAAGCACAAGTTTTCCAGGTCAGAAGTACTTCTCTTCAAGAAATTTTAAAAAGTGGAGCTTTTGATTGTATGCCTTTCCCAGCTTACTAGCTCAATCCTAGTCTCAGGAATTGTCTTTCTCATTCTTGCTTTTTTTTTTTTTTTTTTCCCCAAGGTATAGTCTCACTCTAGCCCAGGCTGACCTGAAATTCACTATGGAGTCTCAGGGTGGCCTCGAACTCATGATGATCCTCCTACCTCTGCCTCCTGAGAGCTAGGATTAAAGGTGTGTGCCACCACACCAGGCTTCCTTTCTCTTTCTTAATAAACTGTCTCTATTCCTATTACTTTAAACAATAACAAAAATAAAAAACAAAAGCCTCATATCACTGCCTGTCAGTGACAAGGGAGAGTATTAACTAGATTTTGTTAAACTGGTTTTACTCTTTACTGGTTCAAGTTGGTTTAAAATGTCCACTATTGGGATGCCCAGATCTGGAGTCCCTTCCTCTGTGAGGAGTCTGTGTTCTTTCTGCTTTCTTTACTGTAAAATAAACTTTGCTTTTAAGCTTTAAAGAAATAATAAAAAAAAATGCCCCTTGTATTGTGTTTTATCTAATCATGTGAAAAGGTTGCCTCTTGAGTGTGAATATCACCAAGCTGAAGTGTGCACTTTCCTGGTTTTTGCTGCATGTACCAAGAGATCCTATTTGGACTTTAAGAGACAGCACTGTATGCCCTTACTGTCAGATCAGAATGACCCCATCACTTACTAATGATGACATCATAAGCAAAATACTTCTTTGAAGCTTGATTTTCTCTTCTGCAAAATGAGGATAATAATTCTTATCTCGTTGGGTCTACTGAAAATACTGAACAAAAATCAGGCAAGTGCTAAATAAATGTCCATTCCTTTTCCTTACTCCTTTTTTTCCTTGTATTTTTTCCTTTCTCATCTAGGCTTTACACTGTAGGACATGTGAAATTTCACATGATTATAGACCTTCAGGTACTTCAATTTTAATAATTTTGATGGAAAACTTTCTCAACTTTGTATGAATCTTCACATCTCAATAAACATACTTAAACTAATTTAGTCTTTTCTTGATGACAGGGAACATGCTAAAAAGCCATTATACATGATGGCCTCAAGGGTTAAGGAAAATGCAGCTTGCTATTTCAGAAGGTCCTCCTATCTGGGAGCCTACACTCCCCCCACCCTGTGTGCTGTTGCGAGCTGATGTGGCACCCTGAGGTCACCCCTGACTGCAGACCTTCTCTCTTTTACTTCTGCTTCCATCTGTCCAGCCAATGCTTTTCCCAAGGCCAGCTGTGTCCTAGCATCACCTCTCTTTTGTCCACTTCAATTTATACATGTCAGGAATGAAGAGTAAGGTATGGCTATTCTGCATCCCTGAAGAGACCTGGCTGGAAGCTGGTGTTCTACTCCTATTTGACTGTGTTGTTGACCAGTGGAGAGCCAAGCCCTCCTGTCTGCCCATTTACATGAGCCCACAGCAAATCTACCAGATTTCTCCTCCCATGAGATTGGAGGTTCCCGACTATACATCAGCATCAACAACACATGGAACCTGACAGACACCCCAGACCTCAAGTATTTTATTATGCTTCTCCAGGCAGAAATCACTACAGAGGACTTCAGATTCCTTAAGAGCAGGGGCTGTGGATTAGTTATTTTATGTTATAAAATATGACCCAAGAAAGACACTCAATACATGTTTGCCAAATGAGAGAGAAGGAATATATAAAGGAAATGCAAATAAAAACTTTAATGCCCAGGTATGGTGACATATGCCTGCAACCCTAGCATTTGGTAGTACAGGCAGGAATATCTAGAGTTCAAGGTCATCCTCAGCTACTTAGCCAGATAGAGGCCAGTCTGGTCTACCTAAGACCCTGCCTCAAAAACAAAAATATAAAATAAAACTAAATGAAATTCTGTTTCATAACTATTAGACTGCCAAAAATGTAAAACCCAGACAACACTCAAGGGTTGTTCAAGGCTGTAGAACAGGGTTCCCATCACAGATACTAAGAATGTAAACTGCTAAACCTCTGGTACAGTAAAAGTCAAGACTAACATATTCCACAACTCAGCGATTCCATTCAAGAAACTACCACATGTGCATGAGATGATGGTAGGCGAGGGCTTGTTGTAAGCATCATTTGCTATATCAAAAATTGGATATATCTTAGATGTCTATCAAAGGAGTATGGATAACCATATTATTGTACAGTCTTTCTGTTGAATCCTGACAGCAGCAAAAGGGGCGCCATAGGGTTTCATACACAAACACACATGCAAACGCGCTCAGGGACACAGTGTTCTGTGAAAGCAGTTACCAATGAATAGTTCAAGGTACACTTAGAAAATTAAAAATGCATACATTATTATACACTGTTTATGGAAGACTATGTAGTGAAGTTATAAAGACATGAATGCCAAAGATAAGCACCAAACTAAGGATGGAGGTTACCTTTAGGAATTAAGGGGAATGAGAGAGGGGTGAGGTACCTGGGGGCCGGCCAGGACACCTCAGCTAAACTAGTGGTGCTATTTCTTTTAAAAAAAATCAGAAGCAATAACAATAACAGCAAAAAATTAAGGTTTAAGTAGAGTGGGAACACAGGTATTTGTTCCTGTACTCTCCATGCATTTATGCAAGTTTAAACAGCCATCATTTCTTTATGAAGCTTTAAAGAGCAAGGGCATTCTTTTTTTTTTTTTTTTTTTTTCTTGGTGTTGGGGATTGAATCCCAGGTTTTACACATGGTTAACCTATGTTCCACCACTAAGCTGCACCTGCTTAATAGGGACATTAATAGTCATAACAGTAGAAAACTATTGGTATGATTACCTCTGTACAAAGTTCAAAATACAGAAAAATAAAGTACTGCTTATTATGTTTAGGTACATGATACACTGTTTATGGATTCATTCTAGGCAGGACAGCTGTTATGCAAACGAAGAAGCAGTTCAGATAATGTTCAAAGAGTAGCTGCTTCTGGGAGAGGCCCACAGGGCTTCTGAGACACTGGTACTACTCCTGTTCCTTACATTGGGGAGGGGGGCGCTTTACTAGTCTTTAAAATATACAAGTATGCTCTTGTGTGTGGTGTGCATGAGTGTCCGTGTGGGTGTTTATGTACATGGGTGGGTGTGCAGGTGGAGGTCAGAGGTTTATGTAGAGGTTTTCCTCAATTGCTCTCCACCTTATTCTTTGAGACAGGATCTCTCTACTGAACCTAGAACTCATTGATTCGGCCAGACCAGCTAGTCAAGAAGGCTAGGGGTCTGTCCTCACTTCCCCAGCACCTACAATTAAAAGTGTGGGACACTATAACTGACATCCTACATGAGTTCTAAGGATCTGAACTCAGGTTCTCAGGCCAGTACGGCAAGTGTGTTACCCACTGAGCTGTCTCCCCAGCCTGCAAGAATGGTTTATACAGTTTACAGGGTCAGGAGAGTTGAGTGATTTTCAGGAAATAAAACCAAACCAAAGATGGCAGAGCACAGGAAGCATGAGGGTACCCTTGTCCATGAGGACAGGAAGCATGAGGGTACCCTTGTCCATGAGGACAGGAAGCATGAGGGTGCCCTTGTCCATGAGGACAGGAAGCATGAGGGTGCCCTTGTCCATGAGGACAGGAAGCATGAGGGTGCCCTTGTCCATGAGCTCAGGAAGCATGAGGGTGCCCTTGTCCATGAGGACAGGAAGCATGAGGGTACCCTTGTCCATGAGGACAGGAAGCATGAGGGTGCCCTTGTCCATGAGGACAGGAAGCATGAGGGTGCCCTCGTCCATGAGGACAGGAAGCATGAGGGTGCCCTCGTCCATGAGGACAGGAAGCATGAGGGTGCCCTTGTCCATGAGGACAGGAAGCATGAGGGTGCCCTTGTCCATGAGGACAGGAAGCATGAGGGTGCCCTTGTCCATGAGGACAGGAAGCATGAGGGTGCCCTTGTCCATGAGGACAGGAAGCATGAGGGTACCCTTGTCCATGAGGACAGGAAGCATGAGGGTACCCTTGTCCATGAGGACAGGAAGCATGAGGGTGCCCTTGTGGATGAGGACAGGAAGCATGAGGGTGCCCTTGTGGATGAGGACAGGAAGCATGAGGGTGCCCTTGTCCATGAGGACAGGAAGCATGAGGGTGCCCTTGTCCATGAGCTCAGGAAGCATGAGGGTGCCCTTGTCCATGAGGACAGGAAGCATGAGGGTGCCCTTGTCAATGAGCTCAGGAAGCATGAGGGTGCCCTTGTCCATGAGGACAGGAAGCATGAGGGTGCCCTTGTCCATGAGGACAGTAAGCATGAGGGTGCCCTTGTCCATGAGCTCAGGAAGCATGAGGGTGCCCTTGTCCATGAGCTCAGGAAGCATGAGGGTGCCCTTGTCCATGAGACAGGAAGCATGAGGGTGCCCTTGTCCATGAGGACAGGAAGCATGAGGGTACCCTTGTCCATGAGGACAGGAAGCATGAGGGTACCCTTGTCCATGAGGACAGGAAGCATGAGGGTGCCCTTGTCCATGAGGACAGGAAGCATGAGGGTGCCCTTGTCCATGAGGACAGGAAGCATGAGGGTGCCCTTGTCCATGAGGACAGGAAGCATGAGGGTGCCCTTGTCCATGAGGACAGGAAGCATGAGGGTGCACTTGTCCATGAGGACAGGAAGCATGAGGGTGCCCTTGTCCATGAGGACAAGAAGCATGAGGGTACCCTTGTCCATAAGCTCAGGAAGCATGAGGGTACCCTTGTCCATGAGCTCAGGAAGCATGAGGGTGCCCTTGTCCATGAGCTCAGGAAGCATGAGGGTGCCCTTGTCCATGAGGACAGGAAGCATGAGGGTGCCCTTGTCCATGAGCTCAGGAAGCATGAGGGTACCCTTGTCCATGAGGACAGGAAGCATGAGGGTGCCCTTGTCCATGAGGACAGGAAGCATGAGGGTGCCCTTGTCCATGAGGACAGGAAGCATGAGGGTGCCCTTGTCCATGAGCTCAGGAAGCATGAGGGTGCCCTTGTCCATGAGGACAGGAAGCATGAGGGTGCCCTTGTCCATGAGGACAGGAGGCATGAGGGTGCCCTTGTCCATGAGGACAGGAGGCATGAGGGTGCCCTTGTCCATGAGCTCAGGAAGCATGAGGGTGCCCTTGTCCATGAGGACAGGAAGCATGAGGGTGCCCTTGTCCATGAGGACAGGAAGCATGAGGGTGCCCTTGTCCATGAGGACAAGAAGCATGAGGGTACCCTTGTCCATAAGCTCAGGAAGCATGAGGGTACCCTTGTCCATGAGCTCAGGAAGCATGAGGGTGCCCTCGTCCATGAGGACAGGAAGCATGAGGGTGCCCTCGTCCATGAGGACAGGAAGCATGAGGGTGCCCTCGTCCATGAGGACAGGAAGCATGAGGGTGCCCTTGTCCATGAGCTCAGGAAGCATGAGGGTGCCCTCGTCCATGAGGACAGGAAGCATGAGGGTGCCCTCGTCCATGAGGACAGGAAGCATGAGGGTGCCCTTGTCCATGAGGACAGGAAGCATGAGGGTGCCCTTGTCCATGAGGACAGGAAGCATGAGGGTGCCCTCGTCCATGAGGACAGGAAGCATGAGGGTGCCCTTGTCCATGAGGACAGGAAGCATGAGGGTGCCCTTGTCCATGAGCTCAGGAAGCATGAGGGTGCCCTTGTCCATGAGGACAGGAAGCATGAGGGTGCCCTTGTCCATGAGGACAGTAAGCATGAGGGTGCCCTTGTCCATGAGGACAGGAAGCATGAGGGTGCCCTTGTCCATGAGCTCAGGAAGCATGAGGGTGCCCTTGTCCATGAGGACAGGAAGCACGAGGGTGCCCTTGTCCATGAGCTCAGGAAGCACGAGGGTGCCCTTGTCATGTTTGTGCAGGAGATCTAGGAAGGCATGCAGCGCCGCACGCACAGGCATGGCTGAGGCACGCATGTGGGGACGTGGAGCTCCATTGCAGGTAGAGTTCTGCAGAGCAGACGTACTTGGATCTCATTCTAGATGGAGCCTGTGGAATGTTCCATAGAAAGAAAGTTGATAAAATGTTCGGCATTGTGTAGACGTAACAATTTTCTACGTTTAATCTGCTCTGGCAATCATATAACTTCAATGTAGAAAAGCCCTAATGCCTTTCTCACCTGCCTCCTTCCTTTTTACATGTTGACAGGAAAGAGAAGGTGATCCAAAGCTGAAGGAAGCAGATGCTGGCCTCAAGAAGAGCCAGACTGCCCTTGTCCCTGGAGGCTGAGTGCCTCCTTGACCTCAGGTTTTATGTGGATTCACTCACTTCAAGGCTCAAGTGTCAGGAGATGCCTCTGTCTGAGAACTCAGCATGCTCCCCAGCTGAGTTCCTGGGCAGGGCTCTCTCAGCACTGGCCCTCACGAGGACAAAAGCAGAACAGTAAGGTTGAGACCAGGACCAAGTGGTCTGCAGCATGAGAATCCTTCCTTGACCTGAGAGTTTCCCTTTCTCCTTGCTCCATCCATCACTCATTCAGAGGGCATATGCTCTGGTCTAGATCCCAAGCTAGAACTAAGGCCCCCACTTGCCACAGCTTGGCTGTGTGCCGAGGTCCACACCTCCAGGTGCCTGTGTCACCTAGGGGCCATGCCCACTGCACACTCCCTACCTGTACCCTGGATTCTCTGCTGTCCTGACACCTCATTTCTTTGATTCCTTTTGCTTCCAGCTCTGAGACACAGTCCAAGCCCCACTTTCTTCCTGGAAACTTCTGTCTACATAGCTCCTCAGTGTTCTTGACTCTACGCAGGGCTAGCCACATAGAAAGTGGTCAAGACACACAGAGAGTGACTGGCACAGACCCCAGTGAGGAAGTGATGAAGACACCACACATGGAAGAACGAAGCATGCTCTTTTGCTCTTTTGAGAAGCAGAAAGGAATCTAGCAAGAGAGAGTGCCATAAATAGCACTTTAAGTTCTATTTTTAAAGAATTTAGTCACAATAAATAAATTCCTTGCTTGGGAGTATTAAAAAAGAAAGATGGCTAAATTAGGGAAGAGTTTGATTAAAAGAATCCTTAAATAAATTAAATTTTATTCAAATGCAAAATCCTTGGCACTAAAAGCTGGGCAAAGTATCTAAAAAGCCCTAGGTTTTTAATTAAAAAAAAAAAAACCTGGGCAAGGTACTAAATGCAGATGATTAGAAGAAAAGGAAAAATTCAGTATTTCTGCTTAAAGCAGAGGGGCTGACATTGGTCTGCTTACATTGCCATTTTGAAATACTGAACTGGCTAGGTACAAAGACTGCAAGTATTCTATCATACCAAAGTGAAGGATGCCTAATGTGGCTTCATGAAGAAAACCAAAGTCATCAAGCTAATCTAGTCTTTTTTTTTTTTTTTTTTTTTTTTTTGAGGTACGGTCTCATTCTAGCTCAGGCTGACCTGGAATGTACTATGTAGTCACAGGGTGGCCTCGAACTCATGGAGATCTTTCTACCTCTGCCTCACAAGTGCTGGGATTAAAGGCATGTGCCATCATGGCCGGCTACTCTTCTTTTTTAAGGAATTAGTTGTGACCTTTATATTCTACAAAAGAGATCATATATCCAGTTTGAGAAATATTACCTGAGCACCTACGTAAGCTGGCTTGAGGGAAGTCACGCTGACCAAGGCTGGGACTGGGGTTTCCCCCTCGGAGCTTGGCATGTGACTAACTTCCACTTTCTGAGGATGGGAGGCCACAGTGAGAGAGACACACCAGAGGAGTTCCCACTCAGGGCTTCTGGGAGACTTGTCAGATGGGCTGGCTTGGACCAGGGCCTTGGAAGACAACTATGTTTCGGCCAGGTAGCTACAGGGAGAAGGCAGGGAGAGGCAGGGAAAGGCAGGCCGAGGGAAGAGCACGCAGTCAGAGTGGAGGAGGAATGTGCAAGGAATCGGGCCAGGACAGATGAATTACATGTCACAGGGTAGAAGGCTAGGATGGAGGAGCTCTGGATAAAGATGTAAACTGTGGAGTATTCTCAACAGAACACAGGAGTGTGGACACTTTTCTATGAAGAGCTACCCTGGGACACTTCTAGGGAAAATCTCCCATGGCACTCATTCCAGTGAGTCACACATTATCAGCCCAGAGCAGTATAAATCCTTCAGAATGGAGAATGCTCTGGAAAGCGTAATGTGTAAATGAAAAGTAAGTTATGATCTGTTACTAGAGGAGCTTATCTAGTTGCAGCTGAACATTCTGGTGAAGGAGTGTGGTCTGAGGAGGGTGCTTTGGGTCCACTCCACAGTTAAGCAGTGTTAGCATATTAGCTGATCTCTCAGAGGCTCTTTTCCCACCCATAAACCTGGAAAAACTCTAGCCTGAGGGGTGAAAATAAAGCCTCACATGCCTTTACTGCTTTTACTGGTATGTAGAAAGTGCTGGATGAAAAGGATGGAATGTACAGGAATTTAAAAACTGGGAAGAATATGACCTTTGGAATGTGACAGATCTGGGCTTGATTCCTACTCTGCCAGTTGCAACCTGGGTGACCCTAGGCAACTGACTAAACTCCCTGAGTCTAGGTTTCTTCATCTTTAGAATGGGATAATACCTACCTTGCAAGACTTTGGGTGGTTTACATGCTATAATGAATATATGTGTAGAATACTTGGCACCCAGTGGGTATTCATAAGTAATACCTATTATTATTCACTTTTCTCTAGAAGTAATTAAAAAAATAAACCTGGGTCTGTATATTTTTTTTTTCCAACCTGACAGAAAACACAACCAAAAGATCAAAGGTAGCCATGTGTTTTTTCAAATTAAGCCTTCAACTTTATTATTTTTTAAAATTTTTCTCGTGTGTGTGTGTGTGTGAGAGAGAGAGAGAGAAAGACAGAGAGAGAGAGAAAGACAGAGAGAGAGAGAAAGACAGAGAGAGAGAGAAAGAGAGAGAGAGAGGGAGAGAGAGAGATGGCACATGTGTGTCTGTATGCTCTTGCAATGCCCCATCTACTCGCTTGCAGCAGGAGTCCCTTGCCTGTGGTGGTTGGAGTGATGCAATGTCGGGCCTCCCTCTCCACGGCTCTCCTGCCTGGTCTTGTTTAGATTCTGGAGCTGGCAGGGGCTGTAAAGATTCTCTGAGTCTCTGCTCCCCTGCAGGACTGGGGTGACAGGCAAATGTAGCCACACCCAGCTGTTTTATGTGGGATGTGGAGATTTGAAATTGGGCAGTCTCAGGCCCTCCGGTCCACACGCACGCACCTTTAACCACTGAGCAATCTTTCCAGCTCTCAACTTAGTTTTTGTCCCAGTATTTATTTGTGGAAAATTCATCAGCCCTTAGGAACTCTTCTTTTTTTTTCATTATTATTATTGCTATGTGCTTGTATGTATGTGTATGATGTATGTCTGGGCATGTGCATGCCATTGTACACACGGGAAGGTCTGAGGACAACCTTGGGGTGTTTGTCCTCTCCTTCCACTGTGCTGGAGACAGGCTCTTCCCTGCTGTTTTTGCTGCTGCATGTGTGCCAGTCTAGCTGGTCAGCAGGCTTTAGGGTTCTCCTGGCTCTACCTCCTATTGCCCACGGTGAGCTGGGAATATACACAAACATGCCACTTTGTACCTGACTTTACGTGGATACTGGAGGATTGAACTTGGACCAGTAGGCTCTCAAGCAAGCATCTTTAACCACTGAACCATCTCTCACAGCCTCAAGAACTCTTTTGTTTTTCTTCTATGATCTTGTAAATTAAAAAGAAATCATAGGTCTGGAGAATGCAGGCTAAGTAGGGTCTTCCAGCAAAAGCTTCCATAGACCAGAAACCACAGGAACAGAGCAGAAGTGATCTGACCAGGGGAGTCTGGCACTCGGCCTGACTGTTTCTCCTCTGCTCATTCTCCCCACGCTTGGAGGTGCTTCCTGTAAGGTGAAGCTCTTCTTTGTCGAGAGTGGTCTTATTCTTCAGGAAAGAAATATAACCAATCTTCACATATTTAAGGATTACCTATTTGGTCTATGAATCATTCAGGCTTTGGGATTGGTTTGTTATTTTTGCCTAGCTCTTTTGGCCATTATTTCTTGTATAAGAATGAGGGAGGATGAGGTGGGGGGAATGGAAATTAATTAATGCTCTTCTCTGATAGAAATTCTAATTAGGAGCTCATTTGAGATAAAGGCATGGTTGCTGCCTAAAATGAGATTTTGGACTGTCTCATTATTCTCATACCTGTTTTGGATTAAAGAGAATAATATGTCAACATAAAGGGGTCATGTTGAGGCAAGCTCCAAGCTCCAGTGAGCTGGATAACTCGTACATCAACTGTAAAGGAACAGACCACTTTCAGTCACAGGCCTGCTCAGTGTGGTCCTTGGAAAGGCACACATGCCCTCAGCACACACTACGGTGGCTCTGCTTTCCAGAGAGTGGGAGCTTGCTCTTCAAAAAATACTTCCAAGCAGATTTCACTTTTATTTCTTTATCCATTTCTAGATGACTCAAAGCCAAAGTTATGAATATGAATTCTGATAGCAAGTCATACAGTCATGACATTATGAGTATGAGTTCTGATAGCAGGTCACACAGACATGATATTATGAGTATAAATTCTGATAGTAGGCCAGTGAGATGTGTCAGCCCTAACCAAGGAGACTAGAGCCTGCTGTTTATAGTTTCTCTAGTTCCTAGCCCTGGGCTATTAGGTTACCCTCCTGGAATTTATTGTTGGAATGCTTACAGCTGCCAGAGACTTGGGAAGTAGCCCATCGGGTTATTAGAAGGTGTGAGAGTTAAGTCTGGGAGCACCCCCTGAGTAAACCACATGGGTTAGGGAAGACCTCTTTACTCCCTCTTAGTTGCCTTTCGATAGGGCTGCTTGTGAGGCCCAGGTGAGCTGTAGTGTTATTTACAAGAGATTTACTCAGAAAGCTCCCTGTCTTATCACAACAGAGGACACACTCAAACCCGAGTTCAACAAAGGTTTGGCTATTACCTCCCCTTGGACAATGGAGAAGCTTGTGCTATAGAGAGAGGGCGACCAGCCTCAACTGCCTACACAGCCACAGAGAAAACGAGGGTTCTGCATTGAGTTCACTGTAGCAGGCCATTGGCCACACAGTACCCTCCAAGCAGAAGTGAAATAGACACCTCTAAAATAGGGCTTCCACAGTATGACTGGATTCTTCAAGAACCCAAATCTGAAACACTCCTTAGAACAAACATGAGCTATACATGATGGGGTTTTGCTTATCTTCATTCTAATAGATACTTTTTTTTTTTTGAAGTAGAGTCTCACTCTAGCCCAGGATGACTTGGAACTCACTCTAATCCCAGGCAGGCCTTGAACTCACAGTGATCCTCCTACCTCTGCTCCAGATTCAAGGTGTGTGCCAACATGCCCAACCCAGCCTCTAATAAATACTTTATAATTTTCTTTTAAATTTTATTTATGTATGAGAGAGAGAGAGAATGAGAATGAGAATGGGCACACCAGGGCCTCCAGCCACAGCAAACTCCAGACACAAGTACCATCTTGCATGTCTGGCTTTTGTGGGTACTGGGGAATCGAACCTGAGTCCTTAGGGTTCTCACACAAATGTCTTAACTGCTAAGCCATCTCTCCAGTCAAGGAAAAGGCAGGACATCAGTACTCATGAATGCCTGCAGTTTGGGTTCTTTTTGCCCTGTGGTTCCGCCTCACTTCCTTCTACTGAGGAAGAGTGTTTTCCTCAGTCAAGCCAGAGAATCAACATAAAGCACTGAGGACAAGATGGGCCAGGAGTAGACAGACTCTGGTCACCTAGGCCTGGGGCCCACATGCTTTCCACAAGTGCTACAAATCTGATTTACTGCTATTCTTATTCTTATCATTCTTGAAGAAATTTCTACTTGGGCATTTCGTCCTGGCTACCATCTCAGTCAGGGGCTGCTACAGGCAAGCATTTGCTAGTCCTTGATCATGAGAGCACAAGAGTGAGCAGTGAGCATACGCAGGGCTCGGTGGCTCACAGTGGACGGGGGAGGAATAGGATGAGCGGTGGGCATACGCAGGGGCTCGGTGGCTCACTGTGGATGGGGGGGGGAGGAACAGGATGAGCGGTGGGCATACGCAGGGCTCAGTGGCTCACTGTGGACGGGGGGGGGAGGAACAGGATGAGCGGTGGGCATACGCAGGGCTCGGTGGCTCACTGTGGACGGGGGGGGGGAGGAACAGGATGAGCGGTGGGCATACGCAGGGCTCGGTGGCTCACTGTGGACGGGGGGGGGAGGAACAGGATGAGCGGTGGGCATACGCAGGGCTCGGTGGCTCACAGTGGACGGGGGTAGGAATAGGATGAGTGGTGGGCATACGCAGGGCTCGGTGGCTCACTGTGGACAGGGGGAGGAATAGGATGAGCGGTGGGCATGTGCAGGGGGCTCGGTGGCTCACAGTGGACAGGGGGAATAGCATATGTTTGTCTTTCAGACATGGTAAACTCAAGGGTACAATGATGTTAGACTTCTAAGAATTTTTATTTCTGATGTTTCAATTTCCTTGTTCTCTTCCTTGGGCTGGGAGAACACTTTATGGTCCCATCTATGGGGCTTTAATGGCACTTGACACTGCTGCTCACTTCTGTTCTCCCATGGTTTCCATAACACTCTATCGACCTGCTACTTCTCTTCCGCTCAGCCTTCTAACTGCCTCCTCTTCTCCATCTGCTCACCACCTCCTTACTCCATAGCTCAGTTGAGGGACTTGTTAACCCTTGGTGTCCCTCCAATTCATTCTTCAGGAAGCCCATCTAAGAAGAGCCTCTGATGACTTCAAAGTCTCTACACCCTCCATGAACACCTATGCTCAGTCTGACAATTCCCGAAGCTGGAGAATGTCATGATACAGACTCCGTGGCTTCCATAGGCCTTCACCCACACTGTACCATTTGGAGCCTTCTAGCTGGGCACACCAGCCACTGCAGACAGAAACACTGAGACTCAGAATGGACAGTACCTTATCTGAATCAGTTATGTGACGGCAGAGCCTGCCTTGGATTCAGGTCTTTAGACTTTAAATTCAGTGGTTCCAATGCCACCAGAATATTCTCTTATCATCTACAGAAGAGTCACTGCCTGCTTTCCATTCACCACATAGCAGACAAAGTCTAAGACTATGTCAGGTACAAAACTCTCTCCACTCTGCTGTTTTCCACTTGGGTGAGGCTGCAGGGCACTGTTCTGTTAGGAGGCCATGTTGGCTTCTATTCTGGATCAGCAAAAGTGAGCACACATTTCAAAAATATCAACCCAGGGCCAGAGAGATGGCCCAGCAGTTGAAGGTGCTGATGTGAAAGCCTAATGACCTGGGTTCCTTTCCCCAGTACCCACATAAAGTCAGACGCAAAAGTGGCACATACATCTGGAGTTCGTTTGTGGGGGCAAGAGGCCCGGGTGCAGCCATTCTCTCTCTCTCCTTGTAAATCAATAAAAATAAGATATAGAGCTGGGTGTGGTACATTCCTTTAATCCCAGCATTTGGGAGACAGACATAGGAGGATCATGGTGAGTTCGAGGTCACCCTGAGACTACATAGTGAATTCCAGGTTAGCCTGGGCTAGAGTGAGACCCTACCTCAAACAACTAAAAAGAAAAAATCGAATATGAAACTAAGGCTAGGGAGATGGCGCAGTGGAAACAGCACTTGTACTAAGACTGACTATGTGAGTTCAGAACTCCAGATCCCACGTAAAAGCCCAAAGTTGTGGAGGGTGACAGAAATCCCAGCATGCCAATGAAATGACTGAGAACCTGCCTTAAACAAGATGGACAGTTAGGACCCAGCCCAGAAAGTTGCCTCCTATCTCTACACATGTGCCATGGCATGTGTGTGCCTGCACTCATATACATGAAGATACACACATTGCACACACACTGAAAAAATAGATAAAAACGTCAACTGACTATGTAGCTGGATATAGATTTGCACAAACTTTTAGAGGTCTTACTAGAGCTGGAAAGGCCTCCCATGCCCATCATTGAAGACAGCGCCTAATACTAGCCAGTGTACACTTGCAGCAGATGAACAAAATGCTAGCGTAATGACTATGCCACTCCTTGTTCCAGCTCATGGAGACTAGCCAAGGTATCATGGCCAAGAGCGCACTTCTTGGATGCTGTTGTGCGCAGCTAGGAGAGGCCTGTTGAACATCCTGCTAAAGAGAGTGTGCAGTATAGGCCAGCAAGCTCAGGCTAAACTGCCTAAAAGACCAAGCCCTGAATTCAGAAGCTGAAGTTCACATACACACAGTATTTAAGGACAGAAGAAAAGAATTAGATTAGAAACAAAATAGAGACTCAAGTTCCAAAGAACTTTATATATAGAGAGAAAATTTATTTGAGAGAGAGAGAGTGAGAGAGAAAGTCCGATATAGGAAGAGAACAGGTATGCAAGGGACTCTAGCCACTGCAAACAAACTCCAGATGCATGCATCACCTTGTGCATGTGGCTTTACATGGGTACTGGGGAACAGAATTTGGGTCCTTAGGCTTTGTAGGCAAGTGCCTTAACCACTGAGCAATCTCTCCAGTCCCCAAAGCACTGAAGTGCCTGAGGCCTAGTCATACCTCAAGCAGGCTTAGCAGTGGACTCAACAGCTAAGCCCTTCTCATTCTGCCTGGCTGCTGCTCTCACAACACCACGCAGTCGTCACCTGCCCCAGCTTACCCTTAACCCATCATCAACACTAGAAGTGATGGAGGTCAAACATCTCACTTTAGGTAGATTATTATTTTTTTTTTTTCATGGAAAAACAGGTTTGGTTCTTTGTTCAACTGTCCAAGTCATTTCTTAAGATTAGCTCATTGAAAACTGAACTGAAATGAGCAGAGTAGCACAGGAGCAAGCACCACACGGGGCTAGAAGAGGGGTGTCTGAATCTTGGGTCTCAGGGGGTGCTTCAGTAAGAAATAGCATTTTTATACATGTACAGACCATAGCCCTTTTCCAAGTGTGCATGTGTGAATTTGGCTCAAAGATATTGAAGATTTGTACAAAATGAGAGATGTTGGACTGAAATACTTAAGAATGTGACCAAGATCAACCTTGACCACAGGATTTTTGAGTAGCACAGAGATTTCCTCTAGGATTTCAACTATTTAAAACTGAGTTTTAGTTGAGTGTGGTGGCTTATGCCTACATTCCCAATACTTGGGAAGTGGAAGTAGAAAGGTCAGAAGTTCAAGGTCAGCCTGAACTACGTAGTGAGTTTAGGTCAGCATGCACTATATGAGACACTATCTCATTAAAAAAATAGCCAACTAACCAAATTTTAGAAAGCCCTCATTTATGATTTGGTGTGAGAGTATGACCAAATGAATTATTATGAATATAATCAGAAGAGTATTGAGCTTGTTGGGTTATTTAGAAAGCCTGAGCTATCCTGGCTGTACTAACCCTGGGCAGGGGACTTTGCAATAAATAAAAAATAAACTTCCTCAAAGGACACATCACTGGGAAAGTCAGTAAACAATATAAACACAATATAGTGCAAGGAGAGCTGAAAGAGGAGGTGCACTAAATCACAGTGGGGTTCTAGGGAGACTGAGAGGACAGTTGAAAGAAGAGGTACACTAAATGACACTGGGGTTCTAGGGATTGAGAGGACAGCTGTAAGAGGAGGTGCACTAAATGATAGTGGGGTTCTAGGGGCTCAGAGGAGAGCTGAAAGTGAGGTGCACTAAATGCTAGTGGGTCTCTATACCACTGCATTATAGTAGTTTACATACCATAAGTATGCCTTCTGAACCCCCAGTCCTACCTAACACAGGGCTGGGCGCACATGGATGTTTAAGTGTTTGCTGTGTTGACTTATATGCACACAGGGCTTCTCCTTCTGGCAACAGGACTTTACCCTCTGCAAGACCAGCTGTTCCCAGCAGTACTGCTACTCACATGCAGGTGCTATGAAGCAATCAGTTGGTTAGAGAGGCAACTGCCCAGTGCTAGAAGTGTCTGGCAGCACTGTCAATAGACAGATGTGGGGCAGGCACCCATACTCCTCACTCTATGTCATTCTGGTGTACTTGCTTTTGTAACCATGTTGATATTTCACTGATGAATATAACAAGCAAAATTTCTTATTGATTGTAAGTAATTTAATGATCCATTTCTATATATTTGAATGGAAAGGCTACAGTCCAAACACTTAATTCCAAATAGGCCGTGTAATCTTTGTATGACAACAAGGGGGAGACCCTTGTGCAAGGCTGCACCTTGAAGGCAGTGGGCGAGCAGAGGTAGCACTGGAGAACAGACAGAAGCCCCACAAGGGAGTGTGCATTCGCTGTGACCAGTCAGCTTACCTAGACAGAGATGGGATTTGTGTTTTGGGCTTTTTTTAAAGCACGAGAAAATACTTTATTATTTAAAAAAAATCGTTATTTATTTGCAAGCAGAAAAGGGGAAGGGGGGAGAGAGGGAGGGAAGGGAAGGAGAGAGGAAGAGAGAGACTAGGTGCACCAGAGCCTCTTGCCATTGCAAACAAACTCCAGGTGCATGTGTTGCCCTGCGCATCTGGCTTTCCGTGGGTACTGGGGAATCGAACCAGGGCAGTCAGGCTTTGTAAGCAAGAGCCTTTAAGCACTGAACCATCTCTCCAGCCTGAGAAAATACTTTAAAGCTGGAACAGTGGCACATGCCTGTAACCCCAGGATTTAGGAAATACAGGGAGAAGACTGAAGAGTTCAAGGGCAGTCTAGACTATATGAGACCCTGTACCAGCTGCTTTCTACTTGGACTGGGGGCCTGCTCCATGGAAGGGATACTTGCCTAGTACTGAACACCTAATCAAAGCCTATGGCAGGGGAGGTCATGAGCCTTAGGGGTGTAAAGCCTGCTCTTGTCTGGCTAAATGCATATATTATGCTCACCAAGCTGCCCTGTGAGCACTACACTTAATGTTCATATTCATATATTAATGCTACTCTCACTTTTGGTTAGAGAAGCTTCTCTTTTCAGAAGGCAGTGACCACTGGGATGACCCAAAGGCAACGTAGTGCAGAAAAGAAGTGACAGAGGAGTGCTCAGCACTGAAACATCTTTACCACACCCTCCAAGGCTCAGGGTCCACTGTGGAAGAGGTGGTGGGAAGAATGTAAGAGCCAAGGGAAGGGCACCACTCCTTACAATGCAACTACCAGACAGAAATTGGCCTCAATATCCATGACATCGCGGTGCCTAGCAATACCTTCACAATATCCTCATAATAGGAGAAAAAGATGATGACATCAAAATTAAAGACAGACTAATGGAGAGAGGGAGGGGATATGATGGAGAGTGGAGTTGTGAAGGGGAAAGTGGGGGAGGAGAGGGAATTATGGTTTATTTTCTGTAAGTATAGAAGTTGTCAATAAAAAATTTTTAAAAAAGAAGAAAAGGTACTTGAATTTTTTTTTTTACTCCTTCTAACTTCTGACCGTAGGTAAAATGTGAAGGGGAAGAAGTCTTTATTTATTTATTTTTGTTTATTTGTTTTTGAGGGAAAGAAGTCTTTATAAACTATTTCTGTCAGCTGATGAGAACAATTTTAATATGATAGGCTAAGGATTTCTCCCCCTACACCCCCACCCTGAGTTAAAGAAAGTGGGCCTTCATTCTGGACATGTGGTGAAGAATGGGTGAGGAGGAGGTCAGCCGAGCACAGTGAAGCCCCTATGAAGAGGGCGACTTTGCAACATGTGGCAGCAGAATGAATGGACATGCCAGCTAGCACGGATCATAAATAGATTCTCTGAAAGGCCAGGGAGAGGAAGATCACCCAATGCCTGCTACAAACATCAGCTGCCACATGGCATAAAGGCATATTTTGCCTTGCTGTGTAATTCCCTCACCACTTAAGTACAAGAGTGCATCAGAATTGAATTCTAGTGCTTTGTCTAAATGGAGCTGAGTCACAGGTACCTCGATGCTGTGTCTGCAGACTGAAGTGGATGACTCATGTCTGTAAAATTCTGAGAGAAAGTACCAACCGACCCCTTGCTTAGTCATCTTTTGCATGGATGCTGGGTTCATGAGCTCTGTAAACTATAACGAGCGATCTAGCCTTTTACCATCTCTTTATTCTTTTCTAAACAGTACAAATTATGGCTCTAAAAATAACCTCATCTACGCAAGTGAGTCACGTTGACCTAACAAGCTTCCACAAGTAGTTACCCCAGTTAAAGTGCAATATTTACTTGGGAAGGTACAAATCTTGTTGTCATATTAGCTCCCATTTTTCTTGTTTTTCCTTTTTTTTAAAAAAAATCAAAATTTCATAAACTAGGAGAAGGAAAGAGGGAAAGGTTTCAACAAATGTTTTAAGGAAAACATGATTCACTCCTAACTTCTGACATGTGCAAGGGTATGGGAAGGAAGCAAGGAAGAAATTTTTTGGAAGCTATTACTGGGGTGGGGGAAGCAGTGCTGTTGGCAGAGTGCTTGCTTAGCACCCACAGTCTAGGTTTGATTCCCAGCATCCTACAAACTGGGCTTGGTGATACACTCCTGTAATCCCAGCCAGCACTGGGGAGGTGGAGGCAGGAGGATACTGGGAGTTCAAGGCCAGCCTGGCCTAAAGACTCTGTTTCAAAAAAGAAAAAAAGGTATCTCTAATATCTTATGAAAATTAGAATTTAATATTTTAGGTAAAGAGTAGCTAAAAACTTTTCTTTTGGTAAGGAGACTATACTGGCTGCAAAAAAATAAATATCTGTAATGCTATTTACTTTAAAATCTTGAACTGTAAATTTATGACATTTTTGACAAAAGACCTAGCAATGCTAATAAATGTATTAAATACTAATCTTTGTTAGCCATGAGCTAATCTGGCACCACACCCAGAATTCTCTAGACGCACAACGAGGCTTTGGCACTCCACCCATTACTAGGTTGCTTTTCAATCCTCAGGCCTGTTACTGGTTTTCAGCTTGCCTGGTGAGCCTGGCATTGCCAGCTCTTACGAGCTCCACCCCAGGCCTGTCCCAGTTAGGCAGTAAGTACAAGGAATTCAGCCAGAGGCAGGAGCTGGCTACCTGTGTGGAGCTTATGCCTTCACAGATGAGGCAGGGACACTGAGCGATCAGAGCCCATCTGTCTGCACTCTGGTTCCACTCGGGGAGACTGGAAGGGCTTCTTACATTTGTCTAGAAATGGAATTCCCAAGACCACCAGGCCTCGGAACTTTCCACCGCTGTCCCAGCTTCTCCTTTCAGAAACCAGACCTCTTGCCCTTGTCCAGATGGTCATGTGCCAGTCTCTCCTAGTTGCTGAGGGTGCTTAAGAATAAAAAGATGAACTCACTGGCCCCTGTGAAAATTCCCCAGGGAATGGACTGCAAAGCCCACCACTGGCTCCAACCAGGCAGAGGCTGAGTCACCTCAACCCGTTCCGACTTCTCTTTCCTCGATTTGTGCCCAATAGGTCAGGGGATCCCCTGAGCTCTGTGCCTCATCCCCACGAGCAGCTACTCTTTCCATGGTGCCTACTGTTGCCTGCTGGGTCTGGTCCTTTCCACAAGGTCTTCACTGCGTCAGTCTCAGCCTCAAGCTCTGGTGGGGCCTGCACAACTGCATGAAGGGGCTACTTCCTTCACGACTACATCCCCCTTTGGGCAGCTTACCTCCTCAAGAGCCACAGAGCTTCCTAGTTACCAGCTCATTCTCACAGCTTAGAAGACACTATTCCCTGTCAGCTCCTCTTTCTCACTGAAACATGGCAGACTATCTCTTGGATTATAAGGAGGAAAGAGACCCTGCACTGCCAAGTGCTTTACAGGCTACAAGGTACTCCCACTGCCCAGTGACTGCTGAGCATCTGCCCAGGGTCCGCCACTGTGTGAAGCTCTGTGCTTAATAATACTTTTTTAAAAATATACTTTATTTTTATTTATTTGACAGAGAAAGAGGGAGGTAGGGAGGGAGGGAGAGAGGGAGAGAGAATGGGCGCACCAGGGCCTCCAGCCACTGCAAACGAACTGCAGACACTTGCAACCCCCCCGCCCGGTGCATCTGGCTAACGTGGGTCCTGGGGAATCAAACCTGAGTGCTTTGGCTTTGCAGGCAAACACCTTAACCGCTAAGCCATCATCCTTCCAGCCTAATAATACTTTAAGATGTGATTTATACTTGGGCACAGACTTCAGTGAGCAAAGGAAAACAATGAAGCAAGTGTACATGAAAATTAATGAATCCCCCAAGATAACTGATGTGAAAATCTTAGCGTTGTGTTAATCAGATCAAATGATATAGGGGTAGAAGGGTGCTCAAATCAGATAATAAAATTGGAGATCGGTTTTCAGAAATGATGCAAGAAAAAGAAGACCAAAGAGAGACAGCAAGCAGGGTTAGTGAACAGGTCCTGCCCGAGCAGGACAGAAGGCCGCAGGCTAAGGGAACCACTCCCTGAGAGGTCACAGGACGTGAGCGCTGTCTGCACTGGTTGAATGTGATGGCAGGGCACAAAAGCTGGCCAGTGAAATAAGCCAGGAGTGAGGTGACCTGACCTGACCAGGTATAAGTTAAGGAGGCAAGGGAGGGGCAAACCCAGATGAAACTAATGCCTTCATTTCCAAAGCACAGAGTGGAATACAATTTGCTTTCGTATGATTTAACCCTCACAAGAGCCTTGGGAGGTGGGCAGAAAAAGGAGCAATCCCATTTTATAGATGAGGAGACAGCCTCAGGAATACTTGTGATAAAGTTTTCTGAGTCAGGATGAATGCCTTTCTTTTGCCATCGGCTAGCTCTAAAGACTAGCTGTGCCTCAGACTCAACTAGGAAGTGTTTCTAAAACAGGTTTAGCGAGCAACCCTCACCCAACATGAACAGAGAAGAGAGGTGGGGAGAGAGGACTCAGGGATGCATTTTCAAGGCTCAGAGAGTTTTTGTTTACAGTCAAGACAGGAATCACTGTACCAGACTGCACTGTACCTTGTGGTGTCCAAGTGGATGGAGGGATAAAGGAGGAGGAACAAACAGTTTGGTGCCATTAAAAGTGGGGTGGCCTAGCACAGCATCTAGGGCCCAGGTGAAACCACAGAAGAACTGCTGAGATGAGCAAAAGTCCTGCTTCTGACAACCTGGGCCAGAGTGATGGAGACAGACACAGGATACTCAAAATGTACCAAAGCAGAAACCCAGAACGTGCTGAGAACTCAATACTAAAGTAGACTTAAAGCAACCCACCAAGGCTCAGGGAATTTTGCAGAAGAGCTGGTAGAAAAAAATGTAAGAGCCACAAGGTGAGAGGGAATATCCAGAGACATTGTCCCCCCCCCCCCCAATGACAGACTGCTACTCTCACAACACATAACCCACAATTCCATGGTGAATACCAGCAATCCCACTGAAGAGGGCCCTCAGTGGAGTGGGGGCAGGGAGGAAAGAAATGATGGGACCAACATATGATGTGTCCATACAAAGCTTCTACTTAATAAGAAAAAGTAGGTTGGAGCTGGGGAGATGGCTTACTCAGTAAGGTACACATCGTATAAGCACAAGGACCTGAGTTCAGACCCCTGTCTCCAAGATAAGTTGGAGAATGTATGAGGAAGACAACCAGCATTGGCTCTGGCTCCCACATACAGGTGCATCACACACACACACACAATCAGTCTGCTTTCTGTCTGGAGAGATGGCTCAGTCAGTAAATTGCCACACAAGTCTGAGGATCTGAGTTCAGGTCTTCAGTACCCATGTAAATGCTGAATGGCCATGTGGTCCTCCTGCAGTCCCAGTGCTTGGAAGTGGACACAAGGATCCCCAGAGCAAGCTAGTCAGGCTAGCCAAACTGACAAGCTCTGCTCTCCAATGAGACTATCTCAGTAAGTAAGATGGAGAGCAATCTGGAGAGTCCCCCAACATCAACCTCTGCCCCCCACTCCCATGCACATATGCACACACATATGCAGGTACAGCACACAAACACTAAAATAAAAAGCTGAGTGGAGATGTTTCATCTAAGGGATTTGGTTAGAACAGTCTCCTTCTCCTGGATCACATCAGATCAGATCCCTAGGCCCGGGCCTGGGCTGGCTCCTACCTTCACTCTTTTTACCAATTATTGCTGGTGGGCCTGGGCTGGCTCCTATCTTTTATCCTTACCACTTAGAGCAAAGCAGCTCTGCCGTGTTCCAGAAGGATGGCTTAGAGCACTATGGGAAGACCAGCTAAGTACATGTGGTGTCTCTGAGGATGAATTCCTGTGACGATGGTGACTCCTGTGACAAGGGCATTATGCTCGACCTGCTCTACATGGGACCTGGTGCAGTTGGGCCCTTAGCCTGTGACCTGGCCAGCTCTTCTCTTATAGGTGTTTTTATACCCATCAGTCCTCAGACAGAGGACTTTCTGATCCCCACAGGACTACTGTTCTCAGACTTCCTTGCTAGACAGAGAACAACTTGACGCCTGGTACCCACCATCTTGGGTTATTTTGTACTGCCCACAGGAGGGAGGATCTTCCTCTCAGGGCCTCTGCACTCACCTGGCATGTCCTCTGTCCACTTCCCAGCTCTCTGCCCCAGCGCCCTTCGGAACAAAGGCAAATGTATCAAAGCACGTCCTTACCTGACCATTCGACTTAGAAGGTCTCAATTCTTGGTCTGAGCCAAGCCTGCCTCCCTCTTATTTTTGAGTCTTTTGTGTAGATAATAAGTTGTCCCTTTTCTTACTTAGGATTCCATCATCCACTCGACTTCCATTCCCCCAGCTACAAGTTTTAGTAGATCTTTATTTCATGACCAGTTCCCTACAGCCTATCCAAATCAAACTGCGCAGAAAGCACTTCGCTTAATGTTCCTATCCTTATATTAATGCTACTCTCACTTTTGGTAGAGAATCTTCTGTTTTCAGATGGCAGTAACCTTGGGATGACTCAGAAGGCATCATCGTGCTGGAAAGAAGTGACAGGAGTGCTCAGCACTGCAATATCTCTATCACACCTTCCAAGGCTCAGGGTCTAATGTGGAAGAGGTGGCGGAAAGAATGTAAGAGCCAAAGGAAGGGTAGGACTCCTTACAACGTGCTCCCTCCAGACACAAAATGGCCTGGATACCCATGACCTCACAGTGCCTGACACTACCTACACAAGACCATCATCATAGGAGGAAAAGATGATGATATCAAAATAAAAGAGAGATTGATTGAGATGGGGAGGGGATATGATGGAGAATGGAGTTTCTAAGGGGGAAGTGGGGGGAGGGAGGGTATTACCATGGGATATTTTTTATAATCATGGAAGCTGTTAATAAAAATTTGAAAAAAAATTTAACGACTAATAAATGCTGGGCAGACCTGGCCCCTGTGCCCTGGGCTGCCCTACTGAGAGACACGTGTCTGGGCCCTGAAGCAAGAATTAAGGCTGGAGATTCAGCAGCGGATTCCGCTCTGGTTGGGGCTGGGGCTGGGTCGGGGGGAAGAGGCTGGGAAGAACATGATTTCCTATTCATTATTTTGGATCTAAAAACATTTGTAGCTGCAGGTGCTCCATGTTAAGTCTGTGGCCAGAGTTGAGCTGGTTGTCATATACAGAGGAAGCTGTGAGTGAAACCGCTCCAACAGTAGCCAGGTGCGGTCAGCCCACACTGACCCGCAGGCCTGGACCAGATGGGCACAGGCCTCTCACACCTGACACAGGCTTCCAAGGAATCCCAAGTCAAGCCAGCCCAGCCCACATGACCGCTACTGGCTTTCTAGTAAAGGAAAATCACATCTGCTGCCCACCTGGCCTAAGCCACTGCGCTCCTTTGCGCTTGGAGAGACGCAAACTGAGAGACTACCTCCCAGTCCTCCGCCATCAGCTATCCGATCTCAGGGCCCGCAGTGGCCAGGATCCAGCATTCACTCCACAGAGCTGCCCGGGGGGCGTGCTGCCGGACGTCTTCCCTTCCTAACCTGTGGTGGCAGGCTGCTTGTCCTCGGACTCTGGGCTGCATAGAAATGAGTGGTGGCCACAGTGCTGTCCTCTTGCCCCCAAGGGGTCAAGGAGGCTGTGGCCGGGAAGGGCAGAGGCTGTGGGCGGCTGCTTTCCCACTTGCTCCCCAGTGTGCTGATTCCTGGTGGCTGTTAAATGACCTTTAAAAAACTCCCAATATAGAAATATGGCTGCAGAGGCCTGTGTGCAGGCCCTCACCCCAGCTGTAGGGCTGCCATAGGCCGGACACCTGCCCTCGGCCCACAGCAGCCCGAGCCGTGGGTCAGGACCACGGACCCTGTGTAGAAAGGGGTTGTGCGCGTCCGACTTAGAAGCGCGGCGCTAATGCTCAGGGAGGCCGTTTCCGCGCTGTGTGGTGAGTTCTCGCACAACAAGCCAGGTAAAAAGTCTTCATCGGAATCTGCCCTCACCCCCATTCCAGCTCTGGAAAGTGAAGGCACCCCAGCTCAGCCGCACGGCCAGTCTCAGCAGCCTCCTGTGGCCAAGGCACGTGTGGCCATCAGGTCCCGGCTACTGGGACTGAGGGTCGGTGAAGAGGCGAAAGGCCGAACATTAACCAGGTTCTGGCAAAGCCATGTTCATCGTGGGAACGTTAACATCAGCTTCTACTCCTCTAGCACCTCCATCTCCATCTGGGACACTCTCTGCTTCAGGCTTTTTATTCTGTAGACTTTGGAGACAGTTTTGCACATGGCATGATCACAGACCTCTACTGTTGCTGTTGTAAATAAAATACCTAAATGTTAGAGAAGATCCTTTGTCTCCTCTTCATTGTATCTTGGAGCGTCCACCTTCCATATCGGATGGCTTCGTGTTTGTTTTGTTTTGAGACAAGGTCCTACTATGTACCCCACCCAAGTGAAATCTTAAAACCACCTCACCTGGGATGCCTTCCCAAAAGAATTCTCCCCATTCTCTACCAGCCAACACAACATTCCCTTTCTCCTCTTTCAAAATGTAGTTCTATTTATCAAATCTGTACTTTCCTTTCAGGCCAATTGCAAATTAATACTCCTAGAGTACAATCACATCTTAACTCGACCAAATGTCTAGAACTGACAGAATGACTTCCTGAGATGGTTAACTGTTCAGTGATTAGCATAAATGTATTTATGGTAAGGGTAATTACCAAGTTTGGGCATAAATATACACATACCATGAAACCTGTCCAATATTAAATCCCACAACTAACCTGTGTGGATAGCCTTTCCTTTTTAACTGATGGCTCCAAGAAAGATGACACTGGGGTGATATATGCCTCTGGATTTACTTAAAATCCTTTCCAAAACCATAGGATGGCTTCCAGTTTGATATGTCAACAGAATACTTGCTGTAAAGGGCATGGATGTCTAAGGGGCTTGTTTCCTCCTCAATGTGTTAACAGAGTCTTTAAAAAATGAAGCAAGTGCACAGAAAACTAAAGAACCATCCAAGACAACATATATTAAAACTTACCCATGCGTTATTCAGATAAAATGGTACAGTTGTGGGAGAGTGTTAATGGTATAGTTGTGGGAAAGTCAGAGGTAAAAGTGGAGACCGGTCTTCAGAAATGTCATAAGAAACAAACGAAAGCAAAATTAATTTGAAGACAGTGGTCAGCTCACGTTACTGCCACTGAGTGTGAGGACCTGTGTCAGGAAAAGAAGTCACTTTGGCTCACGGCCGGAGTGCGGAGACCCTGACTCAGCAGACGTAGCCCAGGTAGCAGGTGATGGCTCTTGTCCAGCTTGCAGCCCAACCAAGTCAAACACACTCAACTATCCTGCATTGAACACAATATCCTTATGGGTGTCAGGACCTTGGGCTTACGTTCTGCTGAGGAAGTCCACAGATGTGAGGCAGCTGCCTCCTTTTATCTCCAGCACTGCCAGACAAGTCAAATATGTTATTGAGATCTAGCTAGGTGTTAATGGAAAACTAAGTGAGATGCTTCCTTCCCTTCACTGCCTAATCTGTACATGCCAACTATGTGTACCTGCATCCCTGGCAGCCCTGAGTCCTGAATCTCAGGGAAACAGAGCAAGATCACATCGCTAAAGATCAAGAAGTGACAGTGTTGCGTCACCATGTGAGTAGGACAAAACGCGGCAGAACAGAAAGAGCTGAGAATGGATTTGGACATTTGGGACCTGGTTTAAATCCAGTTCTGCATTTATCACCTGTGTGATCTTAGACAAGTTACTAAACTGCTTTCTATCTTTCCAGTTGTAAAATGGCAATTATGATTTTTATCTTGTAGTGCCTCATAAATGACAGTTATTCGTGTGCTTTAGACTGAAGCCAAGACTTGCTCTCTTCCACAGATGCAGCAGACAGGATCAACAGACCGAAAGAATAGCTAGGCACTATGGAACAGCAGGCAAACTCTTGATACAGACTAAGGTGGTATCTAGCCTAAATGCAATCAACTCTGAGAGTGCCTGTGGCCAAACCCTCTTCAAAGCATAAAGCCCGTAAGACTACAACATGGGTGCCACGTGCCATAACTGAAAATGTGTTCTTACATTTTTTGCAAGTGTCTGTGATGTATGCATATGTGTGGGCACATGTGCATGTGTGTGATGTCTACCTATGTGAGTGCAGATGTGCGTGTGATGTATGCGTATGTGTTATGTGCATGTGTGATGTCTACGTGTGTGTGCAGATGTGCGTGTGTGATGTATGCATATGTGTGTGCATATGTGTGTGATGAATGCATACGTGTACAGATGTGCGTTTGTGTGATATATGCGTGCGTGTGCAGATGTGCATGTGTGTGATATATGCATTTGTGTGCAGATGTATGTGATGTATGCATATGTGTGTGCATATGTGTGTGATGTATGCATGTGTGCAGATGTGCGTTTGTGTGATATATGTGTGCGTGTGCAGATGTGCATGTGTGTGATGTATGCATTTGTGTGCAGATGTATGTGATGTATGCATATGTGTGTGCATATGTGTGTTATATATGCATACGTGTACAGATGTGCGTTTGTGTGATATATGTGTGCGTGTGCAGATGTGCATGTGTGTGATGTATGCATTTGTGTGCAGATGTATGTGATGTATACATATGTGTGTGCATATGTGTGTGATGTATGCATGTGTGCAGATGTGCGTTTGTGTGATATATGTGTGTGTGTGCAGATGTGCATTTGGGTGATGTATGCATATGTGTGCAGATGTGTTTGTGTGATGTATGCGTGTGTGTGTGCAGAAGTGCATGTGTGACATATGCCTATGTGTGTGCAGATGTGCATGTGTGATGTCTATGTATGTGTGTAGATGTGCATGTGTGATGTATGCATATGTGTGTGCAGATGTGCGTGTGTGATGTTTACGTATGTGTGTGCAGATGTGCATGTGTGATGTCTATGTAGGTGTGTGCAGATGTGTGCGTGATGTCTACATATGTGTATGATGTCTATGTATGTGTGTGCGGATGTGTTTCTGTGATGTCTATGTATGTGTGTGCAGATTGTTTGTGTGATGTATGCATATGTGTGTGCAGATGCACATATGTGATGTCTATGTATGTGTGTGCAGATGTGCATGTGTGATGTCTGTGTATGTGTGTGCAGATAGATGTGTGTGCCCCATGAGCATGCATGCTCAGGCCAATGGAGAACACCAGGCCCTGCGCTCAGTTCTTATCCACATATTATCCTGGAGATGGTTTCTTTCCCTCCATCCAGAGCTGCTGTCTGTCAGCAGGCCCTAGAGATTCTCCAGTTACCACCCCAGCATGCATGGCCATCCCAGCATTTTATTTGGGTTCTGGGGACTAGAACTCAGTAGTCTCCAGCCTGAGAGGCCTTTGTACTTAAGCAGCAAGCACTCTTAACTGCTGAGGCATCTCCCCAGCCCCTTGGCCATGTTTTTAAAGGGAGTTGGAAGATGGCTCAGTGGGTAATACACTTGCTGTGTAAGCATGAGGACCTGAGTTTCAATAGTCAGAACCCATGTAAAATGCCAGTGTTTGGGCATGCGCCTGCAATGCCAGTGTTGGGAAGACAGAGACGGGGAATCCCTGAGGCTCACTGGCTTTCTAGTTTGGTCAAATCAAAGAGCTCCAGGCTCAGCGTGGGGCCCTGTCTCAAGGAATAAGGTGGAGAGTGACTGAAGAAGACTTCTGATGTTGATATCTGGCACCACGCGCGCGCGCACACACACACACACACACCACAGACATAAAACTCAAAGAAGAAAGATAATTCTAATATTTTTGGAGTGGTGAAACATCATAATTTTCTGATCTAGGATCATATTTTTTTCATGTACCTGACAGAGTACCTGGCCCAAGTATTCAATAAGTAAATTTGTTTTTTAATTAATTAATTTATTTATTAATTTTTTTGAGAGAGAGGCACATAGAGATAGAGATAGATAGATAGATAGAGTCAATAAGCAATTTCTAATTAAACTTTTCTAGTGAACTTAACCCTACTTCCCAGTATAGAGTATGGAAAATAGCAAGTATGCTATAAGCAATGCTAAGGCAATATCCCTTCCAGCATTTTCATAGTATGTATAGTTAGTTTCATACTATTAATCCTATTATCCAGTTACTATTGAAGCCCTTGATAGTGATCTTCAACCGAGAAAAGAAAAATCCCAAATATCTCATGATTATCTTTATTGACTAGCCTAGGTTTGTTTCACTCTCCCCACAGCTCATGCTCACATCTGTGGCCTCTCTTTTATGGGCTCTGGAGCTATAAATCTGAAAAAGGACAGATAAGGTAGGAACCTTGTTAAACAAAATCCCCACTGAAATGTTAAACATTCAAACAGGAGTGGCCTGCCTTTATCTCTCACCACCCAGCTTTGACCCAGTCTGTTTCCTTTTACAAAGGGTCTGCTGTCTGCAGAGCAGCCATTATTCCCCCCAGGAGACCAAAAGTCACTCCCCAGCTAGGTATTTCCCAAAGGACTGGTACTGTATGTTCCAGAGGGAGCTTGCTGAGCTGACTATCAGGGCTGCCATAAAATGCCTTGATTTTTATCTTTAGCTGGGCAGATTGGGCTTTTTGATAACCTCAGTCTATTTCCCTGGAAATGCCAGTACATATCCATATGCTGACTCATTCTGGGTGCAGAAAGCATCTGATTTCCTCAGAGGGTGGAGACTGCAAAGGCCAAGACTCTCAAGACAAGAAGAGTTGGAGAGTGCGAGAAGACGGATGGACAGGCACAGGGAGAGCTGCTCTGGGTTGATTATTTACAGATAGTTTGCCAGCAGCCAGATAAGGCAAGGCTCAGCCTGGCAGCAAGTACAGTAGTGGGTCCTTTAGGCCTTTCATTTTAAGATAAAAAAGATCTGGCATGTTTATTAAGCAATTTGGCTACCCTAAGCTTGGGCCTACACCTCTGATGATAGCAGCGACTTCTATTTGTCCTGCTGAACCGCTGGATTTCACTGCATTGTAAAGATGAGGTTATTATTATTATTATTATTATTTATTTATTTAATTTTTTGAGACAGGGTCTTAATACATAGCCAACTGGCCTTGTACTCAAGATTCTCCTGTTTCAACCTCCCAAATGCTGTGATCATAGGCATGCGTCACCGTGCCTGGCCATCGTACTTTCACAGAGAAGGTGTTTAATAAACGTGGACATGTGAACCTGTCTTTCATTGAAAAAGATCATGATACAGTTTTTGTAGATATCTCTGTAGGGGCATAGTCTCTGTAGTAAGCATAAAGACAACACATTAAATCCTGATGATGACTAAGTACGTGTATGATTCTTACAGATTAATGCAAACTGCAGTTTAAGACGATTGCCAAACCAGGTAAAATTATGACTGGGCAGTAGGGCTGATCAAAATCACGGGGCCAACATGGGATTTTTGGTAGATCCAGGCCCAAAGTGGGCCATTCTAGGAAGCCTTGAGTGGTGTGCATACCTGAACCCCAGTCCTTGGAAAGCTCAGTAAGGAAGACCAGGAGTTCAATGACAGCCCCTGTTACATGGCAAGTTCAAGGACAGCCTGGATTACAAGAGACCTGGTCTCAAAAAACCAAAACCAACCAAAAAAAAAAAAAAAAAAAAAAAAAAACCAACCCAAAACTCACCAAAGCATTAGGAAATCACTGCATAAGAATCACCCTTTCAAGGATGAGTCTACTCACTGCTGAGTTCTCACAACATATACAGACTTCTATTGCTACCAATGTAGTGGTTTCACCTCACACTTAACGATCACACTTAAAGATAAAGTTATCAAGGATGAGTCTACTCACTGCTGAATTCTCACAATGCCTACAGACTTCTATTACTATTAATGTAGTGCTTCATCTCATGCTTAAAGATCACTAAGAGATATGTGCAAACAGACCTCCTGAACATCTTGCTTCCACCTCCCAAGTGCTGGGGTTACAAGCATGGGCACACCATGCCCAGCTTTCTTGCAGTGAAATGGAGCCATAGTTCTGAAGTGTGGCTAGTGGACTGTGTAGAAAGGGCACAAGCCACATTCTAACCTGATTCTCAGTCACCCACATCCTGGCCTGGAGTAGGGGGCGTGGAGACTGCACAGAATAGAGAAATGACTAGACTGAGGAAGTTGGGTCTCAGAAGGTCTGCATGAAGCAGGGTCCTCTCCCCAACCATTTATGTGTCTGTATGTACATGTCTGTATGTGTGTGCATGCATGTGAAGGCCAAAGACTAACCTCAGGTGTTATACTTGGGTATGCCATCAGCCTTTTTTTGAGACAGTGTTTCTTGCTGGCCTGAACTCACCAACTGAACTAGACTGACTGGCCAGTGACCTTAAGGAATCTGCCTGTCTCCACCTCCTAGCACTGCAATTACAGGAGTGCACCACCACACCCGACATTTATCCAGGTTCTGGAGATTGAGCTCAGACCATCATGCTAGCAAGGCAAGTGCTTTACCGACTGAGCTGTCTTCCCAGCTCCCAGACTTTCTTGACCAACACAATCTCCTTTAAAAATGTGTATGGCGTGTGTGTGTATGTGCATGCATGCATGTGCTGTGGTATGAGAGATGCAGTTGAGAGCTGGGGACAGGGAAGCTGTTCATGCATTTGTAGAGTGAGGGAGCTGAGGTGGTAAAATGGCACTGGGGGGAGTACTAGAGTTCTGTCTCTTCACTGCGTCACTGTAAATGTCCTACTTACTGATAGTGTCCCACAGTTGTGCAAGATATTCCCATTGGGACAAATGAGCAAAGGGAACAATGATGCAAAATTTAAAAAATGTTTTAAAGTCCTAAGGCAACCTGTGGATAAATATTAACAAAACCAAGGAAGGCAGTTTCTCCTTTATCTTTGGAAAACAGAAACAAAGTACTATCGCTCACAGAGAGCCCATGGACTCCAATGTGTGATTCAGTCAAACCTGTTATCCTTAGCTTCTTTACCTTAAAAACAAGGACAAATCCTGCACTATCCACTTCATGGAATTTGGAGAAGATCAAATGAAATGAAATGAAACATGGGAAGTACTTTGAAATATTATAAAGTCTTATTATTGATATTCAAGAGCCATTGTTAAGCACAATTTGAGATGACAAAAGGATGACATAAACTCCACTTATGTTTATTACTGAAGGATAGATACAAATGCTGTAGGACCTTGAACTTGTATTGACTCAGTGACAAGATGGAAGGGAAGTTAGGAATCCCATAGGCATGGTAATAAGACATCAATCATGGGACTTAGCAGGTAAGCACTTCCCTAGTATGTGTGAGACTCTGGGTTTAATTCTCAACATTGAAAAAAGTTCTTGCAGATAAAAGTATGTGTAATATGTTACCTTTTCTATAAGAAAGAAGGAAATGAAGACTATATACTTCTATGTCATTTCTTTGTATAAAGAAACTACAAGTCTGAATTTAAGAAACTAACAAGTGATAAGAAGAGGATCAAAGTGTATGGGACAGATATGAAGATGGGATTTGTCATACTGTGCATTTAAAAAAAATTAAGACTGGGCTGGAGAGACAGCTTACCGGTTAAGGTACTTGCCTCAAAGCCTAAGGACCCAGATTCCATTCCCCAGTAGCCACATAAAGCCAGATGCACAAAGTGGCACATATATCTGGAATTCGTTTGCAGTGGCTAGAGGTACTGGAGTTGCCATTATCTCTCTCCCTATCTGCCTCTCTCTCTCATTCTCTCTTTTAAATAAATAACCAAATAAATAAAACATTAAAACAATTAAGTGAGTATATTGCCTGTTCAATTAATACAGTGAGAGAAAGAAGTCTCAGAGAAGGCCTGTATCTTGTGTGTGAGATGGAGAGGGGCACTACCTTTTTGTGCTTTTCAGTCTTAGATCCAGGAATATACGGCTAGCTGAGCATTATCACTAGGATAAATGCACACATGTATGCGTGCCCATGCATACATGTATGTGTGTGTATGACTAAATCTGTCTATTTCAGAAACTTGTAGTCAAGTCTTATCTCCTTCCTGTCCTACAAGGCTGGAAGAATTTGGAATTATGGAAAGGGGGACTGAAGCAGCTACTCGTGCTTCTTAATTATCTGCCTCATGGGTCACTTTGTGTAAGAGTAACTTTCAAACTATGTAGTGAGTTCCAGACCAGCCTGGGCCATACAGTGACACCCAATCTCAAAAACAAAACAAACTGGGCATGGTAGTACAGGTCTTTAATCCCAACACTCGGGAGTCAGAGGCAGGAGGATCACTGTGAGTTCAAGGCCACCCTGAGACTACATAGTCAATTCCAGGCCAGCATGGGCTATAGTGAAACCCTACCTCAAAAAAAAAAAAAAAAAAAAAACAGCAGAAATAAGGGTTTGGGAGGTATCTGAGATGTTCAGGGTGCTTGCTTGCAAGCTTGCTGGCCCATATTCAATTCCCTAGCACCTATGTAAAGCCTTACATAAAGTGGTACACACATCTGTGAACCCAAAGTGTCTATGGCAATGGGAGGTGGAGCCAGGGAAGTGTGGATGGTCCTGGGCCAGCTAGACTGGAGCACATGCTACAGGGGAAACAACAAGGGAGACTGGATCACACCAGGTGGAAGGAGAGGATGAACAGCCCGGGTTGTCCACAGGTCCCCACACATGTGCATATGATGTGTCCCCCTACAACTCCCTCTCCCTGTAAAAGTAAAACACAGCAACTCTTCTCAAATGAACAAAAACATCAAAACCCACCCCAAACAAGCAATGAGCAGCAGATGATTTAACTGCACATGATGGCTTTATGTAAACCTGGTTGGACTACCTTGCAAGACAAGATGAGAGGAAAGACAGAAGCCGGTGTCCTTGTTTCTACTTCTTCACCACAGCCGTTACGCCCAACCCGCCTTGGCGCCTATGTGGATAAAACCACTGCTGTTGCTGGTGCAGCTGCACACACCTTTAATCCCAGCACTCAGGAGGCAGAGGTAGGAGGATCACCATGAGTTCGAGACCAGTCTGAGGCTCTATAATGAACTCCAGGTCAGCCTGGGCTAGAGCAAGACCCTACCTCAAAGAACCAAAAACAAAAAAACCCAAAAAAACAAAACAAAACACTGCTATCTATCTCTCAGAAGTATCAAAGTTAAATCTGGGTTGTTTCAATGACTTTCTAGTTGTTAAAAGAAAATCAAACTTGCAAAGCTGAAATCCGGAAGCAGTTTCTTCTGACTGGATTAGTTTTCTGCAGCCGTGACCTCCACAACCACGGAAACAACGAACAGGGCTGGAGAGAACTGTCTTTGAACATGGGGATGCTTGGTCTCCTGTTTACTCTCCAAGATGTCCACTGAGTCTGCAGTCCTGGGCTGTTCACCTCCCAGAAGAATGGGTCTTTTGAAGGACTGTATCCCTTTGGTTAGAGGCAGCTGACATGTTTCCTTCTTGTAAATACAGTGTTCAAGCACCATCCCACTGGAAGGGGCTCTGCCATTTCACTGACAGGACAGGGCAGAACATCTGAATTGGTTTGGCTCACTCTGTTCTTTGAACAATGCCATTTGGAGATGTTTTTGTTGAGATCACAATTCATTTGTGAGGTCTCAATCAAACAGCTTAAAGGATATACTTTGTAAATTCCTTTTATATGTTTGACATAAGAAGCAGTTTATAATATGAAGTTTCCAAGCATAGAGCCAAATAAAAATAATGATCATAAGTGTAGCCAAGAGAGTTTTCAAAAGGATGCTATCCAGTGGGAAGGCCACGGGGAATCTGAGTAGGTTAGCCTCTAGAAAAGGACTGCCCTGGTCAGCCCTGGATCTTGAGTATAAGTAAGGCACCTGGCCAAAGAACATGCACCAATGCTCACAAGTAAATGCCCACTTCCACTAAGGGAGCAGACGACAGAAACCCATCTCTACAAATGTGAAGGCCTCTAAAAGCTAAACTAGCCTCTATGTCTCAACTGAGAGACTAAATAGGAAAATACATGAAATCTCTAGTGCCCCCAAGACGTTACAGGCTACTGCCGAGGCTCTTGTTTGCCCACCAGAATTAGATGGTAAGAACCTATTGAAGACTCCATGTGCTTGGGCTGCAGGCCACTGAGAAATCAAGCTGGAGCTGAGCTGGAAGCTTTCTCTCTGTTGACTAGCTGTCAGGATGCTGGGAAGACCTATGCAGCCTATTGGAGGAGAAAAGTCATCAATATTCTTAACCAGCAGTGGATCCTACAAGTTTTACAGCTGGTTATACAGGACAAATGTACCAACTGGTGCAATGATGGCATGTTTCTTATGGGGGATACCAACTTCTCTCTGGCTGCACTTCAGGGAATTCCTGCCTGGTCCTATAAACGTAATCAAATGCCTAAGGCTGGGGATGTCATAAGTCCTAAGGGGGGAAACTACTACTGTGTCTGGCTAAATGGATAGCTTATGTCCACTAAACTACCCTCTAAGAACTTGTGTTGCCTATATATTAACACTACTCTCATTTTTGGCTATAGAAGCTTCTCTTTTCAGATGACTGTGCCTCAAAACTCACCAGTGCTGAGAAGAAGTGACAGTGTTCAGCACATGGTGGGATATGTCTACTGTACCTTCTAAAGCTCTGCTGAAGAGGCGGTTAGGAGAATGGAAGAACCAAGCGAAGGGGAGGAGCACTTTGCAATGCTGCCTTACAGACACAAAATGGCCATGGTATTCATGGCCTCACAGTGGCTGCTGCTACCTACACAGACCTGCATTATAGGAGGGGGAAAATATGACATCAAAATATAAGACAGACTAGATGAGAGGAATTAATGATCAGGGTATATTGTCTATGTGTATGGAGGTTGTCAATGAAATTTTTTTTTAAAAGAAAATACACAGAACCAAGTTTTCTTGTGAAACAGAGCTGGGCAGGGACAATGGTTTAGAACAGAGATTGCTGGAAGATGGTTGGCATTTACAATGGAAGGTACTTGTTAGCTCCCTGGCCTGGATCACACTGACAGGTTCCCCTGGGCAATTAGCTTTGCTAGACTTACCTGTATGCAAAGTTTGCTCATCAAGGACAGGTACCATGGTTCCCCTGGAGACCAGGAAGTCTTAATTCTTAATTCATTTTTTTTCACACTAGGGAATTCAAAAGGTTCATAATGCAAGGGACAGCCTCGTAACTAAGGACACCAGTGGGAATACTGTGGAGCTTGTATCACCTCATTTTTAGAAATGAAATGGAAGTTAGGATCCCTACCCACAAGGTATACTTAAGGTGGGATTCTCCTGGATATATACCTATTTTGGGAGTGGAAATAATATAGTGATATTGTGCTTGTGTTGTGTACCAAATTCCTCTGAATTGAAATATTCCCTCCTGAAGGGAGGAGGGAGGCTCTGGAGACTCAGGATATCAAGCCTGGGACAGCAAAAACTTAAAAGGTCCCATGACCACTCCCCAAGAAGCTGAGCTGCCTGCAAGTCATACAGCATGCTACAGACTGCCTGCAGGGTGTGCAGTGTGCATGAGAGAGGCCACTTCTTGTGAGTCATCACCTATGCTGGGGGTGGAGGGCAGTGATGCAGCTGTTGAGTTATCCCTGCTCCTGAAAGCGAGCCCTCACTCTGCCCTGTAAGGACCCCCAATGAACTCATTGGTTCACCAAAATTGGATTTGGCGCAGTTATATTTTGGTGTCATCTGAGCCCTGTCTGGAGTATACAGAGGTGTCTTCACATCTCCCCAGGGAAAAATGTTTCATGCAGTACCTTGCCAAATACAGTGATAGTCCTTACCCAGAAAGTGGTATTATTTTATGAAAGACTAGGAAAAACGGCTGCGGGCAGATGAGGCCACTGACTGTAAGCTCGGCTTCATACCTTGCTGACTCCAACTTAGAATGTCATCTTTGGCGAGCTGTCCACTCACACTCCTCAGAGATGAGGGCAGTGTCTCCATTCTTCCCTCTTATGTGTGGCTGGACACTGACCTTCTGCTCTTGGTGTCAGAGCTTCCAGGTTCTCTGTGAAGCTCTGAAGGATTTTTAAAGGTTATCTCACACACACCTGGGGATACCGCCAATCCATTATGAGAGTGGAGTCCTAATGCACCTTAGCACATAGGGCCTGAGATCAGTTCCTAGATTTAAATCCTAGCTGTCACTTAAACTTGCTGTGCCACAGCTTTGTCTTTTGTCACATGGGACAATACTAGTAATTACCCACAGAAGGATGTTGGGAGGATTAAGTGATGTAATATATGCAAAGTACTGAGCACAGTGTCTGAGGTATGGTACACACTGAATTCTCGTTAACTAGAATTATGATTACCATCAACAGCCACAGTTCTGCACCAAATAATGCCTATGAGTCATCAATGTCGGTAGCTCTTTAACACGAACTCTAAGAAAAGGCTTTGTGGTGCTAGGTCAGTGTCAGAAGTTGCTCTGTAAGCAGCTTCCTTTACTTCCTCTACTGAGGGCAACACCTTCTTTGGTTATAATTTGTTAATTTGAAGTTGAAATCACTGCACACTTTCATGACCTTTCTTTGATGAGAAAAACTCACTTTCACAATGACTTTACTCCAACGATTACAATAGAAAGAATCATACCACATATACACGAAAGGGTAGAGAAAAAAAATCAGTGCATGATCGTGCATGTCATTTACATCTCCTTCCTTACAAGAAATCCTTCCAGAACTTTCAAAAGGTGTCCCACAAATCTAGGAATCACAATAAAGAGAGAATAACCAAGAAAGCTCTGTGAAATAAACTCTCAACCTAGTGTCAGAACTTATACAATAAGCTTTATGGAGTTAACTCTAAAGATACAAAAGAAGTCTCAATTTGAATAAAAAATGTGAGGATGTTTGCGATGGGCCAGGCTATCTCAGTCAGACACTGGAAAAGAGCAGGTGCTGACAGAGCCGTAGATCGTCAAGGAAGTCCAGTTAACATGAAGCAAAATGTTTCAGGCTTGGAAAGGACCCAGTAGTTCTCATCATTAAAACAAGAAGAGAGACCCTTTTACATTTTTTCCATAGTCTTCATCACTGTGAATAGTAAACAGAATTGACAAGCTTCACCTGTGGCTCATAATGAACTACTTCATGATGCTTTGAAAGTTACTGACATTAGAAGCGGTCGTAGCAAACTAAGAATCTTTCCGTATTTTTGATAACCCTAAAATAGCACTACACATTTTTTTAAAAAAATTTGTTTTTATTTATTTATTTGAAAGTGACAGAGAGAGAAAGAGGCAGATAGAGAGAGAGAATGGGCACGCCAGGGCCTCCAGCCACTGCAAATGAACTCCAGATGCGTGTGCCCCCTTGTGTATCTCGTGGGTCCTGGGGAATCGAGCCTTGAATGGAGGTCCTTAGGCTTCGCAGGCAAGCGCTTAACCACTAAGCCATCTCTCTAGCCCAGTACTACACTTTTCTTATAGCTTTGTTTTGAAACAATTTTTAATACATACCAATGTGGTTCCCACTTTTAGTCACTTTACTGGTACAAATTTGCCCTTCAAATAGATTCATTCATCTAAAACTGTGATTTGGATCCAAAAAAGTAAACAAGTTTTGAGAAACCTCACAGTTTTGGGTTTATTGAATGGCCATCTTGTTTGTTTCATGGCCAACTAGATATTCTATAGAAAACATCACATCCGGGGAAGGAGTGTTCAGGTAAAAGTGGACACCATCCACCAAGCACGGAGCGGCGGCTGCGGAGATGGTCTTGCCTCTTACTAGAATGCAAATAACATCCTGGGCCACACGAGGAACCACGCAGCTGGACAAGATCTGAGGCTGGAGGGGCATTTGCAGCAACTAACATAGCCTTGGCTTTACTTAAGATTTGGAAAGTTGCCCTAATTTCTACTTAATTGTCCTGAGATAAGGAAAGAATTACTTAGATGCTAGCAGAATTAGTGTGAAGTTGTAAATTTTCTCTGGCTTAAAAAATAAGAAGTTCTACTACAAGCTGAATTCTCTGAAAAACAAAATAACTGTTTTTTGTACTTAATGTAAACTTAAAATGAATGAATGAATGAATGAATGCAGAGATGCAAAAATAAAGATAGAAGTAGTGTCAAGAAATCTGTTTGCACATTAATCATTAAAAGAAAGAAAAAAAATCAGAATACAGAACTCATCAGTGTTTAGATCCCATGAACCTGCAACTTGCCTGCATCCTTTAGGACAGAGCAAGCCAAGCCCTACATGGGGACACTGAAAACATGGGCACAGCTTGTACAAGGAGGACGTTGGTTCTCTTTTCTCTTTTTAAAGATGTGACTGCTTACGACAACAACAGACATCTGTAAGGTTGTGCTGGCACCATGATACGGGCTGTTAATAGACAGGAGAATAGACATCAGTAGGGTTGTGCTGGCACCATGACATAGGCTGACCTAACAGAAAGGACAACACACATCCGTAAGGCTGTGCTGGCACCATGACATACAGTGATTTAACAGACATCAGTAAGACTGTGCTGACACCATGACACAGGCTGACCTAACAGGCAGGACAGTTGGTAGCACAGATAAGGAAGAAAAGGGAGCAGAGTTGGTACATCATCAGAACAGAGTCACTATCTGCCTGAAGTGAGTAGGTTGAGTTGAAGATGTATGTTCCAATCATGACAACAAACTACTGAGAAAGTGACGGAGCAACAACCCCAAATCAATCACCATGTGTGTGTGCCATTGCTCCAGCTCTTTGCTGCCTGGGGACTCTGGCACAAGCTCTTTTCTCTACAGTTCTTGCCTAGCTTCTGAATGGCTGCCCATTAAGGTTTCAGATAAGTATCACCTCTAAGAAGTCTTTCCTGACCATGCTGATAGTGACCAGTCTTAAGTCTCTACTCTGCTCCATCATGCCGGCCCCCACCTGAAGCTTACGTCTGTTTACGTGCTTCTCTATCACTGGTCTCTCGTTAGACTCAACCAGAGAGTCAGTTTCCCTTTCTCATCCTTTCTGTCTCCCGCCCCACTTCTCTCCACATACACTATACCACCCTCCACTGGCTCACACATGTATGCATCTCGAGGGTCACTTTCCCACATCGCTTGCATGTAACATGCTGTCATAAGACAGTGGCTAGGAAGCCTACCAGTCTACTCCACCTCCGCCTGGTCCCGCCTCTCTCCCACTAGACCATGTCAGCAAGCTTCCTCTGAAAAGGGTCAAACAATAAATATTTTAGGCTATGCACCATTTCTGCTGCACACCATCTACTCCTTTTCTCTTCCTAACCATCCTGTAAAAATATAACACTAGTTTATATATATGAAATATATATATAACATATATATACATACATATGTTATAAAATATAACACACCTTTAATTCTAGCACTTGAGAGGCTGAGGTAGGAGGATGGCTATGAGTTCAAGGCCAGACTGGGCTATTCTGTGAGTTCCAAATCAGCCTGGGCTAGAGTAAGAACTTGCTTCAAAAACAAATGTACACAACTGAGGAGCCACTTTAAACAGGATGAAGGAAAATGTGGCCCACAGGCCGGCATTTCCTAACTTCTGTTCTAGGTTACTGTAAGCATCTGAAGATCAAGGCTAAGTCATTTACATCTACCCCTAATCAGTACATTACTGGACATACAGTAGGCGCGCAGTACATTTACACCTCAAACTGACTGTAGGCAGTGGCGGCCGGGAAGGGGAACACGGCAGATTTGGACTTGCAGGCATTTCCTAGGGAGACATGGCCTATGTATGGCTCAGGCTGGATGGTCAGGCATTCACAGGTACTGGAACAAGGCAGCTTGTCACAGGGTCTCACCTACAATTTAACTTCCTTGGAAGTCACTCATGTCAACACTCCTTTCCAGGCAGCAACTCTGGGACAAGGGAGGCCTTGCCTTGCTTCTGCTGCTGCCTGGGGCCATGCCAAGGACTGCTGCTTCCCCAGGGCTGATCTTGTTCTGGGCCATCTCGCCTGCCATGCGGCTTTCTTGCCGCCCAGCATTCTGAAAAGCTGCTAGCTTGAGGACATCCAGAGGTAAGAGCAACTTGACAAACACAAGATTACCTGCTAGGCTGCTACAATAGTGCTCAGATAACTAGCCAGAAAACCTTCCCACAAATGATTGCTGGACGGAGGAAACACATTTCTGAGTCTGCTGCAGTTCTGACTCCAGATAACTGACAAAGGATGATGGGAGGGTAGGAAGGAAGGAGAAGACAGACTGGAGAGCTCCTTAGTCATGCCCAGAGCCACAACCCATTCCGGGAACTGCCAGAATGCCATGGTGCTCAGTGTCCCTGAGGATATCTAAAACTCAGACAGCACCTCCACCTGAGACATGTTTGCTTCTGCAGATCAGAACATCTGAAGTCAGAGCTGTCGGCCTTCAGAGAGGGGTTCCTTTTTCCTCTAGCACCCCAAAAGCTCAGTTAGCACTAGCAGTTACTCAGTTGATGCTGTTTTGTTGGGCCGAGGAAGACGAGGGAGGTGGAGAAAGCAGAGATGCTATTTGTGTCCTGCTAGGTCTTTAGCCTCTACCAAGTTGAGGAGCCACCCACGGAAGACCGACTCTATCTCCAGGCACTTCCTTCCTCCTCTTTCACATCTTGAGATCCCAGAATATTCTGCTGCAATGTTCTTTGTTATGTCCCTGCCACCCTGTATTCACCTCACCATTTTCATGGAAGGGAAAAAAAGGAACAAATGGTTCCTTTGGGCACTGTAACCAACCAAGCAGATGCTTCCAAAGGAAGGTAAGCGTCAGATGTGCAACCATATGACTGAGGAAAACACATTATCCAACCAGACTTCACTGATGTAGCAGTCCTACGTTTTAGATAAGAAAGAAGCAAAAGGGTGGAAATGATGCATTTAAAGACAGGCTGTGAGTTAGTGATGGAGCAGGAAACAGCATCAAAGGACCCTGCTCTTATCTGCTGAGTGTGGACAGTGACACTAAAGGACAGGGAGCAAAAAGCCGGGGGGGGGGCGGGGGGGGAGAGGAGGGCGACAGTCCAAGGAAATTAAACCCCAGTTCACTTGTGGCTATACTAAGGGGTACCAGAAGTCCTCAAAAAAACTATTCAAACCAAATGAAAATAGAACTGTAATTCAGTTACATGTCTGACTTAGAAAATCTAAGATAGCAAGGCATAGAAGTTGTAAGAAATACTAGAAAAACTAAGATAGCAAGGTAGAGAAGTTGTAAGAAATACTAGGAAAACCAAGACAGTGAGGCTGAAAAGTTCTAGGGTTCTAGGGAGACAATATTCTGTAGGATATTCAGAAGCAACAGCAGGACCTATGAACACTGCCTGTGCTGAGGTCAGCAGAAGCTGTCTGAGGAATGTTCTTTTGTTCCTGCGTGTCACTGCCAGTGATTGTCTCCTGTCTGGCTGCTATGGCTTCCGTACTGTTTGTCTCCCAAGGACCATATGCTGGAAGCTTCGCCCAGCATGGTGCTATTGCACAGAGGTAGAACCCTCGATGTCAAGCCTAGTGGAAAGTGGTTAGGGCATCGTGGGCACTGTGTTGAGGGACTGACTTAGTTCTCACAGGAATGGGTTGTTATAAAACTGAGCTACCCAATGCACTGGGACCCTTCTGCATGCGGTCAGCTCCCCTTTCTCTGCCATATGGTGACCTATTGGAGTCCGACCCTCCCTGATTGGGAGCTAAACAAACCACTCCTTTTTATGAAGTGTTTAGCCTCAGGCATTTCAATATAGCAACAGAATATTAACTAATATATTAGCCACCACCAGAATGGTCATTTTTGAGCTGCATATAGAAAACAAGCATTAGGACTAGGGAGCAGCAAACGTGTATTTTGTTTCTTATGTCTGATCTGATCTGATCTGATAAGACATCAACTGAAGGAAGAACCTTAGCTAGGAGACAAAAGTAAATGTTAGGAAAAAGATTCCAGGTGCCAGGCCATTTTCCAGAGCAAGGAGCTGGCTGAGACACATACATAATTTACTAATGGCTGTTTTTTTCTTGTTGTGTTTTCAGCATTTGTGGTCTTTATTATTTTTTCATTTATTAGCATACAAAGAATAAGGTTTCATCATGGTGTTGGTTTTTTTAATTTAAAAAATATTTATATTTATTTTAAGAAGTCATTTAAAATAGCTTGTATTATTTTTACATGTATTTACAACTTCTTTGTATGTGCATATCACATTTATTTAAAACCATGCAAAATTATTTCAAGAAGAGACAAACCATTTAAGCGATGAGATTGAAGCAAAAACTCTCCCAGTTAACAAATGTCCAGGTCCAGATGGGTTCACTGGTGAATTTTACCAGATCTCCAAAGAACTAATACCAATCTTTCTCAAACTATTCCATAAAATAGGAAAAGAAGAACACTACCAAACTCCTTTTACCTTGATACCAAAACCAGATAAAGACACAATAAAAGAAGAAAATTACAGACCAATCTCCCTGATAAACAAAGAGGCAAAAATTTTCAACAAAAATGATTGCAGACAGAATACAGAAACATGTCAAAAAGATTATTCACCATCATCAAGTTGGTTTTATCCCAGAGATGCAAAGATGGTTCAGCATGGTAATCAGGTTTTGATGAGGCTGTCCATAGCCACTCTGGAGGCACCTGGCCACCACCACCACACAGACTCTGGGGGAGCAGGGCTGGGACAATCACACCACACCACTGCAGACAGACTCTGGGGGAGCAGGGCTGGGACAATCACACCACACCACTGCAGACAGACTCTGGGGGAGCGGGGCTAGGACAATCACACCACACCACTGCAGACAGACTCTGGGGGAGCAGGGCTGGGACAATCACACCACACCACTGCAGACAGACTCTGGGGGAGCAGGGCTGGGACAATCACACCACACCACTGCAGACAGACTCTGGGGGAGCAGGGCTGGGACAATCACACCACACTGCAGACAGACTCTGGGGGAGCAGGGCTGGGACAATCACACCACACCACTGTCTCATGTTACAAGAGATAAAACAAAGCTGGGTGTGGTGGCACACACCTGTAGGCCCAGCACTGCCATCACTGTGAGTTCCAGGCCAGCCTGGACTACATAGTTAAAGTTTCAGGTCAGCTTGAGCTAGGGTGACACCCTATGTTGAAAAAACAAAAACAAAAAGCGCTAAATCAGTGATTCAGTGGGACTCTGGAGTTGGGATGCCAGGATAGGAAGTCATTGTTGTGAAGCTCCCTCCTCCAGAGAGCCCTTTACTGTAGGTCAGAGTCTACATGCTTAGGTTGTCTGGAGGCCTGATAGTAGCCCCTCCTGACATGCATGTGTGAGGAAGGAAAAGTAGACGGAGGTGTGATCCAGTGATCTTAACAAAGTGTAGCTAGCAGCATATTCAAGCTGAAAATCTTTTACTTCCCAGCTCTGTCTGTCTGCACACATAATTAATACAAAGGGATATGCCTGCATTTGAAAAGAAGGCTTCAATGGATGCTGAGCTGCTAAGCAAGAGCGCAGTGCAAAGCACTATACAACATGCTGACTGCTGGGCAGCACTGCCAGAGCAGGAGGCCCACTCTGGAACAGCAGAGCCAACTCTCCATGGTCTCTGTGGGGGTGTGCCAGCCTGTGGCTTCACATGGAACCTTTCTTCCCACACTGAGGACACCTGGGGGCTTTTCTTCATATTATGCAAGCCTTTAATCCCAGCACTCAGAGGCAGAGGTAAGAGGATCACCAGGGTTCGAGGCTTGGGACTACAGAGTAAGTTCCAGGGCAGCTTGGGCTAGAGTGCAACCCTACCTTGAAAATACTCCAAAAAAATTAACAATTTGAAACTATTGTAATCTAAGTACCTTGTAACCAGGAAGGTAAAGTAAGCCTTCTGGGAAAGAAAATTCCTAAAGTTTGTATCTTTATACTACTTGGCTGCATAAGGCCAAAGTGGTCCTTTGTGGCATGGTCTACTGAGGTACAGGAAAGCTCTTCCTCAAACCCACTGCTTTTTCCTATTTCAAGCTGGTAAAGCTGGCACTCCTTGGCCTTTGACTTGATAAGTAGGCATATTATATACCAAATTACTGAAAAACAAAATTACTAGTAGACTTGCTGCCCAAACCTAACACTGTAGATCACTAGTCTTATATAACAAGGAAATAAAATTAAATTATCCATCAACAGAATGCTGAATCAATGTTTATTGACCTACTGACTGATTGATTCTATAATACAGTAACAATTTCAGTATACCTACGATGTGGAAAATCACTGAGAAGGGATGTTCAAATATATTTAAGTTCTTTATTATATAATACCAGAGCTATGAACCTTTATTCTGTAATAACTAGATGGCCGAAGCAAGTATGCACTGGGTAATCCTGAAGGCTCTGCAATCTGACACAAGATACATATTCTGCTCCAGATGGGCAATCAGGACATTTTGGACTCAATAATTTTCTTTTAAGAGAGTGGCTTTCTTGGGAGCAAGGGACAATGACATTCTAACTGCATCATAGACCACACCCCACCCAATCCCATTTGTAACAATCAAAAACATTTCCCAACATTAGTAGATGTCTTCCATGGGGTAAAATTAACCTAGTGGTCAAGAAACACTGGTTTAAAGAAATGTTCTCTTAAAAATACCTGTGTGAAGGCCGGGTGTGGTGGCGCATGCCTTTAATCCCAGCACTTGGGAGACAGAGGTAGGAGGATCACCATGAATTCAAGGCCACCCTGAGACTACACAGTGAATTCTAGGTCAGCCTGAACTAGAGTGAGACCCTACCTTGAAAAACAAAACAAAACAAAACAAAACAAAAATACCTGTGTGAAAGTGATAGGAATCAGACAGGCACTGAAGGGTCTCATGAGGACCATTACATATCATCTAGAACATTTTACAATGTGTACTGATAGCAAAAGAATACTTACTGTGCACAAGAAAACAAAAGTCCTTCCACATCAGCAGCAGAGTGAGTTTTGTAAAGCCTTCTGCATCATATTCCACGACACCTCTAAGTGAAAAAACACACACAAAAAAGTCACAAAATAAAGTATGAAGTAGGTGGAAGAAAGTAAGGAATCTATCACAGGTCAGACTTGTCGAACCTCAGACAGATTTAAGGCCTGGAGTTTAGAATGAGGGCATCAAGGTTTATATCGCGGCCTTGCTGTTTGTTGCTACCCATCTAGACCTCAGGTAGCTCACTTAACTTTTAGATTCTCAGTTTCCTTATCTGGAGGCAGTTATAAGAATATTGGTGAACTTCATTAAAGGGTCATAAAAAACAACTAAGACAAACCAAAAAATACAAATATTACTTACTAGTTATGAATAAAAGAACAATGTAAGAAGCCAGGCCAGCAATGACACCATGATACAACTGTCACTATGCTATCTGTACAATGAGCTCTAAGCCTCATTTTCACTGGGGACTAAACATTCATGAGCAGTGGCAGCATTATGAAATTGGGGTTGCGTAGTACGTATTCTAAAGCAGGTGGGATCCTTTCATTGGTCACCCACTTTCCATCTCCCAGGAAAGAAGCAAGGCCAAGTGGTAAGTTCAGAAGGAGTGTCCGGACGACTGAGGGCTGGCACAACCGAGCAGGCTCACCTCATCTACTTCCCTCAAGACCCCGGGCTTGGGGAATGCTGTCACCACAGTGTGGCAATACTAACCACATACTAGAGACAGGCACACTTCTCACTCATAGGAGGCCTTTGCAGTCCTCAGAGATGCCTGACCCCTGGCTGACCACTGACATTGGTATCTCCCAGTTTAATAGGAAGGCAATGATCATACTCCTGGAAACAGAAAGAACTAAGATTCCCAGGATTGAGTGTTTTGCCAGGGATGAAGACTGTCATTCAGATGGGACTTAAGTCAACACTCTGCCTACTAGTTTACATTTCTCTCTATGAATTGATAATCAACCCACTATTAAAACAATGACATGTACTTTTTAGACCCCATACCCTACAGCCAAAACAAGCATGAAATGCTTTTTGTGCTTAAGCATATACAATGGTAATGTAATAGTACATTTACAATTTAGTAGTAACTATATATAAGTACTACTCTATATGTGCATAACAACATATACACAAAATGTTTAGTAAAAGTATAATATTTAAAAACAAATATAAATTTAATTTTCGTATTTTTTCTTATATCCCAAGGAAGTCAGATAACCATTAGGGTATATATACACCTCTTTGAAGATAATTGTGTTAGTTTTTTTTTCATTTTCAATTTTATATATGCTGAAGATGGTCTATTCTTAATTTGAAGACACATAATTTTTATTAACCACTATCTGCATTAAAAGCATTTTCTTAAAATGTTCATAAACAAAGCTGGAAAAAAAAACTTAAATATAAAAGACTCAGGTAAGAGACAGCCATATTGTGAGAAAATTGACATTTCTATTTGGGAGAATGAAAAACTCCATAATGAAAAAAAAAAAAAAAACACTCCATAATGGTTATTGAGAAAATGGTTTAGTATTGTTTTCAGGAGTGAGAACTCTTCCTTAGAACTGTATAACAGGAAGAAAACTAGAGCCCAGGGAATGGTAAGCTTTATTCTTGGTTTCATCTGCTCTTTCTTATATCCAGTTTCTTGCGGTCCTAAGTTCATTTAATTTAAAATTGAAATTTTGTGTTACTGTCTATATATTTCCATGTCTAGAACAGGTGGCCTATAATCAGAACACTGAAATCTCTGGTAGTAAACAATGGGCAGAATGTTCTACCTTTAAAGACCATGAAGAAAATGCATTGCTACCCCCACAGTGCCAAGCCTAATAGAGGGACAGGCAAATGCCAGGGCCAGCAGTGTCAGGAGGAGCCATTCATGCCCTGCCTCCAGTTACACACTGCATGCTTCCTTATCTTTTTTTTTTTTTTTTGGTTTTTTGAGGAAGGGTTTCACTCTAGTCCAGGCTGACCTGGAATTCACTACGGAGTCTTAGGGTGGCCTTGAACTCAAGGTGATCCTCCTACCTCTGCCTTCCAAGTGCTGGGATTAAAGGCATGCATCACCACACCCGGCCTTTGAACCATTTTAAACTTCTCTTCTCAAGCATGAGCCACCATTTGGGGGCATAATGTTAGGTTTTCTTCCCAAAACTGTGAGGCACTGTTTGCAATGGAGCACTATTAGGAAGCTTGGACTCTGGAGAGAGGGAGCTCATGCCCTGACTCTCTCTTTAAGTATGGGACTTCCATTGGGTCACTGAACTTTCCAGTCTCAGACTATCTGCATTAAAATGTGTCAAGAAATGCCCTCCTGAACCGGCCTGTATGTCCATAAACAAAGATGGATAAAGAAAGTGGGGTGTATATGCTGAATGGAATTTTATATAGCCATAAAGACAAGTCAAATCATGACATCTGCAGGAAAATGAATGGAATTAGAGAACATTATGTTAAACAAAGTAAGCCCGAACTTGGAAAGATAAACACACAGTTTTCTCTCATATGTAGATTTAAATTTCTGTGTGTGTGTGTGTGTGTGTGTGTGTGTGTGTATGTGTGTGTAGGTTATAAAAGTAGAAAGGGGACCATGAGAAGAGAGGAAGAGATCTTAAAGGAGAAAGAAAACTGAGGAACACACGTGACATGAAAGCAGAAGAGGGGAGACTATTTGCAGGAAGGAAGGGGTCCAATAAGAGAGTGGAGATGAATAAGGACAAAAAATAATGACATATATGTATGAAAATGTCATAATGAAACCCTTTTATTGCTTACTTAGAAAATTAATTTGTGGGCTGGAGAGATGGCTCAGCAGTTAAAAGTCACTTGCTTGTAAAGCCAGATAGCCTAGATTAGATTCTCCAGTACCCATATAAAGCCAGATGCATACAGTGGCGCATGTATCTGGAGTTCACTTGCAGTGGCAGGAGGGCTTGGTGTACCCAGGCTCACGTTTTCTCTCTTTACCTCTTTCTCTCTCTCTCTCCTTATAAATAACAATAAATAATTTGGAAAAAAAAGCTTGCATGGTTCATCTCATTACTTCTGGAAGACAGAGGGTTCCAGTTCTATACAAACAGCACACGAGAAGCAGGCTTCAGTGCTGTGCTTGCTCACGGAGCCCTGCCTGAACGGTGTTTGGGAAAGTATTGCTAAAGAATAGTTTGAAAAAAAACATCATCCCTACAGCTCTAGCACAAGCACCAAATTAAGTGCTTGCCTGTGAAGCCTAAGGACCCCGGTTCGAGGCTCGATTTCCCAGGACCCATGTAAGCCAGATGCACAAGGTGGCACATGCATCTGGAGTTTGTTTGCAGTGGCTGGAGGCCCTGGCACACCCATTCTCTCTCTATCTATCTGCCTCTCTCTCTGTCCGTCTGTCATTCTCAAATTAAAAAAAAAAATTAAAAAAAAAGAAAATGTCATTGGGAAGGATCATACACAGAACTAAGTGCTCTTTTCTTAAAGAAGCCCCAGGTTGTCATTAGCAATTGCTAAATAGTATAATGATAGAACTCACGTGCCAAAGTGACTGAGGAAAGCAGCAATATACTCTCTTCTTTTGTGATATCCTTGAATCACATACTGTACCTAGAACAGGAACCCAAAGTGAAGATTTAGTGTAGAATAATTTTTAAATGCTTAATTGTGAAAACTTCAATGACTCAGAGAAGCAGCAAGAACAGTAAAATGAATGCCCATCTTCCCAGCAAGCATATTCAGCAACTATGAATATTTTGCCTAGCTGCTTCATCCAGACATCTCCTTCCCTATCTGTCAACCTATCAATCAACTGTTGAAACATTTCAAAGAAAATTAGAGACAACCTGACAGTTCACCCTAAATACAGTATGCAACTCCAAAAAATTAAACATTCTTTTTTAAACCGCAAATACCATTATCATGTCCAACAGATTTAGAAATTCTTCTGATATAATCTAGGACTCTGTCAATGTTCAAACATCCTCCATTGTCCTCAAAACATGATTTCAAATACATTACAGAAGAAAGGGAGGAAAGGATGTTAGAGCCAAAAGGTGGGGAGGAGTACTTCAGGACACTCTCTGCTGTCATTACCTCCATAGGACCTGTACAATACTGAGCCCATCAACATTTGACTGGATGATGGAGGGCAAAAAAGATCCACAACATCAAAAGAGAGAGGGACTAGTAGGAAAAAAAGAAGAGGAGGTTCGGTGGAATGGGGGTGGGGGCAGAAAAGAAAGTAGGGGAGAGGATTATCACCAAATTACAATATGTTCTTATATGAAAATTCCCAATAAAAACCAAAATGTCTTTGAAATCCTTCAGTATATAATAGTACCTTCTTGTGTGCACATGTGTGCCTGCGCATACAAAAATGACTGGTTCAGAGAGATCAGGTTCATTATCCTAGAGTGTCTTACTTCTTCAGTTATTTTCTTTCTTCTTCTTCTTTTTTTTTTTTTTTTTTTACCTCCTGTATTTCCTATAAATTGGGAGCTGGAGCTAAAAGTGCGCTAGATTCAGGTTAAATGCTTTTTGGCAAGAAATATTCTTAGGTAATGTTGAAATTCATCACTTGGTTAGGGTAACGTGGTGGTTTGAAGGAGAGGTCCCCCAAACACTCATGTGTTCTGAAAGCTCGGTTCCCAGCTGATGGCAATTTGGGAAGTGGAGCTCTGGTGGAGGAGGTGTGCTGCCAGGGGAAGGCTTAGGAGTGCTGCAGCCAGCTCTCCTTTGCCAGAGCTCAGCTCACCCTCCTGCTTCTGCTTTCCACCTGCTGTGGCAGAGGTGAGGTCCAGCCTCTGCTCATGCCATGCTTTCCTCTGCCATCATGAAGCTTCCCCTGGAGAATGCCAGCAAATATGAAGACTTCCATCCCATCAGCTGCTTTTGATCAGGTGCCTTGTCCCAGCAACGTGAAACTAAGTACAACAGGTGATGATAGGCAGGTCACTCCACTGGAAAGGAGTGGTCTCCTTTGACACAGTACATATATATTGTGTGCTTGACACATACACACACAGCCCTCACAGTAAGTAATCTATAGATTATGCCTCATGAAGTATGTGAGGAAAAAAAATTCCCCATCAACCATTCACTTAATAGTTTTAATACTGGTTGGGAGATTCTTGTCTGAATCAATTATTCTATTTGGGATTGAAAATGGTGATTTTTGAGGGAACAAATTTATTATTCCTTTTGCATTTTTCAGCTGACATTCTTGGTAAAGATATTTCATTCATCATGTGGGGTTTTTTGGTTATCTTCAACTCCTATTGAAAAGGTAAGGTAATGCTTAATTCCTTAAAAGAACCCTAATATTCAGGATGATAAGTACTACAACAGATTTTATTTTTCCCTTTTTTAGCTCCTTTCTATAACCAAATAACAGTTCTGATCAAAAAATTATGAACTCAGGCTGGAGAAATGGCATAGCAGTTAAGGCTATTGCCTCCAAAGCCTAATGACCTGGGTTTGATTCTCCAGTACCCATGTAAAGCCAGATGCACAAAGTGGCACATGCATCTGGAGTTCATCTGCAGTGGCTAAAGGTCCTGTGTGCCCATTCTCTCTCTCTCTGCTTGAAAATAAATAAATAAAAATATTTTTAAATTATGAACTCATTATGTACACATCTGAAAGTTAGTCATTTATGCAACAGCTTTCACCATGAAAGTACATTCCTTGCAATGTCCTCACCAGGGCTGAAACACACAGTGAGAAAAAGGGAGACCCCTACATCCTTTACATGGCTGTAGCCATATAGTGTTTCCATGGCTCACAAAAGCTCAAGATAAAGTACTTGGAAGAACCTTGACACAATTGGTACTGATAGTTGTGTTGTACCTTTGAAAAGTTAAACAATTCTATTTCTGTAATAGGAGTTTATATTAATTCACACAACAGTGCTTACTCTGCAGGCTTCATGCAGGATCAGAAATGTTATTCTCAGAAAAGAAAAACAGATGATAAGTTTGCTTAAGTGGCTTTGTTTAAAACAGGGGATGAAAACAGTTCTGTGTACTTGATTTTAAAAACAGAAAAGCATTTTAACAGAAACCCACAACAAAACTGGCTACAAAGATAGATTCCAATGTAATTATGGAAATTCATTTGAAGAGATTGTTCCTAAAAGCAGACCATACTGTCCTCATTTTGAGCAAAAGGGAACACTAATTTTTAAAGACAAGTAAAATTAATGACAGGGAACCAGATAAGAAAAATTAACTGATTCTTACATTTCTGAGAAAATGATATTTCAATTTTTTGAGGAAGATGTATAACTAGAAATTAATCCCAAATGGAGAGCTTTAAAAGACTTTTCTTCTCAGTTCTAGAAGACCCAATTTGCATTTTTCTCTATAATCTGGGACACAGATTTGAAGGCGATGCAAAGCCCCAGAATGTAAATAACTCCTGTTCTGGCTCCCTCTGGGAGGAGGGCAGTAGCTTAGGGATTTGGTGTCAGGAGAAACCAGTGCTCTGTGACAGCTACATGTCCTGGAATCCAGGCCCATATGCTGCAGACTTGCCAAACTTCAGTTTTTTTGACATTTAAAAAATAATACTGAAGCCTTTGAAATATTATTGTACTTTAAAAACATGTTCTATATAGAGATGAGCTCTTTTTTACATGCAAGAGACAAACAAAAGGTCTATTTTCCCAATCAATATGAACGAGTCAATAGAAGCAAAGAAAACAGCACTTTGGCAATTAAACAAACTGAGTCACAGTACATGTGGGAGAGGAAAGAGAGGAAGGGTCATTAATGAATAAATAGCTCCAGTTTTCAGCTAAGCATGCTAGCTAACATTCATAAGCATATCCTCACTCTCTCTGGAAGAACCTGACAACCACACTCATATGGAACTCAGCTACTTGGTCATGAATAAATACAGTTATGAGAAAATTTCATGTATTTTGAGATAGTGGGTTGAACACTAGCTGACCTTCTTAAATTTTTTTTGTTTATTCTTATTTATTTCTTTGAGAGCAACACAGAGAAAAAGAGGCAGAGAGAGAGAGAGAGAGAGAGAGAGAGAGAGAGAGAGAGAGAGAATGGGGGCACCAGGGCCTCTAGCCACTGCAAACGAACTCCAGATGCATGTGCCCCCTTGTGCATCTGGCTAACGTGGGTACTGGGGAATCGAGCCTTGAACTGGGGTCCTTAGGCTTCACAGGCAAGCACTTAACTGCTAAGCCATCTCTCCAGCCCTGACCTGACATTCTTTTTTTAAATTTTTTTTGTTATTTTTATTTATTTATTTGAGAGTGACATACAGAGAGAGAAAGAGGCAGATAGAGAGAGAGAGGGAATGGGCACGCCAGGGCTTCCAGCCACTGCAAAGGAACTCCAGATGCGTGCACCCCCTTGTGCATCTGGCTAACGTGGATCCTGGGGAATCGAGCCTCGAACCAGGGTCCTTAGGATTCACAGGCAAGCGCTTAGCCACTAAGCCACCTCTCCAGCCCTGACCTGACATTCTTGATCCTAGGAGCAAGACTTTGGTCAAGTGTTCCCAGACATGACAAGAAGAACCAAGGACTGATGATTAATAGGTGAGATACAGATAGGCGGAAATATATAAAGGCAGTTTTATAGAATTGCTCTGACATCAAACAGTGGCAAACACGTGTTTAGACACATGTATGCACTAGATGACTGGGAAGGAGGGGTTCACAAATGTGAAACCACAAGAAGGCGCTAAACAGCAAAAACTTAGGTATGGGACTCGGGAGAAGGCTCAGTGGCTAAAGGCATTTGCTTATAAAGCCAGGTCCAATTCCCAAGTACCCATGCAAAGCCAGCTGCACAAAGTGGCACATGTATCTGGAGTCTGCAATGGCAAGAATCCCTGGCACACCCATACTTCTCTCTCTGCTTGCAAATACATAAATATTTTTTAAAAATTCAAGAAAGAGATGAAGGGGCTGGGGAGATGGCTCGGTGCACAGAGCACCCACTGCACCAGTGTGGTAACCTGAGGGTGGAGCTCTCGCGTGCATGGGAAGGCTGGGTGGATGTGGCAGCTTGCCTATGATCCCAGCACTTGGGAGGTGGAGATGAGGGCTCCCCAGAGCAAGCTGGCTAGCTGTACGAGTCAACTTAGCAAGCTCTGGGTTCAAGTAGACCAGGCTTCAGCAAATAAAGTGAAGAAGAACCTTGGTGTACACACATGCATGTGCAGCCACACACACTCTCCACAAGCGTGCACACACCACACACACACATGTGATAAACCAAGGTGACCACACACACTCTCCACAAGCGTGCACACACCACACACACACATGCGATAAAGCAAGGCGATTTACATTTCCAGATATGACAGGAAAAGATAAAGATAAGACGGCACAGGAGGTCAAGATACTTAGCAAAAGAAAAGGAAGACAAAGAGCAGTGGAAAATTAGGTGAAAAGTAATTCAAAGCAGGCAAGGCAGATGTTACATCGAGGATAAAGCAAGATGGTCTGAGGTATAGTGCTTGCAGGGTGATCTAGGGCTGGGCTATAGTGGAGGGAGGAGTCACAAGACACTGGGTCGGGGCACTTGCTCTTACCTTGTTGGTGAGTAGGTGGCACACTTGAGGAACGTAATCAATGAGACAGCCTCCTCCCGGAAATGCAGGGATGTGCAGAGCCGAGGAGCCTCCAAGAGCACTGAAAGAAGAGGACAGGGAAGTGGTTTCAGGTCTGAAGCACCCCTGCATACTGCCACTGGGCATCTCTCCCCAAATCCAAGCCTCCAACCACCTTAGATTAACAGTGATAGGAATATGGGCTTCACTTGATGGTTCAATTTCTGTATTTTGATTTCATTTTGTTACATTAGCATTGCACACACGTTAAGAACTATTATCACACAGTAGTACAGACTGGCTATTTCTGAGCAGCACAGGCAGATGTCTCAGCAACATTAGTGGGTTGTAGGGATTATGCAAGCCTACTTCTATACTCTTCACTGTGTCCAAGTCACTACTGCACAAAGATAAGCTGTTTATTTATTAAAAACTTGATCTATATACAACGAATTGAAGAGACTGCTTCTACAGTTTATCAGCAGTGTAACCCTGGATCCTAAAAGGTATAAAAGAGAACAAACAAGAGGGCATAGTCAACAGTCATTGATCTAGCCACTGAGACAGTGTTACTCAGGAATAATTTCCAGAATTTTCACATGGGGCATGTTTTTTCCACTGAAATTAGTCAATATATAGTTATTTAGAAGAATTTCTTCAGTACTTTACAGCACACATTTCATTTATCATCTTTCATTTTTCCTTTTGCCTTCATTTGTTTTTCTTATTTTAATATTACTTTAGTGTATATATTTCTATAAGCCCCTTAAAATGTCATTGTAATATTCTGGGCTGTAGAACAAAATACCCTAAAAATCTCTTAATCCTGTGATTATTATTGTCCAAGTACTCCCTAACCCAAGCTACAAAATTGTAAATGAAGGACAAAAATGTCACGTAACTGCCTAAGGCTCATTTCTAATGAGGGAAGATGGGTGACTCTATGCAGAGATCATGATACAGAGTATACATCTAACTCCACACTAAGCTCTACTAACTGCAAAGTTCTTGACTGTGAGAAAGGCATGGAGTGGAAATAGTCAATGCTGTCTTTCTTTGACTCTGATGACACCTGAAAGCCTCACTACCCTGATGAGTACACACTAAGCGTCTTACTCGGGACGACACTGACAAGTCACCTGCACTCCGCAACGCACGGGGTCAGGAGGACCATCACCTCCTTTCATTTCTCTTGGCATAGATGCTGGGTTAGATTCAACCTAAGCTCCAAGGAAGGCTAGAAAAATTCCCATGGCATCCTGTGAGTTGGAGGCCAGAGTTTTGTCTTCTCTTCCACATTATCAAGGTCCATAGAAGGCACATGCTTTGCCAGAATGAGCTAATGTTTCCATCAGGAAAGAAAACTGATCAAGAAGAAAGTTCTAGAGGATAAGAAACAAGAGTCCAATATGTATACACTGTGGTTACTGATTAAATATCTGTATAACATCAACAATGCTACGATATAAACTACTTATAGCTTACTTACAGAAATAATTCTTGACATTATAAAATTCCAAAAATTAAAATGATTTGGACAGTTCCATAGAATTGATTGTAATGGCCTTTGACTTGTATAAAATTCTGTAAGTCTTTAATCATTCATTAAATTGCATACAGAGAAGGAAAACTGTAGGCAACCATCCAAACTTAAATCAATCTCTTTCTCCCTCCTTCCCTCTCTCTCTCCCTCCTTCCTTTTCTCTCTTCCTCCTTCCCTTTCTTCCTTCTTCCTCTCATTCTTCTCTCTCATTCTCACTCTCTGAACTGTGTCATCCTGAAATACAGACATGAGACAAAAATAACCTATAATGGTGAAAAGAAACACAAGCGTGAAGAAACACAAATCCCAGCTACTTACTTCCAGGCCCATGCTTCTTTCTGTGCCCCGCTTGTCTGATTAAGAACTAACACTTGTTAATATCAACTCCATCACATTACCTAATTTATAAGTCAGTGAGGTAGGAATTATCATTATAAGCTCGCAGGTGAAGAAACCAAGGCTAGAGGGAATAGGAAGTTACCTCAGGTTCATATAACTAGGCAGTGATCAAGGCACTGCAAGGTTTTGCAAAGGTGTTTGCAAGAATGGAAGAGTGTGTGCTGTTACCTGAGTCGATGGGATCTTGCTTCCCTGAGAGGAGGAGGAATTTAATCACAAAGGGTACAGAACAGGGAAAAAAGCTGGCGAGGGGAAAAGGCTCCCTGAGGCACTCGGAGCACAGCGACAGCAGCCACGATGATGCGTGGCTTGCTGCTCTTTGTGCCCCTCACAGCTGGGCAAGCAGTCCTCTGCACGTGGTGTGCTTCAGGCCTCAGCACCTACCCATAGCTCCCAGCGACCAGAGTCACCTGACTGGTGTGTCCACTTCTGACCGACTTAGCAAGCTATGTAGTGTGTCCATCAAGCCTCAGCATGTGAAGTGTTTCAAGTGCTAGGAAAGACAGCTTAAATGAGATTATTTGTTAAAAGATGCTAATTTCACCTTCGCCCTTGGTTTAACTTAGTACTTCCTAAACTTTGTTAGGGTACAAAAACCCAACTTCCAGTGTCACACACTGATAAGTGCTACTGATCCATGTGTGAATACCCACCTCCTGAGTAAATATTTAACAGGCCTGTTTTAGCCCGAGTGCTGCCCTGATCATGTGAGTAAACAGTCAAGTGCCATGAAAGACAAGCACTATTTATCTTCAAAGGATGCAAGGTAGAGGTATAGCCTGTGATCTCGGGTTGTTTAATATTGATGAACCAAACAGCACTGGGCTGTGCCTGCACACAGCAAACGCATCCAGGGCAGGAATTCCAGGGCTTGCTCTATCGCCAGGAATGCAGGGCTGGCGGGGGAGGGGGAGAGGGCTGACGGACTAAGCGCCTCTGCCTCTCGGTGGCTTGCTGTGGCTGGGCAGGGCGGGCAGAGATGAAAGCGCTGCTGCTTCTGATCTCTAGCGCAGAGCGGGCGGGAGGCAGGGGCAGGAAGGTGAGGAAAAGCAGTGGTAACATAGGGCCTCAGGCTGAACTTGAGGGAAGGGTGAAAGGGCTGCTTTTGATGAGAAAGCATCTTCTGTTTCTTCATGGACTAAAATGAAACATGCATTCTTAGAGACGGAACTAAATTGGGACATATAAATTAGAAGGCCAGAGTCTGAAAATCTTTTTCACTAATGAGGTTAGTTAAAGACAATCATGGAACTGTCTCTTTTGAACATATTACTAAATTCTTCTCCATGCAAATGAAGCTAATAGAGGCCTTTGTGAACCCTGCTTAGTGTCTCTAATACTAAAGATGTGACTTAGCTAAAAGTGTAACAATATAAAGGAATTATTTTGACATGGAAAAATGCAAGGAATCGGTCTAAAAGCCTGATTTGCAGCAAAGGAATATGACATTGACCCATCATGAAACGGCACCCTCCTCAATTAAAATGAGCAAAACATCATTTAGACTGGAGAAAACCTAGCTCAGTATTCTCAACTGTCATTCTTGCTTCTGTCAAAAATTTTTTTTGACTCAACTTTCTCATCAGCGCAGTGAGATCACACTACTTTCAAAACAGACCATCTCAAAGCATTAAAAGGGTTAGAGTAACAATAGGAGCTATACTGATATTAAAACAGCACCAAGTACTTCAAAAGTAACTTTATTCTAGAATGCTCTAGTTTGAGTGTTTAATGTACAAGGGCCAGGACAGGACTCTCAGGGACACTTAGGACAGCCTTACTGCCCTGAACATGTCCTTGACTGGAGCTCTGAAGGACAGGAAATTGACCGAGCTGCCTGCTCCACAGTTATGATTCAGGGAGTGTGAAGGCTGCTGCACAGAAATGGGGGACTTCGAGGCCAGGACATACAGACAGGCTGTCTCTAGCTCTAAGCAAAGGGAAAGGGGAGAAGCCCCAGTGGCCTAATGGATAAGACAAAGGGAAAGGGGGAGGGTTGGAGCTGAATCTGATCCAGTTCAACAAACATCAACTATATGCTTAATTGTTTTCTGAGTATGTGATCAGAATACCATAAGTCTCTCTGAGGTGCAGGAATACCAGGGACCCCAAGAACCTGGGGCACTCTACGATATATCAGAATATGTGTTCTGTGGTTTGCCAGGGCACTCAATACAACCAAACAAGTCACTGTCATTTACTTTAAGAGGGCCCACTTTGGCCAGGTACCCCATCCATAATCTCTAAACTTCATATCAACCCTTCCAAGTACATCTAATTAGCTAAATTGACAGAGTAGTGCGATGCAGAGTTGAGCTTGAGCCCAGGTCTTTGTTCCAAAGGCCACGTCCTTTTTCATTAGGGACTCACTTACAGAAACAGCAGTACATACCTGTAACCCTAGTACACGGAAGGCTGGGGCAGAAGGATTGTACAATTTGAGGCCTGCCTGGTAGACACAGGGAATATCAGGCAAGCTTGAGCTACCTTGTAAGATCCTGACTCCACATACTTGGGCTGCAAGGCCACTGAGAAATCCTGCTGGAGCTGAGTTGATAACCTCCTCCATGTAGACCAGCTGACAGAAAGCTGGAAAAAGCCATTCTGCATGCAGTTCAATGGGAGAGAGAGAAATCACCAGTGAAGATACTCAACAGTGGACACTGCAAGCCTTATATTTGGCCAGCCAAGCCAAATGAGCCAAGGGGTGCAGTAGTGGCACGTCTGTCATGGTGGAAACCATGTGCCCTCTAATTGGAGTGGAGGCCCACTCCATGGGAGGGAATACATCCCTGATACTGAAAACTTAAAACAGGGATAGTCATGAGCCCTAGGGGTGTAACGTCTGCTGCTCTCTGGCTAAATGTATATACTATGCTTATCAAACTGCCCAGTAAGCACTTCTGTTAATGTTCATACCCTTATATTAATGCTACTCTCACTTTTTGTAGAGAATCTTCTCTTTTCAGATGGTAGTGACCTTGGGATGACTCAGAAGGTATCATGGTGCTGGAAAGAAATGACCGGAGTGCTCAGTACTGTAATATCTCTAACACACCTTCCAAGGCTCAGGGTCTCTTGTGGAACAGGTGGTGGAAAGAATGTAAGAGCCAAAGGAAGGGTAGGACTCCATATAACGTGCTCCCTCCAGACACAAAATGGCCTGGATATCCATGGCCTCACAGTGCCTGACACTACCTGCAGAAGACCATCATAAGAGGAGGAAAAGATCATGGCATCAAAATAAAAGAGAGACTGATTGAGATGGGGAGGGGATATGATGGAGAATGGAGTTTCAAAGGGGAAAGTGGGGGGAGGGAGGGTATTACCATGGGGTATTTTTTATAATCATGGAAGTTATTAATAAAAATTTGGAAAAATACAAAAAAAGTACCCCCTCAAAAAAAAAAAAAAAAAAAAAGAAGAAGATTGAGACAGAGGCATTAAGCAAACAAAATTGTCTTCAAAGGTTTTATCCATCAAATTTATCACCTTGTCACCATTTTACTTCTTCTCAGCTTAGTGTACACATGGCCCAAGTTAACTTATTGAGATTGAAATATTCATATGTAGATTCTGAAAACCCAGGTTACTGGCACTAAATCAGAGGAGGCTCTGATATGATTTTTTGTTTTTCCTAGTAAAACATTTTCTAGACTTGTTGCTAGCCCTTACTTCATTTTATGGTTTCCATTCTCAACCATCTCAAGAGTCACTATAGGAAAGTTCCCATAAGTCCACACAGGACGGGAAAATGAAGAGCTCAAAATGAGGACTCAGGCATACAGCTGGACAGAGTCTTGGGTGCTGTGGTGGGTCAGAGGCATTGGTACAAGACTGACTATCATGGCACATTTGTGACAAAGCTGGCATTTCCACTAAACATGCGCCACAGCATAAATTGGTCTTTGTTAGAGTACTGTATTTCATTTCTTGTTTCTCATTTTTAGAGGACAGATAAAAATGGAAATGTTCTGAGACAATGACAACTATGATTAAATACTCAGAAAATGCTCCACTTTGGAGCAAAATCTAAAGAAATTGAAACTGCTGAGTTACATTTCGTAGATGGTTATGGGAATTATTAAACAGAGGTTTTAAAATGTGAGAGCATACTGTATGGATAATTTCAATCAGCTGTCCTGTGCTTAGGAATAGTATACACAAAAAGAGTTTCAAAGGCAGGAAGATTTTGGTTAATAAATGAATTCACCACTGAAGAGAGAGGTGCACAGAAACTACATCCATTGAACATTAATTACGGATCAGGCCTTACACCAAGAACTTTTCCAGTCTGACATCATATAGGAGCCCTGTCCCCAGTCCTGGCAAAGACGTATCTAACTCCAGGTCTCTTACTACTTGGGACTTCTAAACACCAATGTGCAGACTTGATCTCTGGTTCCTTGTGTGGCTTGAGTGGTTCAGGCAGATGCCAACACTGACCAAGCCCTTGAAGCCATTTCCAGGAATCATTAGTCAACTTATTTAGGTACCTGAACTGAGCTGAAGAGGGCTCTCATTCTAGGAAAAGAAGCTCCTAGAAACCAAGAGAACTGTGTGGGCCAGAGGACCTGACCCTTTCCAGAAGAAGGTGGAATGCAAGGCTAATTTACAAAAATACAAAAGATGGGAGTATTTTCATTGTAAACAGAATATGCCTCACTACATGAACATTAATCAAGCTTTTGTTCTGAAATGTGTTTTTGTGTTTTATTTATTTATTTATTTATTTTTAAGTTTGCAACATTTCACAAAAGCCTTTAAGGGGCAGTAATCTTAACAGATGTCCACCATCAGGATTTTGTTAGCATGTGAAACAGCATTTTAAGAAAGGCCCATGAAACAATAATGGGCCTAACAGATGCTGTCCCAGTAAGATGTGGTAGGAACTACTTACAATGCCTGGCCACTCAAAAAAGAACAGCGAGAGGGCTGGAGGGATGGCTTAGTGGTTAAGGTGTTTGCCTGCGAAGCCAAAGGGCCCAAGTTCGATTCCCCAGGACCCACGTTAGCCAGATGCACAAGGGGGCGCACTCATCTGGAGTTTGTTTGCAGTGGCTGGAGGCCTTGGCGCACCCATTCTCTCTCCCCCCTCCCTCTTTCTCCATCAAATAAATAAATAAATAATGTTTATTGTAAAAAAAAAGAAAGGGCAGAACAGTCAGCACAATCCCTGGCCCATCACCTGCATTTAGTTCCACCCCAGTCTTTCTTCATTTCAACATAAGTCTGTATGTGTATATATCCTTGTTCATATGTGTGTAGGTGCTCATGCACATGTGTACAGGCGTGTGTGAAGGCCAGAGGTTGATGTTGGGTGTACTTCTCAGTTTCTCTCCACCTTGTTTTCTGAGACAGAGTCTCACTATACCCAGAACTCACCAATTTTGTCAGATCAGCTAGCCAGGTAAGCCTTAGGGACCCACCTGTCTCTACCTCCTAGCACTGGGACTACAGGTGTGCCCCAGCATTCCAGGCAGTTTTGACATGGAAGCTGAGGGTCTGGACTCAGGTCTTCATCCTTACTTGGCAAGTTCTTTACTCACTGAACCAGCTCCCCAGTCCTTAGCCCAGTTTACTTAAGGAGTGTGACTATTTCAAAAACCACTACTCAGGAATGAGTGAATTTACTGTTATAAATTTACAAACTTAAGTGCCACAGAGTAGAGTTTCTGTTTTGCTATTATATGGTCCAAACTACTTTTCCAATGAATTACTTCTGAAACTTTTTTTTTTTTTTAACTGAGAAAAGCATCAAAGTAGTTACCTTAACCCAACTCTCTTTCTCCTAACTCTCTTCTCGCATTGCACATGGTTTTCAAGGGTGGTCCAAGGTGGATCAGAGAATAAGAAGCCGCTCTTCTCCATACCAGGGACAGAAGGGCAGCCACCTACTTCAGTGCTGTTTACTAACAGCTCAGGCACAGGATGGCATGCACACACATTGCCCATCTCTGCTCACAGGACTAATGTGGAGGTAGCTGGAGTGTGGCTTGCACACACATTGCCTGTCTTGCACACAAAAATGAAGATACAGGAAGTGAGATTATCCAGAGTATCTGGCACTTTGCAACTTGCTTCCAAGGTGTTCCTTGCTCACTTTCTCAAACAGCTTTACACAGTGGATCAGCAAGTGTTAATATGCTACTGTAGAGGAGGAGGAAGCTGGAGCTGGAGGTGGACAGAACCCACTCAACCTGGAAATGAAATGTGGGCTGTGATGTTTCTCTGTGCCAGTAGTTTGCATGTTTGCTTAAGAATTATCTGGGAAGTTTGTTAATGACTCACATATCCAGGCCCTACCCCAGAGAAAGAAAATTCTGAGATGAGGCTTGGGCATTGGTATTTAACCTCCTTCCTGGGGGTGCACGTGGCATCCTATTTTTGCACTCAGAGTCCAGAGAGGGGATTGGTAAGCAAACCTTCCTCTCGTCACAAAGACATCAGGGGCCTCTGAACCAAACTGGAGACAACAGGAAGATGAAGGAAACAATGAAATTTATAGAAAGGACCATGGGGGGGGGGCGGGGGAGCGGGAAGGTGCTTTCTACATGGAGTTGCATTAAATTAATCAAAAGGCAAAGTAATGGTCAAATCAAAACTGAGCTAGACATCAGATAGATAATTAGATAGATGGAAATCAGAGGACACAGATACTACTCAACAAGGCTATGCTGGCAGGCTATGGTGACTCACACTGTAAGCTCAACATTTGAGAGACTGAGTTTGGGGTCCACATGGCTTACATGGTAAGTTTCAGGTCATCCTGGACTACACAATGAGACCCTGTCTCAAAAATGCACACCCACTACCACCACCACCACCCAACTAACCAGCCAACAAAACCCAAAGCAGACTTGTGGATCCAAGGCAAGAAAAACGGTGTGGACGGCAGGCCATAGATCTTAGGCAGCACTCTCCTTTCTAGCTGCTCAAGAGAGGCATTTGCCCCATTCCGGGCTGCTGCAGCCATCTTCAGGTAAGAGGATGTGTGCCTGGGGAGGGAGCAGGAAGGGCGAAGCAGAGCCTGATGCAATGCTTATGGTAAATTAGAAATAAAATTTGAAGTTAAGAAAAAAATCTGTTTAGTCATAGACATAACCTGGAGATAAAAAAGCCCAGGCTTTGAGAATAAATCTCAAGCAAGCAATTTCATTGCTTAAAAAAAAAAAAAAAAAAAAAAAAACAAAACAAAAAAAAAAAACTCTTCTACATTGGCAACTTCCAAATTTACCTCTCTAGTTCAGACTTGTGCTAAAGCCAGCTAACACAACTCAACTTTAATCTGTTAGTAAGCAAACCCTGGCCTCAAAACATACTGCTCCTGCGTGCACCCTAGTTTAGTAATGGCAGTTTCCACCTTCTAGCTCTGCAACCAGAAGCCTCAACCATCCACTCTTGCCTTGTCTCACTCACAGCTCACATTCAACAAGCTTGCCAGCCAAGCCGCTGCCCACCTGGCAACAGCCTCTTCAGGGCTGTCCCCACAGTCTTCCCTGCTTCTTGGTGTGCTTCAGACACTACTCCACTGCAGCCTCTCAGTAATGTTTCCTGGACATACCTCTTTCCATCCTTGGTGCGCTTTTCCCTAAGGTATTCTAGATGCCGTAGCTGCTCATCAGCTCTCATAGCCACCCTTCCCTAGAATGCGAATTCTTCCAGAATGGGGATCTTTGCTTACTTTGTTTACTTCTATAACCCCAGAATCAGTAAAAATGCCAACCTACATAAAGCACCCAATAAATATTTGTAGTACAGGTTGACCATCCCTAATCTGAAAACGTGAAATCAAAAATGCTGCAAAACCGGAAATTTTCTCAGTGCTGACAAGAAGCCACAAGTGGAAAATTCCACACCTGACCTCGTATGACAGGTCATAGTGAAAACACAGTTGAAATACAAATACTAGATGAAATTAGCTTCAGGCTTGTGAATAAGATATATGTGAAATGTAAATAAATTTCATAATAGATGGGTCCCACCTCCAAATTATTTCTTTTTAAAAATATTTTTATTTATTCATTGGAGAGAGAGAGAAAGAGAGAGAGAGAGAATGGGCATGCCAGGGCCTCTAGCCACTGCAAATGAACTCCAGATACATGTGCCACCTTGTGCATCTGGCTTACGTGGGTCCTGGGGAATCAAACCTGGATTCTTTTTTTTTTTTTTTTGGTTTTTCAAGGTAGGGACTCACTCTATCCCAGGCTGATCTGGAATTCACTATGGAGTCTCAGATGGCCTCGAACTCACCGCTATCCTCCTACCTCTGCCTCCCAAGTGCTGGGATTAAAGGCGTGCGCCACCACGGCCGGCTAAACCTGGATTCTTAGGCTTTGCAGGCAAGTGCCTTAACCGCTGAGCCATTTCACCAGCCCCCAAATTATTTCTTTATACATATTGGAATATTTTAAAATCTGAAAAAAAAATCCCAAACACTTGCAGTCCTAAGCACTTCAGAGGAGATATACTCATCCTAACCAAAGCTTAGTGACCAGGGAAAGATAAAGGAGGTCACATTTACCAACTACACAGTCATGGTCAATAAACATCTAGAAAGACTTTAAGGGTCTTGGGATCAGCAAACATTTTTGGTAAAGGACTAGGTTATAAATATTGCTTTTGCCTCTGCAGAAAATATGTAAATGAATGAGCACGGCTATGTTCCAATACAACTTTATTTATGGGTACAGCAGTTCGCCTTCCATATAGTTTTTACAAGTTATAAAACATTCTTCTTTAAATATTTTTATAACCATGTAAAATTGTAAAAATAACTTATAGCTGGTAGGCTATATGAAACTGGTTACTGGCTGGATTTGCCCAATGGCTTGTTTAATCTTTTGAAAAAATATTTTATTTATTTATTCAATCATTTATTTATTTGTTAGAGAGAGAGAAAAAAAAGGCAGAGACAGAGAGAGACTGGACGTGTCAGGGCCTATAGCCACTGCAAACCAACTCCAGAGGCATGCACCACCTGGCGCATCTGGCTTTATGTGGGTACTGGGGAACCAAACCTGGGTCCTTAGGCTTCGCAGGCAAACACCTTAAGTGCGAAGCCATCTCTCCAGCCCTCAGTTTACTGACTCTTGATCTAGGACCGTTGGATGGTTCCAGAGGCTGAAAGATGGAAAGTTGCAGGAAGAATTGCAGATGAAGAGCCCTGGACAAGGTCACTAGGAACAAAAGCAGGTCCCTTGGTTGGACTCCGGGGAGCTCCAGTGGCTGAGCACCAGTTTCTTTAGGCAAGGGTGAGCTGCACACGAGGCAGTGTGTGGATCGTGGGAGTTCTCACAACGATATTGGATTGTAACTGTGCAAGAGAGCTATTTATATGTTTCCAAACGAAATTCGAGGCATATTCTGGTGTTTTTTACTTCTATGTTAGGTGAAGAAGCTGCCTACAAAAGCTTGCTTCCCACCCAAAATACTAACTGTTAGTTGGTGACTGATCCTCAGAAATATTAAGATGAATCATATATGCTCTTTTCACGGTGCAAAAAGAGATAATTTTAAGACTCAGAAAATGTCACTCTGGGTAGTCACAAACCACACAATAGAAAAGCTGCCCAGCTTGAACGCTGTAAACGAATAGAACCCGCTCCTGCCTGGAAGCCTTGTACTTCGTTCGGATGGTGATGTCTCTTTAGGCTTCACAGCCAAGGCTCACTGGTGTTGAAATGACAAAATGTGAAAACGTGTTCAGCTGCACAGCCTGAGGCTGGAAGGCAGCTTGGATCACCCTCCCTCTTCCCTGGGGCCCCCGTTCTGGAGAACAGAGCTGCTCAGCCTCACCCTTTCTCAAGCAGCTGCCCTCCTCACCTGCAGCCAGCCGTGGTTTCCCCTTCTTTCCTGGTCTACCCCAGGGCCAGCTGACAGCAGAGCTCCACCTCTACCCTTCACAGAAAGGACCTTGTGTTTTGTTCTCCTCACCGTGTAGAGGAGCAGGTATTCTGTCTTTGATCCCAATGCTGTTTTCTTTCTCTTGTTACTACACAGGTCACTCCCACCCCCCTTTTCTGCAACTTCATCATTTTTCCACATTGCCCATTTGGCATAGGAGGAGGAACCACATCAAATGAAGGAATGCAACCACAAAGCTGCCTTGAGAAGCAAAGGCCTCAGTCTTTTTTTTATTTTGTCAATTTACCATTTTTGGACTTGTTCTCCCATAATCAAATCCTCCCTATTGTGTTAACAATGTGGTGGTGTGTCAAAACATTGGAATTCTGCTTCAATCAGCAACCCAGAGCTTAATAGGAAAATGAAGCAACAAAATGTTGGTCTTACTGTGAACCTTAAGCTAGGCCTGTACTTAGGAAGGGGATGTTTGCCTCCCTATGGTACATGGGCCAAACCTTCAAAGTTTTGTACGATCTGATCTCTGGGTTGTCAGTGGAGGCCTAAGGGACCATAGTCACTGTTTTCTTTCTTCTTTCTTCCTCTTTCTCCTTTCTCTCTCCCTGCCTTCTGTGTGCTGGAGATTGAACCCACGGCCTTGCCCATGATAAGCAGGAATTCTATCCACTGAGCTGATCCCTAGCCTCCAGGCTGTTTCTAAAGCGAGAGGGACAATCACTCTAAGCATCACAAGCAGAGGTATAAAGCAGCCTGGAATTCAGTCAGCCAGGGAACAGTATATACCAAACTTGCTCACGAACATTTCAGATACTACTGGGGATATAAGTCAATGGAGAGCACTTGTCTAATATGCAGAAGGACCTGGGTTTGAGCCTCTCACCTCTGTGAGAAATACAAACCAAACAAAAATAAGTAAGATTCATTCATCTCACTGACAGCAGCATCTAGTTCTGGCTCTGTGACCCTCGCTGTGGATGTCTGTGGTTAATCAGAAATGGGCTTGTGTCAAGTGGTTATTTGTTTGTTAGTTAATGAAAAACACGTGTCCAACATATAAGCCATTCAGGCACTAAAATAAGATGTTACAATTCCCAACTAAAATGCTCAGCAGTCACATAGGTATCCTCAGGATATGTGTCTGGGTTAATGTTTAACAATAGCTGGCTGGTACTCATCATGTAGGAAAACAACACTCAAAGGTGGAGCTCTTTTAGTGATTTTATCTTTGTGACTAACATGGCCAATTATGCGGTTCACAAAATGACAACAGATATTTTTGCTGTTGTTTTGGTTTGATTTACATCGCTTTTTGGTTAATATTGGAATTAGCTTGTTCATACACATCATCTGTAGAGTAGACAACCTGTCAGTAGCTGAAGGGCCATGGTACAGAATTCTCCACCTTTACCTGTCCCTGTATGCCCAGGTAATGTGAACAACCTTCAGAGATCCTCTTGGAGAGGGGAAGGGCTGGGAGAAATGTCCCAACCCCTCCCTACCAATTCTAGCCTACTTGGTTTCAAGACAGATTAACAGGACCGGTTTTCCAGTGGGCCCCCCAGCAAGAAGAGCATGAGCAAGCACACAGAAGGAGAACTTCTATGCAGTCTTCCCAGCTCTTACAATGTTGGTGAAAACCAGCTTGGCCCCAGGTCTACTTCAAGAGCCAAATCATCTGCGTCATTCTAGCCACCTGCGGATCTTCCTGTCTCTTCTCCCACCACTTTCCCTTCTTTCCTCCCCAGCAACATGGCTGCTCGGCAAGGCAGAGCACGATGAAGTCATGTGGGGAGACCATGAAGAGAAGAGAGGGCCACAGTGCCAGGCTGCGGGAACTGTAGGTAGGTGCTTCCCAAGGCTCTACAGCAGAAGTGCAAAGACCAGATGTCTGGTTCTGGTACCCGATGCTAGTCATCAAATGCCCTCAAGGTGAACGCAGCATGTTGCCATGCTCCCAAAGCCCGATGAGCAGGAAGAGCCATTTCTGGAGCCAACTGTAGAAAGGAGGGTGAGGGAAGAGATGACGAAAAAGAACGTGTGGGAATCTAAAATGGTGAGGGATCCAGGATGCTATAAATGAGGTCAGTATTTCAACAAAATTAAATAGGTTCAACAAAATTCCATAGGTTCCTGTCATTCAGAAGACATTTTATCTTACTAAATAAATTGTTTACTTACTAATAGAGAAAGTGGGAGTTTAGTTCCATTAATAGCCATCTATGTAAAATTAGGAGCCTGTTTTTGAATATCATAATTTATTTACCTATGTCTTTTGATCAAAAAACCTCATCATTTTAAGTACTATTTTTTATCTTTTTCTGTAGGGTAGGTGATTTAAAACAATAAGCAAGGATGCAGGCCAGCCCTGATGTGGAGCAGTAGGGGAGTCTGAGGTCCAGGGGGACCTGTGCTTGAGGGGGTTGGCACTCAGTAGATGTGTTTGCTTTCTTTATGTGAGTGTTACAGGACACAACAAAAGAAGCCTTAGTCAGAAAGAGGACAGGCTCTAGTAAGTGTAGGCAAGGCCAAGGTCAATTTCATTGAGCAAATATTATTGAGGCTGGTTTAGTAATGTTTTTGGTGATGACTTTCTTGGTTACTTGAAAATTTTGATTACTACTGTTTTCTTAGGTTTTCAAAATGGACATACTTAAATTTTACTAATGAAGAAATTTAAAAGCATAAAGGGGATATAAATGGAACTTAGTAAAATGCTGCTCCACAGCTCTTTGTCTTGCCTCTGCAGAAGGTAAAGACATCCATACTCATAGTGGCATCGATGGACATAAAGTAGTGTCATCTAGATACATGCAGAAGAACAGGCTGAACTGACCTCTTGGGGCTGGGATTCAGTTCCAAACACTTAGCTCCTTACATCCTGGTACTCTTCAGAAATAACACTCCCACAGAACTTTGTGGACACAGTCTTGCAGAGAAGCAGGGCGGGCCCACAGCTTCTGGGCCATCTGGCAACTCTGAGCATAAGACCATGTAAGGTTCCCAGCCAATGGGGAGGCTCAAACCAGCACGTCCATTCCCCAGTCTAAGAGTCTGCTTGTCAACACAGGTTGCCACTAACTTAGGGCAATTTAGTTTTCTGGAAGCTTCCTCATTTCAATGAAGCAAGCTCACTTATATCATGTCCTCAAACTGCTACGATGCAGGTACCCTCACCAGCGGAGCAGACAGCCTTCACCAAGGAAACTGGGCATCTGATATCGGAATACTTGAGTCACCAAGAAGGGTCGAGGACTGCAGCCAAATGGAGTAGGGAGTAAGTGAGAAGCCCATCAGGAGAGCACTAATCACAAACATAAACAATGGACTATGAACAACAATCTGCATATAAATTGTAGAACAATCTTCCACTGAAATTTTACATAGAAGAATGGCCATAAAACATTGCTAAAAGAAGAGGACAGATCACATAATAATATGTAATATATCATACATTGTTAACTAACTAACTGTACCCTTAACCGATTTAACAGGGATAGCCTGGTAAAAGTATTAAGTTTACAGACTTCATATTTCTCAGTAAATTATGTTTCCCCTCTGTTCTGTCACTGAGTCTAAGACATGAGGCTCGTTGTCATAAGGAAGAGGAAGAGGGTGGCAACATCCAGGCCAGAAAGGCAGAAAGAAGCAAGGAGAGAAGGCGACAGACCTGGATGGCTAAGGTCTCTGAACACGAGCACAAGGAAGCTAAGGCAGAAAGGCACAATCCAGTGAGTAATGCCTGCCTGCCTGCCTGTGAGGTGATGGTGGAGGCTTTTAGTTCTACATCCCTTTTTCCCTTGAGGGTGTCACCTTGCACAGTGACCACCACAGGAAGAAGGAACTTCAGTAGGAAGATGGGCTTGAAGATTACTGATCTGAAATCTACCACTTAGAAGACCAGCAATGACAGCTGACCCATATGAACACTTTCCATGAGCCAGGCATGGGTCTGAGAGCTTATATTTATTATCGTGACTTAATCCTCACAAAATCCCTATGAGGCTGGTAGCAGTAAGACTTGGCAGGATAAGTAACTGACTCAAAACAACCCCAGTAAATGTGAGCACTGGGTCATCCAACTCCTGAGTGCACACATCTCATCACAGGCCCCTCAGACCAGTTGGGTTTAATAATCACTTAGCTTTTCTGGTGTTACTTCCTATCTGGACAATGAGGGTGGAGCCAACTAACTCTAAAAGCCTCTGAATTCAAGGGTTACCTTCTGGTCTAATACGCTGGTGGGAACAGACTGCTTAGTTGATATTTGGAGTCACAGAGTAGGAGTGTGCCTTGTTACAGAAAGTCTAAGAAGAAATCCTCTAACAGAAGCCAGTTGTAGTGGTCAAGCTCCCCTGGCACCAAATGCAGAAAGAGACTTACTGGTCAGGTGAGCACACTTTAAGAAGCAGGAAGATGCAAAGGGAAGGGGGGTGGGGAACTAAAAAATGCTGGGCTGCAACCATCTCTTTGCTTGTAATACTTGGCCTGATGATTTCTCTGATGAACTTGAAAGCAAGATTGGCATAGTCTGAAAGTGTAGGCATCTGTGGTAAACAGAGTGATAGTTTTACAAAGATATCCCAGTCCTAATCTCAGAGCCTATGAACTTGTCACTTTACAGAAAAAAAGATTTTGGTGATATGTGATAAAGACCTTGCCATAGGTCTTCATTCTGAGTTACAAGGTGGGACCAACCTAGTTAAAAGGCATCTTTAAAAGGGGAAGAGGACAACAAACAAACAAGCAAAAAGAGTCAGGAAAGATCTAAGTGTGACTGGGACTGGGTCTGTCACTCTTGGCTTTGAAGGAGGAAGGCAGCCATGACCCAAGGAAGAAGAAACACTCTAGGAGCTCAACTGACTCCCACTAAGGACACTGATCTCAGCCCTCCAACCAAAGGTCCTCAGTTGTCCAGGCAACCTGCATGAGCAAAGGAGAAGGCTTTCCAATACAACTCCAGGAAGCAATGCAGCCCTACACCCTCCATTTATCCCAGGGAGACTCAACTAGACTATGGCCTACAGAACTGTATGGTAATAAATCCAGGTTGCTTGAAGTTGCTAAATTTGTGGTGATTGGTTACAGCAACAACAGATAGCTAATGCAGCATTGAAAACACAACTGTCTTGGGAAGGAAACAACACGAGGTTACCTTTCTTTATATAAAAAATAAATAATAACAGTGATGGTATATGTCCGATTGAACAAGACAGAATAACTGTTTTTTCTGATTCAAATACATATATACATGAGTTAATAAACAAATGAGGGCTGGAGAGATGGCTTAGCGGTTAAGCTCTTGCCTATGAAGCCTAAGGACCCCAGTTCGAGGCTCGATTCTCCGGGACCCACGTTAGCCAGATGCACAAGGGGGCGCACACGTCTGGAGTTCGTTTGCAGTGGCTGGAAGCCCTGGCACGCCCATTCTCTCTCTCTGACTCTTTCTCTCTCTGTCACTCTCAAATAAGTAAATAAAAATGAACAAAAAAATTAAAAAAATAAATTAGAAAAGCTCTCTATAATGGAAGCCAGAAAATAAAGGCAGAATCAAAATTGATACTAAAAACTCATCAATGGATGTTAAACAAGGAAGGTATGATGATATTTTCAGTGTATTCCCCACAAATTTCTAGTTGGTAACATTAGAGTGAAGACAGGACATTACCTTAACCCAGTGACAGAAATTAACATCAGCAAGCCTGGGACATACCGACATCATGTGCCTTTTTGCTTACAATATCCATACCACAAGTGTTTAATATGAATCCAATCATGAGGCAGCATCAAGTGAACACAAACTAAGGAAGAAAATAAGAATAATTATCCCGTGCTCTTCAAAAACTTCAGTGTTAAGAAAGACTAGTGACAACTTCAGTAATGTGTGATTCTGGGTTGGATCCCAAGCCAGGGTAAAAAACAAATAGCTCAAAGAGATATGGAAACAACTGATAAGATTGGACTATGGATTGTGGCTTAGACAATAGCTCCGAGCCAAAGACAGATTTCCTGTTGAGGGCTGCACTCTGGTTATATAAGAGAATGCCCATGTTCCTAGAAAACACAGTCTAAAGCACTTTATGGGTGAAGTACATCATGTTCCCTACTGGCCCTCAGATGGCTTAAAAATATAAAATAATACACAGAGAAAATAAGGCAGTGTAGCAAAATATGGGCAGGTGAAGAGTTTGAGTGACTTAAAATGAAGTGCCTCTTCTAGTCTGCTCTTTTAACTTTAAGTAGCAACACAGCATTAAAAAACTTCTACTAACAATTTCATACATATACATAATATATTTTGATGCCAATCCCTCCCATTGTCCCCCTCTCCATTGAATGCCTTCTTCTTTCCAACTACTCCTTTTACTTTGGTGCATATTTTTTGCCCTCCTCCACTATACATGATGGAATGTTAATTGGCCCAATGCTGTGCAGGTCTTGTGCAAACAACAACAGTCACTGTCCGGTCATGGGTGCAAAATGCCCACTTCATGTCCAGAAGAAGGCATTTCTAAATTAGCCCACTAATTCTTAGTGTATATTATACTCATGTTAGATTCACTGTTATTTAATGCTTAGAGAGGATTTTAAACAAAGGAGATATGAATTCACTGAGTTTAATTGTTCTCTCAATGTAATATAATAGATGTGACTTTTCAATTAATGTTATTCTATAAGACCTCTTACATGGTAAGTAAGCAATAAATCTCTTTAAATTTATCACTAATTAAGTAAGAAAATAACATCCCAAATAAAAACATGAAGACACATAGCATGACATGAAATAAAACTTGAAAAGAAAGTGGGAATGAGCTGGCTATGCACATCTGTAACCCCAGTCCAGTGGGAGGGAGGAGGTGGAGACTGGAGAATTGTTGGGACTTGCTTACCTGGGAGAAAAACAATGAAATGGGTTCTCTGGGTTGAGTGAAAGATTCCATCTCAAGGAAACAGGTGGGTGAACACAAAGAGGACACCTGACCTTCTCCTTCTGTGGCCTCTGCATGTGTGCATAGGGTGCATGCATGCGCGCGCACACACACATGCATATATACTGCACACACATAATATCACATACCACACATCCTCTATATATACAAACACGTGCCCAAAAATGTGTGAATGAGCCGGAAAAGGGGTAGTTAACAGCCTTTGCTCTGGAAATGAACTTGCCACATGGATTTGAAATCCAATTTGGTCACATACTTCACAGATTTATATAAGCTTTCCAAATAATAAGTGCTTAATAAATGCTCAAGGTACACAATTAGAAAAGAATCTAGAGTGGGTGGAGCCAAAACTCTTTAAGATACTGGATGATGGTTTCTGTCACTAACATGTTCAGGTTCCAACAACCTGAACTCCAGATCAATAGGTCTGTTTTATTGCAGGAAAACAGAGTTGTCATGGAAACTCTAATTAGATGTCTTTCCAAGCAGATGAATCAAATATTGCACTTACAGGCTGGTTGGGTTACTCTAGTATGTCTGTAAGGATTGCAATTCTCCACAAGTTAGAACATTTAGTACAGGGAGCATTCAGTTTACCAATGAACTGGGTCCCTAGAGGATGATTGCTTGTGAGGAATTTGGGGAGTGCATTTGCTTTAGAAATAAATGTAAAGGAATTTGGATTTTTTTTGTTTGTTTTTTCGAGGTAGGGTCTCAGTCTAGTTCAGGCTGACCTGGAATTCACTATGTAGTCTCAGACTAGCCTCAAACTCACAGCGATCCTCCTATCTCTGCTTCCTGAGTGCTGGGATTAAAGGCGTGCACTACCATGCCTGGCTTGGATTTTTTTTTTAAATTAGTTACAGACATACTCAGCATGTAAACAGCACATGTTGGTACCATCCTTACCCTCATCCCTGCCCACCCCTCTGAAGGAACACTCCTCGTTGGGGATGCTGGTTATCCCAAAGGGGATTGTGGGTCGTGCATTGTGGGGAGAGCCATCAATTATGGGGAAGAGGCAATGTCTCTGTGCATAATGTCCCAACTTGTGGCTCTAACAATCTTTTTGCCCCCTCTTCCGTAAAATTCCCTGAGCCATGCTGGGTTCGTTTTAGGTCTACTTCAGTGATGGACTCCTGGGAGTCTCTGTATCTCTGGTTTGGTAGGAGTTGAGTGTCCTCTGTGTCTATGTCCTTCAGCCTTAGGAAGCTAGATTCTTAAGCTAATTCACACAAGCTTTTTTTTTTTAAAAAAAGTATTTTTATTTACTTATTTACAAGCAGAGAGAATAGGCATGCCAAGGCCTCCAGCTGCTGCAAATAAACTCCAGACATATGTGCCTCTGTACATCTGGCTTCATGTGGGTCCTGGGGAATCAAACCCAGGTCATCAGGCTTTGTAGGCAAACACCTTAACCTCTGATCCATCTCTTCAGCCCATAACACAAGCTTTCTAAAAATTCATAAACAATATAAATACTGTAAATTTGCATTAAGAAACCCATGGAAATAAATTATCTCAAAATATAGCAATGAAATAAAAATGAAATCAGAAGTTTCCATTTTTCTTGATATTGTTATCTGAAGAAGTAAAGTTTAATTAAAAGAAAATTAGCACAGGAATGGAAAATTTAGTGAAGATTCTATTAATGATGACTCTTAGAAAGTAGCATCACTAACTTTTTATTACCATTACTTTACATTCAGGTATCTCTCACATGGCTTAGTCATGGTCATGGTCATTTCTGGCTGAGAAATAGGAGGCCAAAACACTCTCCCAAGGCACCTTGTGGATGTAAAATAAATGAAAGAGAAGATGATCTACAATACAACAAAAGGAACCACAAAACACTGCAAAATTAAAATAGGAAAATGAGGAGGAAAAGAGGCAAACCCTCTGGAAGTAGACAAGAGTTGATTATTACCAAAAAGCAAAACATCCAGGAGAAGAGGAAGTGGGGAAGAGAAACTAAGGAAGAATGGAAGTGAAAGGAGCAACAAAGACTGACTGCACTGCCCCGTTTTACAGATAAGGAGGTAGACCTAGACACACAAAGCTACTTAGTGATAGGGCCACCTAGAGCAAAGTTTGATCCCAAAAGTGTCTACTCTCACTATCTCTGCTGTATACCTACCTCAAAAGACACTACAACGAAGCTGAGAAAGGAAAACTGCAGAAGCCAGACCTTAGATATCTAATTAATTCTCCTTGATACTCATCAATGTAGAATTAATAATAACATTAATGCCTATCTCACATTGCTTTCTCTGGAAATTTCTTCTTTAGATTAACAGCAGTGGGACCTGCATTGAATTCTTGGGAAAGGAAGCAGTTACAATGTATAGTTCACTTGCCAGAACTAGGGATGTCACTCAGTGGTACAGTGCTTGCCTGAGATATACAAAGCTATGGGTAGGATTCTCTAGTACTAGATGCACAAAAAGCATTTTGTAAGATCCCATATTCATTAATGATAAAAAAAATCCCAAAAAACTAAGAGTAGAAGAGAACTTTTTCAACTTGATTAAAAACATCTTCAAAAATCATACTTCAAGGCCAGGCATGGTGGTGTATTCGGGAGGCTAAGGTAGGAGGATCAGTGTGAGTTTGAGGCCAGCCCAAGACTACATAGTGAATTTCAGGTCAGACTGGGCTAGAGGTAGACGTACTTTGAAAAACAAAAGAACAACAACAAAAAAAGTCATACTTAGTGACAAAAGATTTTTTCTGACTAGGATGAGAAATAAGGTAAGAATGTCTACTCTCACCATTCTTATTCAACATAACATTGGAAGGTCTAGCCAAAGCAATATGATGAGAAAAGAAAACAAAAGGCCTATGGATCTTAATGGAAAAAAACTAAACAATTCTCATTTGCATATGGCATTATTATTCATGCACAAGATTCTAAGGAATCTACCAAAAAAAAAAAAAAAAAAAGCCTTTGGGGGAGAAAAGTCATTAAGGGTCTTAACCAGCAGTGGACCCTGCAACCCTGCAAGCTTTACAGCTGGCTAGCGAGGCCAAATGTACTGAGTGGTGCAATGGTGGCATGTCTGTTATTGGGGAAACCTGCTGCTCTTTGGATGAGGTCTGCTCCATGGGAGGGAATGCATATCTGGTACTGAAAACCTAGTCAATAGCCTATGGCTGGGAGGTCATAAGTCCTAGGTGAGAAACTTGGAGGATAAAATCACAAACCATGCTTTTTGAAATCAGATTCAAAATACTCAAATCACCTTTACCACTCTATTTCTATAAGAAAACAGAACTGACCAGCCCTGGCATAAAGCCAATCTACACGTCCCAGTTTCAAACTTTCTGTGTTCTGCTTACATTGTTTTGTTTGTAATAAAAATAATTATTTCAATCAATTTGTTCTGCAGAAGCAAGACCCTTTTCCCCTATTCTCTTGGAGACTCACGTATAAGGGACTGACCAAAGTGTCTAAAGACTTTGCCACTGTACTTCCACTCTAGGGAATCCTGGGGCTTTTACTGGCCAGAAATGTGAGGAGAGAGTGCCTGTAATAGCTTTTACTTTCTCTTGTATTTTATGACTTTCCCAAGGGGAAAACAGAAAAAAATATTTCTTTGTCATTGAAAATGATGGGAACACATAATGTGCCTCTGGCATCTCTTTTCTTGAGTTGTGACACTGGAACTCTATCTTCTGTCACCCTGGGCTCTTCTTTGACACTAGCACAGCCATGATCACACCTTGGTGAGAATGACCCTCCCACACTCAGCCTAGTAGTGAGTTAGCATCAACCTCTCTTACCCAAACACAGCATTGCCAAGGGCCCAAACTCCCAGTATTTATATTATTTTCCCTTCCTGGACTACGAGTACTTCCTATATCTTTGCAGCTATAGGATCAGGTTCCATTATGGCACACAGTAGGCAATATTCATCTAAATTAATAAAAGGAAGAAAGGAGGGAGGAAAGCCTAGAAGCCACTCCTGGCCCAGAAGCCCCTGTAGGCTGTTCATGTTCAACAGACTAAGTACTGAAGAAGTGGAAGGACATATGGAAGCCACAGTGCCAGGCTTCGACTTTAAAGGAAGTTTAAGAAAAGTATGGAATTTCTTTTAGACACTATGGAACTACAGGTTAACAGAACAGTGAAGGTCTAGTTATACCTAGACCTTTGCTTTCTTTCAGATTTCTCTCTATATCTATTAAAGTAGATATAGATGGCCTTTAAAATTTGGTGTTACTTAACTAATTTTATTTCCAAAACAGAAAAGTGTACTAGAATCTCTATTTCAATCCCCAGGATTGGATTAAATAGCCAGACCAACAGAATCACTGCCTCCAGATGGCAGGACACCCTAATAGCAGTCCAAATGCTAAGAATGAAACAAGCAGTCCTCAGTAGAGCCTGGAGGAATCGAGAACCCTCAGTAGCCAGACCAGCATCTGACACAGGGGAGACCCACGCTGCATGATGATGAGTGACGGGTAAACTATGTGACAACAGCGGCACATTTACAGTATTTGCATTACATTCTGCCGGTCTTCAATCCTCTCAGTTGGTAATGCCTCTAATTCAGTGTCTAGAAACTTAAAAATTATTACTACTCCCTATCAAAGTAATCCTTTGCCCCCAGGCCACACCTTTCTGAGGGAGTCTGAAGATCAGGTTCAAGTTCAAAGTCTCTGTTATTGGCAGAGTTCCCACATCCAATTTGTGGGATGCCAACCCCAGCAGGTTGCTAATGGGTGATCAGGACCTTCTCCCCCAATGTAGCCACTACAGAGACAAGTCCAGCAGCAATCACCAGCGGCACCCCCCTCAAAAAAAAAAAAGAGTGTCCAGGACACAGGAGCAAAACTGTTGGTGACTTCCCACTATGGACACACCCAGCTTGCCCACAGTGAGCCAGCAAAGGATCTCTGAGCTGCAGCAATGATGACAACTGATGTGGCTGAGAACATCAAAGCTAACTATAATAAACACTTCCCCAGGGCCTCTTGGACCTTAGCTCCAGTGTGTTTCCAGCAACTGTAGCAAAGGCATGTGAGAAGATCTGCCTAGTACTGTGGAGACACTTTTGACCAGAACCACCTGCGCAGCTTCCAGTTTCTCAGGAGAAAGGGGCCAAGAAGTCAAAGAGAAAGGGCTGCAGTCTACACGAGAGAGCCAGGAAGAGGCACAGCTCTATATACTAGGCCAGAAGTCGTTATTTACTCTGTTTCCACTTGTCAACCCTGGGGCCTCTGCCCATCTGGGTGGGCCCGCTAAACTCTGTACACATGCGCACAGGGCCACTCACTCATATTTCTTGATTAAATGATGAACACTCAAGGAAATGTACTGCCAGGGTCTTACAGATCTGCACTGTGTAGGTGCTCTACGACTCAGCTCTTCCTCTAGCATCCCTCTAATGCTTCTTAATTTTGGCACACCATTCCTTATCCTCAAGATGGGATGCATTCGGACAATGATTCACCAAAACAACCTATTCTTCCTGAGGTGGGCGGGGGGGGGGGCAGTGTAAGGACAAGACCCATTGGTTCAGTGACTGAGGCGCCCAAGATAGGCATTTAGATTGTGGCACTGGTGATCCTTCTCTCTCCTCCCTCCTCATTTCCTTCTTCTTCTGCTTCTTTTGCTCTTCTTTTAATTTCTATTTTTTTTTTTTTTTTTGAGGTAGGGTTTCATTCTAGTTCAGACTGACCTGGAATTCACTACACAGCCTCAGGATAGCCTCAAACACACAATGATCCTCCTACCTCTGCCTCCCAAGTGCCGGGATTAAAGGTGTGTGCCAACATGGCAGGCTTGTTCTTTTTTTTTTATTTTTTATTTTTTATTTATTTTTATTTTTATTTTTTTTAGGCTTGTTCTTTTTAAAATATTTTCATTTATTTGTAAGGAGAGAGAGTATGGATGTGCCAGGGTTGCTTGCTACTGCAAACGAACTCAAGGCACATGTGCCACTTTGTGCATCTGGCTTTACATGAGCACTAGGGAATTGAACACAGGCCAGCAGGCTTTGCAAGCAAGCACCTTTGACCACTGAACCATCTTCTCAGCCTCCCTTATTTTCCCTTCATTACTGTCAACTACAAAGAAGGAAAAGGGATGGGTGTTTTGATTTATTTGTATTCAGTATGCTATTTTTTCTCACTTAAAGATAAATTATGGATGGGCTAAAAAATGCCTCTCTCCTCCCCCTAACCAAATGTACTATATTAACAAATACTGCAATTAAGTCACATAAACTGGAGCAATATAATTAAGCCCAACTTGGGAAAATCCAATTTACTCAGCAATTTCCAAAGCAACTAGATGTTGGAATTAAAGTCAACTTTTGGTTCACTGGGGGAATTTATTACTCAATGTTGTAAGAATATAAGTAGTCTTAGTGGAGAGCTTCTGAGAGACTTAAGAAAGACTTAAGAAACTCTGGCAAGAAGAAGCTATGCTGGATTAGTAAAGGCTACAAAATAAGATGAAATTCCTGCTAGAGCCAAATATTGAGTTTGCCCAAAATTGTTCTTATTTCCCTGAACTTTACAAGAAAAACAAAAAATAAAAATAAAAAACAAAGACTATTCTTTCAGGGACCATTTCTATAGTTAAAAAAATCCATCAAAACACAACAGAAGAGCTTTAGCAAAGTTAACAATGGTCTCTTGCTGAAACTAATAAACCCGTAACCAGGAGGCTTCTCAAGCCATGCCTGGCCTGCCTCAGATCCTCCTTAGTGGGCACTGGCTTCCCCAAGGAGCGCCTTGCCTTGCTACAGTGTAAGCTACATATGTAAGAAAAGAAATGCTCATGGAAATGTGTGCGTGATGCTACAAACCAACAATATTGGGGAGATGGACATTATTTGCATGAAACAATCATTAGTAGCACCAAGGATTATGAAATTCATTTCTCAAATCTGGCAACTTGTTTCAAATTTTGTAGTTCAGATGTCTGGAAATTTTTTGAATAGTTTTTTTTTTTTGGTTAAATACTTTTAAGAAGACATGTCAATATAAAATAATAGCATACTGCTTTTTTAAAAAATGAAATAGAGGACATAGATCCTAGGCTATTCTGAAATTTGCTATTTCTCTGCTAGACAAACCTCACAAATCCTAGCAAGAGTTCTAGATAACAAAAGACAAACACTGAAGTTAGTCTATTTTTGGAAAGGCTAATGATGCTATCTGATTGGCTGTTTCAGTCAAGTGAGCAAGAAGAGGAAGTTATTTAAAACATTATTTATAGATGATGAAGCTGATTAACTGCTCCAGTCAACTCCCAGGCTGCCTCCTAACATGCACTTTACCCTTCTGGTTAATTGCCATGTGCACAGGACAGGTACAAATGGAGAGCTCCTGGTCATGACTTCCCTCTGAAATGATTTACTGCTTTTAACAGGAAGTGGAGGAGAGGATTGGTATTGGTGTGTAACATATTTTCACTCATTTCTCTAACAATTGGTCTTCTTAGCCTCCCATTATTACTAAATAGTACTAGGGGATAAGACATACTTAGAGACTTAGTGAGATGCAAATGGTAATGACCGTCCTGAAAAAACTGGTTCAGGAGTCATCAGTGACGAATGAGGGAAAGAATTTAATGTAACAATCAAAGTCCTACCCTGTCTTCTTCCAGTGCTGTTCACCAAGTGCCCAGCAGACAGGAACGTCATTAAGTTAACTTCACAACAGGTAAACAAGAATGACAATATCACTACATTTCCCTAAAAGACACACTTCACATATTTGGCGGAGAAGGGACACACGTTAACTGCTTAGCAGTTCACTTTGATTAATGCATACAGAATGAATAGGGACACTCTACTATTTACTTTACAAAATGACAGGGTGTTAGAAACCATCTAGCTCCCCCCATGCTCTGCCTTACAGCTGGTCCTAGTCTAGGAACATCATCTAGGCCTTGTTTTACATCTGCTAACAATATTTTCCTAACTGTAGCCAGAAACAGGTCCCTCAACCTTCTAATCACTGCCCAGTGCCTTCCTAGAGCTTAGTGAAATTTGGCAAAGCTCACCAGCCCGTGTTCTATTCTTCAACTGCCTTCTCGACAGTGAGAGGGCCAACACAGCTCCTAATGTCATCCCCACCTGCAGCTCAGGACACCAGCACCTGGCTCTATCTCAAGTCAGCACCCATCTCAGTTGTATTGTCTGGGTTCTAGTGGCAGTCTATACAAAACACTAGTTCATTCAAATCTTGTACTGAGCACTCATTATCTGTCAAGTATTCTTCTACAGGTTGGCTGTATAGTAATGAACACCTTTGCGTACAGATTTTTTCAAGTTTAGAAACAAAGAGTGTCATTTACCAGCAAAAACAGTGGCTGTCTGAACACACAGGCTGAGAACGGTGTGTTGTGGTGTGTACCTGTGGGAGCCTAGCCAAGAATAGGCACACGAAACATGCAACTTGCTACAAGCACATAATGAAAGAGCATTTGTGTCAGCCAAGAAGGCAACTCAGCATGTAATGCAACACACACCACACTGCTTCTGGGATGACACCAACTGGCACGGTGCTTCTAAAATCAATTGTTTGCCCTCACTGCTGACCCAGCAAAGGGATTAGCACGGTATTACAAGAACAGATCCAAGAAGTGTAAAAACAAAGCATTCACAGGGACGCTGGGGAAGAACCATGGTAACAAGTACAGAAATTCAAGCCAACAAACTAAAATCCTATATTTTAATACTCTCATGAAAACTGGGTGGAGATAGGGGTGGCCCTGTGATTACACTTATAGACAACTGTCCATTCTTTCCTCCTCTGGCTGTTCTAGGGGTTAGGTTGTCCTGGTCAGAACGTTCCCCTGCCTGTTCTGCTGCCCAAATTGCCAGGTTGTTAGTTAACTCTGCTCTCTGGCTCCTGCTTTTTATTCTTTTGTGTTTGGGGATGGTGTTATCATTATATCAATTTTGAATACAATTAGGGCATTCAAAGGTTTTCTTTTTCTTTAACTTATATCCAATAGATCAAACCAAAGATTTTTATGTTGTATGGGTCTTTACTCACCTAAAAGGCAGTGAGAATGATGAACAATACTTCAGCCAACTATGACCTCTGATATCTCATGAGCCTTGGGCTTCTCTGATATTCCTCACTGCTACTAAAGGCAAGGAGGGGAATGGAGGGGCAGTATTTGGATGTATGGAGTAAGAAGGCACCTTTACCAATGATCTAATGCTGTGCTGAGGTTTTCAGACCACTCTGAGGATGTAAACACAGGCTTGTTTAAAAAGTTGCCTTGTGGGAGGTTGAGGAGATGGCTCAGCATTTAAAGGCACTTGCTTGCAAAGCCTGTGTTCAATTACCCAGACACCCATGTAAAGCTGGATGGGTTTTTGTTTGCAGTAGTAAGAGACCCTGGCATGTGTGTGCATGCATAAACATGCACACATTTGTAGAGAGAGAGTGAGAGAAAGGGACAGAGAATCCTCTAACTGGACTCCCTGCCTCGGGAAAAACCTTGGATTTGGCTCTAGTCCCCTGCACACAATGCTATCAGAACTTTAGTTCAAAGCTATCTGACCAGGTAGCTAGCTTTGAGCTTTCTGAAAGCTGCCTCTGTTGACAGCCTGCACTTCTGGATTCTTCTTTAAACATGACCTCTGGCCTCTGAGATTATGTTACTTTCTTTCTATTATAATTTGTATCTTATTTCTAAGATCTTTAGTAAAAGGGCTGCTAAGACAACCTTAAACTCTAGAGCAAGAGTTGGAATGTGTATGTGCAGACAGTTCCTGAATGACTCTGACATGAGATGAGGCTGGTACCAGTGGCATCTTCTGTGGCTATAGCCGACAAGATTCCCTGACTGTCTAACAAAAGGACAATTTATTTAAACCTCCATTACCTCCATTCTCACCTTCAGCTAGGCTTATGAATGACACTGAAATAACTGTGAACAGAAAGCACTGTAAGTCATTGTGCTGTGTCCAGTTTTTAGGAAGTAGTTTTGGTACTTATGAAGACAAGAGAAACTATCGTTTCTGAGCACTTACAAGGCACAAAGTCCTGTTTTGTGACTTCCACATACACTATTCCTTTACTTCCTCTATGAACTTAGTACACTGAATAGCATTAGTTGTACTGGTCAATGACATAGGGCAGCAGGTTGTGAAGCTGAGCTTTGAACCAGGTGTCAATTATGACTCCAAGAATGTTTTCTGTCTCTACACAATGCTGTTTCTCAGAAGCACACAGTAGTCTCTTGCCCTTCTGTGTTTACACTTTCACTGGTAAAGCAGTATGTTGACTCTGAGAGGAAGAAACTTGAGTGACAGAATCTTTGAATACTTCTTCATACATAGGTCATTATAATGGCAGAATAGGCACTTTTATCAAGTCTCCAGGTCCAAATGGCATGTTTAATCAAAACCAAAGGAAACACATTAATTTTTTATGAAAGTCTTAAACTTTGGATTCACTACATACTGCTATGAGAAATACAAAATGTTCACAGTGGAGGAAACCAATGCCGTCTGGTGAACTTCACTGGGTGGTTTGGGGTTTTGCACGGGGCATGTTTTCGGTTTCCTTGAACCAACCCCTTGGGCACACTTCAGGTTTGTCCACTTCAGCATGAGGCAGACTTGAATGTTCACTATTTTGTGGAAAAACTGGGCCATGTCAACTTGGCACTAGACTGATGGCCTGTATCAGATACACTTACTACATCCAATGACAGTTACTTGTATATAGACAGGATGTTTATGTCTGAACTGTAATACTGCACACAATATACACAAACATAGCACATCAGATTAGACCACTGCTGAACCCAATGACCCTGCTCTTCTTGATGAGCACCCCTCCCAAGGATGGGAACTGCTTTCAGCTGCTAAAATACAAGTCTATGAGTTGGTTCCAGAGGATCACACCCTTTTCCACTTGGAATTCTCATGTCCCAAAAATTTTTTCCCAGCCAGAAATCTGAATAGAAAAACAAAGAATAAATTATCCTGACTGCTAGGGAAATTCTATAAAGGTTTTATGCTAGTGGTACTTATATGAGACCAAGAAATGTAAAAAGTATAGTAATAGATCCTGTCCAAAGAAACATAAAGCTGTAAAAGAGGAGGATAAAAAAAGGCCAACAAAAGCATATATAAGCAAAAACTACAAGACCGACGTGGATAACCAATGTTAACATACCTTTTCCAAGGTTTTTCCTTTTTGGAAGTAAGATCTCACTCTAGCCCAGGCTGACCTGGAACTCACTCTGTAGTGCTGAGCTGAATTCACAGTGATCTCCTATCTCTGCCTCCTGAGTACTAGCATTAAAAGTGTGCATCATCATGCCCATCATTTTTTTTTTTTTCCTTTTTGATGTCAATGTTGCATCTGGGAACTGGGAAACCAAAATGAATTATCCTATTCCTAAAACAAAAGCAGGCTAGGGTATAGCTCAGTGATAGAGAGCATGTCTGAGTCTACAAGTTTAGGGTCAGTCTGACAGCACAGAAAGACCCTGTCAAAAACAAACAAAAAACTCCCAATTAGGGCTGGGGTGCGGCTCTGTGGGTAGAATGCCTGCCTTGGTTCTGAATGTCTTCCCCACATATACCGAGGTGTGGTGGTTCATGATCATCACTCTATCACTTTGGAGATAGAGACAGGAGGATTAGGTGTTCAAGGTCACCCTCAGTTACATAGGTAGTTGCAGGCCAGCATAGGGCTACATGAGACCCCATCTCCAAAACAAATAATTAGTTAAAAATTAAAAGCAAAAAAATCCAAAACAACAAAACCCAAAACACCTCACTTCCTTTGGATTCCCCTGTACTTGACTTGTCTGGTTTTCTCTGCTCTGTCCTGACTTTCTGTCATATGCATTAGGGCTCCCTTTACCATGCCATTTATCCAATTATGAAGGAAACATCAGAGATTATGGTTTCTCTAAACAGTATAATCGTGAGTGTTTATTTGGAGAGGGTTCAGTGTTCTTGGCAGAAGACAATGTAAACAAAGTCAGTTTGGTCACCATAAGCTAAGTTCTATCTAAGAAATCTCTTCTAGAATGAGGTTAGCAGCCAGCCTGAGCCCGAGGACCACCAACAGGCTGTTTTAAGGACCTTGGAGGTAGGAACCTGACGTGGACACTGACGACTTTCTGCTGAGACTCCCAAATGGTACCTGCTGCTCTCGCCCGGATTACAGGGCCCAGCAGCATCAGTCTGCAAAGATGGGCTCTGCTCTTCGCTGCCTCCTGCCTTCCCACTCTCAGCCACATTCACCCTCCTCCACACCTCTGCATCAACCACTTTCTGACTGGAATTCTTTCCCGCTCTTTGTGCATGTGAGCATGCATGGGCATTCACGTCCACACGTGCATGTGTGTATGTGGCTGTGTGTGGAGGCCAGAGGACAGCCTCAGGTGTCAATCCTCAGTAATGCCACGTTATTTATTTATTTTCTGTTTTGATATTGGGGACTGAGCTAAGGGCCTTGTGCACACTGGGAAAACACCTTCCACTGAGCTCCCCCGCAGGGTCACAAGCACACACCACTATTTCCCGTGTACACTGTGTAAACACCTTCCCCTGAGCTCCCCCGCAGGGTCACAAGCACACACCACTATTTCCCGTGTACACTGTGTAAACACCTTCCCCTGAGCTCCCCCGCATGGTCACAAGCACACACCACTATTTCCCGTGTACACTGTGTAAACACCTTCCCCTGAGCTCCCCCGCAGGGTCACAAGCACACACCACTATTTCCCGTGTACACTGTGTAAACACCTTCCCCTGAGCTCCCCCGCACGGTCACAAGCACACACCACTATTTCCTTGTGCACACTGTGTAAACACCTTCCCCTGAGCTCCCCCACAGGGTCACAAGCACACACCACTATTTCCTTGTGCACACTGTGTAAACACCTTCCCCTGAGCTCCCCCACAGGGTCACAAGCACACACCACTATTTCCTTGTGCACACTGTGTAAACACCTTCCCCTGAGCTCCCTCACAGGGTCACAAGCACACGCCACTATTTCCTTGTGCACACTGTGTAAACACCTTCCCCTGAGCTCCCCCGCACGGTCACAAGCACACACCACTATTTCCTTGTGCACACTGTGTAAACACCTTCCCCTGAGCTCCCCCACAGGGTCACAAGCACACACCACTATTTCCCGTGTACACTGTGTAAACACCTTCCCCTGAGCTCCCCCGCACGGTCACAAGCACACACCACTATTTCCCGTGTACACTGTGTAAACACCTTCCCCTGAGCTCCCCCACAGGGTCACAAGCACACACCACTATTTCCCGTGTACACTGTGTAAACACCTTCCCCTGAGCTCCCCCACAGGGTCACAAGCACACACCACTATTTCCCGTGTACACTGTGTAAACACCTTCCCCTGAGCTCCCCCACAGGGTCACAAGCACACACCACTATTTCCCGTGTACACTGTGTAAACACCTTCCCCTGAGCTCCCCCGCACGGTCACAAGCACACACCACTATTTCCCGTGTACACTGTGTAAACACCTTCCCCTGAGCTCCCCCACAGGGTCACAAGCACACACCACTATTTCCTTGTGCACACTGTGTAAACACCTTCCCCTGAGCTCCCCCGCACGGTCACAAGCACACACCACTATTTCCCGTGTACACTGTGTAAACACCTTCCCCTGAGCTCCCCCACAGGGTCACAAGCACACACCACTATTTCCTTGTGCACACTGTGTAAACACCTTCCCCTGAGCTCCCCCACAGGGTCACAAGCACACACCACTATTTCCCGTGTACACTGTGTAAACACCTTCCCCTGAGCTCCCCCACAGGGTCACAAGCACACACCACTATTTCCTTGTGCACACTGTGTAAACACCTTCCCCTGAGCTCCCCCACAGGGTCACAAGCACACACCACTATTTCCCGTGTACACTGTGTAAACACCTTCCCCTGAGCTCCCCCGCACGGTCACAAGCACACACCACTATTTCCCGTGTACACTGTGTAAACACCTTCCCCTGAGCTCCCCCGCACGGTCACAAGCACACACCACTATTTCCCGTGCACACTGTGTAAACACCTTCCCCTGAGCTCCCCCACAGGGTCACAAGCACACACCACTATTTCCCGTGTACACTGTGTAAACACCTTCCCCTGAGCTCCCCCGCACGGTCACAAGCACACACCACTATTTCCTTGTGCACACTGTGTAAACACCTTCCCCTGAGCTCCCCCACAGGGTCACAAGCACACACCACTATTTCCTTGTGCACACTGTGTAAACACCTTCCCCTGAGCTCCCCCACAGGGTCACAAGCACACACCACTATTTCCTTGTGCACACTGTGTAAACACCTTCCCCTGAGCTCCCTCACAGGGTCACAAGCACACGCCACTATTTCCTTGTGCACACTGTGTAAACACCTTCCCCTGAGCTCCCCCGCACGGTCACAAGCACACACCACTATTTCCTTGTGCACACTGTGTAAACACCTTCCCCTGAGCTCCCCCACAGGGTCACAAGCACACACCACTATTTCCCGTGTACACTGTGTAAACACCTTCCCCTGAGCTCCCCCGCACGGTCACAAGCACACACCACTATTTCCCGTGTACACTGTGTAAACACCTTCCCCTGAGCTCCCCCACAGGGTCACAAGCACACACCACTATTTCCCGTGTACACTGTGTAAACACCTTCCCCTGAGCTCCCCCACAGGGTCACAAGCACACACCACTATTTCCCGTGTACACTGTGTAAACACCTTCCCCTGAGCTCCCCCACAGGGTCACAAGCACACACCACTATTTCCCGTGTACACTGTGTAAACACCTTCCCCTGAGCTCCCCCACAGGGTCACAAGCACACACCACTATTTCCCGTGTACACTGTGTAAACACCTTCCCCTGAGCTCCCCCGCACGGTCACAAGCACACACCACTATTTCCTTGTGCACACTGTGTAAACACCTTCCCCTGAGCTCCCCCGCATGGTCACAAGCACACACCACTATTTCCCGTGTACACTGTGTAAACACCTTCCCCTGAGCTCCCCCGCACGGTCACAAGCACACACCACTATTTCCTTGTGCACACTGTGTAAACACCTTCCCCTGAGCTCCCCCACAGGGTCACAAGCACACACCACTATTTCCCGTGTACACTGTGTAAACACCTTCCCCTGAGCTCCCCCACAGGGTCACAAGCACACACCACTATTTCCCGTGTACACTGTGTAAACACCTTCCCCTGAGCTCCCCCGCACGGTCACAAGCACACACCACTATTTCCTTGTGCACACTGTGTAAACACCTTCCCCTGAGCTCCCCCGCATGGTCACAAGCACACACCACTATTTCCCGTGTACACTGTGTAAACACCTTCCCCTGAGCTCCCCCGCACGGTCACAAGCACACACCACTATTTCCTTGTGCACACTGTGTAAACACCTTCCCCTGAGCTCCCCCACAGGGTCACAAGCACACACCACTATTTCCCGTGTACACTGTGTAAACACCTTCCCCTGAGCTCCCCCACAGGGTCACAAGCACACACCACTATTTCCCGTGTACACTGTGTAAACACCTTCCCCTGAGCTCCCCCGCACGGTCACAAGCACACACCACTATTTCCCGTGTACACTGTGTAAACACCTTCCCCTGAGCTCCCCCGCAGGGTCACAAGCACACACCACTATTTCCTTGTGCACACTGTGTAAACACCTTCCCCTGAGCTCCCCCACAGGGTCACAAGCACACACCACTATTTCCTTGTGCACACTGTGTAAACACCTTCCCCTGAGCTCCCCCACAGGGTCACAAGCACACACCACTATTTCCTTGTGCACACTGTGTAAACACCTTCCCCTGAGCTCCCCCACACGGTCACAAGCACACACCACTATTTCCTTGTGTACACTGTGTAAACACCTTCCCCTGAGCTCCCCCGCACGGTCACAAGCACACACCACTATTTCCCGTGTACACTGTGTAAACACCTTCCCCTGAGCTCCCCCACAGGGTCACAAGCACACACCACTATTTCCTTGTGCACACTGTGTAAACACCTTCCCCTGAGCTCCCCCGCACGGTCACAAGCACACACCACTATTTCCCGTGTACACTGTGTAAACACCTTCCCCTGAGCTCCCCCGCATGGTCACAAGCACACACCACTATTTCCTTGTGTACACTGTGTAAACACCTTCCCCTGAGCTCCCCCGCACGGTCACAAGCACACACCACTATTTCCCGTGTACACTGTGTAAACACCTTCCCCTGAGCTCCCCCGCACGGTCACAAGCACACACCACTATTTCCCGTGTACACTGTGTAAACACCTTCCCCTGAGCTCCCCCGCACGGTCACAAGCACACACCACTATTTCCCGTGTACACTGTGTAAACACCTTCCCCTGAGCTCCCCCGCATGGTCACAAGCACACACCACTATTTCCCGTGTACACTGTGTAAACACCTTCCCCTGAGCTCCCCCGCACGGTCACAAGCACACACCACTATTTCCTTGTGCACACTGTGTAAACACCTTCCCCTGAGCTCCCCCGCACGGTCACAAGCACACGCTACTATTTCCCGTGTACACTGTGTAAACACCTTCCCCTGAGCTCCCCCGCACGGTCACAAGCACACACCACTATTTCCTTGTGCACACTGTGTAAACACCTTCCCCTGAGCTCCCCCGCACGGTCACAAGCACACACCACTATTTCCCGTGTACACTGTGTAAACACCTTCCCCTGAGCTCCCCCGCACGGTCACAAGCACACACCACTATTTCCCGTGTACACTGTGTAAACACCTTCCCCTGAGCTCCCCCGCACGGTCACAAGCACACACCACTATTTCCTTGTGCACACTGTGTAAACACCTTCCCCTGAGCTCCCCCGCATGGTCACAAGCACACGCCACTATTTCCTTGTGTACACTGGGAAAACACCTTCTCCTGAGCTCCCCCGCATGGTCACAAGCACACACCACTATTTCCTTGTGCACAGTGTGTAAACACCTTCCCCTGAGCTCCCCCCCATGGTCACAAGCACACGCCACTATTTCCTTGTGCACACCGTGTAAACACCTTCCCCTGAGCTCCCCCGCATGGTCACAAGCACACACCACTATTTCCTTGTGCACACCGTGTAAACACCTTCCCCTGAGCTCCCCCGCATGGTCACAAGCACACACCACTATTTCCTTGTGCACACTGGGAAAACACCTTCCCCTGAGCTCCCCCACAGGGTCACAAGCACACACCACTATTTCCTTGTGCACAGTGTGTAAACACCTTCCCCTGAGCTTCCCCGCATGGTCACAAGCACACACCACTATTTCCTTGTGCACACTGGGAAAACACCTTCCCCTGAGCTCCCCCACACGGTCACAAGCACACGCTACTATTTCCAACTTTTAAAATGTGGGTTCTGGATGTTGGACTTGGGTCCTGGAGCTTGCTAAGGGAGCACTTTACACTATCTGAGCCATCTCTCCTTCCAGGTCTCACTCTGGCTACTGTTACTCAGCCCCTTGTTCTCTGTCCAGGGAATCCTCCCATCTGGGCCAGAGCTCCCCCAGGTGCCTCAAAGCCCCCTGTATGGTCCTCTCTGAGCATGTGTGACACTGTGGCCCAGCCTCCCCACTGGGATGTCATCTCCTCAGATGCAGTGACTCATCTGTCTTCTTCCTTAGTTGATTTCTGTTGCTCTAAAAGACCTGACACCTGGCAGGTGCTTAGCAGTATCTGTTGATGTAATGAATGAGGCAAAACAAGGAAGTGAAGGAAGGACGGAAAAAGAGGCAAGAGGGAGGAAAGTACTTCTGTAGGAGCAGGGCACTGTGTTCATAACACGAGTGTCATTATACATTTGTTACATCACAGCACGCCTGGTTCTCTGTTTTATAAATTGCAGTGATTATGCATGCACCTTTGGTTTTCTCCAACAATGGAAAAGCAGACTGTAAGCTCTTGACAGAATGAACCACTTGTGTTTTCAGGGCACTTTACAGCTGTTTCAGAGTGGCTGTGACTGTTCTGACAATTCTGGGAGGCAGGTAAAGAGTAAATATTATTACTCTCATTGTGTAAACATGAGGAAACTAAGGCTCAGTGACTCATGGCCTGCCAAGGCCATACATTCAGTAAGTGGTAAAGTCACAGGCTCCAGGTCCCTTGGTAAGGGAGGAGTTGGGTCCCATGGCAGTGTGCAAACTCTGCAGTTTACCTCTCACCCAGAGAGCAGGGGTCAGAGAGGACAAAAGCTCTAGCCTCTATCTCCAGTGAATTAAAATCTAATCAAAATATGTTATAAAGTGTCCCATTTATTCTCCATGGATGGCATAAACAGAACTAGTCCTCAAGAGCAATGTTCTTCCAATGAATGCAAACTTAAGCTCAAAGCACGAGCTGCTAACAAGTCCTGTGAACAACTGCAAGTTATACTCGCATCAGCTTCTTTGCCTGGTTTGATGGACAGTCCCTTGCCAACATCAACAGGACACTGAGCTCACACTGGAAATAGCTCTTTCAGTTTTGCCATTTTCAAATAGAAATAACCATCCAGGAAATCAGTTTTTCTTTTTTTTAACAGATTGAAGAATAACTGATGTACAGTAAGCTGAACATTTTCAAAATGTACAATTATAATGACTTTTGACATATGCTTACATCCAAGTAACCACAATCAGAAGATGAACACATCCAGCACCCCCAAGGTTTCCTCTACCTCTCTGTAATCTCTCCCTCCTACTACACAAACAAGGGCCTGTTTTCTGTCATTATAGATTGGTTTGCATTCTCTAGAATTTTATAAAAATGGAATCGTACAGCATGTATTCTTTGTCTTGTTTCGGTTAGCATAATCATTTTGAGATGCATTCATTTTCATGCATCCACCAATAGTACATTCATTTTTACTGCTGAGTGTTATTCCATGGTCTGGCTGTCCACAACTTGTTTAGCCATTCCCTGTTGATGACTCTTGGGGCTGCTTCTATTTTTTGGCTATGTTAACCTGTATTAAGCTGTGAGTCCGTGTGGACAGAGGCTCTCATTTCTCTTGACTAAGAACCTAGCAGTAGAGTGAGTATATAGCAGGGGCATATTTCACTTTGTAAAAACAGCCAAGGCTTTGTTGCTGTTTTAAGTAGAGGTAGCATTTCATATTCCCATGAAAATTTGAATTCTATATCCTTGCCAACATTTGGTTTGGTAAGGTTTTTGAATTTTAGTGATTCTAGTGGGTGTATAGTATTATTTATTTGTGGTCTGAATTTGTATTTTCCCAATGATTGTAATATCTGTTAAAATCTTTTGCCTAAGTTTTATTAACTATTTGTCTTCTTACTCATATGTTATAAAGGTTCATTGTATCTTTTCAATCAAAATTCTTTGAATTTATGGAAGTTGTCAATAAAAACCAAGTTCTTTTTTTGGTAGGTAGGTAGATAAGTAGATAGATGGTAGATATACACATGATATTGACAGACAGGCAGGCAGCAGGTGCTTTAGAAATTCTTTCTCCTTAATTAATCTCTTGCTGCTCTTTTGTTCTCACAGCACTGCCTTTGAAGAACAAACTTAATTTGGTGAAGAAAACTTACTGATCTTTGTCTTGTATTTCATGTACTTATATGTGTTATGCTTAAGAAGTCCTCCCTCAACTTTGATAAATTCAAGATCATTTCTCCATGTTTTCTTTTAAATATTTGTTTTGGTCTGGATGTTTGTGTCTCCCAAAAGTCTTGAGTTCCTAAGCCCCAAGAGGATGGCATTCTAAAATGTAGCCACTGGGAGGTTCTGCTCTCATGGTATGGGCACCACAAAGAGGTAGATAGTTCCCCTTGCCATATGAGGTTACACTGTGCACATGTTCCTCTGAAGGAAAGAGGCCCTCTTCAGACCACCAATCTGCCAGTGCTTTATCACCAGCGCCCCCCAGAACTGTGAAAAGTAAGCTGATGTTGGTTAGAAGCTGCACGGTCTAGAGGAGTTGACTAAAACAGACCAGACGGACATAACACCTACATTAAATCAACACGTCCATTTTGAGCGCATGCTGTATATGGTGTGGAGAAAGGTCTGCAGCTGCGCTTTCTGGTTAGGACTACCTGGCTGCTCCACCTGTGTGGGTCGGTTTCTAAGCTTTGTCAACTTATCCATTTTTGCTCTCTTTAAGACAATACTACCTTGATTATTGTAAGCTTTACAGTGAGTCTTAAAATCATGTAGTGTAAATTCTTCCAACTTTGCTCTTTAAGTTAATTTAGGTTAAGGTGCTTGTCTGCAAAGCCGATGGACCCATGTTCAAGTTCCCAGGACCCACATAAAGCCAGATGCACAAGGTGGTGCATGCTTCTGGAATTTGTTTGCAGTGGCTAGAGGTCCTGGTGCACCCATTCTCCCTCTATCTGTCTGTCTGTCTCTCTCAAGTAAATAAATAAAATATTTTTTAAAAATTTAAACTAGGCTGGAAAGATGGCTTAGTGGTTAAGGCACCTGTCAGCAAAGCCAAAGGACCCAGATTTGATTCCCCAGTATCCATGCAAAGCTAGAAGCACAAGGTGGTACAAGTGCCTGGAGTTCGTACACAGTGACTAGAGCCCTGGTGAGCCTATTCTCTTTCTGTATCTACCTCTCTATCCTTCCCTCCTCTCTCTCTCTCTCAAATAAATAAACAAAATTAAAAAATTAAAAAGAAAACTATTTTGGGTCCTTGGCATTTATATACATATTTTAGAATTAGCTAGGCAATTCCTACAAGAAGTCTACTGAGATGTTTGACCATTTATATCTTTACCTCAATTATTAATATGGGAAGAAAGTATGTGCCAATATTGAGTTTTCTGAGTTTTATTTCTCATATTTAGGTCTTATTTCATTTCTCTCTTAGAGTTTTTAACATATAAGTTTTGTGTATCTTTGTCATATTTACCATGACTACTTTATATTTCTGATGCTATTGAAAGTAGTATTTAACAAAAATAATCTTTTTCCACAGGAAGAATGCAAACTCCTTCTTTCCATCTGCCTGTGTGTGATCACCCATTCTTCTGCTCCACAATTATTTTCCATGCACTCCTGAGTGCTGGGCTCTGAAGACCCTGACTATCAGCCCATGCCGTTTCCCCTCCTGTTCCCATTGCCTGTAACCCTAGTCAGTACATCTTACTCTAGCTGAATCGCACAAGTAGACACCTTGTTATACATGCTACTATGTTTATTTCTTCTTATATATGCATTTTGCTCAACTAAATTGAGAGTGAAAACTGGAATTTAGGGTTGGAGAGATGGCTTAGTGGTTTTGGTGCTTGCCTGTGAATCCTAAGGATCCATGTTTGACTCTCCAGATCCCATGTAAACCAGAAGCACAAAGGTGAGGCAAGCACAAGGTCACACATGCCCACTAGGTGGCGCAAGCATTGGAGTTCAATTGCAGTGGCTGAGGCCCTGGCATGCCAATTCTTTCTCTTTCTCTCTAAATAAAAACACAAAAAACCCTGGAATTTATACTTACTCATATATCCATTATGCTTGGGGTATTGATAAAGAGATAAATTATTTTTCTTAATAAATGACTCCTATCACTACAAAAATATTATGTCTGAAATTCTATTCCATGTTTAACACTGGCTTATAATTAAGCAAATGAAGAATAGATAAAAATGTTTGTTGTGTTCAGCTGCAGTACATTCTAAGGGGCTTTAAAGAACTAGGTGTGAGACAGCCCTGGTGGCACACGCCTTTAATCCCAGCACTTGGGAGACAGAGGTAGGAGGATCATCATGAGTTCAAGGCCACCCTGAGACTACCAAGTGAATTCCATCAGCCTGGGCAGAGCAAGATCCTACTTTGAAAAACCAAACCACACAAAACAAAACAACAACAATAAAAGATGTGTGGCATTGCGTCCTCATCACAGGGAGCTCCCAGGGAGACTGGTGAGGACACCATCCTTTCAGAGTCTAGAGGGCAGAGCCTGTAGTTGGGGGAGTTCTAGGATGGCTTCTGTCCACTTTCTGTTTCAGTCCCTGGCATGTGCAATTCTAATAGCTATTCGCATTTGTCTGAGCCTGTTTACAAGATACAAGCAGCTGTTTACAAGACACCAGCCAAATTCTACCCTTGGGTATCCAAGAATTATTTCTAGTGATTTCAGTCCATTATTGGAGTCTAGCCCTATTCATTTTTTTTGGTATGATTTAAACATACACTCAACATGTTTATAAGCCTTTGAAATATAGCTCCCTAGTCCTGCAACATGGGAGGCACCAGGAACAAATACATGAGGCAGGCATTCCAGCAGGGGTCATGTAGTAGCACCTATCTCAGAGTCTACACAGCTCAGAGATTAAAATCCCCAACCCACAAATGAGATACTCAGGGTCTGGTCTATGTTTTCAGTTTATATTATCATCTTTAATGAACCTCAATTTCTCTTACTCTCTCCATGTGAACCATTTCAAGACACATTAAAAGCTGTGAATACAATAGACTGGGCAAACTAGTGCTGTGACAGTCACAGGCATCACTGGAATTGATAGATAGCTGCCTAACCAAAAAAAGAAAAGAGAATCACTGTAAGAGGGTGCCGGAGAGATTGGTCAGTGGTTAAAGTTACTTACTTGCTTCAAGGCCTGCTGGCCTGGGTTCAATTTCCAAGTCACCCACATAAAGCTGGATGGGCATTTATTTGCAGTCGCAACAGACCCCCAAATAAATAGTTAACTAAATATAAGGAATATTAGTGACATCCTGTCTAGCATTTTCTTGAAAAAAAGCATCATTATTAATAGATAGCCAAAATAGGAGAAAATACACAGCTGTCACTGTAGCACAGTTAAAAATTAGCATGCCTCATTTTAAAGTTTGTTGATTTTTATGAACATAAAAACATGAATAACTGGGAATTTGAGTTAACTAAGAAGGGGTCAATGAAAATTATATTTATGACAGAGAATTTATGGAAATTAACAATAGATATAAAATATAGCATGTTCCTGCAAATTTCAAAAAAAAAAAAAAAACATGAATAACTGAAAGTAGGCTTACATTTTACTGCTGATACCAAGCAACCCAAAGAATTCATATTTATTGTGTGCTTTAGCTTAGGGAGAAAAGTGTCCTTTTTTTTTCTTGGTTTTTCGAGGTAGGGTCTCACTCTAGCTCAGGCTGACCTGGAATTAACTATGTAGTCTCAGGGTGGCCTCGAACTCACGGTATTCCTCCTACCTCTGCCTCCCAAGTGCTGGGATTAAAGGCGTGCGCCACCACGCCCTGTAGAAAAGTGTCCTTTTAAGTTACAAATCAGTATAGAAGTACATTTAAAAATAGTTCCTAGCTAAGAATGTAGTTCAGTTGGTGGAGTGCTTGCCAAACATGCACAAACCCTTGGGGTCAGTGCCCAGCACTGCATAAAACAAGGCATGGCTGTTCGAGCCTATGCTCCCAGCACAGCGGAAGTGGAAACAGGAGGATCACACGCTCATCGTCAGCTACATAGGAAGTTGTGAGGCCAGCTCAGAATACAGGAAACTCAACAAAAGTAAAATTCCAAAGGCTTCATTATAGATGAATAGTAATGACAACTTTGTGAAGACGAATGCTTTAATTCTGTTGGAAAAAGCTAGAAGTCATTGTCTATACAGGCTTGTAAGATTTCAGACAGATAGACAGGGAAGCACAGAGCCTACAGACAAATAGGTAAATTTTACCCTAAAAGACACAAGGACAAGGAATCCCATGTACTATTCCTGTGACTCTGCTGTGTCTTTGAAGCATTTTCATGAGGACTCATACAGGAAAAGACTCCATAACGCCTTTATCACTCTTGTTTATAACTTCATGTCCATGTAACGGAGTACCTAAGAAGCTGATTAGCTTCACAGGAGGAAAAGCTTACTTAGGCTCAGTTTTGGAGGACTTAGTCTATGGCTTGTTGATCTGGTGTTTTTGGGCGGTAGGGTGGCAGCATATTATAGAGGGAGTGTGGGGAAGAGGAAGCTCCCAAGTGATGATCAGGCATGAAAAAGAGGGTTCAGAGGAAGGACCGAGGATACTTCAGGGACATATTCCCAATGACCCAGCTTTCTCCTATCAGATGCCAACTTTTAAAAGTTCAACTACCTCCCAATAACAACTAAGCCAGAAATCCGGCCTTTAATGCATGAGTCTTGGGGGGGGGGGGGATTCCAGATTCAAACCATGCTCTACTCATTCAACACACATATAACAGGCCCTACGCAAGACAGAGCTCCTGCTCTCAAGATGTTCGACCTAGTGGCCATTCTCTATAGGCCTCCAGGAGCTTCACCCTTTCTGTCCTCATACAGGCAAGATCCAGGCTGAGTTACAGGGGTATTCAGCAGAGAACAGGGAGTGTACTGACTGGCCAGTGACTATCTACAAAGAGCTGCCTGTGATACATCAGTCAAAAACATCTCTCCATTACTAATGCTGGGTTCTTTGTGATCTAGGTGACATGAGGTGGGACAGAACACTGGATCGGCCTTCACCTTCTTCAAAGCTGCTTTCATCTGCTTTGCCTTGCTTCTCTCTTCTCCTCTCCTTTTTTGTTTTTTACAATGTTCTTCTGACTATTAACCCTATGTGACAAGAATAACTTAAAATGTCCCCATAAAGACAAAAACTCTTGCCAGTGGGGGGACTGGGACTGGGAAGTGAGTAGGGTATAAGACTGACCACAGGGCCTGGGCACGTGGCTCAGTGGTAGAGTGCTTGCACGCTCAGCTCAAGTCCCTGGGTTTACTCCCTAGCACCACAACAAAGCCTGACCACAGAACAAAGAAGTGGGGGACATGAGTACCTGAGGTTCTTATTACTCTACTTTAATGTTGTTTTCATGTTTCTTATAAAGAAGGCTAAAATAAAATAAATATATTAGAGAAAAACCTACCACAACAATTATTTTGCCCTGAAAATATGTAAGCTAAGGTATCCATGATTTGGATCCATGACAGGATTAAGTTAATTTGCATGCAAGAGTCACTCACTTTTAAAATAAGGAGCCACATGTTCAAGTCTTTCATTCCTCTTGATTCTTTCCTTCACTTGGTCCCATGTTGATACCTTATAAATTGGGCATTCGAAAATTTGTAGTGAATGAAATTAGAGCTATTATTCCTATGACCAACTCCTGTAGCGGGCACTTCAACCAGTCACATTTTCAAACCAATGTTTATGAAAAAGGTGTGTCTCAAAGGACACAATGTAAAAGTTTCATGTTTCACATGTTTGTGAAATTAAAGAAACATGGTGATTGGGGTAACTGGCTTCACTCCCTAAGTAGCTCGCTTTACTCTCCCTCCCTTCAGTAATAGTCAGGAGTTCTCATGCACTGACCCCTGCTGGGGGATTACTCATTCACACACCAATAAAGTCGCAGGGAAAGACTGAAATCTGAGAACAAATGTATTTTCAAAATGATTAAAGTTTAGTATCACAGGAATCCACGCCAGTTCCCAAACCAAGCCCAGGGATGTTTCTGGCAGACATGCAACCTGGATCATCTACGCAGCTATTTAAAACTGTTTGCCATGTTACCACGACAGGCTTAAAGATCAAAACACAGGTGTGTAGCAGGGTTGCACAATCCTGTGGTAAGAGAGAACATGCCACCTAGAAACAGACCCAAACATAAACACCCACTTGGGGTTCAGGTGTATAGCTGTCTACAGGCAGAGGGATCTATCTGAGGTTTTATTCAGATACATATATGCTTTGACAAGAAACTGGCAGTGTTTTTTAATCTGGCAAGCATCTTATATACCTGCCTTTATGCTATTTTAAACCTCTTCAAAGACCCCTAAGATCAGAATTGCCCCTAATTTTAAAAGCCTTATTTGTTTGTTTTTTAGCCTCAATAACATGACAGAATAACACAAAAGTCTCAGTACAGCAGGAGTACAAATATTCCATTCCACTGTGAACCAAGAAAGAAAATGACGAAGACAAAGCCTTGTGAAAACAGGTGATTTAATGAAAGCTGTCACACAAAGTAGAGTGTGTACTCTATCCAATGATTCATTTCACATTAGGTAGTTTGTAAGGCTATACTGGTTTGTGAATTTGTTTTGTTTTGTTTTTTGGTTTTTTGAGATAGGGTCTCACTCTGGTCCATGCTGACCTGGAACTCACTATGTAAGCTCAGGGTGGCCTCAAACTCACAGCGATCCTCCTACCTTTGCCTCCCAAGTGCTTGGGATTAAAGGTGTACACCACCATGCCTGGCTGGTTTGTGAATTTTAAACTACTTGGGAAGGAGGGAGAGGGGAAGGAATGGAGGGAGGAGAGAGAGAGAGAGAGAGAGAGAGAGAGAGATTGAGAGAAAGAGAATGAATAACAGACACAAGCAGCCTCATACATCCACATCTGAAGAACAGAATCCAACCCTGGCTCCTGATGTCACAACGGCCCTGGGTCTTTGGTTCAACTTTTCACAAGCCAGAGATTGACTTTGTTTAGAAAACTAACCGTGATAAACAAGCTACTGATCCAACTGAGCAAGCACACACTTATCACCTGTGCTTAGATGCAAACTCTGATTGCTCAATAGACCAGGAGTTAGTTTTGTGTGAATAAGAGCACGAAGGGAAGAGGCATGTGTATAGCTGTGAGCAAATCACTATACTGTGCCTCTCTCATATGAAATCTTCCCAAGAGAAACAAATCCCTTCTTAAACCAAACCAAAACCCCATGAAAAGGAGAAGCATGCATACAGATGTAAACAAGGAGGTATTTTGTGCATGGCCACCATTTGGTCCACAGATGTTGGTGTCTGCCCTCAGCTACCACAAACCAACCACTGTACTTCACTTTTGTATAGCACCTTCAATCACAGAAGGAACATGAAATGCGATTTGGTTGCTTGGACAGTGTGTGCGTGCAAAATCTGTGCAAGAATTACAATGGAGCAACTCCTGTCAAGCCTGTTTTGTTGCCTCTACAAGGAGGTGGATGTTGGGCTGGAGAAGGCTCGGCCTTCCACTGGGCAAGCCCAGGCAGTGTCTCCGGCCACACTGTGCAGTGGGCTGGAGAAGGCTCGGCCTTCCACTGGGCAAGCCCAGGCAGTGTCTCCGGCCACACTGTGCAGTGGGCTGGAGAGAGAAGGCTTGGCCTTCCACAGGGCAAGCCCAGGTGGCATCCTCAGCCACACTGCAGCTGCTGCCTTCTTACTTCACAACTCATTTATTATTATACATTCTGCATTCACATTAAGGGAAGAAGTGTATTTTGTGAATTTTCCTTATTTATGAAATTGTTAGGATTCATTAATATGACATATCTAAAAAAGGAGGGAACCACTCAGATTTGGATCCCAAGGAACCAGGACATAGCTCCTACTTTGTTGTTGGCAATCTGCATATCCTACAGCAGAAAGGTAGTTCCTCTGGACTCTAGTCTTCTAGCCCACAGAGAAGGGAGAGGTGTCTTCTAGATGTGTACTTCCTAACCTTTTCTAGCACAAGCAACATTTCAATACATCAAAACCTCTATCAGACTAATCATAAGACAGCAGTCAGACTCGGAGATTCTGTGCAATGAGAAAAATATAACAACAAAAAGAAATGTGGATGTAGTGACAGTTGAAAACAAAATTCTAATTTATTAATCACAGCAGAGACAACACTCATTTTAAAAGTAATGGTACACAGATGTTAGACATTATTTACTCTAAAAACAACAGTTGGTATACATATGAACTTGGAGTCTGCAATACCTACGTAGCGGATCCCCCATCACACTCCACTTAGTTCTCTGTATACAAAGGCTGGGGACTCAGAACTATGGCATATGCTCCATGTCCTCCCTGGCACTGACCGTGCGGCATTTCCATCCTACCCCTACCTTTTACGATGGCTCTGGACACAGACAGGGAACGCCAGCTCCACGTCCTCCCTACAGTGGTGTTCTAGTGGGGTCTCGCCATAGCACTGTTAAGCTTGGATTCTGTGTAAGAAATGCTCAACAGAAACCTTAGATCCCCTAACACAGCAGTCCTACCTAATGGAACAGAAACACTGACCTTTTCTTGCTGTCCTAGAAGTATTTCCACAGAGATCCTTAAGTTTCCTTTTGTAGAAAGGAACCTTTGTCCTACAGCAGGAGGACATACTCTCTGACACATTCCTATACAACCAGAGGAAAAGAGGGAAGGGAGAGAAAAGAAGAAGGGGAGAAAGAGGAAGAAAGACATTTCTTGGTTCTCAGGGAACACAGTTCACTTTCCCAAAACATCTGTAACCTTGGGTGGGAAAAAAAAAAGGTAAACAAAATATGTGGTTTCTATAAAACCAAAGCAGATTTACCAGTGGTTCTTTCCCCAGAAGTTCAGAAAAAGGTGTAGGGTTTCTAATATTACTGAATCCTTTGAGTTTCTCAAGTAATGAGGTCACAAGTAGACACAATGATCAACATAGTTGGTCTTCACAGGCGTTGAGAACATTATTAATGACATCAGGACATCCAGACCCTAGCAACCAACTGATACATATTCACTAGCTTTACAATTCAACCATGCCAGAGTCATCTTAAAGAACTATTTATTTTATTTTATTTTTATTTATTTGACAGAAAAAGAGGGAGAGAGAGAGAGAATGGGTATGCCAGGGCCTCTAGCCACTGCAGAACTCCAGATGAGTGTGCCCCCTTGTGCATCTGGCTAACGTGGGTCCTAGAGAATTGAACCTGGGTCCTTTGGCTTTGCAGGCAAATGACTTAACCGCTAAGCCATCCCTCCAGCCCAATAACTATTTTTTTTTAACATAACTTGAACTTTTAAAAGAACTACTTTCTCAAAGATGACTCAAAGCTGCATTGATTTGCTATTCATCATCTATTACTACTACTTAAAGTTCCTTTAATAGTTACAAGGATCTTCTATTGATCAGTGACAAGTCTTTGAAGTATACTATTACTCTCATACCCAAAACCAACCCAAAAGACTTATCAATACGTATATTTAGCAATCAAAAATATATTTAGGAGCTGGGCATGGTGGTGCACGCCTTTAATCCCAGCACTCGGGAGGCAGAGGTAGGAGGATCGCTGCGAGTTCGAGGCCATCCTGAGACTACATAGTGAATTCCAGGTCAGCCTGCGCTAGAGTGAGACCCCACCTCGAAACACACACACACACACACACACACATATGGGCTGGAGAGATGGCTTAATGGTTAATGGCTAAGGAGCTTACCTGGAAAGCCAGAGGACCCAGGTTCGATTCCCCAGGACCCATGTAAGCCAGAAGCACAAGGCACTGCATGTATCTGGAGTTCGTTTTCAGCAGCTGGAGGCCCTGTCTCGCCCATTATCTCTCTCTCTCTTGTTCCCTCTCTCTCAAATGATATATGTGGCTGCAGGGATGGTTTAGTGGTTAAGGAGCTAGCCTGAAAAGCTGAAGGACCCAGGTTTGATTTCCCCCAGGAGCCATGTAAGCCAGATGCACAAGGTGGTGCATGCATTGGGAGTTTGTTTATAGCGCCTGAAGGCCCTGGCACGGCCATTCTCTCTCTACATATGGAACCCCCCCCCTGCCTCTTTCTCTTTCAAATATAAGTAAAAATAAAATATAAAAAATAACATATTTAGTGATAAAAATACATATATTTAGTAATCAAAAAACTTGGTGCCATACATTTAGATCTTTGTCTTTAAACTAGGAAACACACCTAAGTTACTCTAGTTGTATAAATAACCTTTAAAAACAAGGTCAGCACCTTTAAAAATAATGAACGCATGAACTATTTTAGATAAATTATTTAGTAATCTTTAACATAAAATTACTAGCCATATCCAACCTTAATCTCTCTTGATATAAATTTGTTTCTTTTTCTATAACTTTTATTAATCATATTTTTTCATGTTTTTATTATTTTCATATAATTCTTTTCATACTAACAAATTAAAAAACAAGAACCACGGCACCTTAAATCTTGAACCTTAGGTTTTTTTGCTGAACTAGGGAGACAGCTAATAGTAAAGTGTGACATTATAGCCTAGCATAAGTACATAGTAAAAGGGATTTCTAGAATGAGCGAATTCCCACAGCCTAAGAAAAAGAAGGGGGGTGGAGTCATGGCATAAAGAGAAGTGCTATAAGCTGGGCCTGGTGACACAGACCTGTAACCCCAGCTACTTAGAGGGCAGGAGGATCACAAGTTCAAGACCTGTCTTGGCTGCAGAGTGAGTTCAAAGTCATCCTGTAAGGTCTTGTCTCAAAATAAAAAGTAAGAGGAGGGCTGCTAACATAGCTCAATGGTAGTGCACTTACTTAGCATATGGTAGAAAAAAGAAAAACAACAACAAGTGCTAGGACATGTCTAGGGCTGACAAACTGTGTGGCCCTACAAGCCATATTCAAATGGCTAGCCATTTTTGTATACTTCTACTGGACACAGCCAAATTCATTAGTTTATATATTGTCTATCACTATTTTTGCACTATACTGGCAATAGGAAGCTGGCCTATAGAGCAAACTGTTCATGATACAGCCAGTCACAGAGAGGTATGCTGACCCTTGGCCTAGACAGATACTGACCCTTGCCTATAGATGATTAATATTGGATCTCTAGAATTCAGATTTTGTCTTCTCCATCTACAGTTGTGTGCCATATGAACTCATCTCATTTCAAAACTTCAAATGTCACCTACTACCAACCATTTCCAAATGTATGTCATCAGGCATGCCCTCTCTCCTGAGCCCTCACTCACCTATCTAATTGTCTTAGGTATACACCCACTGGGAGGTCTAATAGGTATGTCCTGATCTTGTATCTGTAAACATACTTTTCCCATTGTGTTGATTTCAGTAAAGGGTAACTTCATTCTTGGAGTTGAGCCAATAAAAAACAAAAAAATACCAGGCTTATGGGGCCAGAGAGATTGCTTAGTGGTTAAGGCACTTGCCTATGAGGCCTAAGGACCAAGGTTCAATTTCCTAGTACTCATGTAAAGACAGATGCACAAGGTGCATGCACCTGCAGTTCATTTGAAGTGGCTAGAAGCCCTGCCATACCCATTCTCTTTCTCTCTCTCTCTACCTGTCTTCCTCTTTCTCTCTCTCAAGTAAGTAAATAAATGAAGTTAAAAAATTAATTAAAAAATACTAGACTTAGAACACAATCCTATAGAAAATCGTATTTGTTTATTGTGAATTGAACATGGTTGAGCAAATATCTCTGCAGTGAAGAGTGGAGCCTGCAGCGTTAATGCCCAGTAGAGGAATAACTGGATCTGTTGGTAGCTCTATTTTCATCTTTTTCAGGAGTCTCCATGTTGATTTCCACTGTGGTTGCACAAGTTTGCACTCCCATCAACAGTGAATGAGGTTCCTCTTTCCCCACATCCTCGCCAATATTTATTGTCATTTGATATTTCAATGATTGCCATGCTGACTGTAGTAAGGTGGACTCTCATAGTTGTTTTAATTTGCATTTCCCTGATGGTTAAGGATGGTGAACGTTTTTCTTAAGTATTAGCTATTTGTATTTCTTCCTTTGAGAACTCCCTATTCAGTTCTCTGCCCCATTTTTTGAGTGGATTGTTTGATTTTTATGGCTTAGTTTTTTGAGTTCTTTGTAGATTCTAAATATTAGGCTTGGGGGGGGGGAGGCAGTCCCCAGATGATTAGCCCATATAGTGCTAGAAAGCACTACATGAGCTGCTGGGGAAAAGTGGCCAACAATGTTGTGAGCCAGCAAGGGACACTGCCATATGAAAGCAACAGCCTGACAAGATGTACACACCTGTGCAATGGTGGCACCCAACCTTAGTGGGTAACCAGTGGCTTTCTGATTGGCTAAGAGATCTGTTCAGTGGAAAGGAACCCTTAACTGGAACTGGGCACCAAGTCAGAATCCTATGGAGACCAAGATTATGGGCTCCAATGGCAAGCTCCCAGTAGTTTCTGGTCAGAAGAGGGGCTACATCTATCATAATGTCTCCCAAAAGGAACCCTTAACTGGAACTGGGCACCAAGTCAGAATCCTATGGAGACCAAGATTATGGGCTCCAACAGCAAGCTCCCAGTAGTTTTTGGTCAGAAGAGGGGCTACATCTATCATAATGTCTCCCAAATAACAATGCTTATTCCCTTTCACCTATGCTGACCTCACTCTGTTGGAGAATCTGTTTTTCTTTTTCGGAAGGCAGCAGGAACCAATGACAACCCAAATCTATTAACAAGACAAGAAAAGATAGCTGACTCCCTGGCAGGAGTTGAACCACCCCTCCCTCATCAGCCAGGGCCCAGGAGAAACCACAGAGGATTTGACGAGATGAGCAAGAGTGCTGTTTCCATGGCAAGCCTGACAACCTGCGCCAGGGTGATGGAGACAGACACTGAGGAGACTCAACATGTACCAAAACAGAAATCCAGAGGCTACTGAGAGCTCAGCACTGAAGTAGACTTAAAACACTCCCACCATGGCTCAGGGAATTTTGTGGAAGAGGCAGGTGGAAAAAATGTAAGAGCCACAGGGTGGGAGGGAATATCCAGAGGCATTGCCCTCCACAAGGACTAGCTGCTGCTCTCACAATTCATGACCCACAACCCCATGGGGAATAACAGCAATCCCACTGAGGAGGGCCCTCAGTGGAATAGGGGCAGGGAGGAGGGAAGTGATGGTATCAACATAAGATGTGTCCATATGAACTATATACTTAATAAAAATTATGAAAAAAGAAAATCATATTTATGATTTTATTATGAAGACTAATAAGAAAATTAAAATTCCTCAAACAAATGTTCTTCACAGAATAGATGAAAGGTAGCATTCTGATCTAAAGTAGGGAATATTTTCTTTTTTTTTAATCTCAATACCTATGTAAAAGAAGGGAAATTATGATAAATCTTTCTCTTCATTGTCCAACTTCTCCTAACCTTTATAAATCCTATTTCTAAATCTTGTCTTTAAAAAAAAAAAAAAAACTTCTGGATTATATCCAAGGTTTCCAAACCCAAAGGTCATGTACCAGCATGTGTCATAGAATGCTTAAAGCCGTCACAGAGCTGTCACTGATTTCTTAGCATATACTGTCAGATGATGCGTGGATAAATCACAAAAAGGATGGCATCACATCAATGCAGGATCTAGACCTAGATGGAATTAAAAGTCTGAAAACAGCATGGGAAGATCAGGGGCGCTGTGGTCCCAGCATCAAATCAGTGTGTGCATATCAAAGCTCCTCCACAACCCAGAAGTCTTATTCCCTGCTACACTCAATGACCTGAAACCAGGTCACTATATTCAAGTGGCTCTGTAATCTAAAAGCTTACTCCCTCCTGTATACATATCCAAGTCTCTCTGTAATCCAGAAGTTTTACTCCCTGTTGCACTCAATGACCTGAAACCAGATCACTATATTAAAGCCACTCTGTAATCCATTAGTCTTACTCCCTGCTGAACTCAGTGACCAGAAGCCAGATTGCTGGAGCTGCACTGGGTCACTGCAGCTGCTTCTAATGACAAAATATTCTTTCTTGTGCTTTGACTCCCCAGGCATTACCAATACCTAATATACCAAGCACCTCCCCTCCTTCCCAAGGCTATCTAAATTGGGAAGATCTGGGAAGCCCACCTGATCCTAAACTGGGCTTGGGCTACACAGGGAATTTTAGGCACCAAAGGGGGAAAAGGTAATTACAGTCATTTATTTATGCAGTGTAAGTCGATTTTTGCTAAAGTCGGGTCTTGTCAAAAGTAACTGGTAGCTTGTAACCAGTGCAAGCCCCCAAGAGTAACCTGAGGGAAATGTTTTAAAAAGAGTATGTTACCATCAACTCAAATAGTGAAGTCCTATCCTATAGTATGATCCTATTTGGACATGAGGCCTTTGGAAGGTAATTATGGTTAGATGAGATACTGAAAGTGAGGCCTTGATCTGTTGGGACTAATGTCCTTTTAATAAGAGTTGGCAGAGAGCTCATTTTTCCCACCATGTGAGGACCAAAGTGTGCAGTCTAGGATAAGACCTCACCAGAAATCAACCAGGATGGCATTTTGATTTTAACTGCTAGGCTCCACACTAGAGAAACAAGTTCTTGTACTTTAGTCCATGGAATCTACAGTGTTTCGTTACGGCAGCTTCAGCTAACTAATACACAAGGTGACAGACTGTCAAAGTTGCTTTAAATTGTCAAGTCTAAGAAAGCACATTTGGAATGCTCTCTGAGGAATATTTTTAACTCAATTTCTTCTGTTCAGCAGGAGAGTACAAGATCACTTGTTTTTCTCTTCTCTCTCTCTTCCTAACTCCCCCTCCCCCATCAGCCATATCTTATTAAGACAAGGTTTTCACTTCAGAGAAATGTGAGCCCACAGAGTAGGTAAGCAGGCAGCTCTAGGATAACCTGGGAAAAGCAAACAAGCCCGGGGAGAGTCCCATGGCTCAGAACTCCTAGTCCAGTGTTCTTATAGCACTCTGTATATCTGAGGGAGACACAGAGTGTCTGGTCTTCAGAAAATCCTTCAGAGGGTCTTCAAACTCTTACAAGAACTTGTTCTTTTGTAAAAAAAAAAAAAAATCAATACAGTAAAGATAAGACAATAAAAAAGAAAGGTCAAAGCCATGCATATTATTGTACATGTTGATCTTAGAAGCCCTGAACAAGTGCACTAGTCTGATCATGCTCTCAGACCCAGCAAAAAAGGAATGCTCAGCTGTATTAAGGTTTGTATACTGAATAACCTACCCACCCACCCACACCCACACACATACCCACACACAAAGATGAAACAAAACACAGAAGAGGTAGGTCACATTTTGCAGGGTTCTATTTCCAGAGTTCCTCTCCTCTGTTCCCTTTTAATCATATCCCTGAATGAAAAATGTTGAGTAGCATGTAACACATTAAGAAAGGCCTTTGTTCTAAAATCACACACATAAATCAAACAGACACTGCTTCTAAGTTAGCGGAAGAAAAGAAAATGAAATTAACTCTAAAACCTGAAGAAAGTAAGAGAGAATCTACAACCCTCATTGACTTGTCCCTTAAAAACATCACCAACTGTTCCAAGTGCTACACACATCTAGGGGAGCCTGCCCACAGGCAGCAGAGGCATAACTCATCAGTTAACTTATGGTTGGGAGGTGTGTAACCAACAGCTGCATGACAACATCAATCACAACAATCTGATTAAACAGGAGTAAGAGGGCTGGTGAGATACTCAGTGGGCAAAGTGTTGGCAGTGCAAGAGTGAGCTGGAGCTTGAACCCCTGGTACCCAAATAAATGCCAGGTGAGCATGGCAGGCCACTTGTAATCCTAGCCCTTGGGAGGCACAAAGTATCCCTAGGCCAAGCTGGATAGCTACACTAGCCAAATTGGAAAGTTCTAGTTTCAAGTGAGAGACTGTGTCTCAGTAAATAAGGTGCAACACTATCGAGGAATATAAGCACATATACACATGCACACCCAATAGTACACAAAACAGAATAGTCCTCACCATATGTACAAAGGTAGTTATTGTCAGTTGTGGTAAAATGGACAGAAAACCCATAATTCCATCAACAAGAATCCTGTTAAATAAACTGCACTGGAAGTTTACATCCAATAATTCTACATGGATTAAGATGGAATAATCTCTGAGACAGCAAGTTAGAAAAAAGGCAGATGACTACAGTGTTAGATCATGCTACCATACAGTGACAAGTGACAGGTCAGTCTGTACACATTCGTATACTTACCGAGTGAGAACAAAAGGTTGCCTTTGCGGAGGTCCTGGAAGATCAGAGGCCCGACGAAGTGCGAGTAAATATACTTTGCAATTAATATCCCTCTAGAATCTGCTCTTTACTCTAAGTATATATTATTTTTAAAAATGTGTACATCCGTGTATTCTATTTGATTTTTCTTTACTTTAAAATGTGTTTAAGCCAGGTATGGTGGTGAACATGCTTGTACCCAGTACTTGGGAGGTAGAGGCAGTATGATCAGGACTTCAGGCCAGACTGGACTACTGGACTACATGACACTGTCACAAACAATGTGTTTTACAATGTGTCAGAGAAATGGCTTTTGTTTGTTTGTTGGTTTTTGAGGCAGGGTTTCACTCTACCCCAGGCTGACCTGGAATTCACTATGTACTCTCAGGGTGGCCTCGAACTCACGGTGATCTCCAACCTCTGTCTCCCAAGTGCTAGGATTAAAAGCAAAATGGCTTTCTGTAATCTGTTAGAATAATAAAATACAAAATAATAATAATAAATATGACCTCTAATAACTATTTATAGCTATTCAATTTATTTATTATTTATTTGACAGAGAAAGAGGGAGAGGGAGAGAGAGATAGAATGGGCATGCCAGGGCCTCCAGCCACTGCAGACAAACTCCAGATGCATGTGCCAAACGTCTTAACAGCTAAGCCATCCCTCCAGCCCAGCTATTCAATTTATACGACACTATTATATTTCATAAACACCTAAGAGTAACTTGTAAGAAACATGATAATATCAATTAAACCAAAATACATGAAATAAATCCTTAAGCTATTCTAGGAAGTGCTATTTCTTATATCTCATTGTTCTTGCTTTTCAGTATTAATAGCTGAAATTATTACTTTTAATGGCAATGGTGGTTGGAGCTAATAACTTTAAAAAATATATTTTATTTATTGATTTATTTGAGAAACAGAGAAAGAGGTAGAGAGAAAAAAAGAATGGGCATACCAGGGCCTCCAGCCATTGCAAGTGAACTCCAGACGCATGCACAATCTTGTGCATCTGGCTTACATGGGTACTGGGGAATGGAACTGGGGTCCTTTGGCTTTGTAGGCAAATACCTTAACCACTAAACCATCTCTCCAGCCCATAACTGACTTTTTATACATACTAATTGTGATATTTTGGACATCAGGGTAAGTCAAAATATTGGCTTAATGCCTTGACATATTTCATATTGTTTATGAATAGATAGTGGATGCTCACTGCAGAAAACTGAAGTAGAGAAGGCAAAAAAAAAAAAACTGAAATAATTCATAATCTTATTACCTCAAAGAAAAACACTATTTCCTTGTGATGCACAGTCATCTGTTTATTTCCAATGCAAGCATGTATACAATATTCACATGACTGGCCTCCAGCTGCACACAATGTTTTAGCAAAACCCTACTCATTACTTTTTAAGATTTTTTTTTCAGTGCTGAGAACTCAACCCAGGGCCTTGTATGTACTAGGCAAATACTCTACCATTGAGCTACATCACCAACTTTTTACTTTATACATCTTATGCCTAAGATTATAAAATACACATTACTCATAAAATTTCAACCATAAGCTGGACATGGTGGCATACGTTTTTAATGCCAGCACTCAGGAGACAGAGGTAGGAGGATCACCATGAGTTCAAGGCCACCCTGAGACTACATAGTGAATTCCAGTCCAGCCTGGGCTACAGTGAAACCCTACCTCAAAAACAAAAACATAAAACAAAAACAAACCTTCAACCACATAAAATTTTATTTTTAAGCTTTTGTTTCAGTTTCTGATACATGTTAACTGAAACAGAACAAAATAAAAATTTGCTGAAAATTTACACAGTGAAAATACTAATTACAAAAGAAAGCTAAGGCTGGGGAGATGGCACAGTTGGTAAAGTACTTTCGTTGCAAGCATAAGGTCCTTAGTTTGATTCTCAGAAGTCTCAGAAAAATGCAGGGCATGGGCTGGAGAGATGGCTTAGTGGTTAAGGCGCTTGCCTGCAAAGCCAAAGGACCCAGGTTCAACTCCCAGGACCCATGTAAGCCAGATGCACAAGGAAGCGCAAGCGTCTGGAGTTTGTTTGCAGTGGCTGGAGGCCCGGGTACACCCATTTTCTCTCTCTCTACCTGCCTATTTCTGTATCTCTCTCTCAAATAAATAAATAAAAATAAAATACATTTTTTAAATGCTGGGCACGAGGGAAACACTTGTAATCTCAGTGGTGGGGGACAGGGCAGGGATAGGAGGATCCCCTGGGCTTGCTGGCCAGCCAGTCTAACCTTATTGGTGAGCTCCAGGGCAAGGAGAGACTCAAGAAAGGTGGATTCGCATTGCTGAGGATGACACCCAACATTGCCTCTATTCTCTACAGCCATACAAGCATTTACCCATAACACAGGAACACACTCACATTTAGAAGAGAAAGTTAGCTGGGTGTGGTGGTGCACACCTTTAATCCCAGCACTCGGGAGGCAGAGGTAAGAGGATCACTGTGAGTTCGAGGCCACCCTGAGACTACATAGTGAGTTACAGGTCAGCCTGGGCTAGAGAGACCCTACCTCGAAAAACAAAACAAATAAAAACCTCCTAAAAGAGAAAGTTAAATAATTAACCTTTAAAAGAATGCTTATGAAACTCTGAAGCATTTACACTTCTGAATTTACTAAGGCTAAAACTATATGAAGACTTTTAATAAGGTCTTAATATGTATTGTCAAGTTACCTTCTAGAATGGTTAAACAAGAAACAATGCTATCACTATTGGATAAAATTAAACTAAACTAAATTAAATTAAAATTAAAATGTTTTTAAAAAGAAAAGTGATTTGCCCCTGCTTAATCAAAGGCACCTACAATAATAATTAAAGGAATATGTTTCAGGCTTAGTTTGTTACCACAGCTTGAAATAAATTCCAATTATGTGGTTCAGAAAGTGATTTTAAAAACTGTTCCACAATGCTTAGTGGAGTCTGAAAGAAATACAGTTTAAATCATCCCATGTTCAGTAGAGGCAGTAAAATCAGAACAAGCCACATGCTGGAACAAGAAGGCTGTGTCTTTCGTCAGGCTGCTGGAGCTCTACCACAGGAAGACAAGGGGCTCAGGGGCCAACCAATGAATGCCTAAGGGGAAGGCTGACTCCTGCCTTCCTAAAGTGTGGCTGGATGAGCTGATGGGGCGCAGAGGCTCACTGCACTGGACCATAGAAGGTATTAGATGTGTGTGCCCAGGGGATGGGTAGGAAATGGGAAGACACTGCTACTTTCCTACTTCTCAAGGTCTCACTAGTAACCTTGCAGATTTCAGACTGGGCAGTTTTGGAAACTTGGTCAGAACTGACCTTTTTGTCCACTGGGAATACACTAATAACTCTCAATAAGAAAACGGACAAAAAGGTAATGAGGACCTCCTTGAGGCTCAGAATGGGAAAAATTAGAAAAAAGTCAGAAGGAAAAATTCCTAGCCACTAGAAGTAATACTGACCCACACAGCAGCCCAACGAGGATGTCCAGAAGCAGCGGGCCGCTCTGTGAGGTACAAATGTACTCTGATTATTTTGCAAGGCCAACGAGAGAGGGCCATCCAAGAAAATCAGATTCTGGCTAAAATATTTAATATGGTACAAAGCAAACAGCACTTATTCCGGCCAAAGAATAGAAAGAATTTCCTATACAACCAATTCTGTCCTTTCCAAAACAATGCTCCAACGGTGTGTCTGCTGGACCTTTATTAAAGACAATTTCTATGTCTGGGTCACAGCAGCTTTTTCTCACAGACGTGCTGTGCTCTGAGATCCCTGAGTTCCTTGGATGGGGTCCAAGAGAGTACTTCTAAGCATCAGTGAAGCCCTTCATTCATTCTAACAATAATTTTTCTCTGACATTTACTAGCTGTGCTGGCTTCTTTAATTGTCAGTTTCCTTATCAATAATGAGGAAGATGATGACAACAGCATCCACCTGTGGTACAGAAATGCAGATTATGACCCTGACAAGGAAAGAGCACTTAGCATCTGAACATTATTACTGTCAATCTTACAGGTAACACAGGAACAGAGAGAGCAATTGTATCTCAGCCATCAAAGTGGTACCATCCAATGGGCCCAGAAAACCTCTTTAACAAATATTTTCAACAGTAACTTGTCATTAAACATATAGGTCACCTATTAATATATTTCTGAAAGCCTCATCAGTGTTTAAAAATATTATCCTTGGGGCTGGAGAGATGGCTTAGCAGTTATGGCACTTGCCTACAAAACCAAAGGACCCAGGTTCGAGTCCTCAGGACCCACATAGGCCAGATGTACAAGGGAGTGCATACTGTATACATCTGGAGTTCATTTGCAGTGGCTGGAGGCCCTGGCACTTCCAGTCTCTCTCTTTCTTTCTTTCTTTCTTTCTTTCTTCTTCTCTCTCTCTCTCTCTCTCTCTCTCCCTATTTCTCTCTCTCTCAAATAATTAAAAAAGAAAAAAAATATTATCCTTAGCCAGGTGTGTTGGCACATGCCTTTAATCTCTGCACTTGGGAGACAGAGGTAGGAGGCTCCTTGTGAGTTTGAGGACAGTCTGGAACTACAGAGTGAGTTTCAGGTCAGCCTGGGCTAGAGTGATACCTTATTTTGAAAAAAATCATAACACACACACACACACACACACACACACACACACACAGACACACATATATATAATTCTTAGTTATGTTACTTAAATATTCACTCTGAAATGCTTAACTAAAAATTAAGTTCCTTCTTTTTGACAGTTAAAGCCCAGTTCTTTCTTCTTTTCTTTAACTACTTTCCTCCTCCCTTCTATCTCCTCTGCTCCCTTTCCCTTCCTTCCCTTTTCTTTTCTTAACTTTTCTTCTTCCCCTTTTCTCTTCTAACTTCCCTCTTCTTCCTTTTCCTCCTCCTCCTCTTTAAAAATTTTTTTTTGTTTATTTGTATTTATTTATTTTAGAGTGTCAGAGAGAGAAAGAGGCAGATATATAGAGAATGGGCACACCAAGGTCTCCAGCTACTGCAAATGAACTCTAGATGCATGTACCCCTTGTGCCTCTGGCTTACATGGGACCTGGGAAATTCTTCACTAGGACTCATGAATGATGTTCCTGCCTCAGCCTCCCAAGTGCTGGAATGACAAGCATATATCACCATATGCTACAAACCTCAGTTCTTATATATCTAGTAACTAGTGGGAACATTCAGTCTGAATTGAATAATTCAGATTGAAAAAAATCTGCATAAGTAATATTCTATTTGCTACAAAAATGGCTAATTCCTGAAAAGTTTTTTTCCCCCCAGCATTTCAGCCAAGACCCTTTCCTCTTTCTTACTAGTACCGGTGACTCATGGCTTCAGCCCCAGCCTACATGTTAATACTAAGTCTATATGCACTCTCAATTCCTTTTAAAATTTAATCCTAAAACTTCCACCTGGCTCTTAGGTATCTTCACCTACAGATCTACAAGACACTGTAAACTCATGATCATGGCAAGAAAGATGATGTTTTCAAAGGGGAGACTGAGTAGAGACTACTCAAGGTACTGTTTGTGAAGTTGTAAACAGGATTAAAAGAAATGAAAAAGAGGTTGAGAAGCACTTCAGGGCTGACGAGTCAGGAAGGCATTATTTATCCCTGGGCTTGAATTAGAGAAAAGCACAGCTGTCAGAGGGTATCCAGCGGATAACGGGGAAGGTGCAGCCATGGCCACTCCAGTGCAAAGCAGGGTGAGAGCTGGGTAAAGTCATTCTGAAGATAAGTTCATTTTGAAGGAGCCAAAATAGATCAGCTATCCAAGGTACAAACCAGAGCAGAGGTCCAAGTTCCAATTTACTACTTGGTTTTCTACTCCCCTCCACTCCCCCAAAGGTGTTCCCCGTTATTCACTATGTACCAGTGCAGTCTATGATCACTCACCCGTAACTACCTAGTTGATTAAAGCAGCTACCCATTGAGACTGCTACCACAAGTCACTCCCTTCTCTCAGCAACATCCTCCACACGACCTCAGTGTGCCCCTTTACAGAGTGGCCATGATAGCACACACACTGGGTAGCTGAAATTAGAGAAATTTGTTTTCTCACAGTCCTGGAGGCTCTAAGTTTGAGGTCAGAGTATAGATTTTCTTTAGGCCCCTTTAGCTTGCAGATGGCTGTCTTCCACAATGTCTTCACATCCTTCTCCCTCTCTGTGTGACCGTCTCTTAATTTCTTCTTGTTGCGGCACAGGTCCTATTGGGTTAAAGCCCACCTTAATGTTCTTATTCTAACTTACCGACCACTGAAATATCCTACCTCCAAATATAGTCACTTTCTGATGTAACGGGGTTTAGAACTACAACATATGCAAACACAATTCAGCCCCTAATACTGACTATGCATTCTTCTGCCTAAAAGTTTTCATTGTGCATTTCCCAAAATTTTGTAAGACACATCCCAAGTTTTTAAAACCTCACATGCAAAATGAGTGTCCAATTTTTCCACCAGTATCTACTGCATCTCCATTTTTGTATCCTAGATAATTAGCCCCACAGACCCAATTACCATTTCTCATAATTTTCCATATGTTGTTCTCTGTTTAAAATATTTATGTCAAGTATCCTGTGATGTTATTTTTGATGCCTGTAGCAGTGCCAATTATACCCTTTCCATTCCTCAGAGAACTCTGAGCACCCTACTATTATAGCATGTAACACCTTGAATTGCAATTAATTCTTCATATACCTTTCTCCCTCACTACAATGGGAACCCCTGAAGGCCAATACCATGTCTGTTTTTGCTTAGCTCTGATCTGGACACTAGGAGCAGTACCTGGTACACAATGAGAACTAAAAACTATTTCTTGAATGAAGGAAATGAAAAGATAAGTGAAAACATGAACAAACCACTGAAAGAAGAAAGGGTGTGACTTCTTTTTAGTACCTATGACAGCAGCATCGTACCCACCAAACCGTAGCACATACTTCCTAACTGACTGCTAAGTAAAACACTGACTGTGCCACAGGAAGCACTGAGAGAATGAAGGATCTGGGGTTATTTACTTGAAGCAAAGTCATAGGAGTGGATTGTCTTTGGGGTGAAAAGGAAATGGGTTTCAAAAGGCCTATAAAATTCAGGGAAGACATGCCAAGGTACACGTGACAAGCCAAGCTGAGCTCCAGCTCAGATCCAAGAACAAAGGGTTCCTGGTTTAAGCTATGGAAGGGTCTGTTCCAGAAAGCAGCTGGGCAGAGTTTCTTCACACGAATAGTCTTAATGTATGGAAAAAGAAACGAGCAAAACAAAACAAGGCAGCAAAAGGGAATAATTAGGATAAACAGTTTAGACTTTTTTTAATGCATTGGACAAACCCCAAGAACAGGAAAAATGTTGTGGGATAAACATCTGTTCCTCAGGACTTGACCGAGCCCTTAACAGGCCTGTGTGTGTCCTTATGTGCCCGAGGTTGCTATTTGTGCTCCATAGCTCAGGCAGCCCAGAAAGAGGCTTCTTGCAGGCCAGTTAGGAGAGTAACTTTCACTCTGTTGGATGTGACACAACAAAGCCCACCGAAGGGAAGACAAAATACCAAGTGCATGTGCAGAACTGCCCTGACTTGTCTGGGTAGGTTTCTACCCCTACTATACCTGACTACTTGCACACAGGAGACCAGATGCCAACCATGTTCGGAGACTAGTGCCCACTCCCTGTCCTATGACGCTTGGTGTCAAGATTAAGTACAAGATGGAGGAGCCTGTTTTCTTGTGCCAGATGTGTCCCTTCCATTCATGCAAGACTACAGGAGTTGCTGGGAAGAAAAGAGCTCTCTGTGACGATCCATCAATTTCCAGTATCATTTGTTAACTTTATCTCCTCTGGGGCGTAGCAATGCACAGCTGTGACCTAGAGGTCAAGTTAGATGGAATCGGTGCAGCCATTTCCAATGGGCAGTGACCTTAGGGAAGGAAGCACGTTTCAGGGGTAGGTGGTCTCACTTTTCATCCCTATGACACTGGATCATACCACCTTTGTTAGTCTTGGGCTATGTGGGACCACCTCTGGGCCCAACTCTCCTGCTCAGTGCATCCCATCTGAGCTTCACTCTCAGAGCCCACTGTGTCACTGTGGGGACAGATTCCACCTCACCCTTTCTTCCGTTGCTCTATCATCCAATTTACCTCTTTCTCCTCTTTCTACGGCCTAATGTCCACAGTTTTTCATTATTCACATGTCATTAATGTCTGACTAGAAGTTTGAAAAATGAGGCCAAGATGACTGCTTTATGCTTCTCTCTCAGAATGCCTCTGGCCCTGTGTGTTCTACACAAAGATTGAAGTCCTGGTGCACAGAAGACCCTGGTCATCTAAGTCAAGTGTCATTTGTCTTTAGATATAGGTTTTTCTATTACCTGCCCCAAGTCCAGAAAAAATTTTCTTTTTTTCCTCTACAGGTATACAGCTCTCTGCATCTCCAAAGCCTCCTGGGATAGACTTTGGCCATATATCCTAAAAGTCCACACTTAAAACTGAAATGTCTTAAGAGGGGCCAGTTGGAGCTGTTAAGAAAGATAATTATAACCCCATCCTGGCCCACCTGCTGGTCTGGCTGGAGGAAACACTGGCAGACAGAAGTTCACATTCAAAGGAAGGTCATGGTGAAAGCAGGGATGCTGCAGCCTGGAGAGGCATCTGGGGCGAGCAAGGATTCATCTGGCTGGCCGAAAACACAATTTCAATGTCTTGTCTTTGGGTATCCCAAACTGTTCAAATAAAGAGATCTGGTACTTGTTTTGATTTGAATCGTGACGGAAAAAGTATTTTTTTTCCTTACATTTACGGATTGATTGGTTACTCCACAGTTTAATTTTATCTGAAGGGGAAGGGAGGATCTGACATCTAGACTTTAAATAAGTCTTTGTCATCAGAGACCTATAACACAAATCTTGATGATATTTTAGGGGAACATGTATAGCTTTCTTCACTCGTGGCTATAATTGCTGCTGGAGAAGCCCCAACATGGAAAGGTTGATGCTTCTGAATGTGCTGAAAGATGCTGGCACTAAACCATGCTCTGACAGCTATCAAAATGTCACCAATGCAGTGTCATATTCAGTCAAGATGCTTAAAAATTCAAATGTTCAACTACCCTGTTCTAGCTGTGCAGGAAGAGGACTACCTGACTGTTGATAGGGAAAATAGTGTGTATAGTAGCACTGAGGATCCTGGTACCAAGTCAGACAAGCTAGAGGAGCTATCTTTCACTGGGTGCTGTTCAAGTCGATCTGATGAGCAGTGTAGGGTGATAAAGCTGAGGGAGAGAGGTTAAGGAACTTCCGCAGTTTTGCTTAGCTACTAAATATTATAGGTGGCATTTAAACCCAGAACTGCTTGACTTTGGAGTCTGTGCTTTAATATTAATATAAAAGTTAACATTATGTATAACATTAACGCATAACATTTAATATTCATATGACATAAATATAATACTATAAAATAACATAATATTGCCAGGCGTGGTGGCACACGCCTTTAATCCCAGCACTCAGGAGGCAGAGGTAGGAGGATCGCCATGAGTTCAAAGCCACCCTGAGACTACATAGTGAATTCCAGGTCATCCTAGATTAGCGTGAGAGCCTACCTCGAAAAACCAAAAAAAAAAAAAAAAGAACATAATATTAATATATCATTGGTACACAACTTGAGGTTCTCACAGGCATCCTTCTGAAGAAAGCTGAAGCATGTCAGGTGACTTTCTTACCTGTACTGACGATGTATGAGGAGGTGTCTCAGAGTCCATACTTGGGGCTCTCTTCCTTTGGGAGGAGAGCATGAAAAGGGCCAAGCACATTTCAAGTTTCTTAATAATTTTCATTCCAATATTTCTAACTTCTAGCTTCTTGGCCATAGATTCAAAAAAGCTTCATCTAAAGTCAGTGTTCTTCATTCTAGGATTCACTAATTTAAGTAGATTGTTGCACTAGGTAAAATTTAAATTTATACTGATTGAGGTACAAGCAACAACTGAATCTAGTGCATTGCATTTGAAGTTGAAAGCACACAGGACAGTCCAATGTTTAGCTCTAGCTCTATTAGCATCTATCTCTGGCTCCAAATCAATAAAGACTTCATCCCTCAGTTTACCCCTATTACGAATTGAACTCAGACTTCACTTGACAAATGAGTGGTTGAACAAGCTGCAGCTGTGCAAGACAGTACTGCAAAGAGCAAGCTAGAGGGAACAGGTGTCAGAGAGGTTGTGCCCACTGCTTGTGTCACCCACTGTTCTGGCACTATGGAGTCTCAGCATGCTCAGGGGTTTTGGAGCAAGATCCCACACAATTCCATCAAGGCTCTGGCCACCCTCACTTGAAAAGTAGAAGGAGCATCTGGGTTCTCACTGGTTCCAGAATAAAAGAAAGAACTTTGAAATATTTTGTTAGGTTCAACCAAACACTGTCTGACAATGGGCAAAACAAAGTAGAATTTCTTTGAGGACCTATATCTAGTTTCTGTTCAGACCAGCTCTTGCCTCTGTCTCCAACCTCAAGCTCTGAAGTCATCCGGGCTGGAAGTTGGCTCAAGCTCTGAGCAGAACACTGGCTTCCTCTAGCACCTAGACCCCAGGAACTCAAGGGCCACCAAGCAGCCCTGAGGCCTCAGCAACTCAGAACAAGAACGTGCCAACCTCTGAAAGGGAAACGGTTGGGCAGGTGCACTCTGCTCCACAGTGGCATTGTTCAAATGCTTTACAAGCCACTTGAAAAGCAAACTGCTTCCTGTAATTCCCTGAAGATATCTGGCTTGGGTGAATGATCTCTCAGTGATGTGCTTCCCTCTAAGGAATCTGTTGAAAAGCTGCCTCTGTACAACTGGAAAACTTGGGGCCATAATGACCAGCTATTAGTTTAACTTTGTAGTAGCCTCTAAAAACATTAATAAGTGATGCTAAATCTAAAAATGAAAAAGAGAAAGCTCACGTACAGGATGCTAACAACTCATATGCACAAGTTCCTATACTTTCCAAACTATCCCATTCATCCACTGTCTCTAATACCCACCATCACCCACCCAAGCATCACAGCTGTGGCTCATTTGCCCACACTCGCTGCTTCCTTACTGCATGCCATCTACCCTCCCTTAGAAAAACAGGAACAAGATGAATGTTTGTGTATTCCTTTCCATCTCCACTTAATTCAGTATTCTGGATAAATGTGTATGTAATTTGCATGTGCAAGATGCTGGTGTTTGTGCCCTCCAAAAAGCCACCAACTGTTCAATAAGTGCCTCCCATGGACTGAAGTTTTTTATTAGGAATAATGGAGAGGAATACTGTGCATTGTGCAACATGAGAATGTGAGATGATCACACAGGTGCCCACCTGTAGTCCTCTAGAAACACTGTCCCTGCAGCCTAGCACAGGGGCCATGTGAACAGGACACTAACAAATCTGGGTGGCTGAGAGATCCAGAAAGGTTCAGCCATGGCCTGAACACATGGTGCATCCATCACCTAAGCTCTATAAATAGAGCCTACCCAGAAAGGAAGATGCCAACAGCCAGTCATTTCATGAATGTCTATGAAGATGTTAAAGTCTTCTCAAAGATCACCTTTCACCTAAGTTCTGGTGCTAAACTGCAGCAAGAATCACTCACAGCTCAACATCTGCACTGAGCCACTAGGAGCGTCCTGAAAACACCAGGGACGTGCTTGCCTCAGTACCTAGTCCATTTGGCCCTTCTGCCTCAAGCACCTACTTTTCCCTTCACTTTTGAAAAAACAAAATCATCCCTCCAGGATCTATGCAGATTTCACCTTTCTTAAGTGAGAGAGATGGAGAGAAAGAGGGAGGGAGAGAAAGAGGGAGGAGAGACAGAGTGTGTGTACAGGCATTCCAGGGCTTCTTGCCACTGCAAACAAACTCCAAACACATGTGCCACTTTGTGCATCTGGCTTTACATGGGTACTGAGGAATCAAACCTGGGCTGACAGACTTTGGAAGCACACACCTTTAACCACTAAGCCATCTCTCCAGCCCCAGATGTCACCCTTTTGTGAGTCTTCCTTTGAATCCTGAGCATGCAGAGCTCTTCACTCCCTGAGTTGGGTTCTTACAGTTCTGACACATAGCACCAGCTCATCACACTTCCTCTGCCAGGAAGCTAGACATCTCCATCTTTATTCAATAACTACCATCCTCAAACCCAGTGTCAGTAGAATGCCTGTCATGGAATAAGCACTCAATAAAGATTTTTTCTTTAAAAGGGCAAACACCTGAATGCCTTGACATAAAGGAACTCCCTCAAAATACCTACATGTTAGACTAATTATTTTTCCTTCAGCCATTCAAGAGAAGAGGAAATCTTGTTGATGGTTTAACCTACCAAAGTTCTCTCCATACCAGTAAAATGTCCAGGCATAAACTAAAGCAGAATTGACGTTGCTAGGCAACTTAAACCACCTGTGTAACTTACACATAAAGAAAGAGCAAAAGCTTTAATGAGAATGAATACAAGTTTCCAACTCTGTTAACTACAAACTGGTTTCTGATTTAAAACAATCTTCTACAATCCCTATATACAAATCATGCAATAGAACAATAATAATGTAGGCAAAACTGCCCATGGCAAGGAGGATCCACAGTGGAACTGAAAGGATGAAGATGAGACTTCCAAGCCGGTGTGGGGCTGCACATCTGTGATACTAGCACTTGGAGGCAATGGCAAAGAAGGTCAGGAGTTTGAGGTCAGTGAGACTCTATCACAAAAAAAAAAAAAAGAATAATGAATAAAACCAAGTATGACTTCAAAATAATGAAGGAGACACAGAACAGAACAGTTCAAGAAATGGAGAATATAATGAAAGTGTATACGTTGCCAGCCCCACGAGAGGAACACTCCTTGCAACTCTCATGGGAATAAAGGCACAGAGATCCAGAAAGGTGGCAGGGTTCCACATCAAACCTTCTTTTAGGGTCATAGTCAAACAGCAAGTGGAGCATCACCATGGTGAGAGAACAGGTGCCTCTTTTAACTTCCCTGTTATGGGCTTTCCTTTGGATTTCTGTTCTCCATCAGAACCTTTTCATTTGTGTTGTTTTATTATCTTGCTGGTTGAAACCTGAGTATTTCTTTTTCTTTTCTTTTCTTTTCTTTCTTTCCTTTTTTTTTTTTTTTTTTTTTTTTTTTTTTTTTTGAGGCAAGCCCAACAGCCTGACGTTCTTATGAGAGAGAAAGAGAGAGGGGGTGGGGGGAGAGAATTGGTGCATCAGGGTCTCCAGCCACTGCAATTGAACTCCAGATGCATACACCCCCTTGTGCACATGTGCAACTTTGTGCACTTGTGTCACGGTGCATCTGACTTACATGAGACCTGGAGAGTCAAACATGAATCCTTAGGCTTTGCAAGTAAGCACCTTAACTGCTAAACCATCTCTCCAGCCTATTTGTTGTCTTCTCTCTCTCTCTTTCTTTTTCTTTCTTTGTCTTTCTCTCTCCTTCCTTCCTTCCCTCCTTCTCTCTCTCTCTCTCTTTCTTTTTTTCTATTATTAGGTGAGGGTAAATATCCTTCCAGGGCCATCAGGTGTTTTATTTCCTGTGTGTTTTTTTTTTTTTAAGATAAGCCCAAAAGACTGGCCTTTTGATGACAGAGAGAGAAAGAATGGATTAGTGCACCAATGCCTTCAGCCACCGCAATCAAACAGCAGACGTGTGTGCCACCATGTGCACATGTGCAACCTTGTGTGCTTGCTTCACTTTGTGCATCTGGCTTACGTGGGATGTGGAGAGTTGAAAATGGGTCCTTAGGTTGCTTAGGCATGTTCCTTAATGGCTAAGCCATCTCTCCAGCCCTTATTTCCTATTTTGTAGACAGAAAGATCTTATTCTTTGCCTTCTGCATATTATGATTTAAAGTGTTCTTTTGAGCAATTAATATGAGTCTTAATTCTGTTACAGTTGTGATAGAGACCTTGATAGGGTTTTTTGTTGCATGTGTACTATGTGTGGTATAGTGTGGCATGTGTGTGATATATGCACATGTATGTACAGATGTGCTCACAGAGGTTCAGAAGCCAAAGGAAAATGTCATGTATGTCATTCCTCTATCACTCATCCACATTGTTCCTTGAGATGGAGTCTCTCTCTGAAGAGCTGTGACAGTTTTAGTGATCCCCCAGCAATTCTCTGGCCTCTGCTCCCCACAGGACTGGGGTTACAGATGAGAGTAGCCATACTCAACTATTACATGTGTCCTCGAGACTCAAACTCAGGCTCTCTCAGGCCCTTATACTTGCAAGAAGTACTATTACCCACTGAGCCATTTTCCCAGCTCCCAGTTTGTTTGTAAAAATGTATTCACACTATTTCTAACACATAGAAGACAGCTTGAATGGCTTGATCGATTACTTATATTTTAGTAGGGGTATATCTGAGATTAGAACCCAGACCTAATGCTAAGTTAGTGTACTTAAGTAACTTGGTGACCAAAATGAATAAGGACACATTCTTTTTTTTTTTTTTTACATTCTTGATTAATGATAAGGGCCATGATCAGGGATGTTCGTTACGAGCACTCTACCTCTGGCTCTGGAGTAACGGTCTGGTCTCACTGCTATCAGAGGGCATCCATAGTGGCTGTTGCCTTTCATCACTGGTTCACATATGCAATGGGCCAAGAGTAAACCAAGCATTCCAGGGCAACATAAAACCAAACAGATGACTTCATTTCAAAAGTAGGGTCTTTGGCCACTGTGTTCCGTTCCTCTTGTTCAGGGATAGAGGCTCTTTTCCAAGTGCTGACAGAAGTCTCACCTTTGGCTAAGTGGGTTTTTTTTCCAGGAGACTGGTAATATGACCTTCACATAGGAGGCACTTGATAAATGTTTGTTGAAGATGATAAAATACTTTTCTTTAGTTTTCTAAATTGCTCAGAAGAAACTTTTCCAGTAAAGATTAGAAAGATGGAAAATTTCCATACACAGGGAAATAACTGGGCTGTTATTTTTATAAGGAAAATTCTTATAGTCTTATTCAAGTAATGTATGCTATTTTCATCCTCACAGAACTCTAAAAATTATAGACTAATATATTTGTTTCAAAAGAGAAATACATAATTCAATTTAAAGTAAAGTTGGCTATGAAACAGATTTTATCAATGGGATTGAGTGGAGTGAATCATATTTTTTCATTAAGTTCCATTTAAAATTATATAATATAGAATGAAATTTGACTTGCTATTCAAAGATGTCCCTAGACTATTTAAAACCTTTTTTTTTTTGTTAGTATAGCTACTGCATTGAGACTATATAAGCCTTACATGTTCCTTGTGCTTCACCCTACAACTCTCCCCACTTAAGGTAAATATTCTAAAATTATTTAGCAGGAAAACTCCTATTGCTTATTTATATTCCAAAGGAAGACTGCTAAGGAACTATTAATAACTTAGCAGTCTTTAAAAAAAACTATCATTAACAAATATTTATAACTTGCTTATTTTGTGACTAATACCTTTTAGGTTCTACAGCCAACAGTGGATATAGAAATATAAATAATATATGGTCACATATATTATGTAGTGGCAGGGAGAGATAGGAAGGAAAATAATTTTAGTTAAGTAGGATGACTATTATTCAGCAAAATCAGCCATGTAGGAGCATAGCACAGCGCATTCTTAACTCTGGTAGCAGAGTGGTAAGAAATGCCTCATGAGGAAGAGACATCTGGATGAATCTTAAAGGAGGAATAGGAAATACTATTAATGAATAGCACAAAGGTAAGCAAATTACTCTTAATTTTTTTCATGGAGGTAGTGCATCTAAAATAGGAAAATGGTGTATAAAACAAAGACAATGATCTTGCCAAAAATACAGGCACTCCATGTAATGAATCAGAGATATACACCACAACTAACTTCATACTTCCTGTACCTCCACAATCTAACAGGAAGCCCTCTGGAATAACAACTGGGCTGCCTATGGCTGACAGTCCCATCTGGTGGTTGTTATGGGAACTTCCTGTCCCTCTACTTATCGTCTTCCCAGTAGGAAAGAATCCATGTGCTATTTTATATCATTTCCCCTAATTTTTCCCAATAGTTCATTATCTCCAATACCTGACACTTAATACACAAAAATTTGATAATATATTCCCAACAAATATCTATGGAACTGAACTGTTCTGGATAAGAACTCATTACTACAAGGCTTTTCTTATGGCCTTTTAACCTCAAGCACTTTCATATTCATTATCTCAGCACCTTTAGCTCAATCATTTGTTATAAAGAGGAAGACCAATGGTGCATTAAAATACAGTATGCTCTACAAGGAGATGGTCATTCAATCAATCATGTGTTGAATAAATAAATAAATTTACTATAGTTTTCGATTTGTTTTAGTTTTTTAAATATATTTTATTTATTTATTTGAGAGAAAGAGGCAGAGAGAGAGACAGAGAGAGAGAGAAAGAGGGAGAGAATGTGCATACCAGGGCCTCCAGCCACTGCAAACAAACTCCAGATGCAAGCACCCCCTTGTCTTGGGTCTTGGAGAATCAAACTGGGATCCTTTGGCTTTGCAGACAAATGCCTTAACCACTAAGCCATCTCTCCAGCTTTGTTTTAGTTTTTGACCCAGGGTCATATGTAGTCCTGGATGGCCTCAAACTCTATGGGCTCAAGGATGAACTTGAACTCCTGATTCTCCTTCTTCCACCTCCCAAGTGCTGGAATTACAGGCTTGTGCTACCACACACAATTTCTTTTCAAAATTTTAATGTATTGTCATTATTATATCTGTAAGCAAAAAGCACCATCAGGTAACTAGGGTGATGGCTCAGTGATTACTGCCTTTGATTTCAAAACCTAGACACATCAGCAAAGGAAGACAGGAATTCACTTGAAGTTGCAGGGGATGCTGGCACATCCATGTACAACAAAATACAGACATGTACTCACCAAAGGGAACATAAGTCACCATCAATACCTATGTTATATACACACAGAGAAAAACAAAGGGAGTCTAAAACCATGAACTGTGGTCTCCTCTACAACTGAGGAAGTAGTTAGTTAGCTGTTGTCTCCTCTACACCTGAGGAAATGCTCAGCTGTTGTCTCCCCTACACCTGAGGAAGTAGTTAGCTGTTGTCTCCTCTACACCTGAGGAAGTGCTCAGCTGTTGTCTCCTCTACACCTGAGGAAGTGGTTGTATGTTGTCTACTCTACACCTGAGGAAGTGGTTAGTTGTGTCTTCTCTACACCTGAGGAAGTGGAAGTGGTTACCTGTTGTCTCCTCTATACATGAGAAAGGGATTAGCTGTTGTCTCTTCTGCACCTGAGGAAGTGGAAGTGGTTAGCTATTGTCTCCTCTACACCTGAGGAAGTGCTCAGCTGTTGTCTCCTCTACACCTGAGGAAGTAGTTAGTTGTTGTCTCCTCTACATCTGAGGAAGTAGTTGTTGTCTCCTCTACATCTGAGGAAGTAGTTAGTTGCTGTCTCCTCTATACCTGAGGAAGTGCTCAGCTGTTGTCTCCTCTACATCTGAGGAAGTGGCTAGTCATTGTCTCCTCTACATCTGAGGAAATGATTAGGTTTTTCTCCTCTATACATGAGGAAGTGTTTGAAACACAAATGACAAGTCAAATTTTCCAGAAGTATACAAGTATTTCTTCATTGTTATATAATTTAGCAAGTTTTTTTTCTAATGTTTTGGCCATCAAGATTTCTTTTAAAATATTAAATTATGGGCTGGGGGGGGGGAGAGAAATGGCTCAGCTATTCAAAGCCCTTACCTGGAAAGCCTGGAAGCCCAGATTGAATTCTCCAGCCACTGGCATAAAACAGGATAAGCATTTGATCACAGCAGCAGGAGACCCTGGCTTGCATATATGTCTACATACAAATGCAAATAAATAATTTTAAAAGTATTTAATTTTGTTTTTTTTCAATTATTTACTACTTAAATGCAACTGTGTCAGTTATGAAAAGCAAAAGAGAAAGGTGACAGGAAGAATTCAGATGAGTCAAAGCAAAAGAGAAAGGTGACAGGAAGAATTCAGATGAGTCAAATGGGATAACATTTAGATGAAAGGAATAGCCAGGAAATACTTGAGGACCAAAAATCTAAGTTTCAGAAACATAATATAAAAGAAAAAAAGGAAGAAAAATCATGAAAGACCTCAAATCATTATCAACAAGGCACACATATGCCTACAGTTCTACCATTGGCCTAACACTCATGTTTTCTGAGCTATTTTTTGGAAATCTTTATTTAACCTACCCTAAGCAATATTGCTCTGTAAAATAAAGGAGTCTGAGATCACAACCTAAGATGTTTATTGTTGTTGTTGTTCTGGACATTTTTTCTGAATTTGTAATGATTTGAAAATAGAGGAAGAAGGCCAAGGAATGGACCCAGAAAGAATATGAAACAATATACAGCAATACTGGCAAGAAACATAATGGTATTTTCCAGCCAAAGACCTCTAGTTATTAGAAGCATTAATTACAGCAAAAAAAAAATACGGTTGTTTCCACTCAAGACATCCTATAATGCCAAGAAAGCAGCTACCCTATCTACCACCACCACTCCCCAAACTTCCAAATCACAAATATTCCTTTGAAAGACTTTTACTTCTCCAAGTTGAATGTGTTAATATCAAAGATAAATGTCTAAGCTAAACTTCATATTCATAATTAGGTTTTGAATCTAAACAAGGAACTTAACATTGACCTCTTTTGCCAGTGTTGCATACCTCATTTAATATGGCACTTTAAGACCTTCAGTTTAAAGACATTTGAGAAGTACAAAGTATCATTATCTTAATTACTATTATTATAAGGCTCCAGAGCTTAGACTAGCTACATTCTAATGTCTAATGTGCTAAGTAGTCATCTGTGACCTAGGAAGGTGATTTCTAAGTGTCACACATAGGTCCACTGCCCTGACATATCTATAAAGAGTCACACCTAGGAATCCTAAGGGAGTCCAATGACTTGGGATCTGGTAATGCTCTTGGAGTGTAGCTCTCTCTGTGACTCTGCAGAAGTCTGAGTAAAATATGAAGCACATTCCTCCTAGGAGGGTTCTTTACAAGATTCAAATCAAAGACAGATTTGCAGAAAAATAAAAGCACAATCATATACATCCTAGAAAAAAATCAGGCAGCAACTCAAACACAGTAATGACCAAATGTCAAGTTTAGTGGAAATTCAATTCTTTATGAAAAATGGAAGGCTTCTGAGGCCCCTTAATTCTAATTTGGTAGGTCTGGGATGGGGCCAAAGAATCTGTATATAATTAATTCCCAGGGCTAAGGCAGGTGGCCTAATGAGTTTTGAGACAATTGTGTTGGGGATTCCAGAAAGATAATTTATAAAACAGCAAATCTCTGATTTCCTATGTTCAACAGCAGAATCAGGTAGAACACATTAATTACCTTTAACATTAATTCCACTAAATATCATCTTAAGAAGCTAAGATTTGGATTACTAATCCCAAAGTCTTGACCAAAACAAAGCTGATGGGAGAAACTGTTTCAAAATACTATGTCAAGAACTCCCCATGTATATGGACATAATGAGGCAGAAGAGCCTTTTAGAAAGCAAAAGTGGCTGCTACATATGACACATGGTATTTTCAAATATACAAACTAGCACCTCAGGAAGCAGGTGTGACAAAAAATGGACCAATAGAATGCCCGACAAAGAAAGCACATGATGAGGGGGAAAAGTCCATTTGTGAATAAGCCTCTGTAAGGAGGAGCATCCAAGGAACAGGATCCAAATTCCCAATGTTGTCTTTCTCAAATGCTGAAATCATGGGGAAAAAATACAACTCCAAGTGAAATGTTATGAGGTGTTAATGCATCAAAGTGTTACACACTAAGAATAACACACAAAACTGCTCAAGTGATTGCTGCATGGTTTATGGTGAAGACAAACAGGGACAAAGGAGATACAGCTGAATGAAGGAAGGGACGGCTGTTCAAAACAACACAACCATCCACCCACTCCAGCCCCCGACTAAATAAAGACTGAGCTGCTGGCAAAGACGAGTACAAAAATTTTACTCTAAAACTCGATGCCCAAGCCTGGTACAGACACCAGCCAGATGAAGTGAATCTATCATTATGCTCAGTGCTAGCCTTGGTAACCAGTGACCACCCATTAAGGCTGCTCAGATCACATGTCTTCTTTGAAGCCTCCCCCACCTCCTTAACTCTGTAAGAGAAATTGGCTAGTAATGACAACAGTGGTTTGGGTATTCAGTATCATACTGCTTTACAAACCCTAATACTAATACGGCTGTTGGTGTAGCAGCATGAGTTTAGAGTGGGTGAGCAGCTCTACTCATCCTTGGTTTGCACTAGGTCTTGACACACTCCCATTCTTCTTCATGTAAGTTCCTGTTTTTCCAGGCCCTCCTCAACCTCTCGGCTCCTGTAACTTCCCCCTCCATGTGCCAAAACCAAAGAAGGCTGAGGCTAGACCTGAAGGAAGCAAAGGTGTCCTTGAAGAGAGACCTCTTCCTGAGGGGAAGGGTTGGTCAGGGAGATCAAAGCTGGTGTTGAGGTTCCTGGCCAGAGATAAGCACAGTACTCAGTACAGCAGTAAATCCCACAGATCTACTCAAGGAAGCACTTTGAATGTGGGGGAAAAAAAAAAAAGGCAGTCCTGCTGCAAGATATGGCAGCTCCAGGCAGTCTAGAGGCTATGGTCAAAGCCCTTATGGAGGCAGAACTCTTCATTCTAAATTGTTTAGCAGCAATCTGAACCTTTAAAAGAGTAGGCTGCTAGGCCTTGGGCATTGGTCTTTTGAGCATGGAAGAGGTGGTGGTATGTGCAGACTGTTAGAGCTTTATGTCTTAGTAAAACATACCTACCCAGAAAGTTTACTCATGTACTATAACACAACAGTTGCCTGTTGCCTTTTATCAAGTTTTTAGGATAGTATACAAAGTAATGGATTACACTTTTCTTTAAAACTTTTTTTATTTGAGACACACACACAAAATGGATGCACTAGGGCCTTCAGCCACTGCAAACAAACTCCAGAAACTCCAGACAGGTGTGTCCCCTTGTGCGCATGTGTGACATTGTGCGCTTGCATCACTGTGCGTCAGGCTTGTGTGGGACCTGGAGATTCGAACATGAGTTCTTAGGCTTCACAGGCAAGCACCTTAACCACTAAGCCACCTCTTCAGCCCACATTACACCTTTTAATAATCATTCTTGTAAAATCACAGCAGCCCTTGGCAGGACGACTTATTTGTAAGTGTCATGTAACCTGGTCTCCACACCATGCAAACCTGCCCACTCACTGGCAGAATCCGTGCGGGTGAAAAGCAGGGAAATCTGTATGAGACTGTTGTGACTAAGTGGAGATGTGATGCCCCAAGAAGGGCCTGGCAGCAATCTTCATTAAGGACAGGTTTGAGCTCGTTTGTCTTAATGGAAATCCAGAGACAGATTAGCTAATGCTACACAAAAATTTAACTTATTGAGAAAGGGGCCAATTCTTATTTATGTATTTTTAATTATTTTTCTCTAAATAATATTTATTTTCATGTTTTTACCCAGAATTAGCAACATATATATGTATATATCTAGTACAGTGTCTGCTTTACATAATCATCTAAGAAACTGCTCCCTTCTCTTCTACTGTTAATATTTTAGACAAGTACCTTAGCCCACCTTCCCTATATAATGGAAGATAATAAATGCTTTGGATAAAAAGTACTCTATAAAACAAAATATGATTATTAACCATCAAGATGAATACCTGAAGGCATTCATTCACTTTATAAAATATGCAAAGGTACCAATTCACTAATAAATGGGCTACAGTATGAGCTTGTCATAGGTGCCAATTTGCTGAGAAGGGAGGTATGCAATGGTCAAATGGAAACAGCCAGAGATGGAAGGGTAGGTCTCTTCCAGACAGGTCTAGCACTGCACTTAGAATCCAAAGAGAGCTAACATACACCCACCAAGGACTGCAGATAGCATAAAGAGTCTGGTCCTAGAAACCCTGTGCTCTCACTTAGGTCTGTGGGGCTGGCTATGCAGGGGCAAGTCCTTTAGGGTACCTGAGTACTAACTTTAACTCTGGAAAATTAGCATGCCAATACCTACACCATTCAGTTTACAAAGACAATCATTGAACATGCACTGAAGTAGCAAGCACTAAACCAATGCAAAATCAAGGGCTGGGAAGATAGCTCAGTGTTAAAGGCACTTGCTTCTAAAGCCTGCCAGCCCAGGTTTGACTCCTCAGTACCCAGTTAAAGGCAGATGCACAAAATGGCACATGCATCTGGAGTTCATTTCAGCAGCAAGAGGTCTTACACACCCAAGTCTGTCTGGCTGTCTCTCTTTCTCCCTCTCAAATATGTAAATCAACAAATGTAAAGTTAAATTACTGTCACTAAGCTTCATACAATGAAAAGAATAAATAAGACCGAAATAAGAAAGCCCCACAGGGTGATGACAAGACAGAAAAAGTAAAGCCACAGCTCTGCTTGAGGGTACCTAGTGAAGGCTCTGAGGAGAGAACACTAAAGAGCTGAGAATCCTGTGGCTAATACTCTGCATGTCAAGGACATCATGCCTCAGAACAGGGAGGCTCTGGTTGTAAACAGGCACAGTGAACATTCAAGTTATATTCAGCTTAATTTCAAATCAAGACTCAATAAAACCACAATAATCATGCTATAACCATTTCCATTCTTGCCTCTACAGCAGTACAATAGGCCCAGGGTTCTCTCAGTTCTTTTTTCCTATGATGAGTGACATACTAAATGCAGGGAAATGCCTTGCTATTAATCTTAAAGAGCCTCGCTCATGAAGCATTAAGCCTTTGGAAAAGGCCTCATATCCAGCCAGAACTGGTTGGCTTTCACTGGGTGACATCATGTCCACCCAGACTATACAGAGTCAACCACTCATTGCAATGACATCAGAAACATGAAGCAGAGAGGAGAGCCTGCCATCTGCCTTGCGCTCACTCAGTGCTGCTGGCTGGCTCCGAGCTGAGGAGCAGCACCGTGAACAGCAAGGGAAGTCACTCAGTGTTGTTCCAGGTAGCAGCCCAGCAGTGAGTGGCTGCTGTTCGCTCTGCACTTAGAGGTCTGGCTGTGTTTCTAGAACCTCTGTGTATGGACTTGTTTTGGGTGAACTGAGTGGGTCCAGTCTGCTACAGCTGCATAATGACTGGTGACTGGTGTCTGTGACTAACAGCCACGATGAAGACAGAGACAGGGCTGGATTCTGTTTCTCAAAAGGCAATTATGCAGGCACTAGGGCTTGATGGACTCCTTCAGTACACCCAGTTTCCTAGGTAACCTAACTATGTACTCAGTGGTTTCCATGGCAAAACATGTTCCAGAGTCCAAATAACCAACCTACACATACAATTTGGAATATAACTTATTAGTGGGGGGACAGTGAGGAAGGGAATGGCCCACACTTGAGAAAATTAGTAAGCTTAAAAAACAGTCTTGGTAACCTTATTGGGGCATCAAAACAGAAGCCTCTGTGGAGCCCACTTGTAGGGTACCACATGGAAGAAGAGGCCAGGGATGGCAGAGCCAAGCCTAACATGTGCAGGATGAGCTGCATGACCTTGCAGCAAATAACCTTCCAGTAGATGAGATTCTGATCTGAAAGTGATGGGCCAGACAGTCACAGAGTAAGACAAGAGTATTTCTGGGATTCCTAGAAATCTCTTCTAAGAACAAAAACATGATTCTTAACCTCACAATGTACCCAGCTTACCACGTGATATCAAAGGAAAAGTTATTTCTTTCTCACCTGAGGTGATAACAGTCCTCTCTATAAGGCACATAAAAAGGTACACAGGCATATCAAGTGGTCACAATTATGGACAGATCACGTATCCAGCAAGCAAAGACCAAGAAAGCCAAATGCCCTGTACTGCACAGGTGAAAACCACAAAACAAAATCAGTGTATCATCCATGTTGAGAAATATATCAAAAAACTGAGAAAATTTCTCAACAGAAAAATTATGAATGTTAATGTATTTATTTTATAAATAAAAACACAAGGAGCACAAAAACTAAATGATGTTTTTAATCTCTTTAATGAGAATGTTTTATCACAAAGATGTGAAGTTAAGTAAATAAATTACATAAAGAAAATTAGAATGGATTTTTTAAGGGCTGAGGAGATGCTCCCTGAATATAAACATGAACATAAAAAAAAGATAGGCATTGTGGCATGCACCTGTAATTCCAGAATTGAGGAGGCATAACATACACACACACACATACCACACACCTACAGACAATTGTTTCCACACAAATGAACGCATATATGTTTATGCATGCATGCCACATCCAAACGTACATGCTAAAAAAGAAAGAAAGAAAGTGAAATGGAAACAATTTTTAAGACAGGATAGTGCTCCTAGAAGCTGAAGTGAGTAAAGGCTCTATATTCCTCTCCTAGGGAATGAAATTCTGGGGAAAAGGTAAAATTGATGTTTTGTGCCCTGTTGGTCTTCAACATGCTAGTCTCTAGAACTAAAATGTTGGGGGACCCTTCTCATAAAGCTGCAAAAAGGAACCCTCATATGTAAACACTTAAAATTGTTCTGTGAGGAAACAGAAAACTGATTAGGAAATAATTATCTGGAATGGAAGGCAAAAACAAGATCAACACTACAACTAGAGAAACACACTTTAAAATGGAACCATGTACAGCTATAGCCCTCCTTCCTGAGAATCAGGAAGCAGAGGAAGGAGAAAAGCAGGGACGCATAGCACACACATAGCACACTAAGGGCTCAAGTCTGGGGCAGATGGAAAGGATAACTGGAATGTAGTAAGGTGCAAGATTTTCTCAGTTTCTAATGGCTGTGCGTGACTTAGGCAAGGAAGTCTTTGCTTACACGAAAGGAAAATTAAGTTCAGTGCTGTGAGTGAACCATTTGCTAAAGCACAGAAGAAAATGGGTTCGATAAGGTTCTTCAAAGAGAAAGTCTGGTGTTTAACTAGGGATGATTTTGCCACTGCCCATATCCTATTCTCCACTGACCTGTGTCCCAATCTCCACTGCCCCATACCCTGTTCTCCATTGTCCCTTTGTTCAGGGAACATATAGACATTGCTGACTGTCAAGACTGGGGGATTGGTGAGTGCTAAAGGCATCGCATGTATAGAATCCTGAGGTGCTGCTAAAAGTTTGAATTAGTAGGAAAATACCCCCTCTCAAAAGAATTATCAATCCCAAATTGTCAGCAGTTCTGTGGTTAAGAAATCACATCGTCAGATGAAAGGCATTACTGAAGGGTACTTATGATTACCAATGTTCAGCAGCCTCACAAACATCACTCACTGTATGTAGAACAGATTCCTCCAAACAGTATGTTAGTCATCAATAACTTTGTAAATATACAATAAATGTCTTCCAATCTGATTCTTTTATTTTACATCAATTTAATTTTAATATCAGAATTAAAATGCCTAGATTCACACCAGAAAATTCTGACATATTTCCAGTTAGGCTAAAGAGACCCATTTGATCTCCATTGTCATGCCTACTGGAATTGGAGTGCCTATATTTAACTAGTGCTAACCATCATTTGCTAGGAATGGCTCAGGAAAGTTTCTTACTCTCTTGGAACCTCAGTTTTATCCTCTATTAAATAGAAACAATAGAATTGGCCATCCTCATTAGTTGTTATGAGGACTAAATGAATAACCAACCTCTACAACTTCAGTTTTTAAAAAAAAAAAATGAGGGAGGGAGGAAGGGAGAGAGGGAGGGTAATGGGCATGCCAGGGCCTTTGTGCATCTGTCTTTATGTGGGTACTGGGAAACCGAACCCAGGCCAGAAAACTTTGCAAGCAAGTATCTTTAACCACTGAGCCATCTCCCTAGCCCCAAGCTCAGTGACTTCTAAACAACAATCAAAAGTGGAAGGGTAACTTTTCAAAGAAGCAGCACTCTTGAATCTTTGTATATCACAAATGTAAGGCTTTTAAACTCAATGCAACAAAACAGTCAACCCTTCCCAAATGCACTTAAAACATGAGACTAAGTGTTTACAGTGCTGGCCACTGTTAGTAGCTAACTTGTATGTACATACATGCCTACATGCACACATATTCCCCTACAGAAATATTAACATAGTTTTCATGTTTTGCTTTTACATTTTGTTTGTGCTTGTTGTCTTAACAAATTTTTAGCACAAAATAAAATACTAAGGCTGGAGGGATGGCTTAGCAGTTAAGGCATTTGCCTGAAAAGTCAAAGGACCCAGGTTCGATTCCCCAGGACCCACATTAGCCAGATATACAAGGTGGCACACGCTTCTGGAGTTTGTTTGCAGTGGCTGGAGGCCCTGGCGTGCCCATTCTCTCCCCCCCCTTTCTCTCTGTCAAATAAATAAATAAATAAAAATATTTTAAAAACAAAATAAAATACTGGCTATAGACCTCATGCATTCATTCTATCTCTAAATTTATCTCATATAACTGCAAGTTTGTACCCTCTCATTGACTTCTGACCAATTTCTTGTCCTCCTTGACCCTGGTAACCACCATTCTACTTTCTATTTCTATATACAAAAGTTTTATGTTTTTAAGATTCCACATATAAGTGAAATTATGCAATATTTTTCTGCCTTTGTCTACCTTAGAATGAACAATGCCCTCCAGGTTCAGCTGTGCCGTTGCCAATGGCAGGATTTCCTTAAGGCTGAATAACAGAGGTGTGTGTGTGTCTGTACACACACGTGTGCACGTTTGCACGTGTGTCTCTGTCTCAATGTCTTCAACTAATGAGCACCTAAGTTATTTCCCTACTGAAATATTCCCAACTATTTTGATTATATATATATATTCTAAGAAGTTTTTGTAGTATATCAACAGAAAAAATCTAAAAATTTAAGTGCAATCTGTTTTTTGGGCAAGGAATCTTATATGATAGAATTAACAAAATTTAAAGGCTTTCAAAGCATTTTTCCTTAGCTTTAAAACACATTAAATTAGTCATACTACAGTCTAAAAAAGTTAGTAAAAGTTGAAAAAAGAAGTGCTAGGTCAGAAAAAGAAATGAAAACGTGGCAGTGTTATTACCACGTGGTCATAAACTCCTCTTCTCAGAGAAACATGGCTATAAAAATCTGTTCCAGGATGAAAACCTGGCACAAAACAACTCAATCTTACATCATACTTTTTAAAGATTGGGGTGGAGTAGGGAGGGGAGGGATTAAAAAATGGGAGGGTAAAATTCTTTGCATATTGAGAAAAATAAGAGTGTCAGTAAAATACAGGGATGCATGGCACTTCTTCAAACTATGAGCTGTACAGGTCAGGTGAGAGGTCATCAAGGGAGTAGATTTTAGATGTTTTAAAGAATGTCCTCTGTTTTGTTGAAACCACCTATAAAAGATAATGTTCACTGACAGGATTGTTCATTCCCTCTTGCTGCCCTATTTACAATGTTACATTAACTCATTTGTTTTGTTTTAAACTACAGGCCACTCCATTCATTAAGTTATTAGTGCTACTAGTGAGAGACAGTGTGTCTGAATTTTGACAAGTAAAAAAATCCAATATAATCATTAGCCTTCTATTATGGGACTCAAAATCAGACATCAGGATCAAATTACATCTCTCTAATAAAACTCCATACGTTAAAATCGGACAACACTGGTATTAGACCTTTCCTCCTCCAACAACAGCATAAGGACTACTACTTTGTATACTATTTTAGACACTAAGAACTCAGTCATTACCCACTTACACCAAACATTTGTAAACAGGAACCAGGCCAGTACTTTAGGTACTAAATAATTATCCTTTGAAAACAGACAGTGGAAAAAATATGCAATATACTTTTTATGGAGAAGACTACAACTTTGAAATCCAATGCCACATATCCTATATCCATATACTAGTCTAAAAATTAAGTAAATAATACTTTATTCATATTATAGACCAATCACAGGTCATTGTGCACACAGAAGCACATTGCTAGAAGAGAGCCTAAAAAGAAGTGAAGTGGGCCTCAAGTGCTTCAAAGAGATCAGGGCCAAGATGAAGAGCTGGAACCATAGAGGCCTTGCTCCTTTTTTCCCAGGTATGAATTAACTTAGTGTTTGTGTTGGGTGGGGAGGCATGAGAGTGGCAGTACTATTCACGAATCAGTCATGCTACTCTGAGGCAAAACAGCAGGTTTAAAATGAGCTTCCTAGCACAGCAATTATGTTAGTTATTTTGAAAGAAGTTAAAATGTGCTCTTAAGCAAATATTCATGAATTGAGGAAGAGATTCTTAGAAAAATAATCATTCATTATATATATGCTTTATTACAAATGTTCCCAATCTGCTTAGTTCATGACACTATGGGTCCAACACTGACAGAGGTTTACCAATATATTGCATGCTAATAATCATCTGAAGACTGAATCAATGCTGTGACATATTTGTTATAGACTGAGTGTGTGTGAGAAGCCCTTACCCCAATAAGGTAGTCTCAGGAGCCAGTGCATTTTGGGAGGGAAGCAGTGTAGGTGAAGCCATGAGGATACAACCCCTGTCGTGGGAGGGAGGCTCCCGCAGGAAGAAGACATCACATGCCGGGCCTTTCTCGTCGTGAGGACAGAGCCAGTAGGTGGTCATTTGCCAGCCAGGAAGAGGATCAGAACTAGATACCAAATTTTCTTTTTTACAATACATTTTATTTTTACTTATTTATTTGAGAGAGAGAGAGAATTGGGTGTGCCAGGGCCTCCAGCCACTGCAAACGAACTCCAGATGCATGAGACCCCTTGTGCATCTGGCTTACGTGGGTCCTGGAGAGTCGAATTGTGATCCATTGGCTTTGCAGACAAACGCCTTAACCACTTAGCTATCTCGCCACCCCCCCTCTTTTTTAAGGAAGACTCTCACTGTGTAACTCAGGCTGGCCTCAAATTCATGACCCTCCTGCCTCAGCCTTCTGAGTGCTAGAATAATAAGAGTGCATCACCACGCCTGATTACAGACCTTAAATTTTGATACCTTGATACTAGACACCAAACCATGGTACCCTGGTCATGGACTATTCAGTAACTACAACTCTGAGAAATAAATCTGTTAAGAAACCTGGCAGATGACATTTTTTCTAGCAATACAAGTTGACTAAGGCAATATGGACATACATATGTGCACATACACTCACACATTTTACATATATACATGTGTACATCCATATACATTCAACACATATAAAATGGGTATATATTATATGATTATTTGTACATAAACAAACCTTATTGTGATTAACAAATGTAAATTTATTTTCAAGGTATTATGAAACCTGGGCATGATGACATATGCCTATAATCCAGCACTTCTGAGGCAGGGGCAGGAGGATTACAAGATTTGCCTAGACTATATAGTGAGACCCTGTCTCAAAAAACAGCATCATAATTTCATAACTTATTAATATGAAATGGTAAAATATTTCTTTAATTTCTAGGGGTCTGCAAAACATTTTTAATTTCATTTATTTGCAAGTAGACGGAGGGAAGAGAAAGAGAAATGGGCACTGCAGGGCCTCTTGCCACTGCATATGAACTCCACATGTATGTACCACTTTGAACATCTGGCTTTACATGGGTACTGGGAAACTGAATTCAGGCCATTATGCTTTGCAAGCAAGTGCCTTTAACCACTAAGCCATCTCCATAGCCCACTGTGAAACAGTTTGTTTCACCACAGTACAATTTATTCTTTGTAACACAAAGTCATATGGGGTTTCGACAAACACAGAATCGTATATCCACCACTACAGTTATGACACAGAACAATTCCATCACTCTAAACACTGCTATCTCATTATAGTCATGTTCTCCTAATCTCAATGGAAAAGGTTTTTACATTAAAAGTATTTAGAAAGGACTGGAAGAACTACAATGCTGATGACTTGTTTCATATTTTTAAATTTTTATTTATTTGCAATCAGAGAGAGGAAGAGAGAAGAGAGGCAGAGAGAATGGACATGCCTGAACCTCTAGCTGCTTCAAATGAACTCCAGATGCATGCACCGCCTTGTGCATCTGGCTTTATGTGGGCATTGGGGAATCAAACCTGGGTCACTAGGCTTTGCAGACAAATGCCTTAACTGCTGAGCTATCTCTCCAGCCCCTTGTTTCATAATTTTAAGTCTATCAAGTGCTTGGCATGATCATTTAAAGGGTTGGAGGTAAGGGAAACCACTAGATAGGAGCAACTAAGGACTTGATGGGGGTCAGACCAAGACAGTAAGAAGAAAAGAATGCTTGAATTTGATGACAGATTGGATACAGGTGGAGAGAAAAAGAAATGTGCCTGAGAGATGTGGAAAAAAGCACTGAGCTGCATAAGGCTGATGAGTGATCATTGATGATGAAAAATAATAAGCTTTATACTTAAGCAAGAGTGATGAAATCACATTTGTGGTTTTAAAAGACCATTCTGCCTAGTGTGGCAACTAGACTGAAATGAGGAAGGAGTGGGTGCTGGGAGACCAGTTAACAGTTCAATGAGAGAAGACAGTGATCTCAAAGGGTACAGGCTTAATCCAAAGCCACAAGAGATGACCAGGAGTTTCAATGGCTAGAAATCACTGGAATGTCATCTACAATCCAGTCCAGCAATCCTTATGGGTGGGTGGAACAATCAAAGCACTGCACAGACACACTTCTACCAATATGGCTATGGTGTTTTGAATATAATATGTCCCCCATACTTAATTCCTAGCTGGGGCACTGTTCAGGAAAGTCGTGGAACCTTGAGGAAGTGGAGGCTTGCTAGAGGCCTGAGGTAACATAACAGCCCCACCGCTTGTTCTCTCCCTGCTTTCTATCTGCCAGTGTGACGATGTGATGCTAACTTCCTGCCATGATGGCTCTGCCCTCTGGAACTGTAAGCCAAAATAATCTCTCCTTCCCTGAATTGGTTGTGGTCAGGTTTTGTTCACAGAAACAAGAAAGTCACAGATATGTTAGCGAAGTAAATAACCTGGAGACTACTTGCTACAAAACACTTAAACTTGCTAGAAAATAGCTTTTAAACAAATACAGTCAGAGCATCCTCAAATTAAGGGACATCCTTAAGAACCTCTTCCTTTGGTCTGGCCACCTCTGGTTCAAGTGTCTCCATATATGGTACCCAAGGGTCTACAAAAAGGTGCAGCCTTTTGTAGACAGTGATTCAGCATGCCTTTGTATGGCCTGCAAAGGAACACCATGGGGTCAGAAAAGTAAGTAACAAGGATGGAGCTTGGCTTTAGGTCAAGCTCTGGTGCTGGGCAGTTCCGCTTTGACAGTCAAGCTCTGGTGCTGGGCAGTTCTGCTTTGATGTTCAAATTCTGGCACTGGACAGTTCCAGTAGGACGTGCCTGGATGGCAACTTACTAAGCCTGCTTAAGACTTACTGCACTCCCTCTACCTGAGGCTTGGTGACCTCCATCAGTTCTGGAATGTTTCAGGGTACTTCTCCTACATTCTCTTCTCTGGTCCTGCCTAGGCCCATGTTTTTGTTAACTACTACTGAATATCTCTGACTCTTCACTGAGAAATATTTTCTGACTTGCAAATAAATATAAATGAACAGTAACTACAGAACACAGTAATAACCAATGTTCAGAGTTTGCTGTTGGGAAATAGTATTAAATTGAAAATCACAAATACCTCATCTTCATTAAAGAAAAAATCTCTGGCTCAAATCCGTGAGATATTCAGCAAAGAAGCTTAGGCTTTAATCCATTAAATGAAGACATAATACATTTTACAATTTAGACTACTCATTATACTATAGAGTGGAGAATAGCACTGAAGAGAAACAAAGCACAGAACTGCTCAAGGCAGAAAATAAGACAGAACTTCCAAGAGTGAAGCACTCATCAGTGAGCTCTGAATCCACACATTTAAGTGTGGCTTCCTTTATTGACATACAGCTTCTTTGTAACTATTTTCTGCCTGAAAAGAAACCTAAACAGAAACACTGAGTTACCACTAACTTAAGAGGCTGGGGAGGTGGAAGTTGCATATCAGAAAGTTTCCAGAACTATGGCATTGAAGGCTGATTTTCTCCCCATAGAAGTTCCGTCCTGCTTCTTTTTTGAAATGTTTCAAAGGGAAGGCTGAGCTCTTAATCTGCTGGGAGGCGCAGGTAAGACAAAGGGCCAAACTCACTAATGAAAACGTGCTGAATGTTTAAGAATTCCATTCTAAGTCACGAAGAACACTTCTGGCTCTGCTCCCAGACTAGTAAAACAAAGATCTCAGGTCCCTAGAGGCTAAAGACGGCGCCTTCAACCAGAGCAAACACACATCTCCCCTGACAGCTGGTTGTCTTAGCATACTCTGGACTGTATATTTATCAAAGGAAAAGTCTCTCCAGGAGCATAATATTTATTATAGGATTATATGAGTGATTCAAGTAAACATGAGTAAGGCTAAATTAAGTCATGTTTACTATGATGTGCTATTGCTTAAATCCTGACATAAAATTACCTTTAGAGATAACTGATTATAGATAAATTTTAAAGATAAGAAATATTTTTCTCTTTCCAATTAATATGTGCTTAGTTATATGATTTCAAAATTATTCTAATGTTTTGAAAAGTGGCATGGTGGTTCACACCTATAATATCAGCACTTGGGAGGATCAGGAGTTCAAAGTCATCCTCAGCTACATTGTGAGTTAAGGGCAAGCCTGGACTACATGAGACCTTGTCTAAAATAACCTTTTGAGGGCTGGAGAGATGGCTTAGCAGTTAAGATGCTTGCCTGTGAAGCCTAAGAGTGCAGTTTGAATCTCCAGGTCCCACATAGCCAGATGCATAGTGACACAAACATGCAATGTCACACATGCACACAAGGGGAAGCATGCATCTGGTGTTCATTCACAGTGGCTGAAAGGCCCTGGCGTGCCCATTCTCTCTCTCAAAAATAAATTTAAAGAATCTTTTGGGTATCTAAAATTAAATATTCCACTATAGAAGATATACTCAGTAGAACAGGGGTAAAATCCTAATATGTTGCATTTGTTTGCTTATTGCATTAAAATTTGTTATCTAATTTACCTTTTTCTGAATGTAATATCCTCATCTAAAATTTCAGGTAGTATTATTTTAATTTTCAGTTCCTTTAGCCCTTTCCATAGACTCTTGAGTCAAGTTTCAGTTCATCCCAAACTCTATGGATTACAGATGATTCAAATGCCCCAAGAGACATAGCAGGGAGAACGAGGCTGGAGAGGCCACAGTGAGCAGAGACAAGAGATGGAGGTTAAGCAAGACGACTGTAGAAGTTACAGCATCCAGGAGTGAGAACCATGTCTACCGCCTGCAGGACTCAGCTGAAAGTCATAAGCACAAGTGACAGCTCCACCTCCCAGACAGACAGACACATGGCCAGGACCATGAAAGAAACCAGCCCGCTGGCTACAAGCAGCAGGAGCAAGAACAGCTATGGAGACTACCTGCTTTTCTAGGCACACAGGTCACAGCTTTCTGCTCTTCATCAGTGAGGATTGAGGCTGAGCCTGGACAGGAGCCAGGGCAGGACCAGGTTGGCAGAAGAGGGGCTGTGGCTTCCATGGCCCTTAACTGACGGAAACAGAGGCACTGCTCAAAAGAGTTCATAATCCAAATACATTTTGATAAGGGAGGCAGGAACACAGGAGGGAAAGATGTACTCATACTAGGGAGGCACATGGTAGGTGGTCAGGAAAAGCTTCATGGAAGAAGTGGCCATTGAGAAGACCTAAGAAGTTGGGTAGAATATTTGCAGGACCTTCAGGAAAGGGGAACAGATTCATTTTTTGGAATAAGGAACAGTCTGAGAAAAAAGTACAGGTGTGAAGAAAAAAAAAAGCAAAGCCTCATCAGGAGATCGCAAACATCCATTTGGCTAAAAACAGGGTTCACACAGTGTATGGACAAGATAGAAGGCGCTGGAGCTGGAGCTGGAGCTGCAACACAGGCAGAGAGGGCAGGTAGGGCTGCTTATCAGCTCAGCTGGCAACAGATATATGGTGGCTTTGAGCAAGGACGTTATGTGACTGGAACTGTAGGATGACAGTGACAGTTCTGGGCCAGATAGGAATAAATTGGAAGTTAGAACTGGGAGCTAACCAGAAGATAAAAAGACATCAAAAGTGAAGAACAGAAAAAGAAGACATCAGAAGACATGGCAACAGAAGGACGGACGCAGACAATGACAGGAATTACAAAGACTGAAAGACTACAGAGTGGACTTGAGCAGGAACTACTACTGCTTTGTGGAGTAGGGAGTGTGGGAGATGCCTTGGATATACAGCTCCCAGAGAACCCAAGAGAACAAAAAGCCCATGGAATGAAACAGGGTATAAGGAAGACATGCTACCTCATTAAGGAATGATGAGCTTGATTTTGGACATTTTGCATTTGAGGTGACAATGGAACATCAATAGACATTTCTACCACATGGATGGATAAGCAGACCTATAAACTAGGAGAAAAGTTTAAATTCAAAATGAGAACTTGAGCTGGGCATAGTGGCACACACCTTTAATCCTAGTACTCAGGAGTTTGAGGTAGGAAAATTGCTGTGATTTCGGTATCAACCTGGGCTAGAATAAGACCCTACCTCAAACACATGTGGACTTGGGGTTCACCTACAAAGAAGGCTATGAAAATAATCCAGGAACAAAACCAGAACAAGGGAAAACACAATTTAGCACAATTTAATGACCTGAAACACTGAAACTGAGTCAGGAAAGGTCTCAGGACACCAGGCTATGGAAGGGGAAAGCACACACCAGCAATACCATCATGAATATCATATGGTGTGGTAAACTGAAAAGCAGACAACCTTTGAAAGTAAACAAATATGTTTTCATTTGTTTTGCATTTTAATTTCTAGAGGAGCAATATTACATTGAAAGAACTAAGCTTTCCAAAACCTTCCAAATCTCCCCTACTTCATCAAGCCAAATGGAAATGTGATCTCTGCCTCCCTTGAACTCCTGCGATATAAGAAGTGTTTTCTTAAGTATTTCTCCAAGTCAAGAAGTATTAACTGGAGCCGGGCGTGGTGGCGCACGCCTTTAATCCCAGCACTCGGGAGGCAGAGGTAGGAGGATTGCTGAGAGTTCGAGGCCACCCTGAGACTACATAGTTAATTCCAGGTCAGCCTGGACCAGAATGAGACCCTACCTCAAAAAACCAAAAAAAAAAAAAAAAAAAAAGAAGTATTAACTGAATTACCCCAGGGACTGAGCATGAAAACAGGTCCTTCCTATTATCCCCACTGGAACAGAGATGCATTCATCCCTTCCCCTTTCAGGAGTGAAGCTCAAAAGGTTCAGTAATTCAAGCCACATTTGCCAACAAATCAGTAGAGAAGCACAGGGCTCCTGTGCCAAATCTCACTGTCTTTCTCAGTGAAGCACAGGTTGCAACTTGCCACATTTGTTCTTACGCCTCTTTACTGTACTTAAAGCCAACTAGGGCACAGGGCCACACTGCGTTCATCTAGAGATCCTCCAAGGCCCCTAGCGAAGCCTGCACTGAGTGAGTTCTGGGGGCTTTCTGTGTTACTGAAGAACGAGCACCATGTGTGCAGGCCTGAAGGCCTCACTAAGAGTAGGCATTTACAGAATGGGAAGCTCTGAGTACTTATTTCCAAGGCAGACTTGAACTTAACAACAAAAAGTTCTAAAAACAAATTTTGTACTTGTGAAAGATGCCACCTGGATTGCCTCAGGGGCTGGTTGTCTTTTTATACACTGGGTGGGAACAGCACTGGGAGTGACAAAGCTGGTTTTCTCCAAAACCACTCCTATACACTGGCTGGAGCCAAGAACAGAGCCCACACCTTTCAGAGAGGAGCACTGTATAGTCTGCAGTGCTCATTTCACCTTTGCCAACAGACTGGGATTGAGGGGAAGTTAGGGCATGTTGAGTGCCAGCTCTGATGAGGTATGCTTGAAATTCACAGGTGTTAGACCAGGCAAAAGAAAGGCAACTGTTTTTGAAACTATTTTTCCCTTTTCTAATATTCAGCCAAAATTTAATATTTTATATTACGGATTATTTCTCCTTTTTGATAACTCACCACTAACTTCTAAAAATATTTTATGTACTAATTTTCAAGCAGAGAAAGGAGTGGAAAGAGAGTGATAGCATGAGAGTGAGAGAGAGGGAATGGGCACTCCAGGGTATCTTGCCACCACAAACTAACTCCAGATGCATGTGCCACTTTGTGTATCAGGCTTTATGTTGGTACTGGCAAATGGGACCTAGGCTGTCAGGCTTTGTAAGCAAACACCTTTAAACACTGAGCCATCTCTCCAGCCTTCGTAACTTTTTTTTTTCAATGAACAGAATTTAGTAACGTCTAAGTCAACTGACTGGTTTTGATTCCTTGGAAAACAAATGCACAGGGCATGAAATGTGTTTATTTCATGAATGTTTCTCATGCATGAAGAACACAAAGTTCTGAAACTCATATACACATGCAGTGGGAGACCTAGAGACAATAGTCCTCTCATCATCATAAGGGCTGTAAGCCATGTGCGACAGGCCTGTCCCAGGCACCAGGCACTGATTCCTGGACCCTGGGCAAACGCACAGACTTCAGCAGTCGGGCTGCATTTCAGATCATCATAAAAAATTACAATACACTTGGGAGTTCTCTACAATGTATCTGACAGATGTTCTCTTTTGCTAGAATTGTCTAATTTGGGGACATTTGGTATTCATATCTTTAGAAATCTTTAGGGTACAATAAATTGATCCCTTTTCCCATTTGTGATGACAAGACCCTAAAGTAGCATTTTTTCCTTTTTCTATTTCTGGGACCAGTTACTGTGAGCTTAATACCCTTACCCATTGCACAGACAAGCTGAAGCAGAGCTATAGTAGCCAGAATAGACAAGGATTTCTTCCCACCCACAGACTAATATGGGAGAATGCAAGACTTGAGCATTTGTACCTAATGTTCTTCAGGCTATTGGTCTCCCCAAGCCTCTGCCTATCAGGTGATCTTCATGGGCATTGGGAATTCCTAGAACCAGAGGCAGAAATGGAAGGATACAGCTTCAGCCAGGGCAACAGTCAGGCAGATCTGAGTGGGATGCTTTTCCCATGAATCCCAAAAGAACTCTCCATGTCCGAACCTACAGTCAATGTTTAAATAGCTAAGAGCCGACCAGACAGCATAAAACACAGGCAACAAATGAATGCTTAACATGATATCCCAGACAGTATCTATCAACTCCTTTAACTCAGTTCTTAAAACTCATAGCTATGGCTTTCTTGACATGGCATTTGTTCTAGTTTGTGCTCTGAACTCTACAAGAATTAACCAACAGCATCACAGCAGTCCTTCCTTATCCATGAGGGATAGATATGTTCCAGGACTCTCAGCAGATTCCTGAAACTACAGAGTACTGAATCTCAAAATTTCCTATACACACATACAAACATACATACACACACCCCTACCTACTTATGGCAAAGTTTAATTTATAAACATGGTAAGGTATGAAAATAATAACCACAATAAACAATGTCGACTTTTATAGTCTCAGATTTAATAGCAAAACTAGCAGATATTTCTTTTTCCTTCTTCATAATTCTCAGAATAGAAGAACTATTTACTGTAGATCTTGGTGACTTCAACATTTGACTAATTCTTTCCTTATTAAGAATTTTCACTTAAAGAAAGCACATTATGGCTTCCTGGTGGATGCTCAAACTGCCAGCATTCTGGGGCCACTACTGCATAATGGGTTTAACTGAACATGAAAACTGTGACAGCACAACAGCCAATCTGATACCAAGACACTGACTGACTAGCAGGGAAGCAGTGTATACAACATGGAGAAGCTGAACAATGGGATGACTCGGATCCTGAGCAGCACACACTGGGACTGCACAAGATTTTATTAATCCACTCAGAATGGTGTGCCATTTAAAACTTGTGAGTTGTTTATTTCTGGATTTTTCCATTTAATATTGTCAGACCACAGTTGATTGCAGGTAACTTAGATTCCCAGAAAATAAAATTGCAGATGGTGGTCACTATTGTAATAACTAACAAATATGCATGTATGCTCTTATGAACTTATACTCTAAAAAGTTTCCTACTTTCCGTTCTAACCCTTCTATAAAACATCATTTGGAAAACTTCTACTTAAAGATATAAAAATCTCTGGTTGTTTACGTTGGTGAATACAGTTCTATTTAGTACACTTATGCTGGGGTCACGCTAATCTTCCTGTATCTTAGGACACATGCTGCTGAAGAGAGCAGGACATGCAGTGCACCTGTATCAGCCAGGATACCATTAAAAGCATCAAGGAGAGCACTTTCCAATGAAGTAGAGCCTAGAAGACTGCCAGCAAAGCAACTGTGACTGCGCACTGCACTTGTGCAAGGCACTGACAAAAATGACAGGACTTAACCTTCACTTTGAATAGCTTTCAATTTAGCAAAATATTAAAAAATGCTCACCACAAACTGAAGTTACATGGGTGGATGGTGTGATTAATTCAGTGTTACAAACAGCTCCAGGACAGGCTAGGCTGTGCTCAGGGGAAACTCTGCTACTGCTGACATTTGAACAAAGCCCTAGACAATGACTACTGCACCAGGAGGGGAGTAAAGCAAGGCAGTGTGCATGGGAGGCAGAGATTTGGCAAGAGCCCAGGGTACTGGGAAAGCCTGGCTGCAAGGACAGTCTAAACAGAAGAAGCAACAGAAGAGTGACTGCAAGACACGCTGCAACCAGTTCTTGACATAATGTTGAAGGTTAGGTTTCAGAACTATGAGAAATGACTGAACATACATAGCTTCCCTTGACTAATTTTGCTCATCATATCTTAAAATTTTAGAGTGAGAATGTTTTATTGGCAAATGTACTTGCAAACTAGGCATGGTAACTTCAAAGAAGTAATCTGGCTGCAACTCAGGGAAATTAAAGGTTTTCTAGCTAGGCCTCATGGTATAGGCCTGTCATCCCAGAGGCCCAGGAGGCTAAAGCAAGATTGTAATTTTGAGGTGCTCCTGGCCTACAGAGTGAGTTAGAGGCCAGCCTGGGGAACTAAGTGAGATCCTGTTTCAAAATTTAAAAAGTAACAAGTGGGCTTGGAATATAACTCAGTGGTGGAACACTTGTCTAATATGGGTAAGGTGCTACGTTTGATTCATAGTACCATTAAAAAATAAACAACAGGGATGGATGGATGCCTTAGTTGATAAGGCACTTGTCTGCAAAGCCAAAGGACCCAGGTTTGATTCCCCAGGACCCACATAATCCAGATGCACAAGGTAGCGCATGCATCTGGAGTTCTGCAGCAGCTGCAGGCCCTGGCACACCCATTCTCTCTCTTTCTCTGTCTTAAATACATAAATAAAAATATTTTTAAAAAAATAAAATAAAATTTTTCTGAGCTGGTAATACTTACAGATGTCTACCTAATATATTCATTTCCCTCACATCTTAGGATTATTTCCCATGTGTGTGTGACCTTCATCAAAACATCTTTCTTATTTTTGAGGCTGGGTCTCATTCCAGCCCAAGGTAACCTAGAACTCAGTCTACAGTCCAGGCTGTTCTCAAACCCATGCTAATCCTCCTAACTCAGCCTCCAGAGTGCTGAAATTACAGGTGTGAGCAACCACACTGGGATAAAACACCTTCTTAATTTAGCTCACTAAGTACATATTCAGTGCCTACTCAAGGACTACTATATACTCTCTCCTTAAAAAAAAAAAATTATTTATTTGAGAGAGACAGAAAGAGAAAATGGACACACTAGGGCCTCCTGCCACTGTAAATGAGCTCCAGATGTATTTGTCACATTTGTGCATTTGGTGTTAAGTGGATATGAAGGGACTGAACCTGGGCTATCAGACTTTGCAAGCAAGTTCTTTTAACCACTGAGCAATCTCTCCAGCCCTCTATGTTCTCTTCAGTCATCTTGTCCTTTTTTTCTGTCCCAAACTGTCCCTGCTAACTACTCACTCCTTTTGCTAAAAATTTGATCAGTAATTATAACAACATTCACAGCCACTGTTTGTTGAGTATTTGCTATAGCGCCAGGCACTACAGTTAATGCTATACAAACAGTATTCAATATAATCTTCAAAATAACATTATGAAGTAGGGATTTGTGACGGTTTGAATATAAAATGTCCCCCACAGCCTTATATGTTTTGAATACTTGGTCTCCAGCTGGTGGCAATTTAGAAAAGTTGTAAGGCCTCTGGGAGGTAAATCCTTGTGAAAGGAGGTATGTCACTGGAGCAGGCCTCGAGATTTTATAGTCTGGCCTACTTACCAATGTTAGCTAGCTGGCTCATTCAAACTACTTCCTTTCTGCTGCTATGACAAGATGTGACGCCCCAGCTGCCTACTTTGCCAGACTTTCCCCATGATGATGAAACTTCCCTTCAAAACTGTCAGCTCAAATAAACCCTCTCTTCCCATAAGCTGCTTCTGGTCCAGTGTTTTTTTTTTTCCCCCCAGCAACAAAAAGGTAACTGCTACAGTACTGGTGTCCTTGTTTTATGACTGAGGAAGCAAGCTCATGGAGCTCAGTATTTTGCTAAGTGGAAGAATCAGAGTTTATAGCAGCAATCCTTGACTCCAGAACCCCTTCCTCCTACAGTGCACTGCACTGCCTCTACCAATCTGTGACCTCTTACTAACATGGGACAGTATTTGCAGTTAAAAATTCGTGTCCTAGGTTGAGTGGATACTTGCCATTGTGAAATACTGTTCTAGACACTGTTGGATATGTACAAGTCAATGAGAGGATGACTGTAATTACTCACCTTCATAGTCTCCTACACTCGAGTACAGGCAGCTACATCATATCAGCTTGTGAGAAGGGTGTCCATGACTCACAACTTAGAACAATTAAGGTCAGCAGGCATGAAAATGGCTCAGCAGGTTAATATCAAAAAGAAACCACACCTACTCCCAGACAGAAATCAGCCAACCCTGACTAAATGACTTACAGAACTTTAATAATAATACATATCAGTCAGAATCTATAAAAAATGCAATAGAGCTCTCTGTTGATGAAAAATCTGACTTGTCAGAAGTGCCCAGTCTAAGCGGCTTGTAATCCATTCTCATGAGCCTCAGCTTTTCTGAAGTAGAATAAGCTACTGAGGCACTCAGCCAACAATAAGCGCAGTGTGAAGTGCATCTTACAAGCTGCTGCTGAGGAGGAAAGTTACTTGGAGAGAACACAGTGTGATGCCCTGCCTTATCATGTCGTTGAACGCCATAAAAATCATCTACTTTTAATATTGCCTTTACTACTCTCTGAATGACTTTTTACTTAATATTTCAAAGAGACTAGTTATATTTTTACAAATAATTCCACCACTTACAAATATTTAAGTCAGATCAGATATTATCTGATGTTCTTCTTTAGTCTACAATGTGAACCCTAGGGAACACCTGAAGGGAGTCACAATTTGGGCTTACATTTTTCTCAACTATCCACAGGCACAGTTTTCAGACCACAAATTATAAGGTTCACTGAAAGGCTGCAGTAGCAAACACTATTTTCATGTGCTGTGCCTTCAAAAAAAACTCTTAATACAACAAATTTCTAAGGAAACATAAGTTAATAAAGAAAAATAATTCTGAGAGTTCACAACATTGGTGACTAAGGAGAGGTACCCAGCTCCATAACATTAAAGGCAGCAATACTTACTGCTCAATTCGCGGTGACAAGTATAGCTTGGGAAACACCTGGGTGGCTTCAGTGTCCTCAAAACTGACAGAAAGTAGGGCCACATCTTCTCCAGGGTCTTCATTTACATCCTTAGAAAGGAAATGCAAAATACAATGTTGTGAGCACTCTCTGAATATTTTTATTTATTTATTTATTTATTTATTTATTTATTTATTTATTTATTTATTTTTGAGGCAAGGTCTCACTATGCAGCCTAGGCTGGCTTCAAATTTAGGAACCTCATACCTCGACTTTTCAAGTGGTAGGATTACAGGCATGGACCACATATTCTAGCTCATTGTAGAATCTTATGAGTTTTATGAATCTTATTGATGAATTTACAATCACTAGCATGAAGCTATGGCTGTGAATTGTACTTACTCCAACTGAGTGGATTGGCACAACCTTTGCTACACACTTCATTACTCACTCCTCTAGAGTGATGTCGCTCAAGTTTCTTGACCAAAGCCAGTCACTGTAAGGCACAAAGTCAGCACTTATCTTACTTGTTCCTATATCCATGGGGAAGAAGGGGAGTGAATCTGGTGCTAACAAATTAGACAGAAGCCTAGTTAACACATTTCAATATGAATATTGCTACAAATATGATTTATATCCTAAAACAGCAACAACTTATTACAACTACCTTTATAGCTGTAAATTATTTAAATAGCAAAAATCTCCAAGGAATATATTCCCATGAAGTATGTCACCATATAAGCAAAGGGCAGGGGTGGGGGATAGATACACATTTACTTTAACAAAGTGATTACAGATGGTTTAGATGTAAACCACAATGCATACATATCTGACATGTTCAATTAAGACAAACTTTTATTGATCTAAGTATGATTATTATTGATCAACCTATCAAGGAACATTTTGAAGTCAACAGTAATAAACCTAACTGATAATGATATAGTTAAACTTATTGTAATTGATCAGTGGAAGGTAAGATTATGAGAACTCCAGGAATAACTGACAATATGCTAACAAAGCACCCAAGTCAAAACTGTGGAACTCCTGACTATCGGCATGTGCTCTATGTTCACTGCCAAACATCAAGTGTCTGCTGGAGTTCTGAACTGCATGCTGCAATAGGATAATTCTAAACGCATGCCAATAGCAATTTGAATACACCAAATTTTAGTAATCCTTAGTAACCTGATAGTGGTTCCAAGTCAAGTATAAAAATTTTAAATATTTAACAGATTTGTATATCTTTCTCCCACAGAGGCTGGCAATACTGACCTGTATTTTTAGGTCATTTTGTAGTTCATTTAGGTAGGAATGAGGGTTCAGCTATACTAGGGCAGGTTCCAAACTAGACTTTTGAGATTTACTGCCCATGAGCACTGAGAACCTCAGACATAATGTCCCTTGTGTGTCTAAACCTCACTCCCTTCTTTTCCTGCACCTGGGAAGCTGGTCGGCGCCTCCCACTACTCAGCTTTTATTCTGTCCTGCTTCCTACTATACCTATGAGATACATACATGTGGCATGTATGCACAGGGACAAGGCTCATGAAATCTCCCCATTATAAAAAAATAAAAGAAAGGAAAAAACATCCTTAAGAAAGAAAAGAACTGTGCTAGACTCTGCTCAGACCCAGGGTAACTGAATGTGGGAAGTTGTGAAAAATGTGGCAAGACTAAAAGGTCTGCGGGTTTTTTGAGGCAGTGTCTCACTCTAGGTCAGGATGACCTGGAACTCATTCTATAGTCCAGGCTGGCCTCAAACTTATGATGATCCTCTAAGTGCTAGGACTAAAGGTGTGCCTTTATTTTTTTTAAGAATAAAATGAGCCAGGCGTTGTGGCACATGCCTTTAATCCCAGCACTTGGGAGGCAGAGGTAGAGGGATCGCCGTGAGTTCGAGGCCACCCTGAGACTCCATAGTGAATTCCAGGTCAGCCTGAGCTAGACTGAGACCCTACCTCGAAAAACCAAAAAAAAAAATAAATAAATAAAAATAAAATAAAATGTTTCTGAATAAGCATCAACCAAAGTTAATTCAACATCCAATGCACAATGACTATGAGGTGTTTCTGGCAGCGCCTTCTCTGCCTCGGCTACTGAACACACCATGCACACTTTGCAGTGTGTGCGCAGTCACATCACGTATGCCAGTGAAGCTGCCGGAAACACCCTGGCACACACTTAAGATGACCGTATGTTACAGAACGTAGTACTTGTACTGTTCACCAAAAGGTTTTTACTCTCATAGATTTATAAGGGTTTAGTTACGGGAAACAAAGACTTTTCATATTTTCCTATCACCACTCCTCAGCATGTGTCAAATTAGTATATCTTTGGATAGAATAGTAGTAAAATGTTTGATCGTAAAATTGTTGCTTGAATTACTGACTTGAGTTTCATGAAAAATCATTTGATGAATTTTGGCTTGGGATAAAGATAAAATTTTCAACTATTTCTGAAATGGCTCTAATATATACATCTGCCATTTTGTACATATTCAGGCAAAGTGGCATTGTTAGCATTAATAATTTCAAGACCAAAATATCAACCAACTATGAGGGATGAGGATGCTCTGCACCCTGCAGTATCAAATACTCAGCCAAGACTTAATTCCTTATACAAAATAAATAAGCACATCATTTCATCAGTATGCAAATCTGCTTTCATCTGTACTGAGTGGCAAAATTATGCAGATCAAAGAATTGTTTTAAAATAAAATTCATCATAATTTCTCATTAGTAAACATTTGATGTATATACATGTTAACATGTGTGTGCATGCATACGTGCATGTGGAGACCAGATAACAAACTCCAGTGCCAGTGTCATCCTCAGGAGTGCCAGCTTCCCTTTTTGTTGTTGTTTACAGATGAGGGCTCATCAAGCAGCTAAATGGCATGGGGATCAACAATTAGGCTAGAATGGATCACTAGTGAGCCCCAGGAATCTTCTTGTGCTACAAACTGAGCTATCTCCCTAGCCCAGTGTCTAAATATTTTATGTAATTATAAAGCTGGAGTTGTGTAAAAATTTCCTGGACAAAAAGGGATCATGAGAGAAGAACTTTAAGAAGACCTGTCCACTGCAACAGCCTATGGCTAGACTAATTCACTTACCCTCCACAGGCATCCACCAAACACAGCAATTGCTAATTCACTTACACTCCCCAGGCATTTACCAAACACAGCAATTGCTTCTTTGTACTTTTAAGAAGACCTGTCCACTGCAACAGCCTATGGCTAGACTAATTCACTTACCCTCCGCAGGTATCCACCAAACACAGCAATTGCTTTTTTTGTCCTTTTCTTACTTGCTACCTAAATGGCATTAGCCATGGACAGTTGTGTGCCTCCAGGGACACTAACTTTGTTTCTGAAAAACATTATCCTGGTCTTCTGTCTCTGGCTGCTTCCCCTTCCATTCTCATTCTTTGCTTTTTATCTTCTTAATTGGGGGAACACGTTACAAAAATTAGGTGTGTTTTAACAAGTCAATCCATATAGAAATTTATGTAAAAAAATAGATCTTGTTGGACTGGGGAGATGGCTCAGCAGTTAGGGGTACTTACATGCAAAGCTTGATGGCCCGGGTTTGATTTCCCAGTAACCATGTACAGCTGGATGCATACAGTGGAGCGTGCATCTGGAGTTTATGGTAGCAGGAGGCCCTGACACTACCAATCCCTCACTTATGTATATTGTCTTCTCTTCTCTCTCTCTTCTTCCAAATAAATAAAAATATTTTTAAAATAAAAATGGATCTTATATTCCTACCTCCTCCTTCACTTTTCAAAGTAACTAATACCATACAGCCTCAAAGAACTTCCTCTGAACTCATAAATATACACACACACTTGCATATAAACAGCTCTTTAACTTTCTGTTTTGATTTCCTAATGGGATCATAATATACACACCATTCTACCAATTGCTTTTTAAATAGCCATTTAACATTCCATGGCATGGATTTTTCTTTTGTTTAACTATCTCCCTGGCAACAGACCTTCAGGTTGCTTGGAAGTCTTAGCTACATGGTAGTGCTGCGATGTGCGTTCTTGTCCATGTGCATGTATTCTGAAGTGGGGACTCTTCTTTCTTTTATTTATTTATTTGCAAGCAGAGAGAGGGAGAGACAGATAGACAGTGAGAGTCGACACACAAAGGCCTCCAGCAGCTGCACATGAGCCCCAGACACATGTGCCACTTTGTGCATCTGGCTTTACATGGGTTCTGGGGAACTGACCCAGTTCGTTAGGCTCTGCCTTAACCGCTGAGCCATCCCTCCAGCCCCACCTCTTATTTCTTAGTAGACAACTAAAAGTGAGCCTGTTGGCTTACAGTTCATAAATACACTTTAATAATTTTTTTCTGAAACATTTGAAGAAATGTGCGTTTGGACCCACAAATATTTGTATCTGTATAACAGCCTATATCCCCCATCCCAAATAAATGGATAGCAACGTTATCATTCTTTTAAATTTTATATTGGCAATTTGATAGCTGAAAAACGCTATCCCAATTTATATTCAATACCTGGAAAGAAGCAACTCTTCTCTTGTTTCTTGGACATTTATCTCTTTCTACAAATTTCTTATCAAATCCATTATCTACTTTTCATTAAGGTACTTAGGTCTTTGCTATTTAACAAGTTTATTAACCCTTCCCTCCTACATGGATTATAAATATTTTCTCTCATTCTAGTTTTGGAAGTTTTACTTTGAGAGTTCTTCTGCCATCACAGGAAATTTAGATATTTTCAAAGTGAAGTAGATTTTCATTTAACAGCATACTTATTTTTACACTCACTGTACCTGCCAACAAAAACTCTAAATTGTCTGCTGTATGAATAGGTTAATGACCACATGCGTGGGAATTCCTAACCTTTATTTGCTGTATCTGGTGACATTCTGTGGAGCCTGCTTTTTAAAAGTTGCTGTCACTACTGAAGTCTGGACACAAAGTGCTGACCTCCCGCTCCTGCCCCCACAATAGACCCAGCTTTCTAGAACTAGTGGTTTAACCTGAGAGCCCAAGTTGGGAGTCTGAGTTTACTTGTTGTTTCTGGTTCTTTTACAAATGATCAAATATCTAACCTTGACTCTTCCTTCCTGTAAAGTGAATATGGAAACTTTTTAAAGATCTTGAGAGTCCTCAACAAACAGAAACCACCCGAATGATATGACTGCAACACATGTGTAACACTAAGGTCAAAGGGATCACATTCACACACACACAGTCATTCATGTGAGTCCTCTTTATATTCAGATTGGTCACCACAAGAAGGATGATAAAGAAGAAACATGCTGACTCCAGATGCTATCTTCCAAGGTCCCTGTGAAAGGTCAGGGCTGGAAGCTGTGACTGCAAATGACAAACCAGCAAAAACACTGGGAAAAAAAATCCAGGGACCACTGAAGTCCTTTGTAAGTGGCATGCCTATAACTCAAAATAACTTCGTTTTCCTACTCTTTAGCTTTCCTTTCCAACTATTATCCCAATAAAGACCGAAAATGTTTAAAGCAAACCCTCCAGAGGAAAAGGACTGACCTGCTTAAATGATCAACACTCATCATCTGACATCCTGCAAAAAGCACATGCAACACTGATCTGAATATAAAATCAGGCATCTGTTGGAGTTCACCTTATGAACTGTTGTGATATTTTTTCCTTGGTGTTGCATAGAAGTTTTCTTTGATTTGATAACTGATTCCTAATGGATACCTAAGTTTGATTTTAAACACTTAAATAAGCCCAAAAATTACAAATCCACACAGTACTGTTTCTAGTTTCTGCAACTCTTACAGGCTTGTCATGGCCCCTCCCACCTGGGAAAGCAGAAATGAAGCTCCTGTACATGACTCATAGAAGCTGCCATTACTGATGGTTACTGCAACCACTAATGGCAGCATTGGGAAAGCAGGGGATGGTTAGACTTAGTGAGGGACATTTAAAAATGTACAAATGTACACTTTCAGGGCTTTCTATCTGTGCCATCTGAAACTTCCACAGGCTAAAATGGGGAGAAAAGATGCCCAATCTGCTAAAGTTAAAGAATGTTGCCGTCTGCTTTCACGCAGCGTGTCAGGCACTCATGTGCAGGGCGAGGCAGTGACAGCCATGATATTCTGCTGAGACGTAACAGTGGCTGGCTCAACATTAGACAATGACAGAAAGGGGTTTCTGGCAATATAGTGCATATTCATTATAGGTAAGCTCTTTGGAGTCTCAAATCTTTTCCAGTTTATTTCTGTACCCTTACAGAACACGCATAGAACAATGGCCAAAAAAAAAAAAATGCAGAATGAAAAAATGAATGAAATTAACCATTGAATTGGCTTTTCTAATGTGAAAAATATTTGAATTCAGGTACATTATATTAAACTGATGAAACTAAACAGGAAATGCCTTCAGCTAGGAAGCTCCTCAGTATCTGGGAACTCATTTTGTAGTTTAAGGCTGGCCTTGAACTCACAACGATTCTCCTACCTCAGCCTCTGAGTGATGGGATTAAAGACATGCACCACCATGTCCAGCCCTCTTTGGTATCTTAAATCTTCAACTACTTAAGATTTTATTTAAAAAGACTCAAATCTGAAAAACAGTAACAGCCAAGGATACATCTACTAAGAGTCAACATTACTTTTAAAGTCATAATTATTCACTTATATAACACTTCTCAATTGAGTCTCTTTGCAAATATCAAAAGGGTATAGAAAAAAAAAACAATTAGCCTTGGAAATGAAAGTAAATACAAGAACAATTTATCATTACCTGGCATTCTTTGATATGCTAATCATTTCAAGACAGCAGCCATTAAACAAACCCTTGTATGTTGAGAACATTAGTGTCAATATAATCATAAAATACCAATTAATAAATTGCTCACAGATATTAGCTGAACCAAAAATGTAAAAAACCAAAAATGTAAAAAACCATGGATCACATAGGAGAACTATAAAAAAGCCATTGTATTTCTCCATTCAGATGGGATTACAACAAATCTGTAACTATCACTAGCCAGTAGTCTGTAGACATAAAAGACTATAAGGAAGTTATTATATGGTATGTCAAAAGTCTGGTTTGGGCCTGGAGAGATGGCTTAGCAGTTAAGGTGCATGCCTATGAAGTCTAAGGACCCAGGTTCAATTCTCCAGGCCCCACATAAGCCAGATACACAAGGTGGTGCATGCATCTGGAATTTTTTGCATTGGCTAGAGGCCCTGGCACACCCATGTCTCTTCTCTCTATCTCTCTCTCTCCCTCTCTTTCAAATAAAAATAAGAAAAAGTTTTAAAAGTCTGGTTTCCACCAGTTATATTACATGTAAAGCAGTATTAAGCTAGATTTGGAATCAGCTATGATTCTTAGGGTTACCAAAACCAACGGCCAGATAAGCAAATACCTCATCATATAAGAGCTATGAGGGTGTTTTGTTTTGTTTTGTTTTTTTACAAGCTATGAACAAAAACTTTTTAAAACAGAATCTGACTCTGAAACATATTAAGAGAAATAAATAAATGTCTACTCTGGCATTTAATATAGAATCAGTAACCAACAGATTATGTAAATTAAGATTTTTCAGATCAATATTTTAAGCTGGAAGAAAATAAAACTCTTAAAGTGCTACCATTTTCCCACATTTAACAAATAAGTAAGATATATAGTATATTACAAATGTTATGGAGAAAAGTTAAAGTAAGGAAAGTGGACAAGGAAGAAGGAATGAAGTTTGATAATGGTAGTCAATGAGAGTCTTTTGGAGAATTTGCAGTGGCCCTTTATTATTTAGGACAGAGAGTTAGGATTCAGAAGTCCTCCTGACTCACTAAGTTATATATCAACAGAAGTAGCCTAAACCAGAATCTGAATTTAGAATCTACTGGTATTACGACATGATGGTGAATATGGTATAAATATAATTAAATATAAACACAAGAAAATGTGTAAAAACAAGGAAAATGATGTATATAAGAATTTGATCTCATTCTGTCCAGTCTAGACCAGTGATCTCATAATTTAGATAATTTTCTCTTCCTTAAGGTGTAAATGCACAAGGGCCATAAAAAGGCAGAAAGCACAAGCCTGAAGTCAAGGAGCAAAGCTGAGTAAACAGTTGGAGATGGAGAAGAGCGAGAGAAGATGAATGACAGACACGGCGAAGAGAAGCGCAACAGATATCCTAGTGCCAGCCCTGCCTTCTTTCCCTGCAGCAGAAAGCACACGATTAAGAGTTCTGAAGACCAACCAGGCATGGTGGCGCACGCCTTTAATCCCAGAACTCGGGAGGCAGAGGTAGGAGGAGTGCCATGAGTTCGAGGCCACCCTGAGACTACAGAGTGAATTCCAGATCAGCCTGGGCTAGAAGAGCACTTACAGGCTATCTCCACCATATGCTGAATTCTCAATTAAAAATTCTTTTGAGGAGCTGGAGAGATGGCTTAGCTGTTAAGGTGCTTGCCTGTGAAGCCAAAGAACCCAGGTTCAATTCCCCAGGACCCACGTAAAGCCAGATACCCAAGGTGGTGCATGCATCTGTAGTTCGTTTGCAGCAGCTAGAAAGGAGGGGAGGGGAGGGGAGGGGAGGGGGGAGGGGAGGGGAAGAAAGGACATACCCTTAGTGACCTACTTTCTCCAGCACCTAACACAGCTGAGAAGCAAGCCTTCACTACCACAGCCCTTGGTAGAGGAACATTTCATATTCAAATTACAAGATCTATCTCTGCCTTCCTAGCATGTTCAATAATAAGATTGATCCAATGTGTTTAATCAGCAATCATTTTTGTTAGTGCTTTAACAACATTATAAGGTAGGGATTGTATTATTCTTACAAGGAGAGAAAGAAACTGAGGCTTGAAGAGATGAACGGTGAAGATGAGTTTCAAATCCATGTAATACTGACTTCAGAACCTGGGATTCCCTATGATGCCATACCCTCCAGCACGCTATTAGGCACAAAGAACAGACCCAGAGAAAAATATAAGAACTTGGATATCCGTGTGCAGGAAGGAAATGCAGAGTTACTCCACACTTAGTTGTTCTCCACTTAGTGTCTAAATCCTGCATGCACCATAAGATCATGAGCAACCATTTCTGTTCAGAACAGTCGACCCCACCTGAAACAGGCACTCAGTGGGTATTCAAAACCGATAAACACATACTTTATGGTGATTTTTTTTTCAAGGTAGGGTCCTGCTCTAGTCCAGGCTGACCTAGAACTCACTATGTAGTCTTAGGGTGGCCTTGAACTCACAGTGATCCTCCTATCTCTGCCTCTGGAGTGCTGGGATTAAAGGGGTGTGCCACCACACCCAGCTACTTTATGGGTTTTAATGTCTACTTCCAGAAAGTACAGAATATGATATTAAAATTCATGATTGTATAAGGAAGTCACACTGACAAATAAAATTCATTTATTTGATCTTTTGACAGACTCAGAGAAAGAGAATGGCTTTTCAAGAACAGCTTCTGAAGCTATGATACTGACCTTCCCTCAGTAATATGCAGCTAGGCATGTCCTACAGTTAACCCACTCCACTCAGAGATGCCAGTTAGGTGGGAGAAGAATAACGGCGATGTTCTTGAAACAGGTACATAACAGCATGAATTCAGGACACCAGGGCAGAGCTGCCACCACCTACCCATGTCTCCCCAAAGGGTCATTTTGAGTTCATTGTTACTCCATGCCATGATGCAGTATGGATTTGGGCTTTGGAATTTTTCTATTTTGCTTATTTTCACAAGCAAAGGTCATTTCACAGCTCTCATTTATTCTGGAATCTGTCTGTGAAGCTGAGCTTTCTCCTAATGGGTTGGTTATAGCTGCTGTATACAAAGCTAAACAGAAACACATGTTGTACAAATAAACTTTGGAGAGAAAAATCATGGCTGTTTTACAATAATGATGTTCAATCTTTATAGTCAAGCACTATCCCACTGTTACTATGCCTAAGAGACATAACCTTGAGGTCCCAGTAGTGTGAGGCAATCCCAACGCTACCTGCACAGTGGTGCGATGGGCCCTGTGTCGAGGCTGGAGAGGCTGGCTGAGCGTGAGCCTCTGCTGCAGCCACATGATGTTTTCTCACTTCTTCCAACTTCTCCAGTCAACTAAACTTTTTGAGAGAGCATAGGGTTTCTTCTATTACCCCAATAACTGTGTTTTCAATGTATCTTTAAGAAGAACCTTCCAGGTTTCTCTAATAAACCATCAAGTTTTGCAACTATTTTACAAATTAAATTGAACTATATCTTGAAATATTTCTGAATTTGTGAGTTTATGTAGACATGCTGATCTAAACATTGTGCCTGGATTTTACCCAGGAACTGAATAAAGCAAATAAAAATAATAGTGAGCCTTTATTTAAGCATATATCGAACATATATGAATGCTACTTACCACATCATTTGCATGTCTCTATAACTTAAGAAAAGTTACATAAAGTTTTCCCCAACCTTTTATATAGTGCTTTGTAAGGGACAGAAAGACACACATTTAAAAGGTCAATTGATATTGCAGTCATCTGTGATCTGCCTGCCTGATTCCTCTCATATCTTGAGAAGTCTCTCTCTCTCTTATGTACATAATCCTGAGGCCCAATCTACATAGCTCCTTCAAGCAATGCCTGCTTTTAACCTTTGGAAACAGCTGGTAGTCTAAGTGAAGGCTGGTCCATTCTTCAAGATCTGTAACTCTAAGTGCAGGATAGTCTATCTACAGAGATGGAAGAAATCAACAGCAGCCAGGTTTCCCACACATGGAAGAGGCTAGACTGCAATGGGAGAGAATGAAGCCAATTTGCTGAAAGAAATGGAGATGAGAGGGGCCACAGTCCTGGCAAAATCTTGCACACCATTCCCATGGGTGCATCCAGCTGTGTCCCTTCCCCTTCTGTGGCTTGGCTGTTCAGTCTGTTCCTGGCTTTAGAAAGCTGATAAATGGCCATAGATGCCTAAACCAGTTTGAAGTAGTTTTCCTTCACTTATAACTAACATTTTTCTAGTAAACTATAGAACTGACAAATATAGAAAAAACTATGGTAAATCAAAATTTACAGAAGTGCTAAGAAGCAGCCTTTTTTCCCTGGGTCATGTGAACACTTGCTACATGCTATGGAATGCTGGGACCTAATGGGAACTTAGAGTGGCTCTTAGGTCAAGATGCACTAATGCTGAACACATGCCTCAGCCTTGCTAAAGCTGCAAAGATGTCTCTGGACTTGCTGCCTCTCATCTGACGGTCTTGAAACAGCACCCTAACTCTGCTTTTCCTCACCAAAAAGATGAAAATGGGTAAGAGGTATCCATATTAACAGCAGAAAGTTCACAGCAATATGCCTTTTGAATACATGATATGTTTTGCAAGTTTGTCCTGCAACTTGAAAACTACCCAAATATGGTGAACTTTTAACTATAGAAAAAAGTTTTACAGAGATTCCATGTTTTTGTTTTTTCCATATGATGTGCCAAATGTGGGTATTATGGGAAGCAACAGGCTTGGACAGCTTTTGCAAATGTATGTGGAAGCGTCAAGTACAGAACCAGGCAGAAAGAGTATTTGACAATGTTACTTTCACTTTTCTTACTCTTTCCAGACTCTCAGCCTGTAATTCTTCCATTACTAGACCATTCTCCTACTATTAAAGCTACATTCTGTCCCCTCTCTCTCTCTCCAAGGGGCTTTGAGTTCTAAGGTTTAGAAAGTATCCATGGTGATCCAGGGCATGAGGAAAGGCCTAGAAGCCCATAATATCATTGTACTCAGCCACCCAGCAACTCTCTGAACTCAGTTTGTCTGGTACTCATATCAACTAGGCAATACTAATTTCCAAGTTATTTCAGCTACCTAGCACTACACTGATGAACTGAAAACCAATACAAGCCACAAGTATTAAAACAAAGAATGTAGCTTACTAGAGACTGTCCTTTGTCATGATCTCTGATATACTAGAGATTGTCCTGTAGTGATCAGTTATCTACTAGAGACTTTCCCCTCCCTTGTGGTATTCACCAATCTACTAGAGACTGTACCTTGCAATGGTCACTGATCTACTAGAGACTATCCCTTGTGGTGATCACTGATCTACTAGAGAGAGACTGTCCCTTGTGGTGATCCCTGATCTACTAGAGACAGTCCCTTGTGGTAGTCACTGAGCTACTAGAGACTGTACCTTGCAATGGTCACTGATCTACTAGAGACTGTCCCTTGTGGTGATCCCTAATCTACCAGAGACTGTCCCTTGTAATGATCCCTGATCTACTACAGACTGTCCCTTGTGGTGGTCACTGATCTACTAGAGAGAGACTGTCCCTTGTGGTGATCCCTGATCTACTAGAGACTGTCCCTTGTGCTGGTCACTGATCTACCAGAGACTGTCCCTTGTAGTGATCCCTATTTTCTTGACTTGCATGATAATACTATTTCCAGAACTAAAAACGCATCTTGGAGTTCTGGGAAGACAGAGGGAGGGGAAGAAGGCAGAGAAAGAGGAATGAGGGAGGGGTAGATCTAGGGCTAGCTACAGGGAAAGATCCTTTGTAGAAAATGAGTTCTGAGAAGCAAAGCAAAGAACCTGGTAAGAAGCTCTCCGTTTCTACACTGGCTTGGCTTTGAGCACTATCAGTCTATCCTTCCAACCTAAATTCCTCCACTCCCCCTCACCATAGCAGACCCCAAGTACCATGCTGTTATTCTATTAGCTCTCTATTCTGCCAGTTAACCCTGACTGTCTACTGTCAATCCAGCATTCCTCAACTCCAAATCTCCAGTTGAACTTACTCTTTAAAGTCCAATTCACTGGCTACCCCTCTTGACACTTCCTTGACACTATCATCTGATGAACAGCTTTCCTCCAAACTATGTCAGGTCTTTATCTCCACTCTCCATAGTGTAAAACTACATCATTTCTGTTGTTTTTAGAGTTATTTATATATGTGCTCTTGTCATTTCTCTGATTGGATTTCTCAGCAGCAATGACTTCATTCCATTCACTTTTGTATTCCCAGTGCTGAGTGTCATATAGTCCACAACAGAGGCACCCAGTAAATATTTGATGGCAAATGTTTGAAGGACTGCCTATGATGCTTGCCAACAAATGACTGATTTAAAAATAGACTTCACATGAAGACTTTCCTACTAGAAACAGCAGAGATCTATGTCAATCATTAACTTTACTTTCTAATATAAATCAATTGGTATAAATTTGGTAAGAATAAGTCTTTTCCCCCAGTATAGACCATCCCCTGGAATAAAGGGACAACTCAAACATGCACACTTACCCAAATGATCCAACTCCATGGTACAGAAAAGTAAGGGTAGTCTTGTAGCCATTCTTGATCACAACCTGACTACTTAAAAGTCCAAGCAGCGCCTGTGAGGTCTCACAGAACTGATGCGTATTTATGGTTTACTATGTGGACCACAATGGGATAAGCAAAATAAAGACAAAGAGGGGAAGAATTGCAAAAATCAGTTTCCTTCTCAAAGAAGCAAATACAATCACATGAAAAGTCTTTCCTTTTTCTTCAGTAAAAGCTACAAGACAGTATAACATGACTAATGGTCAAAGTTCTATTAAGAAAGGCTGCGGCTGGGCTAGAGAGATGACTTAGAGGTTAAGGCACTTGCCTGCAAAGCCTAAGGACCCATGTTCAGCTGTCCAGGTCCCAGGTAAGCCAGATGCACAAGGTCACACATGCACACAAGGTGGCACACACGTCTGGAGTTCAATTTTATGACTGGAGGCCCTGGCACATTCTCTCTCTTTCTCTCTCTAATAAGAAAAAAAAAAAGTCTGCCAAACCCATCCATTGTTTCATGGCTCAGAATTCATTAGATTCTTCCTCATTCCCTCTCTTTTACAACAAAGGAAAAAAGTGGAAGAATAAAGAGTATCCCAAGAAGAAAGAATGCAGGACTTCTAAAAGGTACCACCAATCGTGGGCTACAAGAGGGCCTACACCTATTAAATTCTCTATAAAAAAGTAAAGGCTATCTCATTTGTCATGTGATAACTTTACTCTCCATTGGAGAATCTGCTTCTCTTTTTCAGACAGATGTAGATCCTAAGGAAAGAGCCACCCCATCATACTTCAAAAGGGCCCCAGCTGAAACTAAGAAAAATTGGCGAAACAAGCAAGGGTGCTGTTTTCTTGGTGAACGGGGTACCAGCACAAGGGTGAAGGAGATCAACACAGAGAAAAATCAACTACTACCAAATCAGAGAGCCAGAGCCTCAGAGGCCCCCAACACCTCATCACTGAAGCAGACCAAAAATGAACCCAACATGGCTCGGAGAAATTTTGCGGAAGAGGGGATGGAAAGAATGTCAGAGCCACATGTTGGGTCATGATATGCAGAGACATTTATCCTACCCATAACTGTGGGCTAACTCCACAATGCATGACCCATATACCTCAACAACGAGGGGCCAGGGGGAGGGGGTAGGACATGGATGAGCCTAACAATGGTACCAAATTGACTGTATTCGCTGAGCACAAAACTAATTAATTAAAAAAAAATAAAAGAATTTTCTAAAAAAGAAAAGTGGTGAAAGGTAGGGAAGGTGGCTCTTTCTCAGTATGCATAAAATTAAATTAAGTACTAAATGTTTGCCAATGAAGATCATTTACCTCTCCTCTATTTCAGGCTATTAAAATTCAATATGCTTAGAAACAGAGAGCCAGTAGCAGCCCAGAAATGCGAATGTGGTGAAACACTGTGAACAGCTTAGTTAGCAAAGCGACCATGAAGGGATGCTATGATTCCGAACCCTGCCTCTGGGGCTCAAGCAGCAGCTTCATGGGAAGGACAGTCCGTCGGTTTACACATTAAAGCTGGGAAGGCAGTGACAGCTACAGAAAAAAAGATAGTTGTGAACACAAAGGCAGAACTGAGAAAGGAGGGACTAAGATAATCCTATGATTTAACAGAAGGAAAATACAAATGAATGGCAGAATTTCCATAGCCTAGTGGAGTGAAAGGTATCTTACACATGGATTTAAAAGTAAACACATAGGCAATAAAATAAAATTAAAAACTGTCAAATCAAGCTTGATGAAAATGAAAATGTTTTGTACATCAAAATCTAATACCAACAGATCGGAAAGGCAAATCACATAATGGAAGAAAATATTTGCAAATGAAATATCTGTAAGGGATTAAGATCCAGAATATATAGGGAACTTCTAGAAATCAGTGGCAAGAGATCAATTTAAAATAGTCAGGAGCTGAAAGTAGACATTTCTCCAATGGCCAGTAAGCATTTGAGAAGTTGCTTTACCTTCAAACTACAGTGAGAGGCCACCTCACACCCACTCGGGTAGCATATGTACTCATAAGACTCCTCAAGAAAATGGAAATTTTTAGCAAGGTTGTAGAGAAATTGGAACCCTGTCACTGTTGGTGGGAATGCATTCAAGTGGTACCAATGAAAACAGTATACTGGTTCCTCAAAAACTTAATACCAGCTGAGGGTATATACCCAAAAGAATTGGAAACAGGGTCTCAAAGAGATACTACACATTTTTTAAATTATTTATTTATTTATTTATTTATTTATTTATTTATTTATTTGAGGGAGAGAGCAGAAGAGACAGAATGTGCATTCCAGGGCCTCTAGCCACTGCAAACAAACTCTAGACACATGTACCACCTTGTGCATTTGGTTAATGAGTGCACTGGGGAATTAAACCTGAGTCCTTAAGCTTTATAGGCAAGTACCTTGACCGCTAAGCCATCTCTCCAGCCCTTATACATGTTTAGAACAGCATTATTATAATAGTACAAATATGGAAGCAACCCAAGTATTTAGTAGCAGATGCATGGATATGAAAACTATGCTAAGGACATACATTTGTAATGTGCCTGATAAAGGTAAACAATTATGACACATTACAAGGTGGATAAACCTTGATGACATGATGCTAAGTGAAATAAGCCAATCACAAAAAGACAAAAACTGCCTCACATGGTGACAAATGCTTTTAACCCCAGTACTCAAGAGACTGAAGCACGAGGATTATAAGAGCTTTCAGGTCAGCCATACAGGTAAAAAATAAACAAAACTCTGTGTTTTGAAAAAAAAAAGATTGGCCTGGTGGGATGGCTCAATGGATAAAGTACTGGCCACGCAAGCCTTAGTATCTGGGCTTAGAGAACCCACGTAAAAGCCACACTGTAGCATGAGTAAGTATCTGTAATCCTAGAGTGTCTACATCAAGGAGAGGTGATGGGAGAATCTCAGGGAAGCTTACGGGCCAGCTAACCTGGTAAACATAATAGTGAACAAGAGCCTGCCTCAGAACAAGGTGAAGGTGAGGACCAGCACCTGAAGCTCTATTCTGTGGCATACCCACACTCACACGTATGAGCACACACTACACACATACCCACACATGTTCACAACAACAGCAACAACATCAAACCAGAACTGGGGAGATGGCACAATCAGCAAAGCATTTGCTGAACAAGCATGAGGGCCCAAGGTCAGACCCCAGCACATAAGTAAATGCCAAGTGGGAATGGAAGCCTATCTGTAATCCAGCACTCAGGAGGGAGGGACAGGATCCTCAAGGAGAGCTGGCAGCTAGCCCCACTGCATCAGTGAGCACTGGTTTCAGGTAAGAGTCATCTAGGAGGACACCTGGCATCAACATCTGCCCTCCACATGCACAAACTTGCAAGTACATATGCAAACATCCGTGCATACAGACAAATACACCACACTTGCAAAAATCATTCCTGGGCTGGAGAGATGGCTTAGCAGTTAAGGCACTTGCTTGCGAGGCCAAAGGACCCAGATTCAATTCCCCAGGACCCATGTAAGTCAGATGCTCAAGGTACCGCATGCGTCTGGAGTTTGTTTACAGTGGCTGGAGGCCCTGGCGTGCCCATTGTGTGTGTGTGTGTGTGTGTGTGTGTGTGTGTGTGTGTGTGTGTCTTCTATCTCGCTTGCTCTCTACATACAAATAAATAAATAAAAATAATAAAAATTAAAATACATTTCCATAAAAACAAGCAATAAATAAAAGTACATATACCATATTATCCTACTTACACCCCAAATTTAGAGCAGCCAGAGTCATAGTGGCAGAAAGTAGAATGATGGTAGCCAAAGGATTGCAGGAAAGGAGAATGAGGATTGTTTAATGTGTGTGGGGTTTCAGTTTTGCAAAATGAAGATATACGGAAATCTACAGTGTTAGTTTCACCATGTTATGAATGTACTTATTGCCACTAAGCAGTATCTTTAAAAATGATTAATTTAAGATCATAAGTCTTTGCCCTCAAGTCTGAATAAGTTTCTATGGCATACTTTTAAACTCGGGTAAAATGGAGGAATAATCATAGTGAAAACTAAAAAGGACAATAAAGTACTTCTCAAATATGCTTACTGGCCACATCTATACTTTCTGCAGGTGCCTTTGAGAGAGGCCATGTGGAAAGAGGGGCTACCCTAGGCACTTTGGAACAGTGATATGAGAAACTGTGTCACTGCTTCTGACAACAATAGGGGAAAAATAAAACCAAAAAATGTTAAGGGAAAAAAGGCCTTAGATACATGTTCCCTGTATTCTGAGGAGAAGTAGAGATTCTTTGTACCTTCAGGGATCTCTGAAGAGCAGCCCAGGAGAAACAAATGGACAGACTTCCAGGACCCTGGCCCCTACTTCAGCTGGAGTGGCTGGATGCTAGGAGATTTATATGTAAAAGGTTTTCAGCATATTAAGAAGAAAACTGTACAACCACTGGCTCTGACACCCATAGATTTCAGACACAGACACTGAGATACGGGAAGTGATTTGTCCTGGGCACAGAGCTGATTAGTCACAGGACTGAAACCCAAACTCAGGACTGCTGATGCCTGCTACAATGCCTTTGTTCACATCATCCTGCTAGATCCCAATCTGCCTCGAAGACTCTTTGTCACGTACTAAATGAGGATTGTGAATCAAAAAGGAAATGCAAAATCCAAAAGAGGAAGAATAGATCAAAAGTGTCTCTATTGTGAGTTATGAAGAGTAGAAATATTCATATGAGGAAAAACATTATATTAATAGCTCCATAGAGGAAAAACTAAGAACATTGGACTTAGCGTAACTCTCGAGTAGGTGGATTTGCTAGAACTTGACTAATTATAGATGTGCTGATGCTAGATTTAGAAGAAGTATAAATTGAGTTAGGCTTTATCATTGGCCTAGGTTACTGAGGAACATTTCTCTAATTTCTAAATTAACAGTGGTTTAAGATAGATCAATTGATGAACATTTGCAGATTTGTGCGTGTGAAGAAATTATGAAGATAAATTGTGACATTTCACGATGCATAAATGATGATGAAAATATGCAAGCACCCGCGCAAGTTGTAGCTCTTCAGGGGAGCTGCTAACAGCACAACACTTCTAATTCACACTAGAATGTGGATTCCACTTGCTTAAAAGAGTTCTTCTAAATAGGTATCAAAGAATGCAATTAAGATAGCAGACTAGGGTGAGGCCTTATGTTGAGTTTCTTGAGTCTATTACTTAATCACATATTTGTAAGTGCACAACACATATGTAACAATCCAAAGCAGTTTTTACAAGCTATGTTCAAAAACAAAACCAGGGCCTGGCGAGATGGCTCAGCAGTTAAGTGTACTTCCTGTGCACGCATGAGGGCCTGACCACACATGCCCATAACCTCTGTCCTCCAAAGGGGATCAGAGACCAGGGAATTACCTGGGCTGGGCAAAAGCAGCAAGCTCTGATATCAGCTCAAACAAGAGTAGGAAGAAGAATGATGGAGTGGGACAACAGAAATTCTGCTCCAGCTACCACAGGTGAATGCCCCTACCACAGCCGAGCATACAGGGCACCACAAGGACACATACATGTGCATACACCATACACATACACACACAAGCAAAATAAAAATCAATAAAAACAAACATATGTTAAAACAATAATAATAACAAGAAGTCTTTAAAAGACTTACTTAATACCTCAATAAAACATTGTGAGTTTCCCTCAAGTAGACCATTGTTAGAGCCACTTGTCACTTATGCATCTTGGGCAACTTATGCTGCAGATCATTTATTTTCTGTCTTGAATCACTTCCATTCTTGTATATATGCCTTCAGGGATGCCATGAGATTTATCAATATAGGATTCATTGTATATACACACTAATGTCTTGCTATGAAACATTCACGAGGCACTGAGGATATTATGCCCACTAAATATTAACAGTTAAGTGGGAGCAGTATGCAAACTGACCACTGAGTAAAAATCTGTTACAATAAATATGTGGTATAGCTCAGTCACATGGTACTTCTATTTTTAATTTTTGGAGAAACCTCCATACTGACTTCCATGACAACTGTACTAGTTTACACCCCCATCAACAGTGAATATGGGTTCCTCTTTTCCCAGTACACCACTCCTGGGCATATACCCAAAGGACTCTATATCCTGCCTCAACAACAATGTAAGACTGGTTACATATCAAAGAATATATACATTTTTATTAATAAAACCCATATAATGTTATAATAGCACATTGAGGAGAATGAGGATCAGATTTATTACTTTTAGAAGGAAAGTCAGAATTAACTAGTATGTTTAATTGGAACTGGAGACAATGGCATAATTTTTTAAATCTATTTTTATTCATTATGAACTTTACTGTATCAACATATCACATATTGATACATCACATAGAGCATGACTGTTTAATCCAGATTTAAGTACAATGTCTGATGCAAAACAGGACATTTATATGGTCTCAAAAGACCTTGGCATAATAATGGTCACCATCAGCATGAATAAGCAAGGATTGCTGCAAGCTATGAAATCAACCAGCTGGGCAAGAAGTATACACCTGTGCAATGGTTATACACTGCCTATGCAGGAAGCCAACTGTACTCAGATTGGAAAGCACGCCCGCTCACTGGGACAGAACTCATTCTTGGTACTGAGAACCAAGTCAGAATCCCATAGACAGGAAACACACAGCCTCCAGAGAGAAGCCCCCACTGCTCTTTGGCTAAGAAGGGTAGGTATCTACACCATCAAAAATCTCTCAAATAACTATGCTTATCTTCCTTAATCTAAACTACTCTCTCTTTTGACTGGAGAATTTGTTTTATATTACAGATGACAGTGAATACTAGGGAGATCTAGGACCCATCAATATGACAAGAAAAGAGCCAACTGCCTACCACAAGACAAGTCACCTCTACCACATCAGCTGGGGCCCAGGAGATATGGTAGCAAATGTGGTGACACAAGTACTGCTCTCAGTACTAGCCTGACAACCAGCTCCAGGGAGATGTTGACAGACATCATGGTCACTAAAAACTCACCATAACAGAAATCCAGAAGCTACAGAAAACTCAACACTAAATCAGGCTGCTAACACACCCTCCAAGACCCAGGGAACATTGCAGAAGAAGGGATGAAAAGACTGTAAGAGCCATAGTGTAGGTAAGATTATCCTGAGCCATGCCCTGCTACACACACACACACACACACACACACACAGAGAGAGAGAGAGAGAGAGAGAGAGAGAGAGAGACAGAGACAGAGACAGAGACAGAGACAGAGATTGACTGAGGCCTTCAGGACCCAACAGTGAATACCAATAACCCCACTGAGGAGGGCTCTCAGTAAAGTAGGAGCAGGCAGGAGAGAGGGGATATAAGAGTATGACCTTTGTTAAAAATTTTTAAAAAGGGGCTGGAGAGATGGCTTAGCAGTTAAGGTGTTTGTCTGCAGAGCCACAGGACCCATGTTCAATTCCCCAGGACCCATGTAAGCCAGATGCACATGCATCTGGAGTTACTTTGCAGTGGCTGGAGGCCCTGGTGTGCCCATTTTCTCTCTATCTGTCTCTCTTCTATCTCTTTCTGCTTACAAATGAATAAATAAAATTTTTGAAAATACCAAAAAAATCCCTTAGCACAAAGTATTTACAAATGGTAAGACTCAAAAACAAGCAAACAAAAAAACTACAGAAACAATGCATATACTTTAAGACTTCACAGAATACATTTATATTTAATGACATAATAAAATTTGAATAATTTTCAGATTATGATATGGGCTTACTAATTCCCTCAAATATTGCTGTTTTCCCCAGACTGGGTGTAGCAGACAGCTTCAGGTTCACTGAGATGAACTTCCAGACCAGGCACAGTTATGGAGGAAGGGATATTTACTGAAGCTTACAGATCCAGGGGAAGTTCCATAATGGCAGAAGAAGCTGGCCTGCCTTCACAGGCCCAAGCAGAGAGAGAGAGAAGCACAAGCCAAAAAGCCACACAGCACACTTTAGGAACTCCTGCTAGGCACACTTTGCATATCTTTAGATTGAAATATGAAACCCACCACCACATCTAAAGATCCACCCAATGACATTGCCTCCAGCCAGGTGGCTGCATAATGCAAACTACAAACAATAAAGAACTGAATATATTGGGGGCCATCTATTCAAACTACCACATTCCGCTCCTGGCCCCCAACAGATTTATAACCATTACACATTGTAAATTGTACTCAGTTCAACTTCAAAGGTCCCCACAGTCTTGACCAATTTAAGATATTAAGACCTGCAAAATCAAACAAGGTAAATATTTCTAACATATAAAGGCACAGAGTAATCATTTTCAACTGGTATAAGGCATAGCAAGGAGAGACTAAAACAATGCAAACTCAACCACCATCAAACAAACATAAAACTTCTGCAGTTCAAGTCCAATACAACCAAAGACTGACAGTCTCCAGATTTTCCAGTTCTGCCCCTCCAGCTGGGCAGAGTAGCCAGGGAACACTTCCATCCCAGGCCAACAGTGCGCTCTATGGTAGCGCTTGCATGGTCCTGGTATATCCAAAACATCTTCAGGTCTGCATGCAAACCACGGTCCATCTTCCAAAGGCTCTTTCAGCCTGTCAAGGCATCATGCCCTGCCTCATGCCATATCTCAGCAGCAGCTCCTGGAACCGTGTGCAATTCATGACCACTCCTCACATTTTCCAAAGGCTCTTTCAGCCTATCAGGGCATCAGGTCCTACCTCATGCCACATCTCAGCAGCAGCTCCTGGAAGCATGTGCAATTCACGACCACTCCTCGCATTTTTCATGCTTCTGAAACCAACACCAGGTGTGCAGGACACAGCCATATTCTTAATTCATAGACAAGATAAATCATAACCTTGAAAAGCAGGTTCCTTCTCCAGTCAACTCTTTCCAAAAGTGTTTGCATTTCTATAATAGTCTTTCCTCAGGCATCCTTTCCATGGTAAAGCAATTGGACCATCTTCCTTTAAGATTGCTAATGTGTTTGACTATAGCAGATTCAGTAACCTAAAACCAGTCTCAGTGCCTGTAATTTTAACTTGCTTGAGGTTTTTCAGCTTAAAATCTTAAATTTCTCAGTCCAATATCTTCAGCCAAGCACATCAGTCCATTACAAATTTAATCTTGATCAAACTCTCTGGGCCTGGGCAGCAGGACGCAGCCAGCCCTTATGCCAGTAGCCCAGTTCCAACAAAGTCCTCTGCAGTCTTTCCTTCCCCTTAGAAAGCTCATAAGCCAAGCCTCGAAGGTCAATGCTGCCTGCACTTAGCATTCTCAGACTCTCATCAGAATAGTCCATAAAACTTGGCTTACCACTCCAGAAGACATCTTCATTTGCAAGCACCACGTCCATGCCTATTCCTCCAAAACAAAGGTTCCAAAAGATCAACATCCACATGGTCAGGTTCATCTCACCCCGCCCCTGGTACCAAGTTCTGTAGCAGACAGCTTCAGGTTCACTGAGATGAACTTCCAGACCAGGCACAGTTATGGAGGAAGAGATATTTATTGAAGCTTACAGATCCAGGGGAAGTTCCATAATGGCAGAAGAAGCTGGCCTGCCTTCACAGGCCCAAGCAGAGAGAGAGAGAAGCACAAGCCAAAAAGCCACACAGCACACTTTAGGAACTCCTGCTAGGCACACTTTGCATATCTTTAGATTGAAATATGAAACCCACTACCACACCTAAAGATCCACCCAGTGACATTGCCTCCAGCCAGGTGGCTGCATAATGCAAACTACAAACAATAAAGAACTGAATATATTGGGGGCCATCTATTCAAACTACCACACTGGGAATCTCGCCAAGTTTCATCATAACATTCCACCAGGAAGGATGGCCACCTTCTGATCCTGGCATCAAGCTCTGATGCTCAAATGTAGTCAAGTCTGAGTTAGCAGTGCTTTTCACAGGCTTCGTAATGTTTATTCTGTCTAGGTGTTATGCACCATGCCTTGACTTAATCACCAACAACCACCAATGCCATCTCATGGATGCTTAAAAATTTCTCAATGATGCTAAGTAGGCTGTCCAGCCTTTAGAGGAAATAAGTTCTGTCTTTGAAATCACAGCACATGCTTTTCCCACTCTAGTCCAGGACCTCACTGCTGTAAGAGCACACTTCACTGTGGCAGTGAAGTAAGTTCTTGGCCACCTGGTTCTGCCTTTTTATCTTAACGCGGTAATCTTCCTTCTAGCCATGATGCTCATTCACTGTCCTAACTGGGTAAATCCAGGATCAGCATTTCTTCTACTGTCCATTCTACCTGATTAATGAGTGAGATGCTGCAGAACGCTGAAGATCTACAAATGTGCCTTAGAATACAAAGGTAAAACTGTTCTTAATGTACTGTGCTAAGTGAATTTATGGAGTATATACTGACCATAGAAAGAACAAATGACACAGGAGGAGCATAGTGCTAAATATAACTACATGCAGATAATTTGATGTTGGCGAAAAGAAACCAAAGGCCAACTGGGATATATTAGGAGTTCTGGACAAGTGAACTTCTGGCTCCCAAACATGAAATGTTTCAGTTGGAAACAGATCTCCTAGGAAACTCTCAGAAATGCAAGCCAGGCCCCTAATTGGGAAGAAATAGGACTGAAGAAATGATGGGGTGGGGGTTGAATTCCTTATCTCTGTAAAGATCCTGATTTCAGTAGTGACGGGAAAAAAAAAGCCTGATGCTGGATAACCAGAGGTTATGAGATGCTACTTGACTAAGTCAGTAATTCTCACTGGAGCTCATAATATAAAAGAACAAACACATTGAACATCCCTCTGTAATTCTGATCATTCCATGAGGAACACTGGCTATGAAACCTTACTAGAATTATAGAAATTATATATATATATATATATTAGTTTCCCATAAAATAATCTAAAAGACATGACACAAGAATCATATAATTACTTTTAAAATTCTATGGGAAAAAAAACCCTATCCCACATTACAAAAAAAAAACAAAAAACTATTGACTGTAAATGATACACTGAAAATAGGATCGCAACTTGATTATTCAAATTAATACTGGCTATTCAAATTAAATTGACACAGTTTAGAAACAAACTGAATGCAGGAACTTATAAGAGGACATGGCACAGTGTGTTTCTTGCTGTGAGCACTAGTTTGGGGAGGGCAGTGGCTTTGGTTTATCTCCAGTGGTCTCTCACAAAAATACCAACTGTCTAAGTCTATTCCTGGAACTGCTCTGACCTCCCTGTGCTTCATCCTTTTGCACAGTGCAATGTACTGGGAACAGTGGTAATATGTGAAACTAGTTCAAAGAATCCCAAAGTAGAAGACACTGTTTTTCTGCATCCTACCTACTGTAACTGAAAACTGGGAATTTACTGGAATTGAGGATTTATTATGAGTCAGATGGCTGATAGGCTTTCCAACCAAAACATCTGCTGTACAAAGGCACAACTGCTACAATCCATTTCCTCTTGGATCTGGAGAATGACCAAGTTACTTAGCCCTTTCCTTAAAGACACAGGGACTTAAATGACACATGGAATAAAAGCCTAACTCTTTATCACCTTCCAACTTCCACTACTTTTTTTTTTTTTTTTTTGGTTTTTCATGGTAGGGTCTCACTGTAGCCCAGGCTGACCTGGAATTCACTATGGAGTCTCAGGATGGCCATGAACTCATGGAGATACTCCTACCTCTGCATCCCAAGTGTTGGGATTAAAGGCATGCGCCACCACGCCCGGCTTGCACTACTTTCTTAAATGCTTTTAAAAATAAAAGAACACAAGAAAATTAGTGCAATTTTTGGATAGCAAACAAAGCAGATGAGCAGGAACGAAGCCTGTCAGATCATACAAATCTGCATTAGGATAGCTGGAGTGAACTCTTAGCACCTGAAGGCAGATGGGTTAGGTCTTAGCACAACACAAGGGGAAAGAGGTTCTGTACTCGCAGTCAGACATTCAACAAATATTAACTGGGTGTTCCTATGTGTCAAGTACTGTTCTAAGAATAAATGGGGAATAAGCTAGACAACAGCTCTCCTATGGGAGCTGTCCTTTTAACAGCCAATTCATAAACTGTTCTAAAATATTATGGGGGTAACTGGCCCAAGATATTTTTTCCCAGCAACTACAACAACACAGTAAAATAGGTTCAAGATCACACTATGACATAATGGTCGAAGTCCCATACAAAGATATATCTATCTATCTATCTATCTATCTATCTATATATATATATATGTACACACACACACACACACACACACACACACACACACACACATATATATATATATATATACACACACACACATACATACACACATACATATGTGTGTGTGTGTATCTCGCTGGATCCCACTTATGAGGGTAATAATTCAATAAAAATGTGTGTTGTCCAAGGAACCCTGGACATCTTAAAAGGCTACCTGGAGTCAGAATTGCTCAGGTAGGCTTGGGGGTCCACTGTCTTAGGACACTGCTCTCCAAATACTTAAAAGCTTATCTGTCAATAAAATTTGTTTGCATTTCATATCACTGTTTCTGGATATTTAAGATGTATACATGAATCAACACATAACATCACAAACAGCACCAACAGTGGAACTGCAACGAGGGTGAGATAAAAAGAAATACAGACAAGTACTCTGTCCTCACAGTTGGGTGGCCTGCCTACAGGAGCTGTAGCTTATACTCCCTGGACCATCTGGGAAGGTTGCTAGTTCCCCAGTCATCCCAGGCAGTAGGACAGACACCAGCAAAGCCCCCCAATTCACAACTTGGAGAGACTTGCTTCAGCCCTCACTCTGCACCAAAACTCCACCCATATCACTTCTAGCACAGGTGCTGAGAGCTAGGCAGAAGGCATCAGAATTATAACTGTCTCTGTGACAGGAAGCTGGGAGGCCTTGCCTCACTGTACCTGCCAACGTAGGCCTGCCAGCTCTTGTCAATAGATACTAAGTATGGAACACCTGACCTGAAAAACAGACCAACTCTGTCCTAGGTTCAGAGGCCATAACCCTGCTGTGTCATTAGTTTGACTCATGTGGGAATCTGTCCACGCATGTTAGATCCTGGGCAATGTGCTCCACAGGAAAGATCACAGACTTGGAGTCAGACTTAGGAGAACTATGGCTCCACTGCTTCCTGCTGTGCCAGCCTGGCTGGATAGCTATTCAAACCTGGTGAGCTGTTACATCAGTAACGGTAGCCACTCCTGTGGCCACCAACATGATTACTGTTATCCTAGATCATTTAGACTATCTGACCTGCCTGTTCCCTGAGGTAAACATAGCAAATGATACCTGGCCCGTCTGCCAGCCTCTGTTCCTCGCAGAGCCCCTCCCAACAGTGACAGTGCCAGAACAGCAGCAGTGCCGCCTCCTTAGAACCAGATCTTCCCAGCCAGGCGGAGCATGCACTGGCCCGTGTATTCTGAGCTCCGCAGCGCCCCTCATGTGCCTGCACCTCTTGCCTTGCCCTTTTACTTGGTCCCTAAATCCCTGGCAGCTGTCTCTCTGTAGGCACATCCCAAAAAGTAATAGCTTGTCCCTTCTAGCCTGGGTATCCTACCCAGAGTCTCTTGTTTATGCTTCTTGTCATGATTATTCAAATACTTACGTGTAATAAAGCCACTTATAAATTTGGAGATTAGAAGAAAATCCTCAAAAAGATCTACTAACTACACAAATGGACACACACCCATGTGAGCATTTTAGTTAAAAAACTCAAGCAGCCATCTTTAGGACAATCAAACCTCTTAAAAGAAAAATATGTCACTGTCATAATTACTAAGGAAAGAAAGAAAACCAATTAAGAATCAATTATCAAAAACCTGGGGACATGGGCTGGAGAGATGGCTTAGTGGTTATGGCGCTTACCTGCAAAGCCTAAGGACCCATGTTCTACTCTCCAGATCCCACTTTAACCAGACACACAAAGATGAGGCAAGCACAAGGTCACACATGCCCACTAGGTGGTGCAAGCATCTGGAGTTTGATTTCAGTGGTTAAGGCCCTAGTGCACCAATTCTCTCTTTTTTTCTCTCTCTCCCTCTCTCGTGCTCTCTTTTAGAAATTTTTTTTAAAACCCTGGGGACAAAGCCATAGTAGAGCACTTGCTTAGCATGCACAGGGCTATAGTTCAATACCAAATACAACTAATCACCACCACCACCAAAAAATAAAACAACAACAAAAAAACCCTATCAAGAGGAATTTAGAAAAAGAGAAATTAACCAACACCAAACTAAAGTTAGAAAAGACCAAATAAATAAATGAAAAGATGACAAAAAATAATACAAGTAACAATCTACAAGATGGAAAAATAGTATTAAATCAACTGACAGATGTGACATGTAAGTGGAAAGGAGGCTCCTGAGAGGTAGAAAGGTTCAAGAGGGGTCAAAGAAATGACAGACAAAAGAGAAAGGAGGATAAAAAAAATGATGACATCAAAATAAAAGACAGACTGATTGAGAGGGGAGGGGTATGATGGAGAGTGAAGTTGCAAAGGGGAAAATGAGAGGAGGGAGGGAATTACCATGGGATATTATTTACAATTATGGAAGTTGCCAATAAATTTTTTTAATGCCATAATAAAACCTACTACTTTGTATAGTAATTAAATTTTTTTAATTAAAAAACTGTAATTGAAAAATAGTTTTAAAACCATTTTATTTATTTGTGAAGAAAGGAAGAATGAGCACCCCAGGGCATCTTGGAAATGAACTCCAAATGCATGTATCACTTTGTATATCAGCTTTATGTGGGTACCAGGGAATTGAACCCAGGCTGGCAGTCTTTGCAAGCAAGTGCCTTTAATGCTGAACCATCTCTCCATCTCAGAAAAATAAGATTCTTAGGGCCAAGGAAATGGTTCTGGGATTAAAGCACTTGTAGTGCAAGCATGAGGACCTGAATTTGGATCATTACAACCCTTTTAAAAAGCTGAACATAATAGCAAGCATCTGTAATTCCAGCCCTCCTTCTACAAGATGGGAGCTGGAGACAGGAAAAGCCCATGGGCTAGCTAGGCTTGGTGTAGGTAGCAGGATCCTGCGTTAAACCAAATGAAAGGTGAGTGCCAACACAGAAGTGGTCTTCTCACCTCCACAAGAGCAACCCAGCATACACACAACACAGAAGTGGTCTTCTCACCTCCACAAGAGCAATCCAGCACACACACAACACAGAAGTGGTCTTCTCACCTCCACAAGAGCAACCCAGCACACACACAACCCAGAAGTGGTCTTCTCACCTCCACAAGAGCAACCCAGCACACACACAACACATAAGTGGTCTTCTCACCTCCACAAGAGCAACCCAGCACACACAACATACACACAAATACAACATGAGCACACACAGGGAGAAAATAGAATTTTCAAACAATTCTGCTATTATAAATCAGGGTTATATGCTAGTAAATTAAATAATTAATAAAAATAGAATAATTTTATAAAAGTATCAGGAGATAGCAAACCTAGTAATATAACAAAAATGTTAGCAATTAAATGTTTTAAAAACTACCTGTAGCCAATGAGTTTCTATGGAAAGTTTTCAAGCTTTCCAAAAACAGGTAAGAATGTTCTTTTTTTCTCAATCTACTCAGTAAGGCAAATATAGTTTTATTTCCAAAAGTAGATAAGATAAGCCCAACTTTTATAACTAAAACTTTAATGAGAAACCATGCTATCATAATTTCCCACTACAAACAAAAGTTATTCTTGAACTACATGAATGGATAAAAGGAAAACAACATAATTCCTCAAACAAGAAAAGAATAGAGACGACATCATTAGCTCAGAGAGTGTCCACAGACAACTGACATCCACGCCAAGCACTTAAGCAATAGGGACCACACCATTAGCTCAGAGAGGGTTCACAGGCAACTAATATCCACTCTAAGCACTTTGGCAATAGGGACAACATCATTAGCTCAGAGAGTATCCACATAAAACTAATATCTACTACAAGCATTTCAGCAACAGGGGCCACATCATTAGCTCAGAGAGATTTCATAGAAAACTAACATCCACTCCAAGCACTTCGGCAGTAGGGACCACATCATTAGCTCAAAGGGATCACAGAAAACTAACATCCACTCCAAGCATTTTGGCAACAGAGATCATATCATTAGCTCAGAGAGATTTCATAGAAAACTAACATCCACTCCAAGCACATCAGCAGTAGGGACCACATCATTAGCTCGGAAAGTGTCCACAGAAAACTAACATCTACTCCAAGCACTTCAGCAGTGCGCGTGCGCGCACACACACACACACACACACACCCCTCAGTTCTGGCCAGGAGGTTTACAGCTGGCTCATGTTCTTAGTGGACATAAGAGTTGGGCTTGAGCCTTGGAGCCTAGACACCTGATTCCATCCACGCATCAAGGACAAAGCCGTAGTTCATAGGTAACACTGTACAACCATAATGCTGACTCATTAACTTACTATGAAAAGTTAACTGGGTACTAAAATACTCTAAGTTCATAAGGTTAATACATTTGCCACCATAACAACTCAGTCTATTACTTTGTAATGGTGTTAGTCACAAGGAATGGAGTACTCCTAGGCCCAACATCAGTGCATTCTCTTTCTGTAAGAGGAACCCCTTATGAGGGTTCTGACTGAATATGGGGTCAGAGCAAGAAGAGCCAGAGAACTGCATTTTAACAGAGCATGAGAGACCAGTCTCATCCTAGGATAAAGCAGCAACCCCAAGAAGGTGTGAAGTTTGCCAGCTGACTCTGTTGCATCTACTTCCACTTATCAATTTACTGGCGAAGCCAGATAATGCTAAACTAGTTTTTTTCCAGATTTTGACTGCGTAACTTTCTCTTTCCTAATCTGTCCCTCACTTAAGGCTTAAACATTCTTTCTTCAAATATGATCCCAAACATGTCTGGTATTGTTCAGCTGGGATTCATTCCATCTCCCAAAGAGAGTGTCACATGTTTACACCTTGATCCACTCAAGTGCTGCTGTCCACAGCTTTCACAGGGGATTTGATTTCTGTACTTCTTAGTCTTTGGAAAGTAAGGGTTGCTACATGGCTGAATGGGCAACTAAGCATTGAAAAGGAAAAAGAATTTAAAAAATATAAAGATAGGGGCTGGAGGGATGGCTTAGCGGTTAAGGCCTTTGCCTGCAAAGCCAAAGAACCCAGGTTTAATTCCCCAGGACCCACATTAGCCAGATGCACAAGGTGGCGCACATGTCTGGAGTTCGTTTGCAGTGGCTGGAGGCCCTGACACGCCCATTCTCTCTCTCTCCCTCCCTCTTTCTCTGTCAAATAAATAAATAAAAATAAAATATATTTTTCAAAAAGTGTAAAGATAGGAAGTCATTACACCTGATCTTAGCCAAGGGCCAAGAGGTGATTAAATATAAAAAGAAAATTTAGAAATATTTTTACATAACAGTGTTCTACAGCTTGAGTTATAGTCATTTGACTACAGATTTCAATAACATCAACTTGAAGGAACTAGTGTTGACAATCATTTCAGCAAAGTTCTAAGATAAAAATCTATTCACAACTATTAAAAGTCTACATACTATGGGCTACAACTAGAAAATGCAATAGAGACTCCGCTTATAATACAAAAAAATTCAGTAAGTGGGTATTAATTTAAATCGGAAAATTAGAGGCTTATTCAAAGATGACATAAAGTCTGACAGCAGAATTAAAGAAAGATGGATAAATAGAGAAATGTAATTTGCTCCATGCTGGGAAAACTAAATATAGTAAAAATGACAACATTCTCTAAATTATTATGTAGATTTAATAAAATACTGATTTTACAGAAATTGATATTGGTACTAAAACACATGTTGGAAAAAAATAGAAAAAACTACCAAAGGAAAAACATTAAAGTTATAATAGTGGTTTTTAAACTACCAAATTTTAAAAATGTTTATAGGCAAAAAACATTACTAAAAAAAGATATGGGGGGCTGGAGAGATGGCTTAGCAGTTAAGTGCTTGCCTGTGAAGCCTGAGGACCCCAGTTCGTGGCACAATTCCCCAGGACCCACGTAAGCCAGATGTACAAAGTAGCGCATGCATCTGGAGTTTGTCTGCAGTGGCTGGAGGTCCTGGTGCGCCCTCTCTCTCTCTCTCTCTCTTTCTCTCCTCCTCTTTCTCCGTCTATCTCTTTCAAATAAATAAATAAAATAAAAAAGATATGGTATTAGTTGAAATAGAACTTTTTTCTAAAGAAATAAGAAATAAATATGAAGGGAGGAGATGATAAATGAGAAGTAACCCTACTACAAATGGAGGGAGTACTGGAGAAGAAACAGAAGACAAGGCCCACGTTACAGCTTCTGTCATGCCACATGTGCGGCCTATGAGCGGAAACTCATGCAGAAGATAACACATCACTATACTCTTTCCAACTGGAAGACAAGTAACTTTAGAATCCTGCACAAAGTAGAATAGAATCACACTGTTTGAAAAGATTCCCATACTCCCAATACAAAATCAAATACCAAAACAGACAAAAAGTGCAGATCAAATATGACAAATGTAAGTAATATAAAGTTACCATCCATGGCATACCATTTAAGAGTGGATAATTAGCTTAACTTAAACAGGTCAGCCTAAGCTAGAGTGAGACCCTACCTCAGAAAGCCAGAAGAAAAAAAAAAGAATATACTTTCTCATATTCCAGCAAATGAATCTGAGTTTTATTTTTCCTGTACCCAGGTCCTTTACTGACACACATGGTACACAGCTCCCCTGAAATTATAGCTCCACTTGGCTCTTACCATGCTCTTAACCAATTGCTATAACCAGTGTCCTTGCCAGCTTGAACCTTTGTCCAATATTTGGTACTATTACTTTCATGGACTGACCTTCACAATTGACAGATTAGTTCACATTCCAAGGCAGGGTTTTTGGCCTGACTGTCCCATAGAAAACTGATGAAATACATAGATACATTGTCATATTGTTGGCATACTATAAGTTGGTCTACTAATTCTTGAAGGCTACTTGAAAAAATATGCACACACATATATATGAATGATACAGAAAGTGTTATCCTTTCATGCAATAACTCTACTTTTAGGGAATAATTCCAAGGCCTCTTGCGGCTGAAAACAAACTCCAGACACATGCTACCTTGTGCAGCTGGCTTACTTGGGTCCTGAGGAATTGAACTTTGGTTCTCTGGCTTTGCAGGAAAATGCCTCAGCCTTTTTTGGAAGGTTTTTAAAATGTTCAAGTTTCTCTTTGTCCTAACACCTTTCTATAAGGCCCACCAATCCCTGTTCACCCACATGTAAGGACTACTACAATTAGGTTCAAAACTATTCCAGGTCCTGAACCAACAAGAACTTGGCATAGCATCTCTAGGAGTCCTATTCCCATGAGTGAATAAGGTAGGGACACACAATGAGGGAGAATGTAACACAGGGGAGTTTGGCTTGAATTTGAACTCCCCTATCTAGTGACTGGCTCTAGGAAGTATTTTAAGTGCCTAATTCTCAGATTTTTCATCTAGTTAGAGGATACTGACATCTAGTTCTTTGGAGCACTAAAAACATTAAATAGTCAATGCTCAATAAGTGATATTATTTCTTTCTTTTTTTATTTTTGGTTTTTGGTTTTTTGAGGTAGGGTCTCGCTCTGGCCCAGGCTGACCTGGAATTCACTATGTAGTCTCAGGGTGGCCTCAAACTCACAGCAATCCTCCTACCTCTGCCTCCCGAGCACTGGGATTAAAGGTGTGTGCCACCATGCCTGGCAAGTGATATTATTTCTTTTTCTTTTTCTTTTTCAAGGTCGGGTTTCACTCTAGTCCAGGTTGACCTGGAATTAACTATGTAGTCTCAGGGTGGCCTTGAACTCAGGATGATCCACCTACCTCTGCCTCCCAAGTGCTGGGATTAAAGGCGTGTGCCACCACACCTGGCATGATATTATTTCTTAATCACCACTCTTACTCTTGGCATCCAGGACTCAATACAGATTTAGCCCTTAACTATCTACACGAGCATCAGCTGCCTTCACCTGACTCAGCATCTAACACACATTAACAAGTGTACGCTAGTTTGGTGCTTACTACTGAAATAGGAGCACAGTTGTAAAATCTAGGTCATTGTCTGGGATGCTAAACTCCTCACTCACAAGACTTAACCATATTTCCAGCATCTCAGAAGGACTCTCTTCAGTGTAACTTCTTGAAACAGAGCTCAGGGAGATCAATAGCAGCACACATCTTGTGCCCCCCTTGAATAGGAGGTCCTTCTCAAACAGCACAAGCCTTTTAGCTGGGCCAGTTCCCATCCTTCACAGGCCTTAAGCAAAGCGAACTCAAAAGGCAAAATGATTTGACATCTAAGAAGGTGGTGTATCCACATTTAAGCTTAATTTAAAATCTGCATCACTGTAAATTTAATTTAATAGATACAATCCTCCCTACCCCTTTGAACTACAAAATAAATGTTTCTGAATGAAGGCCTTTATAATAGCCAAAATTAGAATGTGTTAAGCCACCTATATAGACTTCCCTGCTTCTTTAAATATATGGTAAATGTTCTATAAATCCAGATGTTCACTTGCTGGATCACATAATTGTAGTCACATAATTGTAAAATGTTGAGAGTAGAAGCTAGGCATGGTGGTACATGTCAATAATCCCAGTACTGAAGAGGCTGAGGCAGGAGTATCACGAGTTTGAGAACAGGTTGGGTTACACAGTAAACTTCTGTTAAAAAAAAACAGAAAAATAAGAATAAAATAACTTTACAAATCTATTCCAACCTTAAAATTATTCAGATAGGTAGTTAATACATTTACATGACTCAAACTATATACAAAAGTGCACATTAAAAATGTCATTTCAGGGCTGGAGAGATGGCATAGCGGTTAAGCGCTTGCCTGTGAAGTCTGAGGACCCCAGTTTGAGGCTCGATTCCCCAGGACCCACGTTAGCCAGATGCACAAGGGGGCGCACGCATCTGGAGTTCGTTTGCAGTGGCTGGAGGCCCTGGCATGCCCATTCTCTCTCTCTCTCTCTCTCTCTCCATCTTTCTCTCTCTGTCTGTCACTCTCAAATAAATAAATAAATTTTTTAAAAATGTCGTTTCAGGCTGCAGGAATGCCTTAGTGGTTAAGGTGCTTGCCTGTCCAGCATAAGGACCTAGGTTCAATTCCTAAGAACCCATGTAACCCATGCACATGATGGTGCATGCATCTGGAGTTCGTTTGCATTGGCCAGAGACCCTGACACACTCAGCTTCCCCTCCCTCCCTCCCTCCCCTCTCTCATAAATAAAAAATAAAATTTTAACTGTCATTCCAGGGGCTGGAGAGATGGCTTAGCAGTTAAGGTGCTTGCCTGCGAAGCCTAAGGACCCAGGTTTGATTCCCCAGTACCCACAAAAGCCAGATGCACAGGGTGGTGCATGCATCTGGAGTTCGTTTGCAGTGGCTAGAAGCCCTGGTGCACCTATTCATTCTCTCTCTCTTGTCTCTTTCTCTCTAATAAATAGATATTTTTTTAAAAAAAGAAAATTTGAAAAGTCATTCCAACTTCCAAATTCTCCTTTTAGAAAATAGTAAAAGTTCATCACTTTTACCACTCTCATATCTATTCTCCTAGGATCTCTCTATTAGTATCCAAAAGCACATACTCTTCTTTATACAGAAGATGGCATTCTATAAGCCTACTCTGTTGTGGTGTTTTTACTAAGTACTAGCCACACCAAGTGAGCATGTAAAATGCTGGCCATGGTGACTTGCACCTGTAATTCCAGTGTTGGGAAGGTTATATAGCCAGATCTCTGTGGCTTGTCTACCTGAATCAGTGAGCTCTACCTTCAGTGAGAGACTCTGTCTTGAAAGGAATAAGGTGGAAAGTCAAAGAGGAGGGCACCCAACATTCATCTCTGGCTTCTATATGCAGATGATACACATGCTTATTAAGTATATTGATTTGTGAGTGTCAAACAAATCTATCTTCCAGGAGGAAAGTACACCTGTTACAATTATGGTATTAGGTTTTTAAAATAATACTCAATTTTACTACTGTTTTATTAAAGGTTTTTATATATGTGTTCATCCAAGATAATTGTTTATAATTCTCTATTCTATTCTACCCTACTTTTCTCAGCTCTTAACTTTTCCTGCTATTTCCTATGCAAGTGCAAAAGAAAGCACTTTGAAGACAGAACCAGTAGTAACTATATATGCCCTATTCATTTAGTTAAGGCTATTAAGTCAATATCATTTTTTATCATTTTAAATCAAGGCAAGGTTTCGACTGGCATAAGGCCCCATTTTATTATTATTTTTACCATATACATATATATGGAAATATATATTATATAAATATATATATATGGTAATATATATTATATAAAATGTAAGAGAGGGGTGGATAGAGAATGGGTACACCAGGCTTTCAACAGCTGCAAATAAACTCCAGACACATGTACCACCTTGTGCATTTGGCTTACATGGGTCCTAGAGAACTGAACCTTGGTCCTTTGGCTTTGCAGGCAAGTACCTTAACTGCTAAGCCATCTTTCCAGCCCAAGCCCTGTTTCAATTGTTTTAGGACAGGAAATCAAGACGTTCTGCTGGATAATAAAGCTAATGTGAAAAAATGACCTCCTTATCCTTATTTTCTATCTGAAACTAAACTTCAATTTATAAGTGTTCAATTTACAAGGCAAAGTACACTACCAAGCCTCAAGAATCAACAAAATAGCACTGTCATCATGGTAAATAAAAAGTGATGCCTGGAGAGATAGTTCAGTGGGTAAGGTACTTGCCTACAAAGCCTAATGATCTGGGTTTGATTCCCCAGTACCCACATAAAGCCAAATGCACAAGGTGGCACATGCACCTGGAGTTCATTTGCAGTAGCTACAGGCCCTGTCATGCACCCATTGTGTCTCTCTATCTCTCTTTGCCTCTTTCTCTCACTCTCTCAAATAAATTAAACATTTTTTTAAAAATAATATCTAATATTTATATTATTTTGGCAGTTAAGAAAATGTTTTTCAAATATCTCATTTGATTCTTTCATAACCTAGGAAAATAATATTAACATAACTTCATGATGAGAAGACAGGTTCAGAAAGTTATGTAGCTTTCTCAAGTTCATCCTAATAGCAAGTATTAAATTTGGGACTAGAACAAAAGAACTCTACTGATCTACAGGCCTTTTTTCTGGTTTACCTTTGAAGTTCTGAAAAACAGGAAAGTTAAATGAGATTAACAGCTGAAAGAACAGATACCTTAGAGAAATCCAACTTCCTCGAAGTGACATGAGCTAAAAGCAAACCTATCGGTTTCCAGTCCAATATTAAATATTCTGATAGGCGACAGGAAGAAGAAAGGCAATGGTACCTAGAGGCAATGGCTCCAGCAGACACTACAGGAGATGATTTACTTTTCTTAAAGGCCCAAGTCCTCTGTGCCAGGTCTCAGCACTCTGTCATTTGGCTGTGCCATGATTACTACCTTTTAGTCATGTGTTAGAGTGAAGCTGTAAGTATAACCCCTATTAGCAAAGACAGGCAAAAATTGTGCTAAGATCACCTGAATGCCAGAGATAGAAAAATCCTGCCTAATGTATTACATCTGCGCTCATCCAACTCATCCAAGGACATAATTCAACTGTCAGAATCCAAATCTCCAAATCTTTCTGAAAAGAATGCTAACTGCTATATGATAAATCTCTGCCTCCTTCTCCCTCCTTCTTCATCCCTCTTCCTCCCCCCACCCATTTCTCTCAGACCTAAGCACCAGAGTTTAACAATTTCAAAATACACATTGATCCCATCTCTCATCATATATATATGATGAGAGAGAGGCAGTCAGAGAGAGAAAGGGTGCACCAGGGCCTCTAGCCACTACAAACAAACTCCAGATGCATGTGCCACCTTATGCAGCTGGCTTACATGGGTACTGGGGAATTGGATGTGGGTCTTTAGGCTTCACAGGCAAGCACCTTAACTGCTAAGCCATCTCTCCAGCCCCATGGGTAACTTACTGTGAGTAAATCTATCAGTGTTTACTTAACTGCACTATGTACAAATCAGGCCCGCATAGCCAAGGTAAGGAGCTGAATACTAACCCTCCTACTTACAGTGTTTGAAGTCAAGGGACCTGTTGAAGCCCCAATTTGTAGTACTACAAATTGGAAAAGTGCATTAAAATTATTATAGTGTTTGAAGTCAGAGAACCTGGTTAAGTCCCAGCCAGGGCAGTACTACATTATGAGCCCGGGCAAGTTACTGAAGGTACATTAAAAGTATTTTCTCACCTGTGAAATAAGGAGAATTAAGTGAGCATTCATTTCTCCATAAGGTTGTTTATGAGAACTTCAAGGGTGATTATGGGCTTCATTATACATTACAATACCTAGAAATCTAACATTTGAGCTCTAGCTCAAATATGTTGGTAAGGAAAAGAATGAAAATTAGGCCCTAAGGCTGAATTTTAAAACCACTTAGTATGCATTGGAAAATTTGTAAATCTGTACAGGTTCCCCTCAGCATCTAGAACAGTGACCAGCATGTAAGAGGAAGCCAAGCCATGATTGTTCAATAGAGGAATGAGTCTGCCTCACAGGGATTTGAACTTACATATTTGTTACTCTTACTTGTCTGCCAATGTTGGTTTGATCACAGCCACCACTGCTTACACCTCTGTGTAAGCAACTGGTATGCATTACACACAGGTCAAAAGAATGAAGGAGAGCTCTCCTCCATCCCCTGAATCACAGTCATCGCAGGGATGCTGGAATACTTAAAAATCAAGGAATATGGCTGATCAACAGGTTCTGGACTATAGTGATGAGTATGAAGTCCTGATGTGCTATTGCACAGGAGCTGAAGAAAGGATTTTTAATTTTTCACTGTAAAGAAATAATAAATTTTTAAGAGGTACATATGCTTACACTGATATAAATATTATCGTACATACATGTATCAAAACTTATATGCAGTACCCCCAATATGTACAATTTTGCTTTAATGTATCAATTTAAAAATAACTTCGGAAAATCAAGGAATGTGGAGTAATGTCATGACCATTTAACAATCTTTGCCCATTTTCAATAAAAAGGACACACAAAAAAAAAAAATGCCCACAAACACACTCATTGTATAACATCTTTGACAAGTTACTGGGCCAGGAGGCATTTTTCTAGACACTGGAATACCATGGAAACAAGAGAAATTACCTTTCCTCTCAGTGATCCAGGATTGTCATGTCAAGGCAGATAGATATAGATTCATATGATACAGATATAGATATGTAGGTGTAGATATAGAGATATGTATGTGCAGGGTGAGCATGGCCTTAGTTACAACACAATTTCCACATGTGCACAAAGACGATTTTTCCCAAGATGGCCCAGAAGACCCAAAGGGTTGTTCTTCCAGAATGAAGACATGACTACTTTAGAGCAGGGTCTTGCCACCTTAGCATACATGGAAATTTTCATAAAAACTATAGCTGTTGGGTTCTGTCCTGGAGATTCAGACTTAACTGGCCAGGGTGTAACAGCATGTAGAGTTTGCAAAGTTTCCCAGGTATGGCCAAGGTTGAGCACCACTGGCTTGGAGCACCTTAGAATTTCCTAGAAATTCAATTACCAACCCATCCCACAGGTATCCTCACCTGGGAGGAAAAAATTATTGTGAAGCCCAAGAGCCATCTTTGACCACACCTACAGCTGCAGAGCAGACCCTGAGGTCAGCAGGGGTCCTCACAGGGAGTCTTAAGAACATCCCAGAGCTCTGCTGTAAACACCTGGGACCACTGGCAGGAGACTAGTTAAGATTCTCTTCCATCAGGACACTGAGAGGATAACACGCTGGATGAAAATAAATGAATCTTTACTCTCTGATGATTAACTGCAAGCACATATTCCTGTTTTTCTGAAAATTCTCTTAAATGCTTTTACTCAGCATTGTAGAAAAGTGAGAAAATACAAGCAGAAAACATCGCCCACAATCTATGGTTTAAATGTAAGTCTTGCTTTCTTCTTCTCTGTTTGTATATAAACAAAATGCTTGGATTTGTATGCACGTTCTTTCTTGTCATAGGTTATTTTTGGTGCTGGAATCTTCTAGTTAAGGTAACAAATTCAGCTTCAGAAAGCTTTACTGATGAGAAGAACCTCAAAGTGGGAATGCCCTAAAGGCAAACTAGAAAGACTGGGTTCAGTGGGGCATGGAGGTCAGGAAGGGCAGAGGAGTGGGTGGGTACTGCTCCAGTATCCTTAAGCTTGGAAAAGGATTCTGTGTCTGAAGGACCCAGAAACTTCATTCTCATCACCACCCCCAGCTTGGGCAATTCACCAAAATATCCAGCTTAATCTACCATGAGCATCTACCAGCTTCTGCCTCAGATGAGCAAATGCTTGTTTCAAGTCTCGCTGAAAGTCCCCTGTATCTGTTCAGATTTTGAGATGTCTATTTGTTATGTGATCTGAATCCTCTGATGAGTTCAGGAAAATCTGCCTGCATGTGTGTGTGCATGTGTGCATACACGCTCACGCGCGCACGCACACGCAAACGCACATTGGAGATGGGAGTCATAAAGCTGAAATCATTCCTAAGACACAAATAGCCAGGCTTATACCTTCTTACAACCACCTCCAACCCCAGGAAAGAGACCAGAAATTTATTTTCTAGAAAAATTGAAAACCCCACCAGAAAAGACCTAAGTCCAGCATCTGAGGATTTCCCAATGAAAGCTGCTCCCTATCTAGTCTTCTCATAGGTAAACCATCCATTAACAAGGCTGCTTCTTTGCTAATTAAAACTAGCTTACACTGTTATTAAAATAATTTTTGCATTCTTAGCACCAAAAAGAGATCAGCAAGTTGCCTAAGTATGGTATAAAACAAGAGGAACACCAAACAAAGCAGACATTTCTTTTTGTGAGGTCAAAATGAGTTGACTCTAGAGACTCTGGAGACAGACGATCCTGAGAAACAGCTCCTGACCATGCTCTGATGTCAGGAAGGGCATGGGATTTATGAGGGCGCTTCCACACTAGTTTTAAGAATTTCTGAAATTATTAACTTGAAGGGAAGAAAAAAGTGCATCTGAAATAACTCCATCTATTGTCCTTTTTGTCTAAGTGGAGTTTTACAGCACTTAAGTAACAGGATCCTAGGGCTAGAAAAAAGAGATAAAGGCCTTTGAAACCATATTTCAACACAGTCCTTCCTTCAGGCAAATAAATACGTCAATCAGCCCACAAAAGTAACTATATGCCATAATAGACAATAAATTTTTAATCTTAAAACAGGTGTCCACATGTACTAAACAAATACTTATACATAAACTTGGCCATTTATAAAGTGAAAATTGTAAATGTCTCAATGAAGGAAGCATGTTTACATTGGGTTCTAAATTATTAGTGTGACTAATAAACAAACAATAACATGAAATTAATATAATTGGAAATTTAAAAAATCTATCCATTGACAGGGATATTTTCTCCCTTGTACTTGGGGACTGGATGTGTTAGCACCCAGGTCACACATAGCCCAGCATAGTCTTAGCTATAAGCTTGTCATAGAAGTAGTCTAAATGCTTTCTTCTACTTGTCTAAGTTCTAAATCATATACTTTTTCCTGCACGTGAGCATATCCTGACTATAATTTACAGATGGACAAATTTATCTGAAAATTGACTAATTAAAGTAAATTGATCATAAAATATGTACTGTTATCTTTTTTCCTTAACACATCCTAAAGCTAATCTTAGCTGAACACTTAGAAGTACTTTTACTTGTACAGCATAAGACAAGAATATAATTCAATGAAACCTTTACAAAATGTCAGATTAATTACATTTTTTCAGTGCAGATGGATTTAAGGAAATCATCTTTGAAAACAGTACTTCATTTAAAGTAAAATAAAGACAAAATCTTCTGTGATAAGTCAACATGTAGGAAATGCCAAACTATTAAAACTGCCATATATTAAAGATGCTTTGGTAGAGTTTTTAAAATAAATATAAGTAGTTCGTGATGATTCTGAAACAATGCCCTAGAGACACTAAAGCTCTGTGGATAGCACACTAAGAAGGATTAATAACATTAAATAAAAAATAAACTCATGTGGGGCAAAGTTACCAAATTTTAGAGCTCATTAATACACAAGTCAAGTAGGATCCTAAATATTCATTCATTTAACAGGCATTTATTATCTCCAATATCTTAAGTATACAAATATATCTGTACGTGAAATTCAAGTTGGTATGAGGCTGATCACATGAGCAAATTTTACCTCTATTGCAACACAGGTCAGCATGACATTTCTCTAAAATGACTTTTTATGAGGTTTTGAAATTCAGTGCCGTAAAAGTCAGATGCATAAATCACTTCTGAATGATACATTTATAATGCACCATTCATTTTACACTGACTTCATGCTTTGGTGGACTTAAAAGATTTACTATTACTAGAGTTAAGCATTAACAGAGACAAATTACCTCTTTACCCAATAAAGCTTAATATGTACCTTAAAACAATTTCCATTTATGTATTTGTTAATACAATACAAATAATGTCCTATTCATCCAAAACTGAAATTTTGTATTTAAGACATTACCTATGTTATGTCTGTCACAAAAATGGCACGTTAGAGCAGTATTCAACTGAGGAAATGCACAAAACAGAAAAGTTGAAAAGTGTAAAGTTGTATAATTAGATTGCTAATGTGTTCCTTTTATTGTTTCTCAGGCTGTTACCCTTCATTCTGCAAGAGCTCTCTTCTCTCTATTTTTTTTTTTAAACCCAAATGAAGAAGAAATTAGTTTCATTTGCTGCTAATAGTATACTAAGTAAAATGACACTGGGAGTGCCTAAGTACATATTCTGTCTTTTAAATAAATTACTCAGGCAGGGTTGGGAAAGTGTCAAAATGGGGACACTGGATGTTACCTTAAGTTTTTCTCTCTCTACCATGGTTTCCTAACTGTGATAGGCAATGTCTGGTTGTCAACCTGAGAGGTATTACAATCACCATGGAAACAAACCTTTTGATGTATCTGTTAGGATTTTCTAGATGGATGAACTAAGGCGAGAAGACCTACCCTAGCTGCCATTCCATGGGCTGGTGGCCCTGGACTATATAAAAAGAAGCAGCTAGCCAAACCCAGGACTCATGGCTCTCCTTCCTCTCAACGACGTGGCACCAGCTTCCTGCCCATCACATGCTTTCCTGCCATGACCATGGACTCTGTGCTCTAGAACCGTAAGCCAAGAGAAACCGTTTCCTCCTGTAAACTGCTTCTGGTCAGGTCTTTGTCCCAACAACAAGAAAGCAAATGATACACTAACAGACTCTGAAACTGAAGAAGTGTTACTCTGTTGCATTTTCATGGGCCGCTGTCTCAGATTTGTCAGCATCCACACATGGCTCCTGCCGACAGTGCCCATGAAGGTCGTCAACACTACCTCTTCAGAAAACTACCCAAAATGAAGACACTAGTACATACTGGCATGAGAAAACTTTTCCTCCATACACTCCTTTGTTCCCTCAGTTCCCATAACTACAAAGCGAAGGAAGGGAATTGAGCAACAGAGCCTACCTAAGTTCTACTTAAGCATGTAATTCAAGTCAGGCATGGTAGTATATGCCTATAATCATAGCACTTGGCCAGAAGATTGTCATGAGTTCTGAATCAACCAGGTCTACACAAGAGACTCTATCTCAAAAATAGACAGACAAAAATACAAATCAATGTACAAAAAGTGATGGGCTAATTCTGTCTGTAGAATGGTTGGCATTTATATTTTCCCCTACAAAAATACCCTATCTGCCCTCAATTCATGTAAATCAAGGCCTGGTCACAGGCTGCTCTAGCAGAAATCTCTACTTATATCCATGAGGTGGTTTTTGCAAGTTGGCTCACTAAACAACACTCCTCCCAAGCCTGCTTCTGATTTTCCTCTTAAAACAACTGCTCTAACACTTTTTGGCCTTCAGATGTTTTCCATGTCTTTTGTACAAGTGGGCAAGTCCTGCAGAGTGGTGGCTGTGTCTCTGTGACCCATGTGTGTAGCCACGTTATCATGACCTAGAAGTCCAGGCATGCTACTTATCACATCACACCTTTGTCATGCATCACAAGAAAGAATGGGGCACCTTAAAGATACCCAAATTCATGTTAAGAAACAAACAAGGATAGTTGTTGCCAGATATGGTCTATGCCTATACTCCCAGCACTCGGGAGGCTGAAGCAGGAGGACTGCTACAAGTTCAAGACCAGTCTTGCTGGGCCAGCCAGGAGGATAGAGAAAGATTCTATTTCAAAAATAAAATAAAAATTTTTTACGAAAATTAAGCAGGTCAGTCTCATATATGGCTGTTTATTGTTCTTTTCCTAATTTTCCTTACTACCTACCTAATTCAGACACTGCACCTGGTAAATGTAGATCCACTGAATGACCAAATGTAAGGTTACAATGAGAAGATGGCATTTAAATCAAAGATGGACACTTTCTAAACATGGGAGAGAGATAAGAATTAGCTATATTGTGACTTACAGGCTAAATCAAACCTCAGACAAGGGACGGCCATGTGGCATTTGTTCCTCAAGCTCCCAGGGACAAGAGAGTACACACGAAGCAGCAAGTAGCAGCAATCATCTTAGTAACATGAGAGAGAATGCCATGTCCCAAGAGGAAGAGCTATTTCTAGCTGAGACTAGAGATATAGGGAGAATGAAAAATATGCAATGGTCACTAAAGAAAATACTTTAAGTACTAATTTTTTTAAGTTACCCCATAATAAGGGCCAAATGAAACCAGAATCACAATGTTTAGTGGACCAAATCATATGATCCTGGGGGTTTCTTCTAAAAAGTGTTCAGTCTACCATCAGACAACAGGAAGGGGCAAAGCATGCACAACAAGCACAGAGGGCACACGGAGCAGTCAGGAGGCTGTGGAGGTGGGCTGAGGTAGATCTGTGATACGGCTGGGCGGAGAACCAGAAGTGACAAGGCTCAAGATGGAGATGTGGAAGACCAGCAGTTTGAGTTTCCTAAGCAGAGGAGAGTAGGATTGTTAAAACAGAGCAGAGGTGGAAAAGTAAAGGGTACAGCAGAAATGAAGTAGTGGAGAGCAAAGAAGGAGGTGGAAAGAAATTAGCAAATTAGAGCAGTGCGTGGCCCATGATCTTGTATGCAGAGGACAGAGACATCGCGACCCAAGTACTAAGTTCACCTAGAAAAATGGGAGCAAGTCCCAAGGGTGGCAGAGCCAGCAACAATTACTCAAAGAGAGTGGTGCCAACAGATTGTTTGTCCTCGTACTTCATAATGAGTCAGGAAAAGAGAGAAAAGGTGAGGCCTCCACAGTAGTGGGAAGAAACAATTTTCTTTTAAGAAAACAGGAAGGATAATATAAAGGAATGGCAGTGAGGCATGAAGAGATAAGAACCAGAGAACTTGTTTCCAAATTAAAAAAAAAACAAAACAACAAAAAAAAAAAAAAACCATACACTTGGGACTGGAGGGATGGCTCAGCAGGTAAGGCACTTGCCTGCAAAGTCCAAGGATCCTGGGTTTGATGCCCTATTACCCACATAAAGTCAAATATAAAAGGTGGTGCATGTGTCTGGAGTTTGTTTGCAGTGGCTAGAGACCCTAGCATACCCATTCTCTTTCTCTATCTACCTTGTTTTCTCTCAAATAAACAAAGAAAATACTTTTAAAAGTACATTATTTCTAGTTGGTACAGTGTTGATTGGATTAATTAAGCATAAAATCAACCAAGAAAATAATCTTAAAATCCTTTATTCCCAAATGTCACAAAATGACAATCATCAAATACCTTAACTATTTTCATCATCTGTAAGTTTAGTATATACTAAGTGTTACATAAAGTGCTTTACATGTGTGTTACATGTCATTCATCCTTAAAACTAGACTTTGGCATAGCTATTGTGTTCATTTTTAAAAGGTAATCAGGTATAAATAAGTTAAATAACTGTCCAAGGTCAGAGTCAGTGACAAAACTGATCCTGGAACTCAAGGGTAACTTGAAACCTTCCCTGTTCTGCCACTAGCAGAATTCAGATGGCATTAAGTGAAAAGTTCCCTCTTCTACTTATGCCCTTACTTAAAATCTTTAAATCATTTCTTTTAAGGCTATATGATATCAGTTCCCAGCCACATCAGAGAATAGCCACTCCACCACATCTATTTACACTATACTGAGAGTGCCTTTTGTGTTGTCCTGGAAATGTCACACCTTCGACTTCAAGGTGAAAATACAGTATGCTAAATACACAATTACTCTTCACTTTCAAATGACAGAAACTTGCTGAATGGCTATTGTTGTGATATTTTTCCAATAGCAATACTTGTGGTCACATCATAGGCAGCTGTTATTTAGTTTCCATATTTCCTCACCTCCAAAGAACAAAACAACTTTAGTTAGCTCCACTTGGTGGTTATTAATTGATCATTAAAAAACATACATGACCATATCCAAACATAAGCCCACTCTCCATTATCAAGCTACCATCAATCATGGGCTACAAGAGGGCCTACACCTATTAAATTCTCTATAAAAAATGTAAGCGTTATCTCATTTTTCCTGGTGCTAACTTACTCTCCATTGGAGAATCTGCTTCTCTTTTTCAGACAGATGTAGATCCTAAGGAGAGAGCCACCCCATCATACCTCAAAAGGGCCCCAGCTGAAACTAAGAAAAATTGGCAAAACAAGCAAGGGTTCTGTTTTCCTGGTGAACCGGGTACCAGCACAAGGGTGAAGGAGATCAACACAGAGAAAAATCAACTACCAAATCAGAGAGCCAGAGCCTCAGAGGTCCCCAACACCTCATCACTGAAGCAGACCAAAAATGAACCCAACATGGCTCGGAGAAATTTTGCGGAAGAGGGGACGGAAAGAATGTCAGAGCCACATGTTGGGTCATGATATGCAGAGACATTTATCCTACCCATAACTGTGGGCTAACTCCACAATGCATGACCCATATACCTCAACAACGAGGGGCCAGGGGGAGGGGGTAGGTCACGGATGAGCCTAATAATGGTATCAAACTGACTGTATTTGCTGAATACAAAACTAATTAATAAAAATAAATAAATAACATACATGTTATTATACACTGTGACCTTAATTTTTATAAATGGCACATCACTCTTAAAAATTAATGGCATACAAAACATCTTTAGACCATCTGATAAAGCATTCCTGTGCTTTTTAAATAGTTGTGTCACTTCCATGTGACACAATGAAGTAGGTCTGATCTTTTGAGAGGTATTGGGTCTGAAACAAACTAAATAAATTATGGTTCCCTTCTAATTTGGCTGTAAAAGAAATTCATGGTCACTTAGGTTCAACATTAAAAAAAAGCATTCTGGACATAAAGTTTCATGTAGAGGAGGCTGGCTTTAGACTTACTATACAGCTCAAGCTGGCCTTGAGTTTGTGACACTTCTGCCTCCATGCCCCTGGTACTGGGGTGACAAGAGTGCAGCACCATGTCTGGGTCAACCTCAATTCTTTTAGGCTGTGAAATGAAAGACGCAGTTGATGACGGGTGAGTAGAGCAGCATTAAGAACTGTGAGAGAGCCGGGCGTGGTGGCGCACACCTTTAATGGCAGCACTTGGGAGGCAGAGGTAGGAGGATCACCATGAGTTCGAGGCCACCCTGAGACTACATAGTGAATTCCAGGTCAGCCTGGGCTACAGTGAGACCCTACCTTGAAAAACAAAAAACAAAAAACAAAAACAAAAAAAAACTGTAAGAGGATCAAGCTGGGTGTGGTGGCGCTCGCCTTTAATCCCAGCACTCAGGAGGCAGAGGTAGGAGGACTGCTGAGAGTTCGAGGCCACCCTGAGACTACATAGTGAATTCCAGGTCAGCCTGGGCTACAGTGAGACCCTACCTCGAAAAAAAAAAAAAAAACTGTAAGAGGATCAAGCTGGGTGTGGTGGCGCTCGCCTTTAATCCCAGCACTCAGGAGGCAGAGGTAGGAGGACTGCTGAGAGTTCGAGGCCACCCTGAGACTACATAGTGAATTCTAGGTCAGCCTGGGCCAGAGTGAGACCCGACCCTACCTTGGAAAACCAGGAAAAAAAAAAAAAAAAACTGTGAGAGGCAAGTTGCTGCCCCAGGACATCAACAGACCACACTGGAACTAACAGGGAAGCCAGATCCCTCCCAGCCAGCCCCCATCGCACTGGAAAATACTATGGGAGCTGCTAGGAGACAATGGTCCTACAAGCAACAAAGGTAACCACCCCAGTAAGAAGTACACATCTGTGTGGATAACCAATTGTTTGCAGATTGGACATGAGGCCTGCTCACTGGGAGAGAAGTCATACCTGGTATTGGGAACCAAGTCAGAATCCCATGGATAGGAAACACATAGGCTCCACAGAGAAGCCCCCACTGCTCTTTGGCTAAGAAGAGTAGACACATACATCAAAAAGTCTCTCAAAACTATGCTAGGGCTGGAAAAGATGGCTTAGTGGTTAAGTAGTTTGCCTGCAAAACCAAAGGACCCTGATTTGATTCCCCAGGACCCATGTAAGCCAAATGCATTAGGGGCGCATGCTTCTGGAGTTCCTCTGCAGTGGCTGGATGCCCTAGTGCGCCCATTCTCTCTCTCTCTCTTCCTCTCTCTCTCTCAAATAAATAAATAAAATATATTTCAAAAATTATTATGCTTATCCCCTTTAATCCAAACTGCCCTCACTTTTGTTTGGGGAATCTATTTTGTCTTACTGATGGCAGAGAATACTAATGAGATCCAGGATCCATAAAGATAATAAGAAAAGAGCCAAGTGCCTACCATGAGAACGGGTCACCTCTACCACATCTGCTGAAGCCCAGCAGACACTGCAATGGATGTAGCAACATGAGTACTGCTCTCACTGTTAGCCTGACAACAAGCCCCAGGGATTTGGCAACAGACACTGTGGTCACTCAAAACACATCAATGCAGAAATCCAGAGGCAGAAGAGAGATCAACAGTAAATCAGACTGCCAACATGTCCACCAAGGCTCAGGGAACACTACAGAAGATGGGGTGAAAGATTATAAGAGCCACAGAGTAGGAATATCTAGAGGCATGGTCCACCTTCCCTCCAAGCAACTGACTTAGACCTTCAGTGTCAATACCAATAACCCCACTGAGGAGGGCCCTCAGTGGAATGGGGTGGGGAAGAGGGGATATAAGAATGTAACCTTTTTAAAAAGAAAAAGAAGGGCGGAGGGATGGCTTAGTAGTTAAGGCGTTTGCCTGCAAAGCCAAAAGACCCAGGACCCACGTTAGCCAGATGAGTAAGGGGGCACACGCTTCTGGAGTTCGTTTGAAGTGGCTGGATACCCTGGCGGCACCCATTCTCTCTCTCTCTCTCTCTCTCTCTCTCTCTCTCTCTCTCTCTCTCTCTCAAATAAATAAAAAGAAATGAATAAAAAGAAAAAGAAGAATTGTGAGAGGGGCCCAGTATAAATTGCACTAGTGGGAAGGTGAGCACTTAAGATATGCTGAAATATGATAACCACTTTTAGCTGTTCTCCGATCCACAGTTCAAGTACATCAACCTTAGGTTGGGGTAATGGTCTCCCATATTAAGTCACCCCTGGCTACATAAAGGGCATCCTGTTCTGTGTTGAATAACTTTCCTCAGAGACAGCACCTTCACCATAGAGTGGGTACTAGTCTGGTCACAGGTGAAGGTGACTCTAGCCTAACGACCTCAGTCATGAACCTGGACAGCCAGTCTTGAAGAGGAGATGTAGCTCCACTTGTCCTGCTTATCTTGCTAGGCTGTGAGGAGAGGTACAATCAGGTGCTTTGCCCTAAATTGAGCACTGTGCAGACATGTAGGTGGGAGACTGCTGGAAGCAGGAGCTAGCTATGTGACCAGCCTGCGAATGTGTTGTGACTTCAACTAGATTCCCATGCCTTCTCTCCTCTGCTATAGGAGGACCTTTGTAGGCTCATTATTGCTTCACCAACTGTACGGAAGGAAATATTTCTATGCAATAAAAATTCTTTTGGTGTTTTTTTACTCCCTTCTCACCCATGCAAAACAGGAAAGCATGACACATTGCCTTTTATGGTTATAAAAGATCCAGATGAAGGTTCTTAATGTTCTTAGACAATTGTACTCACAATACTACCACAACCCTTGCCTAACAGAGCACTGCTTGAAGAAGGAAAAATGCCTTATATGCTCCAAGCTTATATCTCCAGAGAAGACAGAGCCTAACAAAAGTTTACTGAATTGAGTCATTGATTAATCAATTAGGGAGTTTACTGCAAAATAAAAATAACAGATTTGCAGATGGCTACTTAAAATGAAAATAATAAGATTATTTAAAGGCAGTTTTCTTTTCTCTTTTAAATATCTGAACCACGCCCTTGACCATGTGGTTGGCAGAGCACTGATGAAGGAGGGCAAAGGCTAATCTCTTACAACATGGTTACTCAGTTTACTTACTTGTTATTCACAATCCCTACCACAGAAAGCCATCACCTGGCAAGTCCCTCATATAAAACAGTACTTATCACCCCTCCCATGATTTCAGCTTGTTCTCCTCTTAACACTGTGGTCTATGGATTCTCCTGCCCCTTCCAAAGAGTCTGTCCAGTAGACAAATCTAGAGACTGAATCCAAGCCATTCTTTCTTTGTTCTGTGCTCTGACTGCTACTATCATATCATGATACACAGGCTGTTAATACTTATCCCAAAATGCTGGATAGTACCATGGTATTTAAAGTGTGCATCATAGAATTTTAAAACTGAACCTCAGAGGTGATAAGTAGCTCAGTTCTTGTGGTAAACACAAGGCTCAGAAGTCTCTGAACTCCCCAGCCATACCAGCAGTTTAACTACCTTGAAAAACTACATCAAAAAATCTAAATTTACAGAAGGTTATTCATTTTCGTTTTCTTTTTTTTCTCCTCCACTCCAGAGAGAATGCACCCAAAGGGCTTCTTAAATAATGATCCATGTAGTATAAGAACATTATGGAAATAATGTCTTATTATATCTGTAGACCTGGATCTATAACATAAACTTAACTATGAGCCAAGATTAATAACTGATTCTGTCATAAAATATTTCAAAATCATATAAAATAACTTTAATTGTTAATGCTGCTATCAATAAAAACTAAGATAATTCTGCTTTCTTCAAAAGAGGCTTACATGAATACATGAAGACAAATGGTTTACCTTCTAATATCCATGATAATGTTTCAATCAATGAAAGGGAAACCACCTGTACTCACCTCAAAGTAAAGGTAATGCTCACACTTAAAGAGAAGTACATTCCTTGGGGGCTGGAGAGAGTTAAGCGCTTGCCTGTGAAGCCTAAGGACCCCGATTTGAGGCTCAATTCCCCATGACCCATGTAAGCCAGATGCACAAGGTGGCACATGCATCTGGAGTTCGTTTGCAGTGGCTGAAGGCTCTGGTGTACCCATTCTTTCTCTATCTGCCTCTTTCTCTGTCTGTCACTTTCAAATAAATAAACAAAAAAACCTTTTTTAAAAAAAGAAGTACATTCCTTAGTCAACACTCTAAATACAAACAATGTAATTAGAGCCTAAATTTCCCATGAAAATAATTATCAAGGAAGGCCATCCAACCAAAGGCCTTGAGCTCAGTCGTATTAAAAAAATATATTTATCTGCATGCAGAGAGATAGACAGACAATATGGGTGTGCCAGGGCCTCTTACCACTGCAAACAAACTCCAGATTCATGTACCACTTTGTGCATCTGGCTTCACATGGTTCTGGGAAATTGAAACCAGGCTGCAGGTTTTGCAAGCAAGCATCTTTAACCATTGAGCCATCTCCCTAGGCCACAAAGTCATACTGTTAAAAATATGTGATGATCACACTTTATCAAGATTAAAATGTGTTCATTTACTACACAGAATAACATTTAAATCAATAAAATAATACAATTCCACAAGCATAAAAATTTTTAATAAAGGTCTGCATTGTTTTGGGGATCACATGGATCACCCTGGCCAACTGCTCACTGTGGGGGTTAACCATATCTAGCCCAGGGATTCACAAGCCAGAGCCCAAGGTTTAAGGATTAAGGTTTCTCCACCTCCTACTGGGCATTGCAGCGCCCACAGAGCTAAAAGGCAAGACCCTATTGCTGAAGACATCGCAGGTTGCCACCATCTCAGAATACCAAGAGACAATGTGGAAAAAAAAAAAAAAAAAAAAAAGAGGAAAGCCAGTCCTCACCTGGAAAACCCTTATGGAGCTGGAAAGTGCTATGGGAGCTACTGGGTAACAATGGTCACCAGCAGCATGAATGAGCAGGAGAACCTGCAAGTCATGAAATCCACTAGCCAGACAAGAACTACACATTTGTGCAATAGTGGCACACTGCCTTTGTGGGTAACCAACTGCCCTCTGATTGGACATGAGGCCCACTCAGTGGAAGAGAATGCACAACTGGAATGGGGAACCAAGTAAGCACCCAGAGAGAATACTGTGTTCTCTGTACAAGTCAAGTGGGTAACCGTCTCTCAAGCGCCCAGGCATATCCGCCTTAATCAAAACTGCTCTCACCTTTGGTCAGAAATTCTGTTTTATTTTACAGATGGCAGAGAACACTGTGGAGATCCAAGATCCATCAACACAAGGAAAAGCAGCTGAATGCTCACAATGAAATGTGTCACCTCTACCACATCTACCGAGGTCGAGGTCCCGAAGACACTGCGGAGGAAGTAGTGACACGGTACTGCTCCCAATACCAGCCCAACATCTACATCCAAATAACTAACAACAACACACACTGGTGAACTGAAACACACACATCACAAGAGAAATACAGAGGCTGCAGAGAAGTCAACACTAACTGATAACACACCCACCAAGGCTCAGGGACCTTTGTGGAAGAGGTGGTGAGTAGATTGTAAGGCAAAGAGAATCACAGCTCCCCCCCAGCAGAGACGAGGCCCTAATTACCCCACAGTGAACACCACTGGGGACTGGGAGAGGGGACATATTACAACTTATGTTAAAAATTAATTAATAGCATAAATAAAAAATTTAGTAAGACATATTTCCTAACAAAGGATGAAAACAGCTTTTATTTTACCTCTATCTAACAGCTGCCTTACATGTACAACAAAAAAGAAACTGAATAGACTGTCACTGGAGTCATTAAATTCTGAAGTTCTCACATCTGTACCAGAGTTTATGGTTTCCCCATATGAAACATGCAGACTGATACAATGACTAGCAGTCTACTCGCCATGCAAATGGAGAAGCACACCACCAAACACATTAAGTGGCTCCATCACATTCCCCTCTCTGCCATCCTTCCCAAATAGTCACCCTCCTTACATTTCTGTCTTGAGTTGGCTGACACACTTGATGGTTTTTAAAGAAATGATTTAGGGCTGGGGAGATAGTTCAGCAGTTGAAGGTGCTCCCTTGCAAAGCTTGTCAGCCCGGGTTCAGTTCCCCAATGCCCACGTAAAGCCAGATCCACAAAGTGGTACATGCATTTGGATTTTGTAGACAAGAGTCCCTGGTGGTCTCGGTCTTGGTCTCGCGCGCGCGCACTCTCTCTCTCTCTCCCCTCACAAATTAATAAAAAAAATTAAAAATGATTCTTACTGATATTTTATTCCTCTCTGCAAATTTCTCTATATTAAATGTAAAAATGTAAGTTGCTAGAGATGTTATCAATATTTACCAACTTACCTGAAAATATGTGTTAATTTTGTTCAAGTAACATGAAAAGAATTTAGAACTAATTAAGAACCACTTGTTTAATTAGTAGTGGATGAATGAATAAAGAATGAATTTGGGGCTGGAAAGATGGCTTACCAGTTAAGGCACTTGCCTACAAAACCAAAGGACCCAGGTTCGATTCCCCAGGAGGCCTATATAAGCCAGATGCACAATGTGGCACGTGCCTGGAGTTCATATGCAATGGCTAAAGGCCCTGGCACGCCCATTCTCTCTCTATCTGCCTCTCTGCTTCTCTCTGTCAAATAAATAAAGTAAATAAATAAAATTTTAAAAGAATGAATTTTAGGGCTGCAGAAGATGGCTTAGTGATTAAAGCATTTGCTTGCAAAGCCAAAGGATCCTGGTTCGATTCCCCAGGACCCATGTAAGACAGATGCACAAGGAGATGCATATGTCTGGAGTTTGTTTGCAGTGGCTGGAGGCCCTGGTGCACCCATTCTCTCTCTTTCTCTTTCAAATATATAAATAAAATATATTTTAAAAAAGAATAAATTTTAAAACATATATACAAATTTTAAAATATATATACATACATATTATATATATTTAACTTTTACTGTTGTGGTTTGAATGTGAAATCCACCACCCTCCCTACCCCACAGAGGCTCATGTATTTAAATACTTGTTCTCCAGCTGGTGGGTTGTGAAACGTCTAGGAGATGGAGCCTTGCTGGAAGTAGTGGGTCACTGGGGTGGGCCTTGAGGTTTTATAGCCCAGCCCTAGTTCCTGTTTGTGGTAGTTTGATTCAGGTGTCCCCCATAAACTTAGGTACTCTGAATACTAGATTCCTAGCTGATGGAGATTTGGGAATTAATGCCTCTTGGAGGCAGTGTATTGTTGGGGGCAAGCTTATGGGTATTATAGCCAGTTGCCCCTTGCCAGTGTTTGGAACACTCTCCTGTTGCTGTTGTCTATATTATGTTGCCCAGGAGGTGATGTCCATCCTCTGCTCATGTCATTGTCTTCCCCTGCCATCATGCAGCTTCCCCTTGAGCCTGTAAGCCAAAATAACCCCTTTTTCCTCAAAAGCTGCTCTTAGTCAGGTGATTTCTGCCAGCAATCCAAACCTGACTGCAATAGCAAAGTTGGTACCAAAATGTGGGATCATTGCTGCTAGACACCTGAGTGTATGGATTTGGCCTTTTGGAGCTGATTTTCAGTCATTCAAGTTAGGTGTTGACAATGTACAGAAGAATAAGGCCACTGCATGGAACAGACACATCCTCATACAAGTAAATAGGAAAAAAAGATGGTAAAACTTTCTATTAAAATGTTAAATAGTCATCTAGAACTGGAATGATCTTAAATAAGCTGTACATTAAACCATCAAAATTCAAGTTATTGTTTACAAAAACAGATAAGAAATTTTCTACTTCAAAAAATTTAAGGGTTGGGGAGATAGCTCAATCAGTACAAGTGTTGCCTTGCAAGTATGAAGATCTGAATTCTGTTCTTAGTACCGACATTAATAATAAAAAAACACTTGTCATAGTGGTGCACGCCTGCAGCCTCAGCACTGGGGAGGCGGAGACAGTAGAAACCCTCAGGCTCACTGGCCAGCCGGTCTAGCCGACCTGGTAAACTCCTTGTCTCAGAAAGTGCAAGACAAGCTGGGCATGGTGGCACACGCCTTTAATCCCAGCAACTCGGGAGGCAGAGGTAGGAGATCACCATGAGTTCAAGGCCACCCTGAGACTACGTAGTAAATTCCAGGTCAGCCTGGGCTACAGTAAGACCCTACCTCAAAAAAAATAAATAAATAAATAAAGTGCCAGATTCTGTGCCAGTGGAATGCCACCTGCAGTTGTCTTCTGGTCTCCATGTGCATGGACATATACATGTATACATACATGTAAAACATCCCATATGAACACACATGCACACAAACACATAAAAATTTTAAATATATCTCATCATCTACAACATGCAATGTATATACTATGAAGAAAACTATAGGGTAGAACGGAAACATATGTAAGATAATATAAAAGTTTAGAGTCTTATCCAAATGAAGTGAAAATTATTCTGCTATAGTTTCAGGAGCCACAAATTTAAAGAAAAATCAATTTGAACTACATGTCTACATGTAGCTTCTGAAATATATATCAAATACTATATACTATATTTGAATAATTAGCTAACATGATTTTCCTTATCTATCAAAAAAGACACAAAAATAGGTCATACTCAGTAAAAAGATATGCAGTAATACACTTATATAGAGAGAGATGTTTTGTTTTTATAGTGACTATAATTTGAAATTTAACTTTCATCCCTTTCTTACCTAAGTACAAATTTTCTTTGCCCAGAAGGGAATGTCATAATGTACTGGGGAGCTACTATTTACTCTAGGGGTGGGGCCTCCAAGCTGCACAGCACTATTATTAACTGGTTAGGAGCCTGAAGGCCTAATCTGAATTTTCAACCAAAACAAGACAGCCATCCCTGAGCTTTTAAACAGAGCTGCAATCCAATCTGGACTACTGTGTGCCCTATACTCCTCCACAGGCATTTTGTTGTTGCTGTAAACAAGAACAAGGGCTAATTTACTAGAACCTGGACTGATTATATTGGTGTACTTTGTATTAAACCCCAAAGCAGGGCTAGGGCATAGCTCTCTGAAGTAGAAGGCTTAAGACTCAGCAGGATGGAAAATCTTTAAGGGTCAATATTAATGTGTTTCTCAAAGTCCTTGAACTAAAAACTCTGTGACTGCTGTGGGCCCAGTGCCTTCAAATATTCCCTCCTTTTCTCAAATCTCACATTCCCCCACTCCAAAAAGATGTTAGCACAAGTATGGGCCTCTTTATACCTAGATACCTATTTAGTTACATGTACACTGAAAGTGTAAATAAAGGTTATTATTCTCAATGAAATTTTACATCTCAAAGAAAAGGTTGGAAATCTAGATTCACCTAAAGCAACAGAGGATCTTGTGGTGATCAACAGGCATTGGCCAGTGGTCCTCTGGGTGGGTGTCTACTTCCTCCCATAAATATGTCATACTTTTGACTTTCCTTCATGCCTGCTAATAAGTCCATGGAGGTCAGCACAAAAAAAAAAAAAAGAGAGAGAGAGAGAGAGAGAATGAAACAGTCCACAGAAAGGCAAAGCAAATTACTTAGGATCTTCAATAATGCGATATGGCACTATTTCTAAAGAAAGTATTATAAGCCCTGGCTCCTGCTTCCCCTACAGCTGGTGAGGGGTGGCTGGGAACCTACACAGTGTGGCCCAGGAATTGGAAGAAGCCTAGATGCCCATCAACAAATGGTTAATGAAGATGTGGTACATATACACAATGGAATTCTATTCAATGGTAAGGAAAAATGAATCAATGAAATTTGCAGAGAAACAGAGTTGGCAAACATCATGCTGAATGAGGTCACACCGGCTCAGAAAGACAAATGCCACATGATCTCTCTTACATGCAGTTCCTAACCTGGTCCAGTGACAGTTAATTATAAGCCAGTACAAATATCTACAATATGGACATTAGAATGAAGATAGGAAAAAGGGGAAATAGTGAGGGAAAGGAAGGAAGGCTATTGGACAATGATCAGCAAAAAGGAAAAAAGAAAGGTATAGAAAGGCCTACAAGTAGAGGAAGGGGAGTATGGCAGGGACACATTAAACTAATAGCAACATGAATAGCAACATAGAAATCTTCTTTAGGGAAACCACTCTACAAGTTGTTCCCTCAATAAGGGGGGGGGGGATAGAAGAGCTCCAAAAAAGGTGGAGAATACATTACCCTAAAACCATGGGTGGTGGCTGATAATTCCCAGGGCTGGAATTGGAGCCGCCCCCCCCCCCAACAGTGAGCTGTTGATCAGGGAGATATGAGTTTCCCAAAATAATACAGGCTATTGTCAAGACACTTGGTTACCTACAAGAGCTAAAAGGTAAGTCCCTATTGTTGAAGTCACCATAGCCTGCAGCCACAGGATATCAAGTCATCATGCTGGAACTGAGAGGGAATCAGTTTCCCCCAAGCTAACCTTCATAGTACTAGAAAGTGCTATGAGAGTGGCTGGAGAGTAACAGTTGCCAACTGATTGATAAAGCAAGAGATCCTGCCAGTTACACAATCAACCAGCCCAGCAAGAAGCATACACTTGTGCAATAGTGGCACACAGCTCATGTAGGTAACCAACTGCTCACAGATTGGACACAAGACCTGCTCGATGGGGGTGAACTCATATCTGGCTCTGGGAACCAAGCCAGATTCCCTAGAACAGGAAACCAATAGATTCCAAGAGAACCTCAAATGCTATCTAAGAA